>CM051262.1:41046940-41251940 GCA_027921565.1 Artemia sinica | reverse complement strand
AAAGTAATAATTTATTTTAGTAAAGTAATAATTTATTTTAGTAAAGTAATAATTTATTTTAGTAAAGTAATAATTTATTTTAGTAAAGTAATAATTTATTTTAGTAAAGTAATAATTTATTTTAGTAAAGAAATTATTTATTTTAGTAGAGTAATTATTTATTTTAGTAAAGTAATAATTTTTTTTAGTAAAGAAATAATTTATTTTAGTAAAGTAATAAATTATTTTAGTAAAGTAATAATTTATTTTAGTAAAGTAATAATTTATTTTAGTAAAGTAATAAATTATTTTAGTAAAGTAATAATTTATTTTAGTAAAGTAATAATTTATTTTAGTAAAGTAATAATTTATTTTAGTATAGTAATAATTTATTTTAGTAAAGTAATAATTTATTTTAGTAGAGTAATAATTTATTTTAGTAAAGTAATAATTTATTTTAGTAAATTAATAATTTATTTTTGTAAAGTAATAATTTATTTTAGTAAAGTAATAATTTATTTAGTAAAGTAATTATTTATTTTAGTAAAGTAATTATTTATTTTAGTAAAGTAATAATTTATTTTAGTAAAGTAATAATTTATTTTAGTAAAGTAATAATTTATTTTAGTAAAGTAATTATTTATTTTAGTAAAGTAATAATTTATTTTAGTAAAGTAATAATTTATTTTAGTAAAGTAATAATTTATTTTAGTAAAGTATTAATTTATTTTAGCAAAGTAATTATTTATTCTAGTAGAGTAATAATTTATTTTAGTAAAGTAATTATTTATTTTAGTAAAGTAATAATTTATTTTTGTAAAGTAATAATTTATTTTAGTAAAGTAATAATTTATTTTAGTAAAGTAATAATTTATTTTAGTAAAGTAATAATTTATTTTAGTAAAGTAATAATTTATTTTAGTAAAGTAATAATTTATTTTAGTAAAGTAATAATTTATTTTAGTAAAGTAATAATTTATTTTAGCAAAGTAATTATTTATTTTAGTAGAGTAATTATTTATTTTAGTAAAAATTTATTTTAGTAAAGTAATTATTTATTTTAGTAAAGTAATAATTTATTTTAGTAAAGTAATAATTTATTTTAGTAAAGTAATAATTTATTTTAGTAAAGTAATAATTTATTTTAGTAAAGTAACAATTTATTTTAGTAAAGTAATAATTTATTTTAGTATAGTAATAATTTAGTTTAGTAAAGTAATAATTTATTTTAGTAAAGTAATAATTTATTTTAGTAAAGTAACAATTTATTTTAGTAAAGTAATAATTTATTTTAGTATAGTAATATTTTATTTTAGTAAAGTAATAATTTATTTTAGTAAAGTAATAATTTATTTTAGTAAAGTAATAGTTTATTTTAGTTATGTAATAATTTATTTTAGTAAAGTAATAATTTATTTTAGTAAAGTAATAATTTATTTTAGTAAAGTAATAATTTATTTTAGTAAAGTAATTATTTATTTTAGTAAAGTAATAATTTATTTTAGTAAAGTAATAATTTATTTTAGTAAAGTAATAATTTATTTTAGTAAAGTAATAATTTATTTTAGTAAAGTAATAAATTATTTTAGTAAAGTAATAATTTATTTTAGTAAAGTAATAATTTATTTTAGTAAAGTAATAAATTATTTTAGTAAAGCAATAATTTATTTTAGTAAAGTAATAATTTATTTCTGCTCGTTTTGAGTTTGACTCGGTTAATTATTGTAATTTCGGTTCATTTTGGGTTTCATTTATTAAAACTTAAAACGAACAGAAATTATTGTGCATATAAATGGGGTTGTCCCAATTTTCTAATAATGACTCCTGAAACAGAAGGGCCGTTTAAGTAAAACAATAAGACGCTTTTTTAAAAGCACGGAAAAACTTTAGCGTAAAGAGCGAAGTGTTGAGGAGGGGACAACCCCCTTTATATACGTAATAATTTCTGTTCGTTTTAAGTTTTAATGTTGCTCCTTACTTTCAGTTGGGAAACTTGTTTTTTTTTAATTTCTATTAAAGCGTGTGAAATTCATAAGTTTTTCATCATAATCAGTCGGGAGAAGCTAATTAAGCAAGTTTAGCTTCCCTTGTATATCTCTTTTATTGTTTTCTAGCATCGGACGTACCCACTGCTTCCTTTTGTTTCGTTTCTTAGAAGAATTGACATCTTCATTTTGCTCGGAAGCAAGTGGTGCTGAAGCAATAACTAAAACATTATTATCAGAACTAATATTATCTGTCACGATGAAGACTTTTAATACATATTACATTAAAAATAGTATTTTTTTTATAAATATATATATATATTATATATATATATATATATATATATATATATATATATATATATGTATATATATATATATATATATATATATATATATATTATATATATATATATATATATATATATATATATATATATATATATATATATATATATATATTTTCGCTGAAGAAGCCTTGTTGTATACGGCTGAAATTTTCGTTGGATTGTTTCTCCCCTTTTCCTTTATACTAGCTATAGACCCGTTTGTCGTTTCCAGACTTATTTCTTTCTATAGTCACATCTATCGATCAAAAAAAAGTAAATATTAACGAAAAATGTTTGGCGTGTTTTCTTTTGTTTCATTAGTTTGTTTTCCCTTAATCTTTAACATCCCACCTCTTGTACTGAAGCGAAAAATTGAATTGGTATGAAAATTTTTCTTATAATATTTTTCCAGAATCATCCTACAAAAAAAAATTGCTGTCCATAGCTTCCATCTTTTCGATTTACAAAATTTATGGCTTAAATCTTAACTGTGACAGAACAGTTCCAAATTCTATGTTTGAAAGTTAAACATTGTTGAGCTTCTAGAGTAGAAGGGGGGGTACCAGCGCTGTCACTCACCCCTGCTGCCACCTACAACTTTTTTACATAGTTTAATGAGGACAGGGTCAATGACCTCTTTCTCCAGGTGTGTTTTGGGCTTTTCAGCGAATCTTATGATCCTGGAAATAGTATTTGTTATTGTTGTTGTTTTGGGCACGCTCTCAGCGAATGTCAAGGGAGAACACGTGGCTAATTAAAGTGGGACACCTGTGCTGTCAGTCATTAATCAAAATGTTTCCGGGCAAAGTTAATTAATGTCTGACAGATGACGTAAAGTTAATTAATGTCTTTGGAGTTCGAACAGAAATGTCTCCGGGCAAAGTTTAGATCACACATGACAGATGATGCCATGATTGATTGATTGACATGAAAGGGGAATTAATTTGTTGTTTCTAAGGGGAATCGTTTCTGAGCGAATGTTTAGATCCTAGCGATGAATTGTTTTAGCGCGGGAATCAGGTTTCCAAATAATTTGAAATGCGACAGCGCAGAGATGCCAAAACAAAAGGAACTCGCTGAAATTACGTTTAGGGATTATTCGGGCGAAACCGTTTTAGCCATTTTAGGGAATTATTTCGGCGAAACAGTTAGAGACATTTTAAAAGATGATTCTAGAAAAGGTTTTAGAAGAGAATTTGAGGGTAAAACTCTATGGTCATTATAATACACAAGTTGTATTTTAACAGTGTCGTAAGGTCCCCTACCTCGACCCCAAATGGTTCCAATCCCCCTACCCCAACCCCAAAGGGTTCCGATCCCCCTACCCCAACCCCAAAGGGTTCAGATCCCCCTACCCCAACGCCAAAGGGTTCCCATCCCCCTACCTCAACCCCGAAGGAAGCCCCCGTTCCTCAAGGGTCCCCCCAAGCTCCCAAAGGGCCCCCGAACCCCCAAAGGCCCTCCCCCAGCCCCCAAAGGTCCACCGGACTGCCAAAGGACCAATCGGCGCTCAAAGGCCCCCCAGACTCCCAAAAGTCCTCCCCAGGCCCCCAAAGGCCCTCCCCCGGTCCCCAAAGGTCCACCGGGCTCCCAAAGGACCATTCGGTCCTCAAGGGCCCCCCAGACCCCCAAAGGCCCTCCCCAGGCCTCAAAGGCCCTCCCCCGGTCCCCAAAGGTCCCCCTGGGCTCCCAAAGAACCAGCCGGCCCTCAAGGACCCCCAGGATCCCCAAACGCCCTCCCCGGGCCCCCCAAAGAGTCCCCTCTCCATTTTTTTAATACTTTTTTATGGCTTTATTATATCTTTTCAGAACAAGTTCCTTTCATAATGTCATTCCTAAACCCATTTTCCAACTTGAAGCACCAATCCTTTCACCCACAAAAATACTTTACAGCTTTTTGGTTACCTCAACACCAAGAAATACTTTTCAATGACCATTTCAGAGCAATTTTCTTTCTTAATGTCCCTCCTAAACCTATTTTCCAACATGAAGTACTTATCTTTTTCACCCACAACTATACTTTACAGCTTTTTGGTTACCTCAACACCAAGAAATACTTTTCAAAGACCATTTCAGAGCAAGTTACTTTCTTAATGTCCCTTCTAAACCCATTTTCCAACTTCATTTTGGATTTCTCTCGTTGAAATGCAAGAGTTGGAATAATTCAGTAGTGTTTTGTCGTGGTTTACCTTGTCACAGTTACATTCCCTTGATTTTTCAAAGTTCATTTTGAATCTCTTTTGTTGAAATGCAAGAGTTGGAATATTTCAGTAGTGTTTTGTCGTGGTTTACCCTGTCACAGTTACAACCCTTGATTTTTCAAAGTTCATTTTGGATTTCTTTCGTTGAAATGCAAGAGTTGAATTATTTAGTAGTGGTTTGTTGTGGTTTACTCTGTCACAGTTACATTTTCTTGATTTTTCAAAGTTCATTTTGGATTTCTTTCGTTGAAATGCAAGAGTTGGAATAATTCAGTAGTGTTTTGTCGTGGTTTACCTTGTCACAGTTACATTCCCTTGATTTTTCAAAGTTCATTTTGAATTTCTTTCGTTGAAAAGCAAGAGTTGGAATATTTCAGTAGTGTTTTGTCATGGTTTACCTTGTCACAGTTACGTTGTCTTGATTTTTTAAAGTTCATTTTGAATTTCTTTTGTTGAAATGCAAGAGTTGGAATATTTCAGTAGTGTTTTGTCATGGTTTACCTTGTCACAGTTACATTTTCTTGATTTTTCAAAGTTCATTTTGAATTTCTTTCATATAAATGCAAGAGTTTGAATATTTAGTAGTGTTTTCTCGTGGTTTACCTTGTCACAGTTACATTTTCTTGATTTTTCAAAGTTCATTTTGAATTTCTCTCGTTGAAATGCAAGAGTTGGAATATTTCAGTAGTGTTTTGTCGTGGTTTACCTTGTCACAGTTACATTCTCTCGATTTTTCAAAGTTCATTTTGAATCTCTTTTGTTGAAATGCAAGAGTTGGAATATTTCAGTAGTGTTTTGTCGTGGTTTACCCTGTCACAGTTACATTCCCTTGATTTTTCAAAGTTCATTTTGGATTTCTTTCGTTGAAATGCAAGAGTTGAATTATTTCAGTAGTGTTATGTCGTGGTTTACCATGTCTCAGTTACATTCTCTTGATTTTTCAAAGTTCATTTTGAATTTCTTTCGTAGAAATGCAAGAGTTGAATTATTTCAGTAGTGGTTTGTTGTGATTTACTCTGTCACAGTTACATTCTCTTGATTTTTCAAAGTTCTTTTGGATTTCTTTCGTTGAAATGCAAGAGTTGGAATTATTCAGTAGTGTTTTGTCATGGTTTACCTTGTCACAGTTACATTCGCTTGATTTTTCAAAGTTCATTTTGAATTTCTTTCGTTGAAATGCATGAGTTGGAATATTTCAGTAGTGTTTTGTCGTGGTTTACCTTGTCACAGTTACATTCTCTTGATTTTTCAAAGTTCATTTTAGATTTCTTTCATTGAAATGCAAGAGTTGGATTATTTCACTAGTGTTTGGTTGTGGTTTACCTTGTCACAGTTACATTCTCTTGATTTTTCAAAGTTCATTTTGAGTTTCTTTCATTGAAATGAAAGAGTTGGAATATTTCAGTAGTATTTTGTCGTGGTTTACCTTGTCACAGTTATATTCTCTTAATTTTTCAAAGTTCATTTTGAATTTCTTTCGTTGAAATGCAAGAGTTGGAATATTTCAGTAGTGTTTTGGTCATGGTTTACCTTGTCACAGTTACATTTTCTTGATTTTTCAAAGTTCATTTTGAATTTCTTTCATTGAAATGCAAGAGTTGGAATATTTCAGTAGTGTTTTTCTCGTGGTTTACCTTGTCACGGTTACATTTTCTTGATTTTTCAAAGTTCATTTTGAATTTCTTTCATTGAAATGCAAGAGTTGGATTATTTCCGTAGTGTTTGGTTGTGATTTACCTTGTCAAAGTTACATTTTCTTGATTTTTTCAAAGTTCATTTTGAATTTCTTTCGTTGAAATGCAAGAGTTGGAATATTTCAGTAGTGTTTGGTTGTGGTTTACCTTGTCAAAGTTACATTCTCTTGATTTTTCAAAGCTCATTTTGAATTTCTTTCATTGAAATGCAAGAGTTGGATTATTTCAGTAGCGTTTGGTTGTGGTTTACCTTGTCACAGTTACATTCTCTTGATTTTTCAAAATTCATTTTGAATTTCTTTCGTTGAATTGCATGAGTTGGAATTGTTTCAGTGATGTTTTATCGTGGTTTACCTTGTCACAGTTACATTCTCTTGATTTTTCAAAGTTCATTTTGAATTTCTTTCGTTGAAATGCAAGAGTTGGAATATTTCAGTAGTGTTTTGTCGTGGTTTACCTTTTCAAAGTTTCAATCTCTTGATTTTTCAAAGTTCATTTTGAATTTCTTTCGTTGAAATGCAAGAGTTGGATTATTTCAGTAGTGTTTTGTCATGGTTTACCTTGCCACAGTTACATTCTCTTAATTTTTCAATGTTCATTTTGAATTTCTTTTGTTGAAAAGCAAGAGTTGGAATATTTCAGTAGTGTTTTGTCGTGGTTTACCTTGTCAGAGTTACATTCTCTTCATTTTTCAAAGTTCTTTTTGAATTTCTTTCGTTGAAATGCAAGAGTTGGAATATTTCAATAGTGTTTTGTCATGGTTTACATTGTCACAGTTACATTTTGTTGATTTTTCAAAGTTCATTTTGAATTTCTTTAATTGAAATGCAAGAGTTGGAATATTTCATTAGTATTTTGTCGTGGTTTACCTTGTCACAGTTACATTCTCTTGATTTATCAATGTTCATTTTGAGATTCTTTCATTGAAATGCAAGAGTTTGAATATTTCAGTAGTGTTTTGTCGTGGTTTACCTTGTCAAAGTTACATTTTCTTGATTTTTCAAAGTCCATTTTGAATTTCTTTCGTTGAAATGCAAGAGTTGGAATATTTCAGTAGTGTTTGGTTGTGGTTTACCTTGTCACAGTTACATTCTCTTGATTTTTCAAAGTTCATTTTGAGTTTCTTTCATTGAAATGCAAGAGTTGGAATATTTCAGTAGTGTTTTTTCGTGGTTTACCTTGTCACAGTTACATTCTCTCGATTTTTCAAAGTTCATTTTGAATCTCTTTTGTTGAAATGCAAGAGTTGGAATATTTCAGTAGTGTTTTGTCGTGGTTTACCCTGTCACAGTTACATTCCCTTGATTTTTCAAAGTTCATTTTGGATTTCTTTCGTTGAAATGCAAGAGTTGAATTATTTCAGTAGTGTTATGTCGTGGTTTACCCTGTCTCAGTTACATTCTCTTGATTTTTCAAAGTTCATTTTGGATTTCTTTCGTTGAAATGCAAGAGTTGAATTATTTAGTAGTGATTTGTTGTGGTTTACTCTGTCACAGTTACATTCTCTTGATTTTTCAAAGTTCATTTTGGATTTCTTTCGTTGAAATGCAAGAGTTGGAATATTTCAGTAGTGTTTTGTCGTGGTTTACCTTGTCACATTTACATTCCCTTGATTTTTCAAAGTTCATTTTGAATTTCTTTCGTTGAAAAGCAACAGTTGGAATATTTCAGTAGTGTTTTGTCATGGTTTACCTTGTCACAGTTACATTGTCTTGATTTTTCAAAGTTCATTTTGAATTTCTTTCGTTGAAATGCAAGAGTTGGAATATTTCAGTAGTGTTTTGTCATGGTTTACCTTGTCACAGTTACATTTTCTTGATTTTTCAAAGTTCATTTTGAATTTCTTTCATTAAAATGCAAGATTTGGAATATTTCAGTAGTGTTTTCTCGTGGTTTACCTTGTCACAGTTACATTTTCTTGATTTTTTAAAGTTCATTTTGAATTTCTCTCGTTGAAATGCAAGAGTTGGAATATTTCAGTAGTGTTTTGTCGTGGTTTACCCTGTCACAGTTACATTCCCTTGATTTTTCAAAGTTCATTTTGGATTTCTTTCGTTGAAATGCAAGAGTTGAATTATTTCAGTAGTGGTTTGTTGTGGTTTACTCTGTCACAGTTACATTCTCTTGATTTTTCAAAGTTCTTTTGGATTTCTTTCGTTGAAATGTAAGAGTTGGAATAATTCAGTAGTGTTTTGTCATGGTTTACCTTGTCACAGTTACATTCGCTTGATTTTTCAAAGTTCATTTTGAATTTCTTTCGTTGAAATGCACGAGTTGGAATATTTCAGTAGTGTTTTGTCGTGGTTTACCTTGTCACAGTTACATTCTCTTGATTTTTCAAAGTTCATTTTGGATTTCTTTCATTGAAATGCAAGAGTTGGATTATTTCACTAATGTTTGGTTGTGGTTTACCTTGTCACAGTTACATTCTCTTGATTTTTCAAAGTTCATTTTGAATTTCTTTCATTGAAATGCAAGAGTTGGAATATTTCAGTAGTGTTTTCTCGTGGTTTACCTTGTCAAGGTTACATTTTCTTGATTTTTCAAAGTTCATTTTGAATTTCTTTCATTGAAATGCAAGAGGTGGATTATTTCAGTAGTGTTTGGTTGTGATTTTCCTTGTCAAAGTTTTGTCAAATTTTCCTAGTGTTTTGTCATGGTTTACCTTGTCACAGTTACATTCGCTTGATTTTTCAAAGTTCATATTGAGTTTCTTTCATTGAAATGCAAGAGTTGGAATATTTCAGTAGTATTTTGTCGTGGTTTACCTTGTCACAGTTATATTCTCTTAATTTTTCAAAGTTCATTTTGAATTTCTTTCGTTGAAATGCAAGAGTTGGAATATTTCAGTAGTGTTTTGTCGTGGTTTACCCTGTCACAGTTACATTCTCTTGATTTTTCAAAGTTCATTTTGGATTTCTTTCGTTGAAATGCAAGAGTTGAATTATTTCAGTAGTGTTATGTCGTGGTTTACCATGTCTCAGTTACATTCTCTTGATTTTTCAAAGTTCATTTTGAATTTCTTTCGTAGAAATGCAAGAGTTGGAATTATTTCAGTAGTGTTTGTTGTGATTTACTCTGTCACAGTTACATTCTCTTGATTTTTCAAAGTTCATTTTGGATTTCTTTCGTTGAAATGCAAGAGTTGGAATTATTCAGTAGTGTTTTGTCATGGTTTACCTTGTCACAGTTACATTCTCTTGATTTTTCAAAGTTCATTTTGAACTTCTTTCGTTGAAATGCATGAGTTGGAATATTTCAGTAGTGTTTTGTCGTGGTTTACCTTGTCACAGTTACATTCTCTTGATTTTTCAAAGTTCATTTTGATTTCTTTCATTGAAATGCAAGAGTTGGATTATTTCACTAGTGTTTGGTTGTGGTTTACCTTGTCACAGTTACATTCTCTTGATTTTTCAAAGTTCATTTTGAGTTTCTTTCATTGAAATGCAAGAGTTGGAATATTTCAGTAGTGTTTTGTCGTGGTTTACCTTGTCACAGTTACATTCTCTTATTTTTCAAAGTTCATTTTGAATTTCTTTCGTTGAAATGCAAGAGTTGGAATATTTCAGTAGTGTTTTGTCATGGTTTACCTTGTCACAGTTACATTTTCTTGATTTTTCAAAGTTCATTTTGAATTTCTTTCATTGAAATGCAAGAGTTGGAATATTTCAGTAGTGTTTTGTCGTGGTTTACCTTGTCACAGTTACATTTTCTTGATTTTTCAAAGTTCATTTTGAATTTCTTTCATTGAAATGCAAGAGTTGGAATATTTCAGTAGTGTTTGGTTGTGGTTTACCTTGTCACAGTTACATTTTCTTGATTTTTCAAAGTTCATTTTGAATTTCTTTCGTTGAAATGCAAGAGTTGGAATATTTCAGTAGTGTTTGGTTGTGGTTTACCTTGTCACAGTTACATTCTCTTGATTTTTCAAAGCTCATTTTGAATTTCTTTCATTGAAATGCAAGAGTTGGATTATTTCAGTAGTGTTTGGTTGTGGTTTACCTTGTCACAGTTACATTCTCTTGATTTTTCAAAGTTCATTTTGAATTTCTTTCGTTGAATTGCATGAGTTGGAATGTTTCAGTAGTGTTTTATCGTGGTTTACCTTGTCACAGTTACATTGTCTTGATTTTTCAAAGTTCATTTTGAATTTCTTTCATTGAAATGCAAGAGTTGGAATATTTCAGTAGTGTTTTGTTATGGTTTACCTTGTCACAGTTACATTCTCTTGATTTTTCAAAGTTCATTTTGAATTTCTTTCGTTGAAATGCAAGAGTTGGAATATTTCAGTAGTGTTTTGTCGTGGTTTACCTTTTCACAGTTTCATTCTCTTGATTTTTCAAAGTTCATTTGAATTTCTTTCGTTGAGATGCAAGAGTTGGATTATTTCAGTAGTGTTTTGTCATGGTTTACCTTGTCACAGTTACATTCTCTTAATTTTTCAATGTTCATTTTGAATTTCTTTCGTTGAAATGCAAGAGTTGGAATATTTCAGTAGTGTTTTGTCGTGGTTTACCTTGTCACAGTTACATTCTCTTGATTTTTCAAAGTTCTTTTTGAATTTCTTTCGTTGAAATGCAAGAGTTGGAATATTTCAGTAGTGTTTTGTCGTGGTTTACCTTGTCACAGTTACATTTTCTTGATTTTTCAAAGTTCATTTTGAATTTCTTTCATTGAAATGCAAGAGTTGGAATATTTCAGTAGTGTTTTGTCGTGGTTTACCTTGTCACAGTTACATTCTCTTGATTTTTCAAAGTTCATTTTGAGATTTCTTTCATTGAAATGCAAGAGTTGGAATATTTCAGTAGTGTTTTGTCGTGGTTTACCTTGTCACAGTTACATTTTCTTGATTTTTCAAAGTTCATTTTGAATTTCTTTCGTTGAAATGCAAGAGTTGGAATATTTCAGTAGTGTTTTGGTTGTGGTTTACCTTGTCACAGTTACATTCTCTTGATTTTTCAAAGTTCATTTTGAGTTTCTTTCATTGAAATGCAAGAGTTGGAATATTTCAGTAGTGTTTTTTCGTGGTTTACCTTGTCACAGTTACATTCTCTCGATTTTTCAAAGTTCATTTTGAATTTCTTTTGTTGAAATGCAAGAGTTGGAATATTTCAGTAGTGTTTTGTCGTGGTTTACCCTGTCACAGTTACATATCCTTGATTTTTCAAAGTTCATTTTGGATTTCTTTCGTTGAAATGCAAGAGTTGAATATTTCAGTAGTGTTTTGTCGTGGTTTACCCTGTCTCAGTTACATTCTCTTGATTTTTCAAAGTTCATTTTGGATTTCTTTCGTTGAAATGCAAGAGTTGAATTATTTAGTAGTGATTTGTTGTGGTTTACTCTGTCACAGTTACATTCTCTTGATTTTTCAAAGTTCATTTTGAATTTCTTTCGTTGAAAGCAAGAGTTGGAATATTTCAGTAGTGTTTTGTCATGGTTTACCTTGTCACAGTTACATTGTCTTGATTTTTCAAAGTTCATTTTGAATTTCTTTCGTTGAAATGCAAGAGTTGGAATATTTCAGTAGTGTTTTGTCATGGTTTACCTTGTCACAGTTACATTTTCTTGATTTTTCAAAGTTCATTTTGAATTTCTTTCATTGAAATGCAAGATTTGGAATATTTCAGTAGTGTTTTCTCGTGGTTTACCTTGTCACAGTTACATTTTCTTGATTTTTTAAAGTTCATTTTGAATTTCTCTTCGATGAAATGCAAGAGTTGGAATATTTCAGTAGTGTTTTGTCGTGGTTTACCCTGTCACAGTTACATTCTCTTGATTTTTCAAAGTTCATTTTGGATTTCTTTCGTTGAAATGCAAGAGTTGAATTATTTAGTAGTGGTTTGTTGTGGTTTACTCTGTCACAGTTACATTCTCTTGATTTTTCAAAGTTCTTTTGGATTTCTTTCGTTGAAATGCAAGAGTTGGAATAATTCAGTAGTGTTTTGTCATGGTTTACCTTGTCACAGTTACATTCGCTGGATTTTTCAAAGTTCATTTTGAATTTCTTTCGTTGAAATGCACGAGTTGGAATATTTCAGTAGTGTTTTGTCGTGGTTTACCTTGTCACAGTTACATTCTCTTGATTTTTCAAAGTTCATTTTGGATTTCTTTCATTGAAATGCAAGAGTTGGATTATTTCACTAGTGTTTGGTTGTGGTTTACCTTGTCACAGTTACATTCTCTTGATTTTTCAAAGTTCATTTTGAATTTCTTTCATTGAAATGCAAGAGTTGGAATATTTCAGTAGTGTTTTCTCGTGGTTTACCTTGTCAAGGTTACATTTTCTTGATTTTTCAAAGTTCATTTTGAATTTCTTTCATTGAAATGCAAGAGTTGGAATATTTCAGTAGTGTTTGGTTGTGATTTCTTGCAAGTTTGTCATTTCCTAGTGTTTTGTCATGGTTTACCTTGTCACAGTTACATTCGCTTGATTTTTCAAAGTTCATATTGAGTTTCTTTCATTGAAATGCAAGAGTTGGAATATTTCAGTAGTGTTTTGTCGTGGTTTACCTTGTCACAGTTATATTCTCTTGATTTTTCAAAGTTCATTTTGAATTTCTTTCGTTGAAATGCAAGAGTTGGAATATTTCAGTAGTGTTTTGTCGTGGTTTACCTTGTCACAGTTACATTCTCTTGATTTTTCAAAGTTCATTTTGGATTTCTTTCGTTGAAATGCAAGAGTTGAATATTTCAGTAGTGTTTTGTCGTGGTTTACCATGTCACAGTTACATTCTCTTGATTTTTCAAAGTTCATTTTGAATTTCTTTCGTAGAAATGCAAGAGTTGAATTATTTCAGTAGTGGTTTGTTGTGATTTACCTCTGTCACAGTTACATTCTCTTGATTTTTCAAAGTTCTTTTGGATTTCTTTCGTTGAAATGCAAGAGTTGGAATTATTCAGTAGTGTTTTGTCATGGTTTACCTTGTCACAGTTACATTCGCTTGATTTTTCAAAGTTCATTTTGAACTTCTTTCGTTGAAATGCATGAGTTGGAATATTTCAGTAGTGTTTTGTCGTGGTTTACCTTGTCACAGTTACATTCTCTTGATTTTTCAAAGTTCATTTTGAATTTCTTTCATTGAAATGCAAGAGTTGGATTATTTCAGTAGTGTTTGGTTGTGGTTTACCTTGTCACAGTTACATTCTCTTGATTTTTCAAAGTTCATTTTGAATTTCTTTCATTGAAATGCAAGAGTTGGAATATTTCAGTAGTATTTTGTCGTGGTTTACCTTGTCACAGTTATATTCTCTTAATTTTTCAAAGTTCATTTTGAATTTCTTTCGTTGAAATGCAAGAGTTGGAATATTTCAGTAGTGTTTTGTCATGGTTTACCTTGTCACAGTTACATTTTCTTGATTTTTCAAAGTTCATTTTGAATTTCTTTCATTGAAATGCAAGAGTTGGAATATTTCAGTAGTGTTTTCTCGTGGTTTACCTTGTCACAGTTACATTCTCTTGATTTTTCAAAGTTCATTTTGAATTTCTTTCATTGAAATGCAAGAGTTGGATTATTTCAGTAGTGTTTGGTTGTGGTTTACCTTGTCACAGTTACATTTTCTTGATTTTTCAAAGTTCATTTTGAATTTCTTTCGTTGAAATGCAAGAGTTGGAATATTTCAGTAGTGTTTGGTTGTGGTTTACCTTGTCACAGTTACATTCTCTTGATTTTTCAAAGCTCATTTTGAATTTCTTTCATTGAAATGCAAGAGTTGGAATATTTCAGTAGTGTTTGGTTGTGGTTTACCTTGTCACAGTTACATTCTCTTGATTTTTCAAATTCATTTTGAATTTCTTTCGTTGAATTGCATGAGTTGGAATATTTCAGTGTGTTTTATCGTGGTTTACCTTGTCACAGTTACATTGTCTTGATTTTTCAAGTTCATTTTGAATTTCTTTCATTGAAATGCAAGAGTTGGAATATTTCAGTAGTGTTTTGTTATGGTTTACCTTGTCACAGTTACATTCTCTTGATTTTTCAAAGTTCATTTTGAATTTCTTTCGTTGAAATGCAAGAGTTGGAATATTTCAGTAGTGTTTTGTCGTGGTTTACCTTGTCACAGTTTCATTCTCTTGATTTTTCAAAGTTCATTTTGAATTTCTTTCGTTGAAATGCAAGAGTTGGATTATTTCAGTAGTGTTTTGTCATGGTTTACCTTGCCACAGTTACATTCTCTTAATTTTTCAAGTTCATTTTGAATTTCTTTCGTTGAAATGCAAGAGTTGGAATATTTCAGTAGTGTTTTGTCGTGGTTTACCTTGTCAGAGTTACATTCTCTTCATTTTTCAAAGTTCTTTTGAATTTCTTTCGTTGAAATGCAAGAGTTGGAATATTTCAGTAGTGTTTTGTCATGGTTTACATTGTCACAGTTACATTTTGTTGATTTTTCAAAGTTCATTTTGAATTTCTTTAATTGAAATGCAAGAGTTGGAATATTTCATTAGTATTTTGTCGTGGTTTACCTTGTCACAGTTACATTCTCTTGATTTTTCAATGTTCATTTTGAGATTTCTTTCATTGAAATGCAAGAGTTTGAATATTTCAGTAGTGTTTTGTCGTGGTTTACCTTGTCACAGTTACATTTTCTTGATTTTTCAAAGTCCATTTTGAATTTCTTTCGTTGAAATGCAAGAGTTGGAATATTTCAGTAGTGTTTGGTTGTGGTTTACCTTGTCACAGTTACATTCTCTTGATTTTTCAAAGTTCATTTTGAGTTTCTTTCATTGAAATGCAAGAGTTGGAATATTTCAGTAGTGTTTTTTCGTGGTTTACCTTGTCACAGTTACATTCTCTCGATTTTTCAAAGTTCATTTTGAATCTCTTTCGTTGAAATGCAAGAGTTGGAATATTTCAGTAGTGTTTTGTCGTGGTTTACCTTGTCACAGTTACATCTCTTGATTTTTCAAAGTTCATTTTGGATTTCTTTCGTTGAAATGCAAGAGTTGAATTATTTAGTAGTGTTTTGTCGTGGTTTACCTTGTCACAGTTACATTCTCTTGATTTTTCAAAGTTCATTTTGGATTTCTTTCGTTGAAATGCAAGAGTTGGAATATTTCAGTAGTGATTTGTTGTGGTTTACCTCTGTCACAGTTACATTCTCTTGATTTTTCAAAGTTCATTTTGATTTCTTTCGTTGAAATGCAAGAGTTGGAATATTTCAGTAGTGTTTTGTCGTGGTTTACCTTGTCACATTTACATTCTCTTGATTTTTCAAAGTTCATTTTGAATTTCTTTCGTTGAAATGCAACAGTTGGAATATTTCAGTAGTGTTTTGTCATGGTTTACCTTGTCACAGTTACATTGTCTTGATTTTTCAAAGTTCATTTTGAATTTCTTTTGTTGAAATGCAAGAGTTGGAATATTTCAGTAGTGTTTTGTCATGGTTTACCTTGTCACAGTTACATTTTCTTGATTTTTCAAAGTTCATTTTGAATTTCTTTCATTAAAATGCAAGATTTGGAATATTTCAGTAGTGTTTTCTCGTGGTTTACCTTGTCACAGTTACATTTTCTTGATTTTTCAAAGTTCATTTTGAATTTCTTCTCGTTGAAATGCAAGAGTTGGAATAATTCAGTAGTGTTTTGTCGTGGTTTACCTTGTCACAGTTACATTCCCTTGATTTTTCAAAGTTCATTTTGGATTTATTTCGTTGAAATGCAAGAGTTGAATATTTCAGTAGTGTTTGTTGTGGTTTACTCTGTCACAGTTACATTCTCTTGATTTTTCAAAGTTCTTTTGGATTTCTTTCGTTGAAATGCAAGAGTTGGAATATTTCAGTAGTGTTTTGTCATGGTTTACCTTGTCACAGTTACATTCGCTTGATTTTTCAAAGTTCATTTTGAATTTCTTTCGTTGAAATGCAAGAGTTGGAATATTTCAGTAGTGTTTTGTCGTGGTTTACCTTGTCACAGTTACATTCTCTTGATTTTTCAAAGTTTATTTTGGATTTCTTTCATTGAAATGCAAGAGTTGGATTATTTCACTAATGTTTGGTTGTGGTTTACCTTGTCACAGTTACATTCTCTTGATTTTTCAAAGTTCATTTTGAATTTCTTTCATTGAAATGCAAGAGTTGGAATATTTCAGTAGTGTTTTCTCGTGGTTTACCTTGTCAAGGTTACATTTTCTTGATTTTTCAAAGTTCATTTTGAATTTCTTTCATTGAAATGCAAGAGGTGGATTATTTCAGTAGTGTTTTTCTCGTGGTTTACCTTGTCACGGTTACATTTTCTTGATTTTTCAAAGTTCATTTTGAATTTCTTTCATTGAAATGCAAGAGTTGGATTATTTCAGTAGTGTTTGGTTGTGATTTACCTTGTCAAAGTTACATTTTCTTGATTTTTTCAAAGTTCATTTTGAATTTCTTTCGTTGAAATGCAAGAGTTGGAATATTTCAGTAGTGTTTGGTTGTGGTTTACCTTGTCACAGTTACATTCTCTTGATTTTTCAAAGCTCATTTTGAATTTCTTTCGTTGAAATGCAAGAGTTGGATTATTTCAGTAGTGTTTGGTTGTGGTTTACCTTGTCACAGTTACATTCTCTTGATTTTTCAAAATTCATTTTGAATTTCTTTCGTTGAATTGCATGAGTTGGAATTGTTTCAGTGATGTTTTATCGTGGTTTACCTTGTCACAGTTACATTGTCTTGATATTTTAAAGTTCATTTTGAATTTCTTTCATTGAAATGCAAGAGTTGGAATATTTCAGTAGTGTTTTGTTATGGTTTACCTTGTCACAGTTACATTCTCTTGATTTGTCAAAGTTCATTTTGAATTTCTTTGTTGAAATGCAAGAGTTGGAATATTTCAGTAGTGTTTTGTCGTGGTTTACCTTTTCAAAGTTTCAATCTCTTGATTTTTCAAAGTTCATTTTGAATTTCTTTCGTTGAAATGCAAGAGTTGGATTATTTCAGTAGTGTTTTGTCATGGTTTACCTTGCCACAGTTACATTCTCTTAATTTTTCAATGTTCATTTTGAATTTCTTCTGTTGAAATGCAAGAGTTGGAATATTTCAGTAGTGTTTTGTCGTGGTTTACCTTGTCAAAGTTACATTCTCTTGATTTTTCAAAGTTCATTTTGAATTTCTTTCGTTGAAATGCAAGAGTTGGAATATTTCAGTAGTGTTTTGTCATGGTTTACCTTGTCACAGTTACATTTTCTTGATTTTTCAAAGTTCATTTTGAATTTCTTTCATTGAAATGCAAGAGTTGGAATATTTCAGTAGTGTTTTGTCGTGGTTTACCTTTTCAAAGTTTCATTCTCTTGATTTTTCAAAGTTCATTTTGAATTTCTTTCGTTGAAATGCAAGAGTTGGATTATTTCAGTAGTGTTTTGTCATGGTTTACCTTGCCACAGTTACATTCTCTTAATTTTTCAATGTTCATTTTGAATTTCTTCTGTTGAAAAGCAAGAGTTGGAATATTTCAGTAGTGTTTTGTCGTGGTTTACCTTGTCAGAGTTACATTCTCTTGATTTTTCAAAGTTCATTTTGAATTTCTTTCGTTGAAATGCAAGAGTTGGAATATTTCAATAGTGTTTTGTCATGGTTTACATTGTCACAGTTACATTTTCTTGATTTTTCAAAGTTCATTTTGAATTTCTTTAATTGAAATGCAAGAGTTGGAATATTTCAGTAGTGTTTTGTCGTGGTTTACCTTGTCACAGTTACATTCTCTTGATTTATCAATGTTCATTTTGAGTTTCTTTCATTGAAATGCAAGACTTGGAATATTTCAGCAGAGTTTTGTCGTGGTTTACCTTGTCACAGTTACATTTTCTTGATTTTTCAAAGTTCATTTTGAATTTCTTTCATTGAAATGCAAGAGTTGGAATATTTCAGTAGTGTTTTGTCGTGGTTTACCATGTCAAAGTTACATCCCCTTGATTTTTCAAAGTTCATTTTCGATTTCTTTCGTTGAAATGCAAGAGTTAGAATATTTCAGTAGCGTTTGTCATGGTTTACCTTGTCACAGTTATATTCTATTAATTTTTCAAAGTTCATTTTGAATTTCCATCGTTGAAATGCAAGAGCTGGAATATTTCAGTTGTGTTTTGTTGTGGTTTACCTTATCACAGTTACATTCTCTTGATTTTTCAAAGTTCATTTTGAATTTCTTTCATTGAAATGCAAGAGTTGGAATATTTCAGTAGTGTTTTGTCGTGGTTTACCTTGTCACAGTTACATTTTCTTGATTTTTCAAAGTTCATTTTGAATTTCTTTCATTGAAATGCAAGAGTTGGAATATTTCAGTAGTGTTTTGTTATGATTTACCTTGTCACAGATACATTTTCTTGATTTTTCAAAGTTCATTTCGGTTTTCTTTCATTGAAATGCAAGAGTTGGAATATTTCAGTAGTGTTTGTCGTGGTTTACCTTGTCACAGTTACATTCGCTTGATTTTTCGAAGTTCATTTTGAATTTCTTTTATTGAAATGCACCTTGTCACAGTTACATTCTCATGATTTTTGAATTGCAAGAGTTGGAATATTTCAGAAAGGTTTTGTCGCAGTTCACCTTGTCACAGTTATATTCTCTTGATTTTTCAAAGTTCATTTTGAATTTCCTTCATTGAAATGAAAGAGCGGGATTATTTCAGTAGTGTTTTGCCGTGGTTTACCATGTCACAGTTACATTCACTTTATTTTTCAAAGTTCATTTTGGATTTCTTTCGTTGAAATGCAAGAGTTGGAATATTTCAGTAGTGTTTTGTCGTGGTTTACCTTGTCACAGTTACATTTTCTTGATGTTTCAAAGTTCATTTTGGATTACTTTCATTGAAATGCAAGAGTTGGAATATTTCAGTAGTGTTTTGTCGTGGTTTACCTTGTCATACTTACATTTTCTTGATTTTTCGAAGTTCATTTTGGATTTCTTTCATTGAAATGCAAGAGTTTGAATATTTCAGTAGTTTTTTGTTCTGGTTTACCTTGTCACACTTACATTTTCATGATTTTTTTAAGTTCATTTTGGATTTCTTTCATTGAAATGCAAGAGTTGGAATATTTCAGTAGTGTTATGTCGTGGTTTACCTTGTCACAGTTACATTCTCTTGATTTTTCAAAGTTCATTTTGGATTTCTCTTGTTGAAATGCAAGAGTTGAATTATTTCAGTAGTGTTTTGTCGTGGTTTACCTTGTCACAGCTACATTCTCTTGATTTTTCAAAGATCATTTTGGATTTCTTTCGTTGAAATGCAAGAGTTGGAATATTTCAGTTGTGTTTTGTCATGGTTTACCATGTCACAGTTACATTCTCTTAATTTTTCAAAGTTCGTTTTGAATTTCTTTTGTTGAAAAGCAAGAGTTGAAATATTTCAGTAGTGTTTTGTCGTGGTTTACCTTGTCAAAGTTACATTCTCTTGATTTTTCAAAGTTCATTTTGAATTTCTTTCGTTGAAATGCAAGAGTTGGAATATTTCAGTAGTGTTTTGTTGTGGTTTATCTTGTCACAGTTACATTCTCTTGATTTTTCAAAGTTCATTTTGGATTTCTTTCGTTGAAATGCAAGAGTTGGAATATGTCAGTAGCGTTTTGTCGTGGTTTACCTTGTCACAGTTACATTTTCTTGATTTTTCAAAGTTCATTTTGAATTTCCATCGTTGAAATGCAAGAGCTGGAATATTTCAGTTGTGTTTTGTCGTGGTTTACCTTATCACAGTTACATTCTCTTGATTTTTCAAAGTTCATATTGAATTTCATTCATTGAAATGCAAGAGTTGGAATATTTCAGTAGTGTTTTGTCGTGGTTTACCTTGTCACAGTTACATTTTCTTGATGTTTCAAAGTTCATTTTGAATTTCTTTCATTGAAATGCAAGAGTTGGAATATTTCAGTAGTGTTTTGTTGTGATTTACCTTGTCAGGGATACATTTTCTTGATTTTTCAAAGTTCATTTTGGATTTCTTTCATTGAAATGCAAGAGTTGGAATATTTCAGTAGTGTTTTGTCGTGGTTTACCTTGTCACAGTTACATTCGCTTGATTTTTCAAAGTTCATTTTCGATTTCTTTCGTTGAAATGCAAGAGTTGGAATATTTCAGAAGCGTTTTGTCGCGGTTTACCTTGTCACAGTTATATTCTCTTGATTTTTCAAAGTTCATTTTGAATTTCCTTCATTGAAATGAAAGAGTGGGATTATTTCAGTAGTGTTTTGCCGTGGTTTACCATGTCACAGTTACATTCCCTTTATTTTTCAAAGTTCATTTTGATTTCTTTCATTGAAATGCAAGGGTTGGAATATTTCAGTAGTGTTTTGTCGTGGTTTACCTTGTCACAGTTACATTTTCTTGATTTTTCAAAGTTCATTTTGGATTTCTTTCATTGAAATGCAAGAGTTGGAATATTTCAGTAGTGTTTTGTCGTGGTTTACCTTGTCATACTTACATTCTCTTGATTTTTCAAAGTTTATTTTGGATTTCTTTCATTGAAATGCAAGAGTTTGAATATTTCAGTAGTCTTTTGTTGTGGTTTACCTTGTCACCCTTACATTTTCATGATTTTTCAAATTTCATTTTGGATTTCTTTCATTGAAATGCAAGAGTTGGAATATTTCAGTAGTGTTATGTCGTGGTTTACCTTGTCACAGTTACATTCTCTTGATTTTTCAAAGTTCATTTTGGATTTTTCTTGTTGAAATGCAAGAGTTGAATTATTTCAGTAGTGTTTTGTCGTGGTTTACCTTGTCACAGCTACATTCTTTTGATTTTTCAAAGATCATTTTGGATTTCTTTCGTTGAAATGCAAGAGTTGGAATATTTCAGTTGTGTTTCGTCATGGTTTACCATGTCACAGTTACATTCTCTTAATTTTTCAAAGTTCGTTTTGAATTTCTTTTGTTGAAAAGCAAGAGTTGAAATATTTCAGTGGTGTTTTGTCGTGGTTTACCTTGTCAAAGTTACATTCTCTTGATTTTTCAAAGTTCATTTTGAATTTCTTTCGTTGAAATGCAAGAGTTGGAATATTTCAGTAGTGTTTAGTTGTGGTTTACCTTGTCACAGTTACATTTTCATGATTCTTCAAAGTTCATTTTGAATTCCTTTCATTGAAATGTAAGAGTTGGAATATTTCAGTAATGTTTGGTTGTGGTTTACCTTGTCACAGTTACATTTTCTTGATTTTTCAAAGTTCATTCTGAATTTCTTTCATTGAGATGCAAGAGTTGGATTATTACAGTAGTGTTTTGTCGTGGTTTACCTTGTCATAGTTACACTCTCTTGATTTTTTCAAAGTTCATTTGAATTTCTTTCATTGAAATGCAAGAGTTGGAATATTTCAGTAGTGTTTTGTCGTGGTTTACCTTGTCAAAGTTACATTCTCTTGATTTTTTAAAGTTCATTTTGGATTTTTTTTTCTTTGAAATGCAAGAGTTGGAATATTTCAGTAGTGTTTGGTGGTGGTTTACCTTGTCACAGTTACATTCTCTTGATTTTTCAAAGTTCATTTTGGATTTCTTTCATTGAAATGCAAGAGTTGGAATATTTCAGTTGTGTCATGCCCTGGTTTACTTTGTCAAAGTTACATTCTCTTAATTTTTCAAAGTTCATTTTGGATTTTTCTTTCTTTGAAATGCAAGAGTTGGAATATTTCAGTAATGTTTTGTCATGGTTTACTTTGTCACAGTTACATTCTCTTGATTTTTCAAAGTTCATTGTGGATTTATTTCGTTGAAATGTGTTTTGTTGTGCTTTACCTTGTCACAGTTACATTTTCTTGATTTTTGTTAGGTTAGGTTAGGCTAGATCAAGTTAGGCTAGGTTAGGTTAAGTTAGGTTAGACTACGTACGCGCACGTACGTAGAAATCCAAAATGAACTTTGAAAAATCAAGAGAATGTAACTGAGACAGGGTAAACCACGACATAACACTACTGAAATAATTCAACTCTTGCATTTCAACGAAAGAAATCCAAAATGAACTTTGAAAAATCAAGGGAATGTAACTGTGACAGGGTAAACCACGACAAAACACTACTGAAATATTCCAACTCTTACATTTCAACAAAAGAGATTCAAAATGAACTTTGAAAAATCGAGAGAATGTAACTGTGACAAGGTAAACCACGACAAAACACTACTGAATTATTCCAACTCTTGCATTTCAACGAGAGAAATCCAAAATGAAGTTGGAAAATGGGTTTAGAAGGACATTAAGAAAGTAACTTGCTCTGAAATGGTCTTTGAAAAGTATTTCTTGGTGTTGAGGTAACCAAAAAGCTGTAAAGTATAGTTGTGGGTGAAAGGATTAGTACTTCATGTTGGAAAATGGGTTTTAGGAGGGATATTAAGAAAGGAAATTGCTCTGAAATGGTCATTGAAAAGTATTTCTTGGTGTTGAGGTAACCAAAAAGCTGTAAAGTATTGTTGTGGGTGAAAGGATTGGTGCTTCAAGTTGGAAAATGGGTTTAGGAATGACATTATGAAAGGAACTTGTTCTGAAAAGATATAATAAAGCCATAAAAAAGTATTAAAAAACATGGAGAGGGGACTCTTTGGGGGGCCCGGGGAGGGCGTTTAGGGATCCTGGGGACCCTTGAGGGCCGGGTGGTTCTTTTGGGAGCCCAGGGGGACCTTTGGGGACCGGGGGAGGGTCTTTGGGGCTCGGGGAGGACCTTTGGGGGTCTGGGGGCCCTTGAGGACCGAATGGTCCATTGGGAGCCCGGAGGACCTTTGGGGACCGGGGGAGGGCCTTTGGGGGCCTGGGGGCCCTTGAGGACCGAATGGTCCATTGGGAGCCCGGAGGACCTTTGGGGACCGGGGGAGGGCCTTTGGGGGCCTGGGGAGGACCTTTGGGAGTCTGGGGGCCCTTGAGGACCGAATGGTCCATTGGGAGCCCGGAGGACCTTTGGGACCGGGGGAGGGCCTTTGGGGGCCTGGGGAGGACCTTTGGGAGTCTGGGGGCCTTTGAGCGCCGATTGGTCCTTTGGCAGCCCGGTGGACCTTTGGGAGCTGGGGAGGACCTTTGGGGGTTCGGGGGCCCCTTGGGAGCTTGGGGGGACCCTTGAGGACCGGGGGCTTCCTTCGGGGTTGAGGTAGGTAGATTGGAACCCTTTGGGGTTGGGTTAGGGGGATCTGAACCCTTTGGGGTTGGGTAGGGGGATCAGAACCCTTTGGGGTTGGGGTAGGGGGATCGGAACCCTTTGGGGTCGAGGTAGGGGACCTTACGACACTGTTAAAATACAACTTGTTTATTATAATGACCATAGAGTTTTACCCTCAAATTCTCTTCTAAAATCTTTTCTAAAATCATCTTTTAAAATGTCTCTAACTGTTTCGCCGAAATAATTCCCTAAAATGGCTAAAACGGTTTCGCCCAAATAATCCCTAAACGTAATTTCAGCGAGTTCCTTTTGTTTTGGCATCCCTGCGCTGTCGCATTTCAAATTATTTGGAAATCTGATTCCCGCGCTAAAACAATTCATCGCTAGGATCTAAACATTCGCTCGGAAACGATTCCCCTTAGAAACAACAAATTAATTCCCCTTTCATGTCAATCAATCAATCATGACATCATCTGTCATGTGTGATCTAAACTTTGCCTCGGAAACAATTCTGGTCGAGCTCCAAAGACATTATTTAACTTGACGTCATCTGTCAGACATTAATTAACTTTGCCCGGAAACAATTTGATTAATGACTGACAGCACAGGTGTCCCACTTTAATTAGCCACGTGTTCTCCCTTGACATTCGCTGAGAGCGTGCCCAAAACAACAACAATAACAAATACTATTTCCAGGATCATAACATTCGCTGAGAGCGTGCCCAAAACACACCTGGAGAAAGAGGTCATCGACCCTGTCCTCATTAAACTATGTAAAACAGTTGTAGGTGGCAGCAGGGGTGAGTGACAGCGCTGGTACCTCTCCTTCTACTTTCTAGTCGGGCATAATGTAGATTTTACCGCCAAGTGTGACTGTAAGGTTGTTCCTAGCATAATTAACCCATTAAGGCACAAGAAAAAATGTCAGAGTTTCTAGTTGCCCTTTTCACCAGCTTCTTTTTATCTCATAAGTAGGTCAAAAATACATTTACAGATTTTTCTTGTTTCCCAGATACAAGCTGTCCTATTTATAGGACATGACTTAAAAAAAAAAACTCTCCGAAAAAGAAGTTTTTCAAAGAAAGTGAAGGCCATATTAACTTTAAGATCTGCAGATACAAATACCTTTTAAAATTCAAACTAAAAACGACAAGAAATTACTATTAGAGAAAAAATGAAACCCAAAACGAACAGAAATTAAATAAAAAATCATAGCAACCAAACGTACAATAGTTGCTAATATAAATGAATAAATAAATCTTAAGACGAGTGAAACTTAAATTGAATATGAAAATTAAGCTTGAAGCGAACAAAAATCACTACAATTAAGAGTTGTGGTTTTGCCTCCTTTTTTTACTGTAAAATTTTTTACTGTAAAACCTACTGCGTCATGGGTGCTTTACTGAAAACGAATTATATTACAAATATTTTTGTTTGTACTTATTACAACATTGAATATAAACATAGAAACTAGAGCAGAATTAAATTTCGAAGTGACGAGCTTTCAGTAATTAATATCACTATATATCAAATATTCAGTCTAATGTTATTAGTTCTTTCCAAGACTGTTCAAAATAAATATTGTTTCACTACAAACAAGAGTTTGGATACTGTCCCCTTCCTTAACTGTAAAAGTCTAAAGCCTACTCCATCATTGGCGCTTCACTGAAAACGAATTATATAACAAATATTTTCTTTTCCAGTTATTACAGCATTGAAAATGAAAATAAAAATTACAGCGAAATAAATCTTGAAGTGATTATCTTTAACAATTCATGTCATTATATATCAATTATTCACTTTGATTTTATTTGTACTTTCCAAGACTGTTCAAGACACATAGTTTTGAGTAAAGCGCCAATGACTTTTACAGTGAGAGAAGGAGGCAAACCGAAACTCTTTTTTTAGTAATTTATAATTTCTTGTAAAATTTCTTATTAGTAATTTCTTGTAATTAATTCATTTATATTAGTACTTTTTGTATGTTTTTGCTATGATTGTTTATTTAATTTCTGTTCGTTGTGGGTTTCATTTATTCTTTAATAGTAATTTCTTGTCGTTTCTAGTTTGAATTTTAAAATGTATTTGTATCTGCTGATTTTAAGTTTAATATGAGCCTTACTTTTCTTTGAAAAACTTCTTTTTTAGAGTTTTTTTTTTCTTATTATTAATTTTTGTTCGTTTTTGATTGCAAAAGGTTTCAATACTTTAGAAATGCCTTATTTCAAAATCAACTTGTTTTTCAATATCAAACTTTTATCAAAGTATCAAAACTAGTATCAAAGTAAAGAAATCATCTAAGTAAACAAGATATCAAAGTAAACAAAGTATCAAAATAACAACAAGAGAGTTCCGTAAGTCAGAGCCATTTCCCCAGGGCTGGGTGGGGGTTCAAACCCGAAGCACATTTATTTGGCCTTCGAACTATTTTGAACAAAATGGCTATCTAAAAATTTTGACCGGATGCCCTTTTGGAAAGTGGGACGTAGGCTAATTGCCTATTGATCACTTTTGACTCTTATAAAAGAACTAAAAGTTCCAATTTCCGAACAAATGAGCCCCCTCCAAGGGTAATACGAGCACGCCTTGAAAAAACTTATATTCTTAATAATGGGCAACTTCCATAAGTTACAATACTTTCCCTGGGAGCTATGGAGGATTTCTCTACCCTTTAGTTATAGCAATTTGAATTTAGGACTATTTTGAACAAAATAGCTGTTACAAAATTTTTATACGATGCATGGACTGTTAATATAAATTACAGGCCTTTCCCCTAGGGCTGGGGTTCAAACCCAGAACAATAGCTATTTGACATTTGGATGATTTTGAACAAAATAGCTAACTCAAAGTTTTGATCGAAAGATTTAGAAAAAAATGCGTGGGGGGAGGGTTGCCTACCGTCTGATTACTCTTGAATTTTAAAAATGGAGTTAGAAATCAATTTAAATCGAACTAGAATTTTCCGAACTTCATACGATTACCCCTTCGATAAAAATCTTATATATGAATAATGGACAGCTTGCATAACTTACAGCCCTTGCCCTGGGGGGAATGGGAGACTTTGTCAACCCCCTAAGAATAATTATTTTACTTCACCTCTTGACTATTTCGGACATAATGGCAGTCCCAAACTTTGAATGGATGCGTTTGGGGAAAATAGGGTGCGGAAAGGGGAGGGGGGCTTGATGCACTCCAATCACGTTTGACTCTAAAAAGGGCACTAGAAATTGTTATTTCCAATTGAATGAGCTCCCTCCGAAGTTTATAACACCACACCTTGCATATGAAGTGCCTCTAGAGAAAAAAATGGAGCCTTATGGTCTTGGGGTTGGTGGGGGGAGGCTAGATGCCTTCGATCACTTTTGACTCTTAAAAAGAGAACTAGAACTTTCAATTGCTAATCATTTGAGTCCTCTCCAACGTTTATACGACCATCTTTTCCGTAAAAAATTATATGCCCCAGGGGCATAAGTTACAACCCTTCCCCCGGCTTTGGGGGGGGGGGGGCTATGTGGACCCCGAAGTTTGTCATCTGATCGTTGGAATATTTCAAACAAAATGGTTATTTAAAAATTTTGATCGCATGCAATAGGGGAAAAGAGGTAAATGCCGGCCGATCACTTTTAATGTCTCTTAAAAAGGTAAATAGAAATTTCAATTTCCAATCAAATGAGCCACACCTGATGTTTATACCACCTCTCACAAAAAACTTATTTTCCCCCATGGTATAAATGTCAACACTTTCCCCGGGCACTGGGGGCTTTGTTGACCCCTGAGTTTTGTTGTTTGAAATTTAAACTACTTTGAACAAAATGGTTATTTCAAAATTTTTATCAGATGTATTTGGGGAAAAAGGGGCCTTGGGGGGGAGGCTAGTTGCCCTTCGATCACTTTTGACTCTTGTTATCAGTAGAATGCTAATTTGGAATTCTACGAGACATACAGCAATTTCTATGTTATTCTGGACCTTGTATATGCCTTTTCAAAGAGATTCAAAGCTCCCTCACATGGCCTTCTGGATTCTACGAGACATATAGCAATTTCTATGTTATTCTGGACCTTGTATATGCCTTTTCAAAGAGATTCAAAGCTCCCTCACATGGCCTTCTGGATTCTACGAGACATATAGCAATTTCTATGTTATTCTGGACCTTGTATATGCCTTTTCAAAGAGATTCAAAGCTCCCTCACATGGCCTTCTGGATTCTACGAGACATATAGCAATTTCTATGTTATTCTGGACCTTGTATATGCCTTTTCAAAGTGATTCAAAGCTCCCTCACATGGCCTTCTGGATTCTACGAGACACATAGCAATTTCTATGTTATTCTAAAGGGCATTATACCTTTTCAAAGAGAGTGAGTATAACTTGATTGGTGATTGGGATTTGAATAAAAGGAATAGTTTTCTTTACAATTCATATTAGTAAGAGAATTGAATTCAAAGAGAATAGTTTATTTGCGAGGATATTAGTAGAAGAAAAAATGAGTAGTGCATTTACATTATTGGAGATTAATGATGGAGCTGACAACAGCAGCAATGATGCACGAGTACCTAATGTGGCTGCGGAAATAACTGCTGGTTGTAGACTATGTCTTGAATGGGACACTATGTATACTAGATACGTGATATCATTAAGCAAATTTAAGCAGGAGGAGCAGCTATGTTTTGCTGGAAAAGTGAATATTCTCAATATAAATAAACTTGAGTCAGCATTAGATGTCCTATCGAAATATATTGATGAGAACAAAATGCATCAGTGATTATTATTATTATTGTAATTATGTTCAATAAAATTGTTTCTAAATCAATGATATTTTTTTTTCTTTCTATAGTAGACTAGCGTATATTTTTTAGAGTAGAAAAAAATTCCGGTTAGTCTTAAGTTGGCTGTGAGAGAGTTAGGACTCTAAAAAATGGAAAGATTCGAGAAAGATCGAATCATGAGGAATCTAGTTCTTATGGAAAAACGTTTAGTTCTAGACGATGATTTTCTAGAGTTGTCTATTCAAAGGAAGATATTTTCTCGGGGAATGCTTGTCGATATAATGAAAACTGATTCTCCATCATTAGACTATTGCATGAAGCTTCTACATTGTGGTCCAAATGCATTTACACATTTTATCGATATATTGATCACGACAGGGCAAAATGATATTGTGGATATGCTTTTAAACATTAGTTTAGAAATTTACCTGAACAAGGTGGCGTCTCAAAATCTTAGACAAAGACAGGACTTTCGAGATGGAGGGAAAGCTTTCAGAAGAGAGCTCAATAGTCGCCTCTTCAAAGGGTGTAAGCACCGCTATCACCTTTGAAATTACACCCCATTTATGTGATTATCAGTGAGTATGAGGTCCACTTTACCGAGAAGCGCAAGTGAACTTGTTACCGACTCTTTCAAATCTTGTAGACTACGCAACATAGTGAGAAGCGAATTCCATCTACTGGTCACATCAGGTTTTAGTTTTTTGGTGCAAACCTTGTCAATGGAGATTTGAACCTGGCACAACTTGTCCGTAGCTACAACACTACGTATGGCAAAGCTGATAATATTTCTAGCCTTTTGGACGAGAGGCAACAATTCAGCAGTATCATTAATGTTACCCGACCCCATAATCAAATTTAGAGTATGTGCAAAGCACGAAACATGTGTCCATCCTGTACCTACTTGGGATGCAGCATCCTTTACGGCCCGAACTACATTTGCTCCATTATCAGTTACTACAGCAACAACCTTTACCTTGATCCCCCAATTTTCAATTTTCATAAGGTGAGCCATAGTAGCATCATATATATATATATATATATATATATATATATATATATATATATATATATATATATATATATATATATATATATATATATATATATATATATTAGATATATATATATATATATATATATTATATATATATATATATATATATATATATATATATATATATATATATATATATATATATATTATATATATATATATATATATATATATATATATATATATATATATATATATATTATATATATATATATATATATATATATATATATATATATATATACATATATATATATATATATATTTTATATATATATATATATATATATATATATATATATATATATATATTATATATATATATATATATATATATAATATATATATATATATATATATATATATAAAATATATATATATATATATATATATATATGTATATATTATATATATATATATATATATATATATATATATATATATATATATATATATATATATATATATATATATATATATATATATATATATATATATATATATATATATATATATATATATATATATATATAATATATATATATATATATACATATATATATATATATATTTTTATATATATATATATATATATATATATATATATATATATATATATATATATATATATATATATATATTATATATATATATATATATATATATATATATATATATATATATATAATTTCTTAGACCACACTGCTTTTCCATTAAAAACAAAAAAGAATTTTAAACAAAGAAAAACGGCTTTTAATTTTCTATAAAGCAGTGAAATACAAAACAATTAATAATGCACAAAAGCTCCGAATATTAACGAACTGCAGCTAAGCTTGCAACCAAACGAATCCATTCAATTTATAATTCATAAATTGGTTGATGAACTTATGAAATTTAATTAGGGGTTATGGGCCGGGGGGGTTAGTTGACCTTTTATTGTTTTGTTCTAAGTATAAATATATTCTTCATTTTTGATAGATTTCCATTTATATACTGGGAGGAGGCGAGTTGAATCATTATAGACATTCAGTGCATGGAAGTGTTTATTTAATATATTTCCAATTATATACTGGGAGGAGGCGAGTTGAATCATTATAGACATTCAGTGCATGGAAGTGTTTATTTAATATGTGAGTTTTGTTTCTTATTTATTTATATTTTTTCTTTTGTTTTTTTCTTTCTCTTTATGTGTTTAGTATGTTTTATTTTAATGTAAGTTAAGTTTATTTATTTATTTATTTTTTTTCCGTTGAGAAAGGCTCCCGGATGTGGGGCCGAAATATTCGGAGCTTTTGCGCATAATTAACTGTTTTGTATTTCACTGCTTTATAGAAAATTAAAACCCATTTTTCTTTGTTTAAAATTCTTTTTTGTTTATATATATATATATATATATATATATATATATTATATATATATATATATATATATAATATATATATATATATATATATATATATATATATATATATATATATATATATTATATATAAATATATATATATATATATATATATATATATATATATATATATATATATATATATATATATATTATATATATATATATATATATATATATATATATATATATATATATATATATATATATATATATATAAATATATATATATATGTATATATATAATTTTGTTGTGAACTTTTCATTCTCAGTAATAATTTACACGTATCTGACTCGGGAGCCGGAAGTGAATTCTTCCGTCAAAGATGGCTGGGTATGATGTAAGATAAGGATAAATAAAATCTATTATAGATGAAAGAATTCAAACCTGCAAAGAATCTTGAAGATGTATGCTGAAAATTTTCAGAAGTTTCATGTGATGGATTTTACGCGGATGCAATTTACGCCTGAGAAGTATAAATGTATATTATTATTTTTATACTTAAACATAAATAACTGGTGATAAAAATCCCGTAAGCCAGCAGCTGGTAAAATTTTACGTCTTCCATCCTTCAATCTCACAGAACCACTATGAGATTTATTGCAGAGTAAAAGGATTGCATTATTTTGTAGAATTGGATTCACTAGTGATGGAAACGTTCCTAAGCATACCAAAAAAAAAACAATATAAAATGTACTGATGTATTATAGAGACATACAACAACCTTAAAATCCGATGGGGGACAAAGTATTTGAGTTTTCTAAAAATTATGATGTTTCGTGATAAAATTGCTGACACGTTCCCAACATGTTTCCTAAATGACAAATTTTCATCAAGTGTAATACCTAAATACTTGACACAAGACTTCCTTTCAATCTCGCCATATTTGTATTTTAACCGGGAAATCCATTGATAATATGTCGCTGTTCTCAAGAATATACTATATTACTCTTAGCCGCTTGAAGTTGTAGTTTATTTACGCGCATCCAAGTTGAAACTCTGTCTAATGATTGTTTGCTTAATTCAAGTAATCCTTTCTCAGTTCTCGCAAGAAAACAAGCGACGTATCATCAGCAAATAACGGTACTGTCACTTCTTGTGGATCATGGAAAAATTCACTGAAATTGTTTTTGATATTAGACATAGTTTGACTTAGGTCATTTACAAAAATTAAGAATTATAGCGGTCGAATGACAGAGCTCTGTAGAACTTCACATGCAATAGGAGACCTTGACAAACGGTGAGTCAATATGAACATACTGTAGCCGTCTTTCTAAGAATGCACGTAGAAAATTAAACCTAGGGCCTCTTATGCCATAAAACTCAGACTTCGTAGATTTAACTGGATCATGATCCACTGTGTCGAAATCTTTAATTATATATAAAAATATATAAAATTTGAGATTAAAGAAAATTAAAAATTTGAGATTAAATATATAAAATTTGAGTTAAAGAAAAACCACAAAACCTCTTTTTACTAAATCCTCGTTCAAGTCAAACCTTATTCAACTCAACCACCTTGTAACTCAGCCCACACACATTTCAACCATTATTCAACTCAACTCTCGTGGGTTTTTAAATTTTAATTTCTGTTTGTTGATCAGACCATGCCGGACAATCCGGCTCCCTCAAGGTGGTTTCAGGCACCATACTCTTTTCCCACTCTGCACCTATAAACACTCTTTCGTAACAGATGATTTGAAATAAAAAAAAAAAAAAAAAAAAAAAACAACAACTTATTATTCTTATTAAACGGCCATTGTGTTTCAGGAGTCATTCTTAAGGAATTGGGACAAAAAGTCACAACTTTAGCGGAAATTGAAGTCATGAGGAGGGGTAACCCCTTTTATATACGTAATAATTCCTGTCCGTTTAAGTTTTGACGTTGCTCCTTACTTTCAGTTGAAGAAACTTTTTTTTAGTTTAATTAGTTATCGCTTTAAATAACACCGGGATATCCGGCTCACCCCTCGATGTAAATTCCTTCACCCACGGCAAAATTCCACCATGGAAAGTTGTTTTCACGTAAAAATGCCCCTCCCTCTCCAGGAAAATTTCCATAAGAATATAGAAGGAAATTCATTCTAGCTGAAAATTGCACCCAGAAAATTTCTTGCAGATGATCTCGGGTGAAAATTTTTTCTTAGCTGACTTTTATTTGAAAAGGACTTTAAATTCTGATTGTTTTTGAAATCATGCCGGTAATCCCCCCCCCCGTCTGTGAAAAATTTTCCCAGCAAAAAGGCAGTAATAGGGTATATTCCAGTAAAGGTTTTTTTGGGGAGGGGAGTGGTACAAAAGAAAATTTAAAAACGCATCAAAAATGTGAAACTGATATCTACAGCGAGTTCTGGGAATATTTCTGGTCTACGCTGTTATTATGAAAGTAAAAAATAACACTAAACCCCAAAATGAGCAGAATTTAATTCGTACAGGAGGAGGACTGTCCCTTCCTAATCCAGACCTCCACCTCAAGGTCACAGAAACTTTGAAGTGTGCTCATTGGATCAGAAATTGATAGTTCTAGCCCTTTTTTCAAAGCCCAGAGGAATTGAAGACCAACCAGCCGCATGGGGGTGGTATTTTCCGGGGGAGAGGGGTTCCGTGGGGGCTATTTCTTGGGGGGGATTTCTCAAAGGGGTTAACGCCGGCCACCAAAAAAGGCCAAGCAAAGATTTAAAAAAAACGCTAATATCTTTAGACGCGTCAAACGAGGCATGTTCAATGCCGGTAAAAACCGAAAAAGAACAGAAACGTCTAACAATAAGAAACAAGGAATTGCAACTAATCAAGTGAAGAAGAGAAGGTGAAAATCAGAATTGTTCGTCATTAAAACTAAGAGTAGTTAAAGTCTAACCTGTATTAGGCTGGACTCTTATTACCTGGATGGGGTTGGATTAGCTTAAATGCATTTTGTTTGCTTTTTTGTGCAGGAGGTGGAAGAGGGTTAATTATTTTTGGTTTTTCTTTTAAAAAAATATTGTTTCTAGTTTTCTTATCTCTTTTTGCATTATTCTTGTTATTCCATAATCGAAATCCTGCATAGACAGTCTCAAGCATGACTCATTATATGCTCATGCATACAAATATTATGCTACTACGGGGAGGAAACCCATAGTAAATAAATTAGCATAGTAAAAGGGTATTTTCCAGCAAAGGTTTTTTTTGGGGAGGAGAGTGATACAAAAGAAAATTTAAAAACGCATCAAAAATGTGAAATTTTTGAGAAAGAGATTTTGAAAAAGAGATTTTGAAGAGAAAATTTTGAAAAAGAGATTTTTCAGCCCGAAAACGCCCACCAAACCAGACCAAGCCTAGAAGAATTATCCATTGATCAGAATCCTGTGCAAATTATTGTGTCGTTTATTTCAATACAGTAGCCCTTTTATGAAATGAACTTTGAAATCATTGAACATCCATTGAAAAGCAATGCGAAACCAGAAGAATGGAATAACAAGAATAATGTAAAAAGAGATAAAAAAAACAAAAACAGTATTTTTTTAAAAGAAAAACCAAAAATAATTGACCCCCCCCACCTCCCGCATAAAAAAGCAAACAAAATGTATTTTAGCTAATCCAACCCCATCCAGGTAATAAGAGTCCAGCCTAATACAGGTTAGATTTTAATTGCTCTTAGTTTTAATGACAAACAATTCTGATTTTCACCTTCTCTTCTTCACTTGATTAGTTGCAATTCCTTGTTTCTTATTGTTAGACGTTTCTGTTCTTTTTTGGTTTTTACCGGCATTGAACATGCCTCGTTTGACGCGTCTAAAGACGAGAGGACTCATTTCTTGGAGTCAATACTAAGTATTCCTGATTGATAGACATATATCATGAACCTTGTTTTTCTTCTTATATTATGTAATGCTGATGCAAAACACAGTGAAAAGTTATATTAACGACTACTTTACAAGCTATTTTTATAGAAGTCCCATTTCTTTGAGGCAAGACAAACACAAAATATTTACTACAAATCCAAATGTTACTATAAAATGTAAACTTCTTTGAAAATCGAAACTAGTTCTTTACAAAACAGAATAATTCTTACCAAACAAAAATAATTCTTACAATATACAAAATAGTTTTGTATGTAATAAATATAAGATAATTTCGTATAAGATATAAAATGATTCTTTTAAAATGTGATATATTTCTTATAAACAGCAATAATTCTTGCAAAATTCTATATATTTCTTACAAAACAAAAATGATTCTTAAAAATACAAATAGTTCTTACAAAATTCAATAAACAAAACCAAACTAATCCTTACAAAAAACGTAATAGCTCTTACAAAATTAAAAATATTTCCAACAAATGCAAAATAATTCGTGTTAATACAAAACAGGATAGTTTTTATAAAATAAAAAATTATACTTACAAAATTCAATTTAGTTCTTACAAACTACAACTCTTGTTCATTCTTTCCTTCTTCACTTCTAATGGGGTACTGGGATATCATAAAGTGTTTTTAAGGGACAATTTGAAAGAAAATTGCTGGATCCACGCGCTTTTGTAATAAACACAACACCATATTTACAAATTTTTTTTTTTTCAGAAAACTGCATCTTCGTATACAAGTGTCAATAAAAGAAAGAACTGCAAAAGCGTCAGTATCATTTAATTATGAACAGCGTTCCACCAAAAATGTCTTTTTATGCGACACCTGTAAGCTGTCAAGTGATTCAATGTATGTCTGGCGGCCTGGTTTTTAAGGGTATAAAGCTCGGATACATGGAAGGAGACATTGAGCTTGAAAACGCACAGGCCGCTCTTTTTGAATGTGATGGCCCAATCATTTTACGACCTCCTGTAAAGCTTGGCACTGTGAATACAATAAAATTGGAAAATAGGCATCAATTTAAAAATATGGTTACAGAATTTTTATCAGACCAGCTGGGCTTTTCCATGAAAATGGATATCCTAGATTTAGGATTCGAAAAAGTCTTAGCTCACGAAGAAAGTCTTTCTTTCACTTCAAAAAACATGCTAATGCATAGCATTGACGTTGAGGTGCTCTCCTTGGGCTCATTCTATATTCCTTGCAATCAATGGGCATTTACTGCCCAAGCAATTGCAGATCTAAAAGTATTGATTCACCTGATGATGCGTGGAATTTTCTAGTTGCCTATGGATCTCATTTTGTTCCTCGAAGAGCCGTCTACCATTTTGGAGGACTCCATCTTGTACACAATATAGAAGTGTGTGAAGAGGTCAAACAGGAAATAAAAAGGTCAGAATATGGCAAAACAAAATCAAAAATAAAAGGAAAACCAGACCCATTGATTTCTGTGGAAGAAGGAATCGGAAGAGAAAGTAATAAAAAAAACTTCCAAAATTGAAGACAAGGTCATATCCCGTTCAGAAAGACAATTGTTTTCTGATTGGAATAACATGACTAAAGAAAGCTTCATAAACCAAGTTGAAAGTTTCCCTGGACATGGCAAAATTATTTCCCGCGGATCTCCAGATGAAGAATTAGAGCCAGTCTGGGAGATTGTTCAGAAAGAGTTTCCTGATGCAGCAAAATTTCTGAAGATGGAATGGCTAAGGAATGCTCGCCCTAAATTACCACAAACCTTAAAATTGAAGCAACAAATCAGAGATGACTTTCAGGAAAATCGTCGCAGACTCACAAAAGAATTAGAGGAAAGGATGAAGAACGCCAACCTTATATGATTATCTAAACCACGTCATCTAAGATTACTGACCGCTACAATAGAATAGTCGATTTGCCGCTGACTTTCTTTTGAGATTCTTTACAGTGGACTAATTAAATCCTTGACTACATATCTAACAGAAGGTGATAATAAGGATATAAGAAGTGAACGGATCCGAATATTTTTGGGTATTTTTCTTGAGATGCCAATTGATGAGCTACAGGTTAAGCAGCCCATTAGTTGTGATGATCTGGCTTTACTTGTACAAAAATTGATTGGATGTATCAACCAAACTGAGAACTTCCCAATTTGGCTGATATCACTAACAGGTTTGTTGTTTTCCATATTTTAGATCATCTCTCTCTCTCTCTCTCTCTCTCTCTCTCTCTCTCTCTCTCTCTCTCTCTCTCTCTCTTCTCTCTCTCTCTCTCTCTCTCTCCTCTCTCTCTCTCTCTCTCTCTCTCTCTCTCCTCTCTCTCTCTCTCTCTCTCTCTCTCTCTCTTTCTCTCTCTCTCTTTCTCTCTCTCTCTCTCTCCTCTCTCTCTCTCTCTCTCTCTCTCTCTCTCTCTCTCTCATCTCTCTCTCCTCTCTCTCTCTCTCTCTCTCTCTCTCTCTCTCTCTCTCTCTCTCTCCCTCTCCCTCTCTCTCTCTTTCTTTTCTTCTTCTCTGTCTCTCTTTCAAAACTACAATTAATAATTTCGGATTCCAATTGCAGTTGGTGGCGCTTGCTCCATTATGTCAATTCTGAAGCTCTTCAATAACCGACTAATCAAATGCATCCTTGTACGTACAACACCCTGTATCCCTTGGCCCAAGAAGTTTAGAAGCTTCAAAGATATTCAAATAAAAGCTGATCCGTTACAGCCAATGAAATGCATTGAAAGGTAACATTTTCTATTGAACTAGTATGTCCAAAACATAAAAATTATACACTTAGGTTCACACTCGTCTTGTCCCTAAGGTGAGGGGGACGGAGAAGATGGACTACAAGGGGTTGTCACCCTTGCCCCCCCCCTCTTCTCTGCCTTCCCCTGCCCCCCTCCCCCTCTTCTCTACGCCCATGGCTGCAGATTATTTGTCAAAACACAAACAAAACTGTATAAATGACAATTAAATTAGCAACCTGAAAGTGTCTCTCTTTTGAAGCCTTTGTTTTTGAAGCCTTGTTTGAACTAACCCTATGAGAGGCTAAGCGACTTTTTTGCAATAAATCCGGCCGCCACAGCCTGGTTTCTTACAAGCTCCGCAAGAGAAGAGCAAAGCGAGAGATCAGAAAGGCACTACGTAACCACCTGCGGAAGAAATGCGAAGACTGCGAAGTACTGTTCAAGAAGGGAAACAGCGGAATAGTTTTCAGAATGGTACGAGAGTCAAGTGAATGGAGCCGATCCACTTCCCGAAAATCGCCCGATTAAATGAAATGATTTACGAGGCGTGTTTTTTAAGTAAGGTCCATTTGAGCATAAGTACATGTTTCAAGATTATATTCGAAAGATTATTTAACAGCATAGTTGCCAAATTTGTTGTGACACTTATCATACCTCTCAACTAACTTTAAGGTAACCTCTGTATAAAAATGTGCCGCCTGTTTCGCTAACCAAGAATTCACTTCCGCTTTTCCGTCGTCATCATCATTGCAACGGTTGCCCCTGAGGTGTTGCTTGAGGTAGATAAATGGATAGTAATCATTCGGCACAAGATCAGGACTGTATGATGTGCGGTCTAAATCTTCCTAGCCATTACTATCCAACAAATTGCGGCCTGACTAGCAGTGTGATGTCTTGTATTGTCATGAAGGAGGACAATTCCCTTTGTCAGAGCATGTCATTTTTTTTTTTTTTTTTATCGCTCTACGGAGCTTTCCGAGGTTGGGCAGTAGGCTTTTGCATTGATAGTGGTTCCTAGTTACATGATGTCGACCAAGAAAAACACCTTGCCTATTCCAAAACACCGACATTACAAAGATGGTACACATTTTTTGTAGGGGGAGGGGTATCCATTTTTTCTTTTCTTTCTTTAGTGTATGAACTTTAACTAGAACTGATACTTCGGTTTCCCAAGGCGAGATAATAACAATTTTAGCAGTCTCTGTTCAATAATCCGATTAATACTCAGTACTCCAATTAATATGTTCAATACTAGGATATCTATGTAATGATTCCCCAAGGCAAGGTAACGCGTCTTATAGGACCAAATGAAAAAGGGCTTTCGGCCATTTTTGATAGATAGACAAGACTCAAACAACTCAACAATGAATTTAAAACAGTAAAAGCAAATAAAACGTAAAATACCCAGTGCAAGACCGGCAAAACCCGGAGAGAAATAATTTATCAAAACGATGTTTTTAATAAAAGAACTTAACCCTATTTGGACTTTTATTCGTTCAACATCAAATCGAGGAAATCAAAAGGAAAAAAGTTTGAAGGGCTTCACGATGCTTCAGCTTGGTTCAATAAGTCACAAGTTTTAAATGCAGGACATAAAATTAGAACGTGTGATTACCTATTTCCTGACTAATTCCCAGTCAGAAAATTTTATGCATCAATGTTGCATTTTTTTCTGCCCTGAAGTTCTCAGTGATTAAATTATTAATTTCTAATTTAATTCATGAATTTTTGAAATTTTTAATTAGATAATTAATTGATTTTTCCATAATTATGAAACTCGTATTATGCATGGTCCGTAGGGCCCGACGCGTGGAACTGTGTTCCAGAGAGCATTAGGGTAAGTGAGTACCTACGAGCTGTAAGAAGTCACTGAGCAACTATCTGTTAGGTAACAGCTGTGTTTATTTTCTTCTTTTTTTTTAATGAGTTAGTGATAGATTGGTTATCTCCTTTCGGATTTTAATCGACTAATTTTCGTCGTTAGCTACTAATTAGTTAATTGTTAATGAGTTAATACTATCTAACTACCTCCCTACAAGTTATTTTTGTATTTTTCTTTAGGGGGTTATTAGCAGTTAGTTAATTTGGTATTTTGTTTGTAACAAAACTGGATTGACCCAATTGATTAGGAGCAGTATTTCAAAAGCTGTTGCCAATAAATTGTTGAAGCAAGATTTTTCTTTAAGAAAAAGTTATCCGTAGCGTTTGAGGAAAAGAGACAGACAGAGTAGTTTGGACGGACATAAGAGCGACAAACCTGAACACAGCGCACAGTATCCTCGAGACCGACCATCGTCACCTTACAAGCTATTCCAGACCATTGTAAATTAATTGAGAGATCCCAAACCTTGATTGTTCGATCAGTTGATCCACTAATCAGCCTATTATCAAGTAAGTGAAGACACCTGACTGTACCAGAGTGACCACAAAGCGTAATAACAAACCAGGGACTATTTGTACGCATGTCCCACACCTACAACGAATCAATTTGAAAATGTCGCAAAAGGAACATTTCTGATGAAAAATACAATAGAGAGAAGTATACATTACAATATAATTAATTAAATTATTTACATTGCATATAATATAAATTATATATTAAAAAATATTGTCGATAAATTATTATAGATTACACAATTATCATGCATTAAAGTATTGTATTATTATAAATTAGTTCTTCTAATTTACATAACGACACATATATCGTATGTGTCGTACACTACTGTTGCTAAAATCACTACAGCACCAAGCCATCTAAGGCCAGCACAGCTATAGACGCTCCTCCTCCATCCTAATCTATTCAAAGCTTCCCTTTATCACTCTCCCAAGAAGTTCCAATTTACTTTAGATCCTTTTTTACGACCTCATCCTTTCCCTTTCTCCTATCCTTTCTTTCGGTTACCCATAGATAGAAGGTCAAAAAGGACGATCTTTGGCAATCTGTCATCCTTTATCCGCAAAACGTGTTCTATCTATATCAATCTTTCTCTCATTATAGCTTCAGAAAGCGGGATAGGACAACATATTTTGTAAAGCTTGCTGTTTGAAATACATGAAATACGGGGAGTCAAAGGGGTACCCAAAACTATCCGTAGGAAATTCCTCTAGAAAATATCTAGCGAATCCTCCTCCGTCTTCCGACGCGCCCACGTTTCAGTAGCCCCTGTCATTACAGTAGCTTCCCATATTCTAATCTTAGTTCGCAGACTATCTTCCAAACTCTTTTCAACTGTAAAAAAATACCCTGGGCCTTGGCTAATCTACTTTAGCATCTTCATTGCATTCGCCATCTTTACTAACAATACTACCCAGGTAAACAAAGCTATCCATTTAATTAATCTTCTTGTCACCAACACCACCCCTTCGTCTTTATTTATTCCTACTCCAAGCGATTTGATGTTCTTAACATCAATCTTCAAACCTATTATTGCACTCTGAACCCTCAAAACCTCAAAAAAGTCATTTATTTTACTAGCATTCTCATCTAGACATTCAAATTATTTGCATAATCAGAGTCTAGGAGAGTTTTACCTTCCCATTTGGTTCATGCTCTCTCGAAGCCTTTGCTGTGTTCCTCAGGACAAAGTCCATCAAAATGATTTATATAAATATGGATAGAACGCTATCCTGCTTAACTCTAAAATCATTACGAAACGAGCTACTAGCTCCATTTTCTACCTTAACCGGTGCAGCATTGTTCTGGTACATTTTACTAGCATTTCCATCTAGAACATTCATAAATCATCAGCATAATCAAAGTCATAGGAGAGTTTCGCTTTTCCGTTTGATTCCATGATCTCCAATAGCCTTTGCCATATCTCTCAGGACAAAGTTCATATAAATAGGGGTAGCACATAGCCCTGCTTAACTCCTTATTCGATATGAACCCAGTTGCTAACCTCATTTCCTACCCTAGCCACAGCAATATTGTTCTCTTACATAGCACTAGTCAGTTAAATGTGTTTATCTGATATGCCATAAGGATAGGACCTTCACTAATGCTCTTCTATCAGTTGAATCAAGCGCTTGGTCGACATATCGTCCACCCTTTCTAAAACTACGCTGTTCTTCTTTTAAATCTTTATCTACAACTTCTCTAAGTATAACCGTGCTAATTAATATTGTTTTTATGGAAACCAAACTAAAATTATTATGTGTACAATGTATACATTATATGTAAACTATTATTAATCACAATTAAAGAAAATATAATAAGGATGACAAACATCAATAAATTGACATAATATATGAAACACACGCTATTTTTAATAGCCAAGGAATGTGTATAAATATCCGGCATTTTTACATATTCTTTCAGTTTATTGATTGTGGCTTTTGGCACTTTTATTTTATATTTTTTTATAGATATATGTAGAAATATCCGGTCTTCTATATAATATTTCAGCTTATTAATTGTGGTTTTTCCGTGGCAAAAAGGCAAAAAGTGGCAAGGGAGGGGCAAGAGGGCGAAATTTCAGTGATGCAGAGAAACGTTAACAAATAAGAGATATGCTACAAAAAATGTACAATAAAGTATCGCCAATCAGCACAATGTCAATCAGTTTTGGCTTGTATTTTATAAAACAAAATAAAAACATCTTATATAGGCTAAAAAAATATGTCGTTATATATACCGTTAAATTTTCCGTCTTATATATATAACGTTAAAATTTCCTATCGCTAATATCAAACTAGGGAAAGAGCACAGTTACATGAACCCTTAACGTTTACTTTGTTGATTGAATATTTATAGATGGCAATATTCAATATTTATGTGTCCAAATTGGCCTGTCACAAGGCATCGAGGAGAGCAACCCTGTAGGTGAATGCCGTTAAATTTTCCATCTTATATACACCGTTAAAATTTCCTAACACTAATATCAAACTAGGGAAAGAGCACAGTTACATGAACCCTTAACGTTGACATTGTTGATTGAATATTTATAGATGGCAATATTCAATATTTATGTGTCCAAAGTGGCCTGTCACAAGGGGTCGAGGAGAGGCAACCCTGGAGGTGAATGCCGTTAAATTTTCCATCTTATATACGCCGTTAAAATATCTTAACGCTAATATCAAACTAGGGAAAGAGCACAGTTACATGAACCCTTAACGTTTACTTTGTTGATTGAATATTTATAGATGGCAATATTCAATATTTATGAGTCCAAATTGGCCTGTCACAAGGGGTCGAGGAGAGGCAACCCTGGAGGTGAATGCCGTTAAATTTTCCATCTTATATACGCCGTTAAAATTTCCTAACGCTAATATCAAACTAGGGAAAGAGCACAGTTACATGAACCCTTAATGTTTACTTTGTTGATTGAATATTTATAGATATTTATAGATTATTGAATATTTATAGATGGCAATATTCAATATTTATGTGTCCAAATTGGCCTGTTACAAGGGGTCGAGGAGAAGGCGACCACTGGAGGTGAATGCCGTTAAATTTTCCATCTTATATACGCCGTTAAAATTTCTTAACGCTAATATCAAACTAGGGAAAGAGCACAGTAACATGAACCCTTAACGTTTACTTTGTTGATTGAATATTTATAGATGGCAATATTCAATATTTATGAGTCCAAATTGGCCTGTCACAAGGGGTCGAGGAGAGGCAACCCTGGAGGTGAATGCCGTTAAATTTTCTATCTTATATACGCCGTTAAAATTTCCTAACGCTAATATCAAACTAGGGAAAGAGCACAGTTACATGAACCCTTAATGTTTACTTTGTTGATTGAATATTTTATAGATGGCAATATTCAATATTTATGTGTCCAAATTGGCCTGTCACAAGGGGTCGAGGAGAGGCAACCCTGGAGGTGAATATATGCAAGAACTGACATGACTTTGAACTGTTCCATAAACCTCAGGTGGTTTATTGACGACTAATTATTACCAGTAGCAAAGAAGGGTCTTTGGTTTTTCTTGAAAATGGTAAACTCACAGCTATTGTTTAAGATACTGTTAGTAATTTAGATAAAGCTTAATGTTGCATCCACAATTTTGCATTACAAACTTTTGAGCATTAATGTTGTACGTTATCTCGTTTTATGCTTATCTTATTAGTCTTATCGAATTATCTTTTCGTCCATGTGACGACTAAAAATCACATCCGGGACATTTCCAAACTTTTGAAATAATTGTCAAGAAACAATATCTAGGTTAATCTAAACAAGGCAATCAGCAGGGCAATATGTTTCGAATTGTGCATTATGTGTTAAAGAATATTACTGTCTTATATTATGTGGCTTTCCAGCCACTGCTGGCTGGAAAGCCACACGTGGTTTTTTCTATCGTCACTGTTACGCCTAGAAGTTATATCTTATATTTTCACATACCTGAAGTAATTTTTCAAAAACTATTTACTATGCTGTTCTCAAAGGGAAAATCGGCAGCATAATGTACACATTGAAAATCGAACTGTAATTGAACATACTTTGCACTTATCATCTTTTCTTTTAGAACAGCTTAACAACGTTTTTGGCAATTATTTCAGCAGTTTGAAAATGTCAGCTACGTCCTTTAGGCGTAACACTGACAGTATGTTCAATCCCATTTTAATCCTCGTGACCTGCATTACCCTTCTCATCGTCTCTAAAAATGGCTTGGCTACCTGTTTTTGGCAATTATTTCGGAAATATGAAAATATCAGATACGGCCTTTGGGCGTCATAGCTACAAATTACATTATAAGTACTATTATTTTCTTAAATTACTCATATTAATTATATCGTTATTATACTTATTTATATTATATTATTTTATAATATATAATTACATTGTTACAAATTATATACTATAAAAAAGAGAGAAGAAAAACAAAAACCAAGTTTTATAACAACAACAAAAATACTGGAAGCAGCAAAAAATGGTATTTCAAGAAGACAGCGGCTTCCCTTCTTCAGCAATATTATGGAAAGTCCCCGGCCCCCTATCCCCCCTCCCCCCCCAAAAAAAAAAATCAGATTTTGTTCACATATTCTCAGCCACAATAGGATTGATTTAGACCAGAAAAAAAGAGAATCAAATAAATAAAAAACAAACAAAAACAAACAATGTGGATATCAAAATTAAACGAAATTCAAATTTGAAAATTAAAAAACTATCAACGCGGAATAAAATACACGAAAAAAAAGATAAGAAAATCCAGAACAACAAACCAAAATCAAAAAAGTCAGCCATTCACTCAAAATCTAACGACTAATGAAGTTCTCCATTAGAATCAAGAAAAGCGATTCTTTTCCTCGCTTTAGTTTTTTTTGTGGTGGCAGGTCAATGTGGTTTACGAAACCATAAATTATTCTTACAACTTAGAAACAAACAGCTTTCTAATTACAATCGTACCTTCAAATATTTGATATTTACAAATCGAGAGCTTAAGTACTGAACAGAGTTATCAAGAAAAGAGGGGGGGGGGAATATATAATACAATAAACCAAATATATTTTTTTGAAGAAAAAACCAACAAGGGAAAGAACTACTACTTTTGACTACCCTTATACCCTTGACTATCCCTATACCCTTACCTGACTCTCCGGCATCAAGGAAAATAAGTTAAAACCAACAAAAATCCAGCAAAGAGCCAATCTATCATCAAATCGATTCCATTTGGTGGTATTTTATATGAATCCTTTTTTTGGCTCTTAGAGTACACCCTCAATTAGTTTTTATATTCTTGAAAATATCATCCCTTAATAAACCTAAAAGTCCAATTTTTTTATATTTAAAAAAAATAACGCTCCTCTCAACACAACAGTGCTACGGTTTTCTAGTATTTGGAAAACTATAATGCTTCACTGAAAAGAAAACTTGAAACTTCCCCTTCCTCAATGATTTTTTTGGCAAATTCTTCGCTTATTTTTTTTTCTTTATTTAGGATACCAGGTTGCTGTAATTCTTTAAGATATTTATTGGCCTAATATACACTTTTTGTGGTCTCCTCGGCTCAAGCTAGATGACTTCAATCAAGCGCTAGATACAAAAGGAAAGAGAGACGTTAAGGAGAAAAGACGTACCCGAATAGTTTTTGTCATGAGATACACTAACAATACGAGATCCATCAAACTGAATGCAAGTAATAGCCTGAGTGTGTCCTTCAAAAGTATGAACGTGATAATATCCTCGTCTCCAATTTCTATGTAATTTATACCTTTCAACAAATACCTACAAGGAAAGAGTTTTATCTTACGATGTTATTGACAACTTGTAAACAATTCTAACTTGTATTACGGACGTACGTAGGAAGAGGTTATGGCCAAGCATCTTCCTCCGAAATGTCACGATCTGTTTCAATTGTTTCCACGTTTTATGCCCTTTTTTAGAGTTGGCCTATTTTTAGAAGCCTTGTTCTCCCCCCCCCCCCCTAGACAAAAAAAAACGTCTGTGTACGTTTGCTTCATGTTGCAGTCGATTAATGAGCGCGACTTCATTGAAACTTTAAATCACTGCACATAAGTTATTAAAATTACTTCAAGGCTTTGGCTTGCACCTAGCAATTTGTTTTCTGTTTTAATTTCTATAATTGATTCTATTCAATAATGAATATATTACCAAAAGCTTTCTTTAATTTAGTTACGTAATTGTTTGTTTAACTTGAAAGCAAGATGTAATATCAAAATATAGCAAAAGCAGACCTAACCTCCCTCCCAAAAAATTATTCATTTGGACTGTGTAATTCTATTTTCTTCATATAAGTTTATTGTGTAAATAAATTTGGACTGTGTAAGTAAATAACAGATACTTATTACTAACCAATTTAGGTTTCTATTTTTTACTTTTATAACTTTAGTATCCAACTATTAAGGGATGGTTGATTTCAAATATAATATTAACGTTTACGTTAAGAATCAATTTGATCGGCTCCATCCAAACTATTCCGTTATGGTGGCACTTTTTGCAACTCTTATCATTTCCTAAGCCGCGTTTTCAGGCTCAGCGGGTTCGAACACGGGTTGTTCTAGTCTAGTTTCAAGTTTCTAGTTTTTTCGTCTAGTTTTTTCTATTCTTAGCAGGTTCGAAGCTTCAACCCCGTGTTTGATGCACTAGATGCACTGCTGCACAACGCTTGATGCACTAGACGCGAACAACCCGTGTTTAAAGACGGGTTGTTCACGGATCAACAGGTTCGAACACTGGTTGTTCTCGTCTAGTGCATTAAGCGTTATGCATCAGTGCATCTAGTGTATCAAACACGGGGTTGAAGCTTCGAACCTGCTGAAACTAGACAAAACTAGACGAAAAACTAGAAACTTGAAACTAGACGAGAACAACCCGTGTTCGAACCCGCTGAGCCTGAAAACGCGGCTCTATATGTTTAGATCGACGTGGTTTATTGGTCAATAGCAAAACATAGGGCGGGCCAAAGCCAACCAATGTAATTCATTCTTGTTTAGCATCTAGGTTTTGACAACTACGGTATACGGAGATTTTACTGCGATGTATTGAGCCGACGGCTTTCTGACAATATTTTGAAATGAGGTTGAAGACCGAAAGAAATAACGGCTGAGGAGTTTTTTTGGCACCTGGTATTTTTTTTCAGGTTTAGCTGTAAATCTGAAAGGCTTGTTTTATAGTCAAATTAACCAGTTTTACCAAATTATCAAATTACCAATTACCAAAGAACAATCCTGGATACGCCCTTGCGAATGATATGTAGTTTTTCTTGATTTTAGCGTCAAACTCATATTTCAGAAGCAGAAACCTAAGATGGCAAGAAACTGGTTAGAAAAGATTGCAAACACTCATTTGTTTCCAACTATTCTTGAAACTAACTAACCATTTACTCGTTGAGAAGAGTTTTATTCATAGCTCATATCTTAGTTTTAACAGCAATAACGCAAGACTATACAACAAAGCAAATGTAATATATCAGCAGGATACATAATCTTATTGTAGGCTAGTTTACCTCTTTTGGTTTCGCTAAGCGTAGAAAGTAATGCTATTTTTTGGTAGATAAAAAAAAAAATATCAAATGATTTTTGTAACTAGCTTTTTCCAGGTCCACCGCTATAGAAGAAGCTGGAGGCACTCAGGCAATGTTCAGGCAGGAGGGGGTGGTGACAGACACCTTAAATAGTGCATGTACAAGGCACATTAAAAAATACCAAAAAAAATAATTGTTTGGCTATGCTGATTCCAAAAATATCAAGTTCTTTAATTTTGAAGTTAATCATCTAAAGCTACGAGCACGAGCAAATGCGCCGAATTAAAAAAAAACGCGGATAACCCCCCCCCCTCCAAAAGGCAAGCGATACTCACGAAAACCTAACCATCAAATTCAACATATCAGAGAACCCTATTAGTGCCGGATCCAGGGGCGAGGGGGCGCCCCCCCCCCCCTAGCGTAGTCAATTGTAGTGTATTTACTTAATTAACTCAAGTTTGCGTTAATTAAACTTGCTAATAACGCAATTTTATCGGATCAACCTATTTTGCGCCCCCCCCTCAAATTTTTTTTTGGATCAACCTCTTTGCGCCCCCCCCTAAAAAATCCTGGAACCACCCTTAACCCTAGTATAGAGATTCTCTATGCTAGGGTATAAAGAAATTCGGGTACTTTTTGCCCCAAAGAGGACAAAATTAATATTGGTAAAATATTATGATATAGGCAATCGCTTTAAGATCATCTATAAACTATACAGGCAATCGATTTAGGATCATCTATAAGTCATATATTGATATTCCCATTTTTAGAGGAATGTTATACAGTGGTACATTAGTACCTAGAAAGTCACGCAGTCCTAAAAGAGGGGGAGGGGTGACAGACAGCTCACACAATGTATTTTAGCACTCTCCATTAGTCTCTAGCTAAATATGGAGTGAGGTCTAGGGAGAGGGGTTAGGAATTAAACAATAATCTCTTCAGTTCAACTGGAAGAAAAGATTAAGCCGGTTGGATAAAAGATCTTTTTCTTCAAGTTACAATTTTCTTGTGAGTATTGGTGATTGTTTGGATTTTATTAAAAAATTTTTGACTATTTAAAAAATAAAAACTGACATTTGTGATTTTAGCTGAATGTTTCAGCTACCTGCCAGGTTTTACCTGTCCCACCCAAAATTTCCACCCCCCTTACACTCAACCTCTAATTGGTATCCTCCCCAATGGACAAAGTGTAACAATTTTTACTCCAGCTGATATTCAAAGGAGCTCAACTCAAACATGTGTAACTACAGTCATATCCCTAGCTCTGTCCCTCATAGTTATGTTTTACCTCCCACTTATCCTAACTACACCATCCCAACAACAACAACAAATCCCAACAACAAGCTCAATGAAGAGTACTATCCAGCTTTACCCTCTTATGACAGTGATGAAGAGCACAGAACAGTCGGAAATCCATTGGAAATATAAGGAATTACTGTGCATGAAAATGGATTAGTATTACCAAGACTAGGGCAGAATCCCAACATTGGCACAAAAAGGAGAGACTTGTCCCCAACAAATATTCTGTGCTCAATGAAGAGTGCTATGCAGCTTTACCCTCTTATGACAGTGATGAAGAGCTCAGAACAGCTGGAAATCCATTAGAAATATAAGAAATTGCTGTGCATGAAAATGGATTAGTATTACCAAGACTAGGGCAGAATCCCAACATTGGCACAAAAAGGAAAGACTTGTCCCCAGAAAGTGAAATAGGTCCAGCTGCAAAGTGTAAGCAAAGGAAATCTGCAACACCTCAAGCAAATTACATCAACAAAGATACACAAAGCATCATCCCAGAACATGAACATTATAAAGTGTTATTAGAAATTATCATAGAGGAAAGTGGAAAAAACTTCCCTCCTGATAATGAAATTGCAAAATCAATCCAAACAATATTGAAGAATTCCAAATTTGAGCTTGAAGTTAAGAAAGAAAGAAGGAACATGCTTTTATATCTACAAAGTGAAGATGAGGCTGAAAAGATTTTATCTACCAGCACACTCTGCAACATCACCATAAAGACAAAAAGAATTCAACCTATAGTAAGAGGAATAATTAAAGGTATCGCTCTTAACTTATCCATAGAGGAAATCAAGGAGAGCTTACAAACCCCAACACCTGTGAAAAATAATATAAGACAGAAAAGATACAATAAGGAATCTAAAAAACTTGAAGATAGCCTTGCAGTATTAATTATTTTTGAGGGTAGGACCCTACCACCAAATATCCGGTGCTTTGGAAGAAAAAAGGAGGTATACCAATAATATCGCAGAGTCCTCCAGTGTCACAAGTGCCAGAAATATGGACACACTCAAAAACAATGTAGAGCTAAAGAGTCAATATGTTTGAGGTGCTCAGAGAGACACCCGTCAAACCAGTGCCCACATAAAACAGTAGACCCTGAAATCAGACCAAAAGCATACATGTGTGGCCAATTGTGGTGGAAGTCACTCATCAACATCCAATTGGTGCCCAGGCAGCAAAACCAAGGAATCCTCCAAGTAGCTGAAAAATATCAAATTGGGTTCCGTATGGCACAGGTAGCTTATAAAAGATATGCTGATGTGCTAAACAAGAGGAGGCTAGATCAAAATCAGATGAATCATACCCCACAAAGCCAGATCACTGACAGACTTGTAAAATCATCCAAAACAGAAGCAGCTGAAAAGTTAGTAATTGGCCTATTATGCAGCCCAGATCTTATGAATTTATCAAGCCTAAGCCTACCAGTTCGTATTGAAAAGCTCTGTAAGTTGGTAGAGGACTTAAATTTAGGCCCCTTAATCAACAAAAGATTTCAAGTGTTTGTCTGCTTAATAATGCTTCATTAGATATGTATCATGATCCTTAAAATAATGTCTTGGAATGCTCAATCTATAAGAAAAGAAAAAAAGGATATTATTCTTGACCACTGCCAGGAAAACGCTATAGATATGATCTGTATCCAGGAAACTTGGCTGCAACCACATACAAGAATGAATTTTAGAAATATAACATTATCAGGAGAGATAGAACTAATGGAACCAAGGAGGAGTTATAATTTGCTTAAAAAATAACATTTACTTTACTAGTATTGAGGTTGATATAGAAGAAAACTGTCAATGGAACATGGAACTTGTTGGCTGTAAAATAACACTAGATGATGGCAGGTTTTTAAATTTATTCAATGTCTACAACTCCAGTGGGAACAATCCCATTGTTGGTGATTTGATAAAAAAAAGCTATACAATCTAGTACCAAGCAATGAGGATCTGATTATATTGGTGATTTTAATGCCCATAGTAAAGTATGGTGCAAGTGTGACTTAGTTAATCCATCTGGAAGAAGCTTGGAAAAGTTGCTGCTGGAAAAAAACATCTGCCTCATAACACCTAATGGGCTCCCCACCAGACGTAATCCTCTATCCCAAGTTGAAACTACAATTGACCTGATTATGGCCAGCCCAAGTATGGCAAGCATTATATCCATTTGTATCCCACCTAAACATTACTGTTTAGTGACCATTCTCCTATCCATTTAGCAATAGAGTCAAATAGACAATCTAACTGCAGATCACCTTAAAAAAATCATGGTAATGGATACAGGTTTCAGATAAAAAGGGCTAACTGGTCAGTTTTTAAAGATAATCAGAATCAACTTCCTGTTAAAAACATTTTGACCACAGATACCTCATTTGATGCTAGAAATCTCCTATTTCAGGAAAAAATTATTAGACACTGCAAGGATGTCTATGCCTTTTACTGGAAAGGTTGATAAGAAGGTAAAAAGCAGCATTTGGTGGAATAGAGAGTGTGAAGAGTAAAAAAAAAAATTAAAAGAAAAAAGCCAGAATATACAGTGCTGCAACTACCTTACCCAATCTTATTGAATTGAAAAAATCATATGCAAAATTTAAAAAATCAGTTTTCAGCAGCAAAAAAACAAAAGTATCAGAGAATTTATGGAGCATCCTGATTTCAAGACTCCAGCAAACAAAGTTTATTCATTCCTTAGACACATGATGAACAAACCCTATCCAAAAAACAATAACCCACCCATGATATATAATAGCAATCCTCTTCTCACTGAAGCAGAAAAGGCTAAGGCAAGTTTAGAGCTGCTAAACAGAACAGTGGGTAAAATTGATCATTACATAACTGCTGTCATTTGCCAAACCTCTAAGATCAACAGACTTTCCAAAAGAGAATTATATGAGCCATACAATAAGCCATTTACTTTAGGAGAAATACAAAATGTTATATCCAACCTTCCAAAAACTGCTCCTGGATCAGACATGGGTGTTGGTCAATTTATTTGATGTTTTTCATGGTTGTCAACATCAATTTATGTCTGTTTTATGGTTTTTTGTCAGTGAGAATGAAAAAAACAGCGACGAATACAGTAATTTATGGATGTTTTATGGTTTTTCGCCAGTGAGAATGAAAAAACAGGATTTTTCTCACTTTGATGGATGTTTCAAGGTCGATTTATTTGATGTTGTTTGTCCAGGTGTAATGAAAATGGGGTGATTTACATAATCGGTGGGGGAGAATGTATTGATTCACGAAAGGGGAATTAAGAAACAAACATGGCTTCATTGATGTTTGGCTAACCTAACCTGAGAAATTGATTTACATAATCAGCGAGGGAATTATTGATTCCCAAAGGGGAATTAAGAAACAAACATGACTTCTTTGATCTTTAGGCTAACCTTACCTGAGAAATGGATTTACATAATCGGCGGGGAATTATTGATTCACGAAAGGGGAATTAAGAAACAAACATGGCTTCTTTAATCTTTAGGCCTGGGGGATTTATTTGTTGTTGTTTGTCCAGGTGTAATGACAAAGGGGTGATTTACATAATCGAGGGGAATTATTGATTCACTAAAGGGGAATTAAGAAACAAACATTGCTTCTTTGTTGTTTGGCTAACTAACCTTAGAAATTGATTTACATAATCGGTGGGGGAATTATTGATTCCCAAAGGGGAATTAAGAAACAAACATGGCTTCTTTGATCTTTAGGCTAACCTAACCTGAGAAATGGATTTACATAATCGGCGGGGAATTATTGATTCACGAAAGGGGAATTAAGAAACAAACATGGCTTCTTTTATCTTTAGGCGAACCTTACCCGAGAACTTGATTTACATAATGGGTGGGGGAGAATGTAATGATTTACGAAAGGGGAATTAAGAAACAAACATCAATTTATGTCTGTTTTATGGTTTTTGTCAGTGAGAATGAAAAAACAGCGACGAGTACAGCAATTTATGGATGTTTTATGGTTTTTATCAGTGAGAATGGAGAAACAGGATTTTTCTCACTTTGATGGATCCTTCTTAGCCAATCAGCGACTCGGGTACATCCCCCTTCTCAGCCAATCAGAGGCTTGCTTACATATGGTATCCTCCACCTTGAATTTATCCATCGGCAGGGATGAACAGTTTCGTTCTAGCTGTGAGAGAGTTGACATCGGAAACCAAAAATGTTCTATACATGTCCACTGTGCATGTACACTCTTGGCAGTTGGACTCAATGTGAGAATTGTACAATTTTTGATGACTATAGTGAAAAGTGCAAATTATGTAATCCTTGTAAATTACATAGAGGCTATGCAGTACAAATTAAAGGATGTAAATCAAGTCTTGAGGAGATTTGTGACTCTCACCCTAGAGAACACCTGTGCTCCAATTGTCACTATGATAAATGTGATCAGAGGGAGAATACTTACCCCGCCATGATTAGAAAGAATCCCAAACATGATTTTAGTTTATTGCTACGAGATTGGTGTCGTCGTGGATTTAAATTATTCTGGGAGGAGGAGCCGGGTCAGCGATTCAACTGTTGGAACAGCAAAAGAATATGGTTTCTACGTCATCGTTGTGACGACACTGCCTATTATGACTATAAACCAAGTGATTTTTATTTGGCAGTTACCGAATGTGATTCACCATTGAAAACACTGTATGCGATATTGCTACAATAGACAGATTGAAACTCGTGAATTTCATAATGTAATGGGATCAATTCTCAAAAAAATACATCAAAATTCCCCAATTAAAGTTACCCTAGTAAAGTAACATCGATAGAAATTTAAAATAAGATTAAAAGAAAGTAGATTTGGCCTCCTTGACCTCTGAAAGGCTCGTGCATTTATAAGATTAAGTTTTTTTTGTATTATAGCTTCATGTTTGTCGCCAGACTGAACATCGGGGGAACACTAACCCTAGGTCTCAGGTTGATGCAATAAGTTCGCAAATAAACAAAACTAGGACTAAAGAACTAGTGAATTTTAAGACGAATAAAACTAGGAATACGATGACTGATGTTGACCGCCTTTAGTGTGTTGGATTTGAAAAGAAAACTTTTGGAAAAATGGTATAAAGTGAAGACAAAAGTTGGCAAAATCAAAAGTAAATGACTATAGAGTATAAAATATAAAGTCAAGATTTAAAAAAAGGAGAAAAGTGAATTGAAACAAAAAATAGTGCACGAACATGACCACTAACTCTCTCTGGGTTTTGTTCAAATTACAAACGTTTTCAGAAACGGAGTGTTGCCTCCCTGAACTGGTAATAATAACGAAAAAAATTAACATCAACCATGTTTTCATTTACAATTTAAATATAAATCTAGTTTTCTTTTCCTAAAGGTCCAGAAAGGCTCAATCTGAGCTCCTGCAGTCATACCCAACAGTTGTCACGTAATTGTTTTTACTAGTGATTATAGGTCGTGAAATCTACTGAAGACTGTTATTGAAAAAATGGCCATAAAATTAAAAGAAAATCCCAGTATATTTACAAAAGTCTATACTTACCAAAGCTGATTTGCTAAATTTCTTCATTAATGCAATAATTGAACTGCCTTGTGCTTAATTTTTACACTTGTTTTGAACTTATAAATGTTGTTTCAAATCTTGCTTATATTTCAGTGGTTCTATTTTAAACAAGCCATATTTTTCTATGAATAGTTGATCAAAAAGTTTGAGCAACTTTTAGGATGGTGGAAACACACCTCTGTGTTCAAACGGCTCAAATTTTGTTTTGAAGAACGGCCGTAGAACTTTTTGAAAACTTGTTTGCAGAAGCAAAAACTAGATCTTTTCTTTGCTATTTTGTTACAGCATATGGCATATATCCTATATATTTTATATAGGAAAGGTATATAAATGAAATAGAAATCTACCCAATACTCTCATTTAAAAAAGGTAAAAAATATGTCTGTCAATTCAGCTTGGTTGATTCTTCTTGTCAGCATCATGACCTCTCTCTCTTTTTTTTTCCTAGCCCATAATTATGTTTACAAGAGCTAAAAGGAAAGAGGAAAAAAATTTAGTAATAATTTCCTTAATAAAAAGGTTCAATCCTATTTAATGCCTGTAGGTTAATTTTCTACGGCTATTAAATATACAACAAAATCTGTTTTTTCAAACCGATTGCAATCTCTTATTTAGCACTGTAATTTCTTAACTAGACTAGGATTTTTCTGGGCTATAGCTATAGAAACTACAATACTAAGTAAGATATTGCAATCGCTTTGAGAAAATAGATTTTATTGTATATTTCCCAATTACTTGATTAGTGAATAATTTGAAGAAGACTTTTGGGAGCTGGTTTCTTCTCCGTCATTACTGGGATGTAATTATCAGCAGAGAGTCGCCATCCCCAGTTTTTCGATTTCATCGCAGCAGCCTCACTTTTCCATTCCATTACCTGCAAATACACGCGAAAATAATGGAACTTCGCAGTTGAGGGTTGTGGGAGGCATCCGATCAGGACAGACAAATGCGGAAGAAGAAGCGAGCTTGGCCAAGAACAGACGATGTCTCAAGGACACGAGAGTTTCTCCATGCTTTCCTTTATAAATTCTCAAAAGAGCTTGTTCACCAGCTACAATGAGATCGTCCTTCGTAGCGTTCGAGTCCATAAAGACCTTAGCGGCCCCACGGAAAGACGGATCGGACCGGTACAATGACAGTCTGACAGATTTACCAATTCCTTGTAATCTCGAAGTGGTTTCACAGCCTAGGAACGCGTGCAGAAATAGAATTGCACCACACATGTCCCTTAGTTTTTCTTTGATGGAGCAAATATTCCATACCTTATGTTCGTTTGAAGCTTTCGCCTCGGATCTGAAATATATGCCTTTGTAGGTGGCAGTGACATGATAGAGGAGAAGGATAAGGAGGTCAGTGTCGTTGCCGATGAGACACGTCAACTGAGTTCTTGCATTATGAATGGCTGTGGTTACAATCAGGACATCCGCGTCAGCAGAGGCATTTTGTGCCGAACAACCTGCAGAGGACAATTTTTCTCCTATCGCTAGAACTATCCGCTGCTTGTTTGTGCAGCTTTGCAAGAACTCTTCCTTCTTTCTTGTTAACTTTGTTGTACCAGTGAATTCTACCACTGGGCCACTATTTACCCCTGGAACGTTTGAGGTGAGCCAACCTTTTGTCGAAGTACCATTGCCATATCCATCAAAAACTACCGAAGCTTTTCTAAATCTAGTGGTGACATACTTGACGTAACTTTCGCAAATGAAGTCAAATGTAGAGTTGGGTTGCCAAGTCAATTTCTGGAGTAGCCAGCCGCCGTCAACGACATAGTGGCACGAGTCTAAGCGCTCATCCGAATGGTCCCCTGGCGCCTTTCGAATTGCGTTTGACAGAGATGGTTTGTCGGCAGGACGCTGAACTTCATAGGATCCAAAAAGGGATGGGGGATACGTACAAAGCTCATACGACAAAAGGTCTCGAAGATCGAATTCTTCCCGGTTCGCCACCGTAGCTAAGCGCTGGAACAGAAGCCCTTGATCTACATGAACCGGTTCACCATCGATGTTAACAACTGATTTGGATGCCATTGTAAGAGCCTTGTCTTTCTTCCGGAACGAAAATGAATCAGCTGCCTTCCCAATCATTTCGTCTGGAATTCGGGCTCCAACTTCTTTTGCGGTGTTCGCATCTACATTGGTGATGCAGTTTCGCGGTAACGATATTGAGGAGCCCTCCGTGTTCTCTGAACGGAATCAGGGTTCGCAAAAAGTCTAGGACCGCCTCCGTGTCATCAGTATCTCTCTTCATCCGCCACTGGAGCGTTTCGACGTGTCGTTCATTTGTTGAGTAACTCAGGCTAATCAGACCTTGCATTAAGGCATTTACTTCAGCACAGGTCGGCATCGAAAAAGCCCATATTAGACGCTCAGTTTTTGTGATCCCCCGCCCAAGAGTTAGTCCACCTGTTGTCTTCAAAACTGCGCATTAGAGCTTGCTCAATGACTAGATCCGGTGACAATCCAGCCCAGTACCGATCGCTTCTTCTTATAACAAACTGACCGATTTTGAAACTTGAGTAGAGCTCTGGATTGTTTTTTTTCAGGTCAACCATAGTGTGGAAATGAAGACGAGCAGACTTTGCGTACAGGTTGTGCCCTGCTGCCGCATAGTACGGAAGCATCTGTTTAAGACTAATCCAAATACAGATCCCAGTTCCCGCAACATATCAAGTCTATCCAGTCTACTTACTCATAATAATGTGTCTGCAAAACTAGCTGATTAACAGTCAGGTACTTTGAAGATAGATGGCGATCTTGTTGTGTGTGCTGTGCAGCCTGTGTTTTCGAAACCTACTGTACCTAGTCTTTAATGAGCCGTATAGACTAGAATATTCAAGTTTCTATGCTTCTATGCTTAGTCTCTCTTTTTCTAAAGTCCAGTTTTCACAAATTTGATTCTCATCAGATAACCAGGTTCCCGACGACTAGCGAAGCAAAAATGAGGGAGGTACTTCTCTGCTCCTTTTAGTTCTATATTCTCCTCTATTTCTTTTGGCAGGCTGTTCGAAGTATTTCAGGCGTCCATTGATCTGATCTTTCTGTAAAACTTTGGAAGAAAAGCTACTTTCCTTTACTTTGGCAATTGAGCTATTAAAATTTTATTTTTGGTAGTTTAATATAAGTTAGAGAAGTGTTTACAATAAAAGTGACATCATTTTTGGTTTCAGCGAGTTGATTTATACCAGAATCGAGTCTCCGAAACGTACCGAAATAACAAAATCGAAAAAAGGGATTTTTCACCCCCTTTAAGCAGCCCCAGAAGGTTTTCCCGGCGGGCAATTTTAGGCGGATTTCGGATATGTTGTTCTGCAATTTTTTTCTGAACATTTTAATGTGAACAAAGCTTCCCAAATGTCAAAAATTAAAAAAAAAAAAACCATTTTTTTACCCCCTTTAAGCAGCCCCAGAGAGTTTTCCCGGCGGGCGATTTTAGCGGATTTTGGATATGTTGTTGAGTGATTTTTCTGAACATTTTAGTGTAAAAAAAGCTTCTCAAAAATTAGAAGCATTTTCAATATTTGAAAAAATAACCGTTTCCTGAAAAATAAATTTTTAAACTCCTTCGTTATTAGGAAAAATTCTCCATGGGTTTGTTACCTCTATCAAAAACTCATGAGGGCGCCCTTGCCTAGTGGTATCGAGAAATCAAATTTTTCAGAATAGAAAACAAACAAAGCACACGAAAAAATTTCCGTTATTCACTTAGTGATTACTTTTTGTGCTTCTTCTTCTCTCGTGGATGTAATGAGCTGGAACCTGGGTTGAGGCGTCACTGCTGACAAGAGGTTGGCGTTCTTCACTTGGGCTAAATCTTCCTGTCTCCATGATATCGTCTTCATGGTAGTCACGAAGCACTACAATCTCCTAAGATAGTTACAATAAACAGTAGGAGTAAACACAATTATAATATAAACATATATTCATCGTGTACAATAAACACGTTTATTTCATTCGGTAGCGTAATTACGGATAGAACTAAGACGGTAAGTCTCCTTCGTCCTACAGAAAAGCGTAGCAAAAACAACGGGAACTTCGTTTAACTTTGTAACTTTGGTTAAAAAACTTATTTTAAAGAATATTGATAAAATGTTTTACAACATTTTTCTGGGTCTTGTTTTTTAAATCTGTCTGTTGATTGGAAGTAAGTACATTAAATGCATTTCCTCCAAAATCAGGTTTCAAGATCGAGTCACAGTAAATATCAGCTTTCAAAATCGTGTTGCAGCATGGTTCTGCTTTAGAATTAATTAATGGCATTATTCCGTGGCCGGCGTTTACCCTTCCAGGAAATTACCCCCCCTCGTGGAAAATAAGGCTTTCAAAAATTGAGATGTTTATTTGAATTTTTTTTATTTCCTTAGGGGGGAAGGAATTTTGGTACTTTTCTATTATGCGCCACTCACTCAAGTTTACGCTGTGAAAAATTCGAGAACTCACCAGTTTTTTCGTTATTTTCTTCGCTACTTTAGAAATAATTTGGGCTATAGATTTGCATATTAGGGGGGGGGGAGGTTAAAGTATAGCGGGTTGCATGGCAAAATGTGTTTGGTACAAGTATTTTGCATATTAGACAGATGGATAGAGAAGTGTATCTTAAAGCCAAATATACGACCATGAACATAGTAAAATCAATGAAAGGCACAAATAACATAAACTTTGATCAGTGATCATCATAAAACACTTAAATGAAACATTACATTAACCTAATAATAGTACTTAATACTTGGAAAAAAACGGTTATTGAAAAAAAACACTTAACACTTGGAAAAAACACTTAAATGAAACATTACATATACTTTATACTTGTATTTTTTTTTTTTCAGTTAACAAAATTTCCAGATACCTCGCTATTCTTCTGTAATTTTTTAGTGTCTATATACCTAAGAAAGAATTATTTCTGACTTCAAACGGTCCAAATACTTTACTCCCCCGTAAATACCTCCCCCCCCCCCATGTGGAACAGAAGCCTTTCCAAATTTGAGAATTTTATTTGAGTTTTTTTTTTAATTTCCGTAGGGGAAAGGAGTTTTGGTACTTGTGTACTATATACAACTCACTCAAGTTTACGCTGTGTAAAACTCAAGAACAAACCGGTTTCTTCGTTAGTTTTTTCAGCTTAGCGCGAGACAAGACAAAGACAAGTGACAGAATATATGGGAAATATCGTATATAATTTATTTCAATTTTCAATTTAACTCAGTTTATTGAAATAAAAAAAGATGAAACATAACACCAATAATAATATGGATCCTGGAAGCGAACTTTTTGAGGACCATAAACAACAAAAAATTGAAATGAACAAGAGAGAAAAAAAAAGAAAAAAGAGAAAACACGGGTAAATTAAAGCAAATTTATTAAAAATTTATAGATTTATAATATCAAAGTTTAGTAACATTATTATGCAGCGTGCGAAAACTTGTGGATAGCTCGATACTGGAGGGTATTATATTCCATTGAAGTATAGATTTATAAATGGGGGATCGCTGGGCGGAGCTAGAGACACACTTGGGGACAATAAAGGAACGGTTGGATGAACGGAGACATAGGCCTTCAGAATTATTGCAATTAAAATAAGATAATAATTGGGGAGGAGGGTTTTTATGGTAAGCGGAGTATGCAAGGGATAAATTACATTTTTTAATGATTTGTTCAAAAGGAATAATACCAAAATCGGAGAACAAGTCCTGGGTGGGATATAGTCGGGGCAGCCGAAAAACTGCTTTGATGGCACGGTTTTGGGCAGATTTTAATTTATTGGTAACTGAAGGATAAGTGTTGCCCCAAACAGATCCCCAGTGTGAGATATATGGGTAAATAAAAGAGTAATGAATGAATGAATGATTTTTATTACCCATCTTTAGCAATACAAAACAGTAAAAATGGAGTAGAGAAAAAATGAAAAGAAAACAACAAAAAACATCGAACAAACGAAAAACTTAAATTAATACTTCAATAACTAAAAAAAAAAAAAAAAAAAAAAAAAACAATGGCGAAACTATTTACATAAAAAGACAACCATTACACATTACTGACTATAGCTTCAAACATACTATGCGTTGGGTCTAAAGATTTCAGAAACTTTTCCGTCCTGGTCGCGATCACGACGAAGGGGTCATCGAGTCCGTAACGTGCTGAAAGCTGGCGCTAATAAGGGGTGATAAGGATATCAGTGGGAAGAAAATTATTCACATGATTAATCATACTTACCTGTCGCAAGATTATGGCTCTAATGTAGGATACATGAGTTGCAAATGATAGGGAGGAGTCTATGTGGACACCAAGAAACTTGGCAACTTGGACCTGCGGGAGGAGATTGGTGGAATATTTTAGGCCAAGTGCCTGCTGAGCTTCATTTTTTTTGTAAGGGGGTTCAAAATAATACAACCTGACTTTTCTTGCTGTTAATGGTCATGCAGTTAACGAGAGACCATTCCTGTGCTCTATTCAGAAGAATTTGAGCAGAGGTGACGACGGATGGTAAATTAGGGCCGGTGATGAAAAAGTTGGTATCGTCAGCAAAAATTACTGGGTGCACTGATGGACCCAGGCCTGCAACCAAATCATTAATATAAAGGAGAAAAAGTATTAGACCAAGAACAGAGCCCTACGGGATGCCCCTGCGGACAGGTAGAGGATGCGAGGTCATGCCGCCCAGACTCACACTCTGTACTCTACCAGAGGGATAAGAGCCGAACTATGAGAAAGGAATTCCACGAATCTATGTTCTTGAGTTTACTTAATAAAACACTGTGATCAATCATGTCAAAGGCCTTAGGAAAAATCCAGAAATAACCCAATTACAGTATTTTTAAGGTCAAGTTGGGAACGGATGAACTGTGTGGCGTCGACTAGTGCATGAGCAGTTGAAAATTTGGAACGGAAGCCATATTGATGAGAAGAAATCAACGAATCTGAAGGATGAATCCCAAATAAAAAGGAAGAAAGACGTCGGAAGATAATTCTCTCGAGCACTTTGGATACGTGAGATTTGGATTTGGAGATTTGGATTTGGAGAAGTGAGATTGGACGACAATTACTTATCTCAGACGGATCGCCTTTTTTATGAATCGGGATAACAATTGCTGATTTAAATATTTCTGAGAAGACTCCATTGATCATAGACAGGTTTGCTATATGCACAATGGGTTCACAAACATAGGAAGATGCAGTTCTAAGAAGCTTATTACTTATCCCAAGGAAGTCAGCTTTACTACTATTAGAGAGAGATTCGATAACTTGAAGCACCTCATTACTATCAGTTGGTGAGAAAAACATGGATCTGGGATTCTTGCTAGGGTGTACTGACTCGGAGGGGAAACAGGAGTCAGCATTTGGGATATTGGTGAAATAATTATTAAAAGCATCCAGTATTGAAATTGAGTCAATTATTCTGCCACTGATGTCCTTAAGGTTAATAGGTATAGATCTAGAATTCCTTTTTTTTTAAAGAATTTCATTAATTGTTGACCAAATTTTTTGCAAGTTCTCTTCGCAGTGAGTGATTTTTGAACAATAATAATTTTTTTTTGCTTCACGGATGAGTTTGGTATATAAGTTTTTTTATTTTTTATAATTAGTTAGGTCAATACCGCTACTGGTTTTGCAGGTTAACTTATATAGGTCATTTTTACAGTATGAAGAGATTATCAGGCTATTGGACATCCAGGGGTGTATATAGGTAGCTTTTCGGTTTAATTTACAGACTGGAAAGGTTGAACTGATAAGATTACTCAGTCCCTGTGTAAAACCATTTGTGGCTGAATTAACATCCTGACAATCCAAAACCTTGGAACAGTCAAAAGATTTCAAACGGTCCGTGAACCGGTTCATATTCAGAATATTATATATTCTATTAGACGTAGGGGTATTAGTTCTAAGATGTTTAGTAGTTGGTTGGAAGGGTAGGGAGAGATCGATTGGAAAGTGGTCTGACAGGTTAGAGAATATTATTTTGGAGGACAGGTGGTTTCCCAGGGAAGTGGATACAAAAATGTTATCAATTACAGTAGCGGTAGACCTGATAGGATCAACTCTAGTAGGCAAAAGGATTATTGGAAGAAGACCACTTGAGGTAAATGTTTCAAAGAAGGTATCACAATCATTATTATTGCTAACAATTAGTAAATTACAATGGAAGTCCCCAAAAACTATTGCCTTCTTTTGTGGTAAATTAATAAAACTAGAAAAGTCGTCAAAAAGATTACAAAAGAAAGGCGTCGGAAATGAGGGTGGTTCGTCAACACTTATATCAACAATTATTGAATAAATGCATCTATTATTTATAGGTTGAAAGAATAAGGATTCACAGTGTAATAGCCTGGTGAATTTTAGACTTGACCAGATGTAAAGAGAAATGCCACCAGAGGACTTGGTTAATTTTCTTTCAATATGAATAGCTTGAAAGCCAGGGAGGGAAAATTAATTGGTATCATCAATTTCTGAAAGCCACGTCTCCGTTATTCCAATTACGTCGAAAGGGCAGTAACCGTTAATTAAAAATTAAATCTTTAAAATTAGTCCACTTATCTCTTATGCTTCTGATGTTAAAGCAGATTATATTAAGTTTGGTCTCTTCCATTAGCTTAGGTTTAACATTTTTTACAAAATCAAAAGTGTCGAGATATTCACAGTTAATATGGCTTAAGAGGCTATCAGGGCTAGCTAAGGGATTGTTGCGCAAATTATTTTGGTCATCGTAATAGTTAAAAACAACATTGAATCACGAGAATCACGGATCATTCGGAAACGCTCATCGATAATGTGTTTGTGTCTTCAGCGATACTAAGTAAAGCGTACTGCTCTGTTGTTATAAGCCCAGCCTCCGACCATCTTCCGGTTGTATTGCATTTGAATTCTGAAGTGAAGAAACATAACAGAAAGAATAAAATACCAATGCGTGAACTGAAGCCAGTTAATCTGAAAAATTTGAAGAACAAATTAGTGTTATTAACTGGGAAACAGTACTGAATGAAGATCATCCGTCGGAAGCATTTGAAAAGTTTAACCAAATAGTGTCGAATGTTTATGATAGGACGTGTCCGCTTAAAGAAACAAACCCCAGAAAGAATAAACCAAGAAAACCATGGTGTGATGTTGAGCTGCTGAATCTGTTTAATATGAGAAATCAGGCGTGTGAGGAGCATCTGAATCATCCGCAGAATAATGAGCTCCATGTGATGTATAAAGAGCTAAGGAATAGGGCAAATGCCCTAAGAAGGAAAAAAAAGAAGGCATATTTTACAAATGTATTTGAAGAAAGTAAAGGTAACCCCAAAGCAACATGGCAAGTTGTGAATGATCTTCTAAAAGGCCCTATGAAGCCATCGGAGCCAAAAATTGTACTAAATAATAGGACCTTGGAAGAAACTGAGGAAATCTGCAACGCATTTGGACAATATTTCTCTGAAATTGCCTGCAAGATTCAAGAAGAAGCAAGGAGCTCCCATGTTTTCGAATCAAGCAGTTTTGTTGATGAGCGAGGAAGAGGTTTCGAAATGCATTTCCAGCCTTGTACTGAAGAGGAGGTACGCAAAATTGTTAGCACGATTAAGTCAAACAGTGCAGGAGTTGATGGAATGAACCTTAGAACGCTCAAGTCGGTTCTGGTTTATTTGCTTCCTGTCCTCGTATACCTTATCAATATTTCTATGGAAAAGGGGATGTTTCCGAGTGCGCTTAAAATAGCTAAAGTTGTACCGTTGCACAAAGGTGGAGTCAAAACTGATATATCTAATGGAGACCAATATCAATTCTCCCGATTTATTCAAAAGTTTATGAAAAGATTGTTCATCACCGGCTTTATGAGTATCTGATGAAAATTGGTGTTTTACACGATGGTCAATTTGGCTTCCGGAAAGGACATTCGACGACGTAGGCAGTCCAGCATCTTCTGGAAAATATTAACTCAGCACTTGAGAATGGCGAGCAGTGCATGGGCGTTTTATTGATTTTAGAAAAGCTTTCGATACTATTGATTTTAAGATTTTATTAGAAAGGCTGTGTTATTTAGGCATAAAGGGTAATGTTTTAAATTGGTTTGAATCGTATTTAAGTGAAAGGAAGCTACGAGTGACTTTGAGTAACAAATCTTCTCAGCCGTTTCCCATAAAGTGTGGTGTTCCACAGGGCTCAGTTCTTGGCCCTCTCCTGTACCTGATATTTGTAGACACAATGAGATTCTACATTCCCGGAGCTTCAGTTACTTCTTTTGCTGACGACACGGCTTTACTGATTGCAGCAAAGTCGCTGCAAGAGCTCTTGTTCAGGCTAATAAGGCGCTGGATGGCCTAAATGAATTTGTTTGTGCTGGCCTACTTAGCGTCAATGCATCAAAAACTAATTTTATGATGTTTACGAGGACTGGTTCTGCTCCCACTCTCCCTGGTGTCATTATTTACAATGGCCTACCGCTATCACAAGTTGAAGAGATCCGATATCTGGGATTCATCCTGGATCGAAACTTGAGTTGGAGAAAACACTGCGACATTATAGCATGCAAGCTGGCGCGAGGCCTTGGAGTTCTGAACCGTTTTCAAAATTTTTACCTTTGAAAATTCTGCTTTTATTGTATTTTCCATAATAGCGCCTTATATAAATTATGGTTGTTTGATTTGGGCGAGTAATTTTAGTTGCAATTTTAGAAGAGTTCAAGTTCTGCAGAATAAGGCTATAAGGTTGATTGGAAGGTATGATCGTGGTCTTGATAGCACTGAATCACTTTTTAGAAAGTTTAAAATTTTAAAGGTTGGTGAAATAAGGGATTATCAAATTGGAGTTTTTGTATTTCAGTGTCTGAATGGTTTGGCACCGGATTTTTTTATGAATATTTTTAAGCCTAATTCGTTTTATCACGATTATTCGACTAGGAGTGCGGATAGTCTTGCATCTGAGCCACGGAACACAACCAGAGCGAGTCAAGTGACCAGACACATGGGCCCGTCAGTTTGGAATTCGTTCCCAGATTCTGTTCGTCAAGCTGAAAGTGTGCCGCAACTTAAAACCCGTATTAAAATCATTTCTTTTCAGGAATTTGGTAGTGTTAATGGTTCGAGAGAAGGCTTTTTTTTTTTTTTTTTTTTTTTTTTTTTTTTTTTTTTTTGTAGATATTTTATTTTTATTTTGTTTTATATTTTGTGCCATTATATATTTATCATTATTTTCTGTTATTATTATTGTTTTCCCCTTTTTTCATTTTAATTGGTTTGATGATTTGGCATGCATGATATCCAACCGGTCGCTTTTTCAAGCATCTTCTTGCTTTAGTGCGACTTGTTGTCACATTGAGTTGTTTTTTTGTTAATAAAAATGTATGAACCTGAAAAAAAACCTGAACCATTATTGCACAGTGATAATTTCGTGAGAAACGTAAATCTTGCATAGCATACATTTAAACATCCATTGTGGTCAAAGTTTCATCATTTGCTTCATTTGAATATTGAAATTCTTCTTCAGCTGACGAATTATCATTGCTGGTAATTTTGGACTGGGATGGAAAGTTTGCCGTTTTTTTCTTAGATTTCTTGCCTTTGACTAGGGCAAAGGCACCGATTTGATTTTCAGTTGAGTCAATGGGCTTAACTAGCTTCGATGTGGAATGTATGTCCTTTTTGATGGAAGATAGTTGAGCTATAGCTGTTTGCAAGATGTCATCAACTAGGAGTTTGGTGATAGCTTTCTTCTTGAGAATATTTTTGGTTTCCTCAGGTTCATTACTAACCTCAATTAAGTGACTGACTGTGAGATAAGCTGCCATTCTTGGCAACTTTTGGATGAATCTTTGGGGGGCAGGATGTTGAAGTAAACTTAGGTAAGGTATGGGGGGACTGACTAATACCTTGAGCATGAACATTGTTTGCCTCTTTAGGAAATGATACTGTATTTGCATCTTCTACAACAACTTCTACATTTCGCCATATATTTGCACATAAGGGGCGGGGTAGGGGGGGGGGGGGTTAAGTATTTGGACAGTTTAAAGTCAGAAAACAATTCTTTCTAGGTATGGCCAGTAAAAATTACAGAATAATAGCGAGGTATCTGGAAATTTTTTTAACTAAAAAAAAAAAAAAAAAAAAAAAAAAAAAAAAAAAAAAAAAAAAAAAAAAAAAAAAAACATGTATAAAGTAAATTTAATGTTTCATTTAAGTGTTTTTTCCAAGTGTTAAGTGTTTTTTTTTCAATGACCGTTTTCCAAGTATTAAGTACTATTATTAGGTTGATGTAGGCTAGTGTTTCATTGAAGTGTTTTATGATGATCGCTCATCAAAGCTTATGTTATTTGTGCCTTAAATAAAATTTAAATAAAAAAAAATAAATTCTTAAATTTGGGAAGCCTTATTTTCCACGGGGAGATACTTTCCGGGAGACATTTTCCGCGGGGTGTATTTTCCGGGAGGGGGGGGGGGTAAATGCCTAGAACCACATGATTCAGTTGTTCTACCCAAACAATTTCTTGAAGAAATATTGCTTGTTTCGGGTCGCGCTGATTAAAAGTGATCCAATTGGCAGGCTTGAAATATACTTTCAACAATTTACATTTTTTACCACGCTCCACAAGTACTTAGCATTTGCCATGAGCCCAGTATCTATTTCGTAAAAGGTGGGGGGGGGGAGTAAATTTTGTCGAACAGTAAGCAGAGCATAATAGAAGCAGATCTTATCATATATCAAGAACAGGGCGACACAAAGCAAATATATATTTATTCATTGTAACATGCTAAGCCTGAAAGACAAATTCAGTTGCTTGTGGGATTCAAGTTTTTCTATTTAAATTAGAAATGTTGAGCAACAATGGAGCTAATCTCTTAATAATTATATAAAAAAACAACATATTTCACGGATCAACAACAAAACGTGACGTACCTTAAGAAGATACATCCAGCTTCAAATAAACGCTCATTAACAAAGGATACGTTTTCTTGAAACAGGCCTGTCAGGCTTAGGACAGGGGAGGTTTCAATAAACGATTGTCCCTTGATAGAATATCAATAGTCACGTAGAAATATCTTAAAATTACAAACAAAATATTTGTTTTCATTTTATGTGATAGACGTCAAATTACCCAGAAATTGACAGTGACGTCAATTCACGAAAATTTAAGGGGGAGAGGGGCCAAATTGTACTTTTTTTAATTCTCTTTAATGACAAAACCAAAAAGGGGCTCTCAATGAAAAGACCCCACAAAAATATAGGGGGCAATATACTCTACACCACACCAACTAACGCCACTGCTATACCAAGCACACTAATATGATTTACACTATCCGGTTCACGCTATAAAAAATTATCATTGCATCTTCTATGAATATTCACGAGAATAATTTTTTCAGGCCATATCTTCTTTTGTTATGAGTTACCCTTACTCTGCCATGACTTAGCTTAAACTTTCAATTGTTTGTCAAAACGGAAAGTTTGAAATAGTAAGGTAACCAGGGTTGCCACCGTCAGTAGGATTTTACTAGATCTAGTAAAAAAAAAACTAGTAAATTTAGAGGATCTAGTAAATTTCCCGAAATCTAGTAAAAAGTAGTAAAAAGTCATGATTTATAGTAAACAAAACATTTTTTTTTTATTTTACATGAGTTCAGGGAAAAAAATTATCATAAACATATGACAATTTACAGTTTTTGCTTGGATGTTTCACAATTTACAATTTCGCTTGTCTGTCTCAGAGACAGACAAGCAGTCATCTATTTTCATAAACAGAAACTTCACTTCGGGCGTCTAAACCTCGACAAAATCAGCTTTCTGTGTTGATTATCCTCCTATAGTAAAAATCGATGCTTGATGGTGCGGGTTTAGTAAAAAATTTTTCATGCATTTAGTAAAAACAGATGCGATCTAGTAAATTTTTCCTGTCCGATTTAGTCAATTCTTCCAGGTCAGGGTGGCAACCCTGATGGTAACTATATCTTACTTGTTTAGTGAGGATTTCGGCCTGATTGAATAGCAAGTAGTGATTTTGTCTTGGCAGTTTAGGATACAACCTGTCTCTTGGCATTACTATAGAACAGAGTACAATGTATAGGCAAATTATATTTATTCGACACAAACTTTATAATTATGAAAAAATTATTATTTTTCAGTCACCAGCAAAAATTAATACAATAATTTGTACTAAGACAAAATTAAGGAAACCCAGAAAGTTCGAAATTGTAAATTATAAAATGTGTTTCATACTCACTCTTGATTGAAGATATTTATTGATATATACCTCAGAATTCACATTAATATTAGATATAAAAACTTGAAAAATAGCGAACAAATTGGCATCAAAACAGAAAACCAGTCACTACTCTTGGTTCTTTGATTAAAACGGTTAAATCAATTATTGAGACAGTGGGATATACCATCAAAATAATTTACATAATAAAATACATACAGGTGTAACATCAATTCAGTCAGAAAGGGAAGAAGTGCTTTTTTTGTTCCGATTTTGTAGGAATAGCCTACTTGATAAGAAAAGTTAAATTTCGAAAATAAACAGCATTTAAAACCTTTAGTTCAGTTTTTTTTTTCATGATAGTTTCATCTTTAAGCATTTATAAGGTTGGTGGGGGGGGGGGAGAACTCTAAGACATAATTACAAGAAAGGCAGGAAACAAAGAATACATACTTTGAATCCTAGCGCATATAACAAACAACAAAAATAATTTACTTTTATGCTTCCTAGACATGTTTTAAGTCAGATATGATTGCCAAACTTATGAGGAAAGGTGTATGAGGAAAGGTGTATTTCCTCGAACAACAAGGAAAGGTGTATGTATTGGTTTTGTAGTTAGTTCATACTTATAACCAGTCTTGGGAAACTTTGTTCCTGGCACTCCACTAGAACAATTTGTTTTACCAAGTTCATGGGCAGGTCGGAACATTTAGTTGAGAAGTTATTTTTCCTCTAAATACATATTGTTCAGTAATGCTTTATTAGTAAACGAAATTTAGCTTAAAGAACAACTTGTGTAATCTTTCGCAGAATGTGCAATTGAAATCAATCTCCAGTGAGATTGCCCATGAAAACACAGTATCTTTTTCCATTTCAGCTAAATGAAGCGAACAAAAGTGTTTCAAGATATCTCAATAAAAGTATTCGTTTGAGATATTCCCTTGAGTGCGGGGAGTTTTCCGTAGTTCAACTAAATTAACTTCAAAATACCTGTGATTGAGGTCTTCTTGATAAACGATCATGCGTCCAGGAATTTATGGACTTGCCGGGTGTCATCATTGGTACAGCTTCAATGATACTCTTTTGCGACGCCGCTCGAGACAAATTTTGATGTGAAACTGAATCTTGCCAAATAACTTCAGTTACAATTCTATCGCGGGCAGAGTTCGTAGGAGTAACTAGACTCGCTGTTGAAGAGCCAAGATCACTAACGGCTCCAGCACTGGATACAACTGGATTGGTTTGTAAGAATAGAACACCGGTTTCATCTGAAAAACGAACAATATTCCACTTGGCGTTTCGTATTCAGTAAGAATAAACTCCTTGAATAAAGATGTGGTATACAGCGGCTTAGCAAGAAAAGGGCAGAAGGCACGAATCCCGCGGGGTAGCTTTTCTTTTAAACTGGATTTTATTTCATGAAAATGTTGGCAAGGTTGTTTGAAAAAGCGTAACACATTTACATTATCAATATTCTTTACTTCAAATTGCTATTTATTTCCAAATCGACATTTTTCTGTCGTTAAAAAATACATGATCTTTAAGCTTTTGGTATTTGGTATTTACGAAGACCCCTTTTGTCATTTTAATATTCATCTCTGTGTTTTGTATTAAAATTGGATCGAATTTTGAACTCTGAGATTCCGCAGAAATTACTCTGTTTTATTCCTCGGGTTCAGTGTATTTTTGGACTTTTTACCTTCAAATAAATTATAATAGATTCTCGTTTAATTATAATAGATTCTCGTTACGAGAATAAATTCTCGTTTACCTTCAAATAAATCTAAAAAGTTTAGGTTGCTGTCCTTCATGGGCGCCCATAAGAGGGGCAGGAGGGGGCGCCAGCCCCCTCCTGGCTGAATGATGATACCTTTTGTTTATACTTTTGTTTTGAGATTTCTCATATAGTATTAAAAGTTCCAATTAGACCAGGTAAGCCCCCACCCCTGGAATTCACCTTAGGGGCGTCCATGCTGCCCTTGTCCTTGCCGCGATGCTTCTGTCCATTACAATGGAGATAGACAGCCGAATCAACTTCTATTTGCATGCATCATGAATTCCATTGTTCAAATCTTGTCCTAGTAAGGCCTTCAAACTGGGTAAAATTTTGAGGGTATAATAGTCGAAAGTGATTGAAGTGTAACTAGCCCCCCTCCCCCCCCCCCCCCCGCACCAATCATTTCCCAAAACGCGTACAATAAAATTTTCAGATAGCCATTTTGTTCAGCGTAGTAGATTTCCAGATAGAAAATATATTTTTGCGGCGGACACTCCCCCACAACCCTAAGGGCAAAGGTTTTAAGCTATGTCCTGGGGGCATATAAGGTTTTTACAGAAGGCGTTGTCGTAGAAACTTCAAAACAGGCTCATTCGATTGGAAATTAAAGGACTAGCGCCCTTTTTAATAGTCGAAAATGATTGGAGGACAACTAGCTCCCCCCCATGCCCATCATTTCCCCAAAAACATCCAATCAAAATTTTGAGATAATCATTTTGTTCAGCGTAGTTGATTTCCAGATAGAAAATATATTTTTGAGGAGGATACTCCCCCACAGCCCTTAGGGCAAGGGTTTTAAGTTATGCCCTGGGGGCATATAAGGTTTTTATAGAAGGCGTTGTCGTAGAAACTTCAAAACAGGCTCATTTGATTGGAAATTAAAGGGTTAGTGCCCTTTTTAATAGTCGAAAGTGATTGGAGTGCAACTAGCCCCCCCCCCCAAGCCCAGCTTTTCCCCAAACACATCCAATCAAAATTTTGAGATAGCCATTTTGTTCAGCGTAGTTGATTTCCAGATAGAAAATATGTTTTTGAGGAGGATCACTCCCCCAAAACCTTCATGGCAAGGGTTTTAAGATATACCCTGGGGGCAAATAGGGTTTTTATTGAAGGCGTTGTCGTAGAAACTTCAAAAAAGGCTCATTCGATTGGAAATTCAAAGGGATAGTGCCCTTTTTAATAGTCAAAGTGATTGGAGGGCAACTAGCCCCCCCAGGCCCATCATTCCCCCAAACACATCCAATCAAAATTTTGAGATAGCCATTTTGTTCAGCATAGTTGATTTTCAGATAGAAACATATTTTTGAAGAGGACAATCCCCCACAACCCTCAGGGAAGGGTTTTAAGTTATGCCCTGGGGGCATATAAGGTTTTTATAGAAGGCGTTGTCGTAGAAACTTCAAAACAGGCTCATTTGATTGGAAATTAAAGGGCTAGTGCCCTTTTTAATAGTCAAAAGTGATTGGAGGGCAACTAGCCCCCCCACGCCCATCATTACCCCAAAAACATCCAATCAAAATTTTGAGATAACCATTTTTTCAGCGTAGTTGATTTTCAGATAGAAACATATTTTTGAAGAGGACAATCCCCCACAACCCTCAGGGAAGGGTTTTAAGTTATGCCCTGGGGGCATATAAGGTTTTAATAGAAGGCGGTGTCGTAGAAACTCCAAAAAAGGTTCATTCGATTGGAAATTCCGAGGGCTAGTGCCTTTTGTAATAGTCGAAAGTGATTTGAGGGCAACTAACCCCCCTCTAACGCCCACCTTTTCCCCAAGCACATCCAATCAAAATTTTAAGACAGCCATTTTATTAAACGTAGTTTTAAGTTCTGTAAATTAGGCCTTTGAGGATTACAACTCCCCCAAGTGCTCAGGGAAAGGGTTGCAATTTAAAGATTCTCTGAATCCTTCATATTGTTTCTTATCGAAGGGATGCTCGTATAAACTCTAGAGAGGGCTCATTTGATTGAAAATTGAAAGTTCTTGTTCACTTTTTAAGAGTCAAAAGAGATTGAAGGGCAACTAGCCCCTCTCCCTGCTCCACGCCCTAAATGCATCAGATACAAATTTTGAGATACACATTTTGTTAAAATAGTTAAAAGTTCTGATAACAGAAAACTCCGGTGTCAACACGGCCCACCAGGGCCCAAGGGTAGGCGTTGTAAGTTATGCCCTATGACATAACTTATTAAGGGGGGTTTATAACTTATGAGAAGGCGTTTTGTACCATGAGCATAATGCGATATATTTAAATAAAGTTCCTTCTCTCTAAAGATAATTCCGACTTCCTCTAATTAAGTTAAATCTAGTTTCAAAAATGAAAAGTCCTCAATCAGCAAAGAGAAAAAGTGCAGTCACCCCCAGACAAAGAACGGCGCTATCCAAGCTTTAGATTTCGCTAAGAGAGTGAGTAATAAAAAATATGCTACGTACAATATTTCTAAGGAAGTTTAAACTATAAGAGCCGTGTGAACGATTGAAGCATCAGAAATAATTAAAACAATTTATTGGACGACGGGTTCACATCCTTGGTCCACTCGGGCCAATGGTGAGCTAGTTCTTACAGCCCAAGACTGAAAAGCTATGTTTGATAGTGGGGTAGAAGTGCTTTTTAAGATGATTAGTAGATCAGAGTCGAGATCATTCAGACAAAATTCTTATTCTTCCATCGTTGTCACCGCTATTGTCATTTGAAGTGACCCATTGCTGTGTACCTAAGTATGTAACATCAATAAATCTATTGCCTTTTTTATCTGTGTTTATTTCATTTTATGTGTCTGCATATGGTCTGATAATAGGTAATTAGTTCGCATGTCTCCAAGGTAAACGCTCCCAGGGAATCGGATCTCCAGATAGCACGAGAAAAGAGGCCACATTTTTTCATCCCTACAAATACCAAAAGTTGTCATCGCCACAGCTTGGAAAAACGTTTCTAACCCCTATTAGCCTATAAGTATTTGTGTCTCGAAAGTCAGATATAATCGTGCCGTGGAAACAAAGTTTTGAGACGTCAGAATTTCTGAATTTCTAGTTCAATAATTCTTAATTCCTCATAACTTTTGATGGACTAAGTCAAACGAAACAATTTAAAGATATTCAAAATCAGCATTAAAATACAATTAGATTAATATGTATATTGGAGAAATTACAGCGTCCGGTTCAAATATAAGAAGTAATAATAGGGAAATAAACCTATGCCATTCATATCTGATTTATTGAGAAAGCCAGGTTTTATGTCTGACTAGTAAGAATACGTTTGATTTAGATACTAATTCTTCACACCTACAAATAAATAAATTTCCATCGCTACAAATAGCACGGTCAGAAATTGGAAGATTACTTGCGGACTAATTACGCTATAAACTTTGTAATTTGAATTTAATTATTAGAGAGATACAGACATATAAGTAAAGTAATTAGGCCTTTAACCGCTAGGCTACGACAGGAAACCCCATATATCTCATAGGAGATAATAGCCTCCCCCAAAATAGGTTAAGTAAAATAATAAATTTATTTTAAGTTGATATAAACGCAAAAAAATGTCTGAAGATTTAGAGGAAAAATTAATAGTGCAGATATTGGTCGCGAAAAATATAGAAATAGCGAAATCTATCCCGGAGTACAATTGTCAATCAGATATTGACAAATTTAATATCCAATTGACCCAGTTTGTACAACTGACAAAAACAGAGCTAGAAGCGTTAGTCGACATGCTCCTGCTACGAATAAAAGGCCAGGCCTTAACCTTTTTTAAGCAGACTGAACATACTTTAGGCGACGACGCCAGCTTGCCAATAAATACGGTTGATCAATTGTTAAAAGCATTCGAAAATAGGTTTATAGACACCAGTTTCATAAATAAATTAAAACACGAAGCAGTGATTTTTGATTTTTCACAGAATATAAGAGAATACCTTGATAATTTACGCAATTCTGTAGAGGCAAAATACGGAAGTGGTTCGGGACAACTGTATGAAAAAGTCATACTAAATACCTTTTTGCAAGGGCTACCCCCAAAACTATATAGAGTGGTAATATCCAAAAATATTCAGACGTTGGATCTTGCAGTTCAGGAGGTAGAGCAATTGATCGAAGTTGATACGATGGTCGCTAATCATAGTAAAGCAAAAATAAATAGCCTAGGCGATTCAAACGCAAACCTAATCTTCAAGGGTGATCAGGCATCGCCCAATTTCTTCTCAAGAGATAACTCCCCAATACCACAAAAAAATAAAACGCAAGAAACCGCTAGGCAGAAAACAGTACGTTTTCAGCCTATTAAACAATCTAATTACCGAAATAACCCTACAATAATAAGGTGCTATAATTGTAATCGTGTTGGCCATATCGCGAGAGAGTGCCGTTATGTCCCCAATCGCATACCAAGAATTGCTGTCGGTAATACGCAAAATTACGGCAACCATTTGTTCGAAACAACAAATTTTAGCACCGGTCGTGCAATAGGCTATAGCCAGGGAAGATTGCACCAATCAGTACCTTACAATGCGTACCAACCAAATTTTTATACCCCTCCCCCCAACAGACAAATTAATTACCGATTTGAAAACCAAAATACTGGCCAAGGCCAATATAATGCAAGAATGCCATATAGAAATCACAAAAGTTTGCCAACAAGAAATGAAAATTTTGTAAACCAACGGCATTTGCAATCAGCGCCAGCAAAAGGCACTGACACGAGACATCCACGTTACCATAATAATACATGGAGAAGACAGACAGACATGAATCAATTAAATATGCCTACGGAACCTAATACGTCTGAATATCTATTACATGCACCGACACATGAAATAAATCCTCAAGGAAACGTTTCAGGCCCCTCAGGAATATAAATTGGACCCAGAGGGTGCCCGGATTATTTAATAGGTCCCAGACAATATTAGTGCCTTCTTGTAGTTATATTAATAACAAGTTACCTATATTTAATGATGTCTGTGTAGAAAATGTTTATGTTAAAGCCTTGATTGACTCCGGTGCAACAATTAGTATCATAAACTCTTTCGTATTTAATATGTTGCCTCTGCATATTAGGCGACAGAGGAACCCTAATAATCCCAATTTAACGAGTGTGACAGGTCATAAATTAAATGCAAAAGGTTCAATTTGCCTAAACGCAAAAAGAGCCAATATGACGTTTATGACAAATTTTATTATATGTGATAACTTTCCATATGAGGCTATTATAGGCGCAAATTTTCTAACGTTTAATAGAATACTATTAGGCGTAGCAAATGAGAGGCTTGTCTACCAAGCTAAGGTAGGGGAAGAAATTTCTACCCTAAGAAGTCGTAACAGAGGTTACGAAGACAACAAAACAGTAAGCAGAATTTCTGGTGGTATAAGGTCGCAGTATTTTGAACCTCATGTCTCGCAAAGACATGGCATAATTGGAAATTTGTTCAATTACCCTGAGAGACATTGCAGAAATGAAGTAAATTTAAATAATAAAAGTGTTGAATCTGCGAAAAAGAAAATAGGAGATATGCGACAGTACAGGTCGAACGAAATTACGAAAATAGCGGAATTATGGAAGAACATAGTAAAACCCAACGTGACGCCGAAAGATGCCGCAATGGCGCAGCATAGCGCCAGTATGAATCTAATAAACAATGAAAATAAAGAGAAATATTACGGATTCGCGATAAGGAAAACAAAAGTCCATCCCAAAACGATGCAAAAAATTCAAATATCTCAGATGATTGAGCCAGTAATCAGCAAATCAGAAATATGGTTTGCGACCCCATCTGAAATACCCGAAAATCTGCTATGCGAGGAACAGATTATATCTTATGACAAAGGAGAAGGTTTTATTTGGGTAACTAATAATCACGAAAATGATACAATTACAATTAAAAAGGGGACGTGTCTAGTTCAAATCCAAGTTTTAACGGAGAATGATTTAAATACATGGGAAAATTCTAAAAGAAACCTAGTTAACGGTATCAAAACTTCAAATAACAAATATCCATTAACCAAATCGCAATTATTAAACAAATTTAATATGGATCATATTACGGACTTGGAACTTAAGAAAAAATTATGCGAATTATTATCGAATTTTAAGGATGTATTCTCTGCATCTGAAGATGACATCGGGCTAATACCATTTTATGAACATTCAATTTTAACGACTGGTAATCCCGTAGCAAAACAGCCATATCGTGTGCCATATAAGCACAAAGAGTGGTTAAAAAATAAAAACCATGAATTAGAAAAAAAATGAAATTATACGCCCAAGTATAAGACCATATAGTGCACTAGTGATCTTGGTACCAAAAAATAATGGAGATCTTAGACTCGTGGTAGATTATAGAGCCCTCAACAAACAAGTAGTTAGCGATAAATTTCCTCCACCAAGAATAGATGAAATTCTTGACTCAATTTCAAGCAAAAACAAAATTTTACTTCTTTGGACCTTAACCAAGGCTACCACCAAGTGAAAATAGCCGAAAAGGATGTCCATAAATCTGCATTTTCAGCATCTGAATGTGGTTCATATGAGTACTTGAGAGCACCATTTGGACTGAAAACAAGTTCAAGCGCGCTATGTAGACCCCTATTGCACCTGTTAAGAGGATTAAAGAATATAATTCATTTTGTTGATGATGTTATATGCGTGGGAGAAAACACTGAACAACACTTAGCAACGTTAGCTAAGGTGTTCGAGAAGTTCAGGCAAGGCAATTTAAAATGCCGGTCTGAGTAAGTAAATTTATTTCAACCTAAAATTAAATTTTTAGGAGTAGTAGTAACCCAGGGAGAGATATCCCCAGACCCTTATAAAATAAAATGTGTTGAAAACCTCAAGCCCCAGAACTATGAAAGAATTAAGGGGAATTATAGGTCTTACTGGCTAATTTAGAAAATTCGTACGCAATTACTCCCAAATTGCGAAACCCCTCACGGAATTAACTAGAGGGAACTCCCATAATGTTACCTGGTCCCAGGAAGCTCAAACTTCTTTAGACCGAATCAAAAAGGCGCTCACTTCTGAACCAATTTTATCACTCCCTGATTTCAAAAATGGAAGATTTGTGGTTACAACTGATGCTAGTCCAAAGGCATTGTCACAATTCTTTCGCAAATAATCCCGGTAGAAAACCCTAATCCTCTAGAGGGAACACCCAAACCAAAACAAATAGAAAAAGTTATATGCTATGCGAGTAAAACTTTATCAAAAGGCGAAAGTAGTTATTCCGCAACAAACTTAGAATTATTATCTATTATCCACCACTTGGACAAATTTAGACATTATTTAATTGGTAGAAAATTTATACTACGATCAGACCATAAAAGCTTGCAGTACCTACACACATTTAAAAACCCCACGGGCATTCTAGCTAGATGGATTATGAAAATCCAAGACTTGGATTACGAATTTGAACATTTAAAAGGTAAACAAAATGCAGCTTGTGACTTTTTGAGTAGATACCCAGAAAATATTCCGTCGGAAGCTGAAGAAAATGAAGTTAACGCCATAAATGCTAAGAGCAAACAGGGATGTAAGAAAAACAAAGTCAAAGACGCAGTAAAAGAAAATAAGATTAACTATTGTCCCTTGTCTTTGGAAAATATAAAAAGGAAACAAAATAAGGACGAAATGTGTGTAGCCCTAATTGATTATTTTGCGAATGATGATGCGTTACTGGATAAATTCAAAACTCTTAGAAAAGAGATAGATAATTTTTACTATGATCTTGATGAAGAGATACTGTGTAGAATCATGACTTCTGAGACAAACAGAAACCAAACCTCAATAATACCTGTGCTACCACAAAACTCAATAGGGCCTGCATTTGAATATTTTCATTCGGATACAGGTGGGCATTTAGGAGTTATGAAAACGTTCCATAAGTTAAAACAATATTTTTACGTCCCGTCTGCAATGACAAAACTTAAAGAATTTGTAAGTACATGCGAAGCATGTAACTTGAGAAAAATCCCCCCAGCTTATCCTAATCCTCCCTTGGGAAGGATCCCGGTAGCAAAGTACCCCTTCAATATTATCTCATTTGACCTATACGGAACAAGTGGAGGCTTGCCTATTTCTAGCAGAGGCCATACTTGTATTCTTTCGGTTATAGATCATTTTTCCGGATTTACTTTTGCAAAAGCATTAAAAAATCAAGGGGCTTATGCGACAAGTAAGGCGTTAGCAAAATTATTTTTACAATTTGGCATTCCTAATAAAATTTTGAGTGACAACGGGAGCAATTTTGTTTCGAAAGTAACAAGACTTAATGATTTTTCTTAATATAGAGAAAATGGTGACAGCTCCGTACCACCAACAAGCTAATGGTAAAATAGAAAACAGGCATGAAATATTTTCGAACGTATTAAGTATTTATACAAAAGAATGTAGGAGCGACTGGGATAAATTCTTACCTTATTTAACTAACGTAATCAACACTGCTTATTCCGAAACAACCAAAGACAATCCATTTTATTTACTTTTTGGTCGTGATTTTAGAATCCCGTATAATGAGATTATTGAATCTCGGCAGTATTATAGTAGCTCGGAAGATTACAAACAAGAATTCATAAATAGGACGAGGAAAACTTATAATAGTTAGGCAAGAGTTAGAAAAATGTAAAATAAACCAAGAGCTTAGAAACTAATCCAAAGTCAAGGGGAGTATAGATTTCAAAGTAGGAGACTGCGTCTACCTTAAGAAGGAAGCAAAAACGGAAGGCAAAAAACTTTCCAACAAATATTCTGGACCGTACAGAATAGTCAAAAAGTACGATAACGAATATACTTTTAAAAAGAAAAACCCCGATAGTGGAAGAACTTACAAGGCGCATTTTAGCCGAATAAAAAGAGCCAAATTTCCAGAGAGATGGGTATCACATCCCTCCTCTACCGATTCGTCAGATGCAGAAAATGAGCCCCCTAGGTCAAGATTGGCAGAGCTAAAACCCTTTAACTTCAAGCAAGACTATTTCGAGAATGACAGTGATCAGGAAAATTTTTAAGAATTTTTAGCTCTGAAAAATCTAGTAACCCCTGAAAAAAATCTCTAATACCAGTAAGAATAAAAACGCCAAAAAGTCCAAAAAGTTATTCATCGGCGAGCGCAGGAGATTTAGATTATACAATATTTCCAAAAACCCAATTTTTCCCCGATAGAATTTCGACCCCATGTTCCCCCAAAAGATTTCCAGACGATATGGTTTCCCCTGCAACACCAATAGAAAGGCCCCTGTCATTGCAGGAAGAATTAAACAGAGCTGTAGGAACCCCCGGTATTACTGTAAAGAAAACTCCTCCCAAAGATTTAACTAAAAGAAACCTGCGAGAAGCTATGGATTTCATAAATTTTCCCATAAAAACAAGTCAAAGTACATTACCCGAGAAAAAACTCCCGAGGATGACCAGCAAGGTCAAGATCATGATATAACTGTGTCCAAGGTCAAACCTAAACAGTGGACTTCACGGAGGGAATCCCTATTACAAAGAATGCCCCATCCCCCTGAAGACATGGCCTTCAAACAATGGAGGAACCCCGCAAAAACTATTGATTCCTCCCAAAGCTCTCAAGAATCTTTCAAATCTCCCGAGTTGAAGACTCAAGACGAGGACATAGGGAATAAACCTTCTACTTCCGGAGGAGTAGAAATTTACGAAGGAAGGGCAGGTGATACGTCAAAAATTGCCACCTCTAAAAGTTCTAATCCGGATTCGTCAGAAACTAGTTCCGAAGAGTCTGACGGCGAATCAGACCATAAAACAGCTAAAGAAATAGGGAAATCAAGGCCGACCTCAGCAGCCGCACACGGGAAACAAACGAAATTAAAAGGGCAAGAATTTTTGAAAAAACAATACAAAAAGTTTGACCTTATTTCGCTAGAAAAACCGAAAAAGAAAAAAACGCAAGAAACAGAGGAGAAAGTAACGACATAATCGGGTAGAACGGTTAAAAAATCCGATAGATGGAACTACACTTAATCAGTATAGGATTAAAGATTTTAATGGATAGGCGTCCTAACTTTTAGCTCACGAGTAAAAATCTTATGATTATAAAAATGCTGTAGAGAAATTCTGTTCAACATATATCAGTTCCCGAAAACAATTCTAATTAAAAAGTAAAATGTACATGATCAATTCGAATAATTTCCTTTGATGCAAAAAGCTACATGTACCATTCCATTACGATGTGTCCAGTCCAACTGGAAGAAACCGAAGCGTTAGCTGGTGGTTCGGAGTGTGGTGGGTAGCGATATTATCTTTATTGTACCCTGGCCAGAATTCGAGCCACAAGTAGCTCCCAAATCTCCAAATTCCAGGACAATTCCCCATTCCAAGAAAAAAAACATTTCGAGCAAAGTTAAATCGAAAATTTGTAGAGGCACTGTTAACTATAGGACACCCAAAGGTCGGACTAAGAGTTTTCATAAAAATATCAATGCCTCACATTGCACTCCTAAATTATACCCCCAAGGCAGTATGATCAACCGTAAAGCAATATAGTTTAATTCTAGAGATAAGTGACTAACGAGAAAAATCTGATGTGGAAAGCTCGTGATCGACTGACCACGACAAGCGGTGTTGGACCACGTTTCGTGGGAAGCCTGGGGAGAAACCCAAAGCCCATGCAGCTTTTAATTTGTTGGATTTTGGCGGTCCCTTCGGATTTTCTATGAAAAATCAACCCATGTCCTAACTAAGATGGATATTATCCAAACAAGAAATTATAAGTACAGAAGCGTCCAATTATATGAATATTTGTGTTAGTGCAGATTATAATTATTTTAGGCCTACACATAAAATAGGATACCAGTGTAATTACGTGCTGCACGCTTGCTTATTCATGTGTTTCGTACTTGAGAAATATATGAACCAATGGTTGGCTATTGATACGTTTATATGTATAATTTCACGGCGGATGTGGAATTATATCTCAATAATAATATGTAAAATTTTAAAACCATTTGATCAGTTAAGATATATGGATTAAAACCCTGTGTATGTCCAATGGCGACTAAGTAAAACCCATAAGGAATTTCCTATTAATGTGAAGGTGTTTTTCGCTTAATGGATTCTAATAAGACTTTAATATCATATTTATTTATTTAGTGCTGAAGGGTTTGCTCAAACAATAGTCTTCTAAAAAGATATTGATGTCAGTTCTTCATTACGCTTATATTCTTTGCCAAGCATCAACTGGAATCTACGCGGGCAAGCTCCTGCATCTAATTACCTTATTCGAAAGGTGAATATGAGGCACCAATGTTGACTTGTAATTACAGAAAAATCCTGAGACTAAGAAGGCGAAAACCAAAAGAAGAACACGGGGTAACAGCTGACATGCAGAGATTAAACCCGACACCCCCTGAGAACGTCTAAGCAAAGAAGTAGGGAGGACATTAGAAAACGAGTGGGTAGAGAGGTCTCCACTCGTCCTCGCCATGTCTTTTTCCCTCATTGTAGTATCGTATACGTAAAACTGTGTGGTTATGACGCTGCACATGTGTTTCTTAAACAGCACGGACGTGCGTGAACGATGCCGGCATGAAATATGTCGTAAAATTAGACCTCAAAAATTAACCATGTAGCATAAACTCTGTTTAAATGATTATTTTAAATCTAATGGAAATTAACCAAGTTTTGAAAGAAGTTAAAATAAAGTGTATGTAGTAGTGTATATTAGAAAGTATAATAAGAGACCACACTTAAAGTTGAAGAATTAATATCTTATGACGTCGTTAGGCTATAAAAACTTAGAAGAAACTTCTATGTATTCAATTTCCCAATGGGAACTATGTTGTTTTATTATAACCCAATTAATACGTGTCATATTTGTACTATAAATATTCACTTTAAAGAACGTGTGATTCTTCCTTGTTATTTTTATTACAGGAAGTAAATGGACACATTGGATATTGAGCATTACAATGAGTTACCCAGTACAGATACAACCTAGTAGCATCTATTTTCATCATACCACAACCAACGAAGAGTACTCACCATAGACTCCTGGTAATTTTCATCCCAGCTTTGTCCACGAAAACAACAGTTACCTTTGATCACTCAACCCTCAACCACAAACCATATTATGTGTCAGGTAACATTATATTTGAATCTCAGTATCCAGTGCTTTATCGAACTACATAATCAAATAAATGCTGAGAACCCCATTGGTCAGTACAAGATATAGATGCAAAGATATCACCTTAGATACCCTTTTTCGGACCCCAGAATCATTTGACAGCATAGTGATGATATTTGAAATTAAATGATATTTGACGATATTTGAAGTTAAATGATATTTAAAGACATTTGAAGATATTGAAGTTAAGTTAAAGACAATTTGAAGTTTAATTCTGAGAACCCCATCGATCAGTACAAGATAAACGATATTTAACAATATTTGAAGTCAAATGATATTTGAAGATGTTTGAAGTTGAAATTAAAGACAATATGTTAAAAGAGTCACTATAGTTGGATGTCAACCCGATCCAAATCCAAACTTCAATTACCCCGTGATTAGCCTAGAAATCACCGCAAAGGGTAATCGACGCAAGCCATGAGCTAACAATTTCATAAAAGGCACAAATGAACAATTTTACGCGAGAATACATTCTCTATGTGCCTCAAAACATCATAAGAAATGATATGCTGAGAAGAAAAAACGCACGCCCAGTGTTCGACCCCTTAATGATAAGGCACCCTATGAACTATCAAAGGAAAAGCAGGTGAGAGTGAACCCTGATAGCGTATGCCAATACCTGCCGTTGGAAGCGTTATTTCCCAGTTGACAATTAGAGAAAGCTCCTTATGTGAACACAATCATGCTTGAACTGTCCCATTAAGAAACTATATCGTAAGTGCTTTAAAGAATTTTGTCAAGACGAAAGGAGTGAAGGACAATAATTTACAACAGGAGGATTGAGTACACTAAGGACTCGAAGGTAATAAAGTAGATTTGAATTTACATATGCTACTTCCTAATAACTTTGACAACTCAAAAATCCCAATAGTGAAAGTGTTTTAATGTTACCAGTGAATATGGTAAACCCAATATTGTTTGTTATAAATCATTCATGTATGTACCGCTAGATGTTCAAGTAGAATTAGGTGTAGTTTTATCATGTTATCCGTCTAATGTAGTGTAGATAGAATATAATATGTCATATAGACAGCAAAAAAAAAGCCTTGATAGAAAAAAAATCTTTAGTATAGTAGCTAGCCTAGAACCATGAATAATCTTAGTCCGGTACATGAATTTTAGATAGGGATGTAGAATAAAATAAGAAAAGTAATAGAGAAAATTTTTAGCACCCCTGGTTAAGCCATAGCATAAATATAAAATAATTATGTAGAAGAAATAGTTAATAAATGGCGAACATTTTAAAAGCCCAAAGGCGAGCAATTGCTAATGACGGGACGTCATTAATTGTTAGGAAGGGTAATATTTACCATGAGCAAAATGCGATATATTTAAAGTCTGCTAGATTTGTACAAGTCTTCTAGATAAAGTCTGCTTTTGGTAGTCTGCTTATCTTGTACGTTGCCTACCTCTGTAGTATTTCTAGCCATTTGCAGGTGGATCAAAACTGAAGATGATTCTGGCAGGTATTTGAGTAGTCAAGCGAAGTAGATGACCGTGTCGACGCAGCGAGCGATGCTTGAGCTGCTCCGAATTGGGTGGCAATTTAAAAGACATGAGGATCTCCACGTCTGCACCCCATTGAACAACCTTATGCGTTCGATTTTGCGGAAGTGTTTTGTCTGGACAGCCTCTACCTTCATCATCTGCATCTGAGTCATGGGCCAAGTCTCTTATGAGCAGACCATATTAGTAGCTCCCAAGGCAGAGTATATTTGTACTTTTGTGAGGTGGCTGATCTGGGGTGTGTGAAATATAGTATTCAGAAGACGGCACAAGCCTTTGCCACCCTTGCTGATATCTCTGCAACTATCATTCTCTTCACGCAAAAACAAAGAGTATAACATTCCAGATTTTTGTAGCTGGGAGCTCGAAACCTCGAAAGTAGGGGTCAATTATAAGTAGAATCTGATGGTGCAAATTTCATTGAGGTACCTTGACTTTTTGTGGATGTTCCCTACCTTTTTTGGAAATTATGGAATTTTTCTCAGGCTCTCGGTTTTTGATGAGTGACATTCAACTTAATGAATCTTATATATCTGGAATGAGGATATAAAGCTAATTTTTTTTATATATCTATTGTAATCAAAATTCTGTATTTTAGAGTTTTGGTTACAATTTGGCCAATGCACCTGTTACTTACAGTTTGTTGCCTCAAACTGTTTGGTAATCTTCATAAATGTATAAAAGCAAATTAAGATCTGTAAAGGGGCAAAATTTACTTTTGTGGGTCTCTTGCAATAAATTATCAAACTATGCTACAAGAAATCAAGATGACTGCTGTCAGTAAAAGAACAAGCTCTTAGCCAAATAAGTCAGTTAGTAAAATGCACTGCTATAACAGAGACTACGGTTCCACACCTTTGCTCCTAGAGGATTACAGTATGTCTTACATCATTTTGGTTTTATAAAACAAGTAAAATGAATGAGTTTAAAAAATGAGATCTTTTTTTAGTGTTTTCTTTTTTGATAGTTCTTTTTCAGCAAATTGGTTGCGATTCCAAATTTGATAATTGCTTATTGGTTATGCTCATTGCTATAGAGCTTAAACTAGTAAAAAAAAATTTAAATAATTTTATTCCCAGTAACTTGAAATCGCTGATTAGCTTTATTGCTACTGGCAAAACGACAGAAGTGTCAAGAGTTACCTCCAAAACGCAATTTTAATTGCAAGGCATGTCTCCTATTAAACTCTTGAACAGCTTATAGCTTAAACTATTGAGCATGAGAAACACAGCCACTTAAAATGTTAAAAGTAAGTGATTACTGTCTTTTAAAATTTGCTTTTTTTGGATTTTACTTAAAATTGAAAGTCATAAATACCAAACAGAAACTACTAACATGGCAAAGTTGAGCAAAAATGCAAGTGATTGGGTTACCTAATTAGTGAGATAAAATTCTACAAAGTTAAACAATATATATCTAAGTTGAAAACAATTTTTTCGAAAATGAGAGCACATACAGAAACTAGGAAATGTGCAATTCATTTAATATTTAAAAATGACCCTGGAACTTTCGGCAGCTATTACTACAACCGAGCTTTAATAAGAACAGACATTGACATTATTTTGTATCACTGCCTAAGTTTGACAGATATCTTTGCCCAGGTTTGTTGAAGACAAATTATTGCTTCACAGCTTATTCGACATATATCTTCAAAACTACCTCAACTAGTGCTCTTGTCCATAGTTTTAGTTATAAAAACTAGCTCTTTACTGAAAACAAAACAGTATTTGACTTTGTGGGGTAGTAACTTTATCATTTTTTTTCACAGTAGAAACATAATGTTCTAAAACATTTTGGTACATGATTTGAATTTGCTTCAATTGTTATAGTTTCTTGGTTATCATTTTGTAGACAAATTTTAAATAACTAGCCATTCAGAGTTTGGCAATGGGCTACCTTTTAAATGATTTTTTTTTATTTTTAGTACTCCTAGGGTCTTTTCTGATGCATTTTTTTTCTTGAGTTTTTTTTAGAGAATTTAATCGTTTACTGTATCAATACCTTGGTTGGTAAAAGGTAATTTTTATTTTTCTTGAAATAATATTGAAATTTCTTGTTGTCACTTAGTATCAGTTGGCTGGTTTTTGGTGTTTACTAGTAAGTGGCTTATGGAAAAAGATAGTTCATACAATTGGAAATGGTAACAGTATTGGAAGACCACTCTTGTTGCAAGCTGACTATGGTAATTTTTTTTACTCGAACAAAACTGAAATGCAAAATTCTCTGCAATAAAATTCCACATAATTCAAATGCTTTTTATTCTATGATTGTCCAAAACCCAAATCTACTTTGCCAATAACTTTTGATGGCTTCTTTGAAAAAGTATTTGCTTAAAAGAAAAAACTCATCAGAGTTGGTATACCCTATTACAACTCTTAAAAAACTACATTTACAGCATGGTACACAAACTGAATTTTGATTGCTAATGTTTTGTGAGAATTTAATTTCTCATGGGATCCATGCACTTCTGAGCTGAATAAAATAAAAGCAAAAAAAAAAAAAAAACAACAGCATGGAAACAAACATGGACAAATGTGCAATGTTTCCTTTAAAATTTAATAAAGATAATGCCATATTGCAGGCAATTGCAAAAATCAAATTCATTATTAATTTTGAAATGTCTTTGAATTAGCACCAATCTGTTCATAAAAATAAATTCTCCACAAGCTAGGGAACAGGATAAAAAAATTTATAGAATTTATAGACTGGTTCTTTTTATACCCTACATCTATTTACTAGTAATTAATGATGGATCTGTATAAATATTGGTAGTATATGTTTAAGATTTACCCTGACACCTATTTTTTTTATGTCTTTACCCTGAGTTCACATAGCTTTGGCTTATTCCTGATACCAAAAGTTTCATGCAAAGCAAATGTAGCAAAAATATACAACTGTTCACATAAAATTCAGTCACATATGTTCAAAATTCATGTACAGTACATAAAAATGTTCAATCTGTAACACAACCAACAAAACCAGGAATTAAAGTCATTAGATATCAACTAACACATGTTTCAATCCATCAGCCAAAATATGTTAATAATGCCATTAGACTGTCATGATGCATACGCTAAAGGTACTGATGATTCGACAGCGCAATTTTGGACTCCCTGTCGAAATTTTCCTTTAAAACGGAATAACTCTGCTTAGCCGTGACTTAAAGCGCCATCTCTTGAAGCCGTCTTTGTATTTCAACGATAGGAAACGTTGACACAACATCCGGTACACCCAGATAAGAAAAGAATATTTAATTCAGTCAGTTTCCTGTTTTTGACCAAAAGGGAGCTCCCGACAATTTTTCATGTATGTCATGTTAAAAACTGCTGTTACTTGGTTATTTATTGCAAAAAAAATTGGGATTAGCAATCTGATTTTATCTCAATTCGCCTAGAACCATGTCATAGAAAGATCAAAAGTGCCCCCCCCCCCCCTAAAAAAAACCCTAAGCTATGTTTTGGATGAAACTAAGAATCTGCATATGAAAATAAAATCCACTGAATCAAATATAATGACAATAAACTTCTTAGATTTCTTGAAATCCACTCCCGTTTTCCTATACCCTATCCCTTCCGAAATGCTAGTAAAACAATTTTGTAGCATTAAATTTGTTACACTAAATACTATTTGTATTTTCAAACAGTAATTTGTTTCGAAATGTGTATTTTGAAACATTTGTATTTTCAAAATGTGTCTTACTAGTAATTTGTTTCAAAATGTGTATTAAAATTTGTTAAACCAATTTAGTTATGCCAAATACTACATACTTGATACAATTTTGTTAGTTTTATTACTTCTACTTTTTGCATAGTGTTTGAAACTTTTATATATTAAACGAAGTTGAAGAAATACAAAACAAGAATATACGTGTCCATATACCAGGTTCCGCCCAAAAGTATTCCTCAAGTATTTCAACACGTGTCAAATTCACCAGGTTCCGCCCCCAAGTATTTAGACACGTGTCAAATTGGGTTCAAACTTGTGTCGAAAACAGGTAACTTTTTTGTTGTATCGAATTTGTATGTGAAAATGCTCTAATTTCGGAAAATCGGAGTTTTGTACCCATTTCAGATAAAACTTCAAACTTCTCATGAAACAGTTAGATTCCTAGATGTTTTTCCTACACACTGAAATCATTTTCAAACCGAAAATCTTTAAATTAAGACTTCTGGAGTAGAAAAAGTGGTTTTTTTACAAAAACTGCTGAATCATTGGTACCTTTACCCTATACTTGCACCAAAACCACATAAAACCTTAAAACATCATTTACACTTCCTGTAAAGTCACAACTGTGTGAATCAGCTGTGGGATAACCTTTGGAGCTACTGTCTACAAAACTTAACAAACAATTTCAACCATTGTGTATATCTCAAAATAGCAAAAAAAATTCTCTCAATGGTGTAAAGTACCGCTACGAGCATGAACAGCAGACTGATATTTTGTTGGCCAAAGGTCCACTACCTTGTGACAAATTAGAAAAAAAACTTTCATATGCTCTAGGGATTTAGCCCATTTAGGTCTGTTAAAGGAGAGGGGGCTGATATATGAAGGTAATGAAGTGGTCATTATATTTGAATAGAACACTGAATGGGGAACTAAATGGCATATTGTTTTCCTTTAATAAGATTTACGTCCCACAAGCAGCATTAACCTGATTGTTATGGTAGCACCTCTTAGATTTGGGAAGTGTTGAAAGGAGAATCAAATTGTTTTACTGTTCTCTTCTTATTATAATATTTCAGAAAAGAAATAAATCTTGCACTAGAATTGTTAGTAGGATATCACCCTGGTAATCAGACAGTACCAACTCTTGGACTAACATTTTGATTAAAATTTCTCTTTCCTGAACATGGACAGCAGGTTCCTAATCTTGGGACATGATGTGGATTGTTTAGATGCTTGGGACTGGCTGATATTTGAGACAAGGCAAGCTTGGATTGGCTGACAGCATTCATAGAGGACTTTTTTTTTACATTTAAGCTTTAGTAAAACTTATCCTTACAGCCCAGGGTACACGAATAGAGTTATTCTTCAACACAAAACTATCTAATTGAATCTGTCCAGGGTGGAGATGCTTTGATTTAGCTTAAAGATTCTGTTTTCAAGATAGGAAAGTATTTTGAAGCTTTATATTAGTTTCAAAGTAAAATGTACTTTTGATATTAGACTAGACTCCACTTATAGTTTCATTTCCTTTCCTGCTGTGCTCTCCAGATTTAGCCAAAGAGACTACTGGCTTTTCCAGAAAGGTGCTCTAGTGAGAGACACTTGGCTCAAATGAAGAAATAATTTACAAAACCAAGTCTTATTTTGAGAGCGAAGACAAATTTGTCCTATATATAGGGAATCAAACAGTTAGAAGAGTTTTAGAATAAATATATATCTCTGGTAGAATAGTCTGTTGACGAATAAAGTAAAATAAAATAAAGAAGTTTACTTAGTTAGACCACAGATTCATTGACTTATGTGTTACAGTAGTGAAAATGTGGATTAAAATGGGATTAAAGGAAAAAGATCCTCCAAGCCATTTCTGGTGCATTTGGCATCAAGTTTACGTTTCTGTTGCCAGGTCATTTTTACAGGGACAAGCAGCAAGCTTATTGCCCAGCCTTGCTATGGCAGAAAACCTCACAACTAAAATGGGAGGAACGATGGAAAGCTGATTAAGAATGAGCTCTTTACTGCCTAAGTAGACAGCAAAGAGGGCAAAATGTATTTCCTTTTTTTTGACCAGGGCACTTTGTATTGAAAGTTATTGCAGAAAGTTTAAAAAGGGCTCATTTGATTAAACATTGAAAGGTCTAGTGCCCTTTTTGATAGTCAAAGTGATTGGAGTTTAACTCCCCTCCCACGCCCACCATTTCTCCAAAAACATCCAATCAAAATTTTGAGAAATTATCCAGAAATTATGAGAAAAGTGCAGAAATTATGTCTTTCAGAATGACAACCCCACCTCCCCCCCCCCCACAGCACTCAGGTCAAGGGTTTTAAGTTATTCCTGGTGCATATAATGTTTATATAGAAAGGGTGTTTGCATAAACTTCAGAAACAAGCAGAAATAAAGTCAAATTATCTTCCAAGCATAAAACTACCACTAATCATTATCAATATGAAACTTAAAAATGAGTCAAATTACCGTGATAAATTTGACTCTTAAAAAGGGCACTAGAACATCTGCTCAATGGATTAATAATTAGAAGTTCTAGTGCTCTTTTAAGATTCAAAGTGATTAGAGGGCAGATATCTCCCCAGACCTTGTATTTTCCCAAAATGCATCTGATAAAAATTTTGACATGGTCATTTGTTCTTGTTAAAACTTCAAAAAAGCTCATCTGATTGGGAATTGAAAGGGCTAGTGCACTTTTTAATAGTCAAAAGTGATTGGAGGGCAACAAGCCCCCCACCCATGCCCATCAATCCCCAAAATACATCTAATCAAAATTTTCAGATATGACGGGGGGGGGGGAAGTTTCCCTGATCAATTTGAATCTTAAAAAGACACTAGAACATCTGATTTTCAATCCAATGAGCCCCCTCTGGAAGGAATAAATATCAATATATGTCAATTAAATAAACAATTCACAGTCTTTTTTTTTAGTTAAGTGCAAATTAAGTTCTGGTCTTGAAAAGGTATATGGTTTTTGAACCCTAATCATGTTAAATTTTGGTCATTTTGAGTTTGACTGTTGTTTATTATAATTTCTGTTTGTTTTGACTTTTGTTTATTAATTGATAATGATTTGTGGTAGATTCATGCTTGGAAGATAATTTGACGTTATTTCTGCTCATTTATCCTTTATGAAGCTCTTTAATTTTCTTTGAAAAATTTGTTTTGTGGAGAAAGTTTTTTAAATTAATTAGGCTGCAATAAAAGAATAAATGGAACTCAAAACAAACACAAATTAAATAAAGAATAATAGCAAACAAACATACAACTTGTGCTAATATAAATGAATAAATAAATCCTTGATGTCTGAACGCGTTCTGGATGCGAGACTCATGGTATATGACACGTTGAGGCTTTATGGAGGAAAACCAGAACGGTTTGTTATAACAAAAGAGCTCTTGAATCTTGCACATTCCGCATGGTCTCGGTATCAACAATATCTGGATAAAAAGAAAAAGAAGAGCTATCCGAGAAGGAGAAAGCAGCTTTCGAAGAGGACAGCAAGCGGAAGTAGCAGGAGGTCCACGACAAAAAGAAAGAAATAGAAGACCTGGAAAGCAAAAGGAAAAAACTTAGAGTATCACAGCAAGAAAAGAGAACAGTAGCAGATGCTCTACTTCAGGAAGCGACCGACAGAATGAAAAAGGCTGCAGAGTCCAAGAGTTCCATAGACATTGTCCAAGCTGTGTCTTTGCTCAAAGGAGCTGTGAAGTCCAGAACAAGTGAAAGAGAGCAGATGGTGGAATCTGCGAGAATGGAGCAGTCTCTTGCAAAGAGAAAAACTGACCTAATTTCGAAATTGATGCCCAAGAAGCAGCAAGAGCGATTCCAAATACTTTACCTGTATCCCTTGGTTCACACAGATCCGGTTTTTTTTCTCACGCAAAACGGCTCACGCATAACGGATGCAACAATAACGCAGAACTGTCCATATCAAATCGGTCCGGTGTACCCGTTTTAACGCAAATATGGGATTGAGCAAAAAGCAGAAAAAACTATTAGCTTTATATTTACTCAAGAAGAGAAGTCAAGTATTACTTTTTGGCATTGCTTTGAATTTTGACCTTGTGTATAAATCTCAAGGTAAAGTTGCAGATTAGTTATGCCAGCAGTATAGGGTGCAGAGACAGTCTTTAGTAGAGACAAGATATAAAATAAACCACTCACTTTTTACCTATCCTGGTTCAGTTGGGCAGTACCTCTGCACACTATACTGCAGGAGCAGGTAACGTGCATCTTAGCCAATCTCTGAATTCTCTTTCAAAGTGGGTCTATCCAATTTTTTTATTTTTTTTTTGTGGGGATGGGATCATTTTTATGCTACTCCATGTTCAAAAATTACATTTTAAGTATTATTTTCCGGTACTCTTAAAGGGAGGAATGTTATCTGAAGGTAGTCATACTTTCTATCTGTCTATACTTCAGCTTAGAATTTTGATCTTGATTTTTTTTTTTTAATTTGTGATTATTTATTGACAACAAACACACATTTGCCAACAATATCAAAATGACAAATAAATATAAAAAATGGCAAAACTCACAGCTAGCTCACCATTGAATCTTGTTTTGCCTCTAACTTATGAAAGAAGATCATTATTACTGAAACTATTAAAATACAATCTGATAGTTTCCACACTTTTCCTCAGGTTTCACGGTTAGTTCAACAATCTCAATTTGATGTTACTTGAAGGTAGTCTTATTTTCTACCTGTCTATACTTCAGCTTAGAATTTTGATCTTGATTTTTTTTTTTTTTTGAATTTGTGATTTTTTATGGACAACAAACACACATTTGCCAACAATGTCAAAAATGACAAATAAACCTAAGAAATGGCAAAACTCACAGCTAGCTCACCATTGAATCTTGTTTTGCCTCTAACTTATGAAAGAAGATCATTATTACTGAAACTGCTAAAATAAAATTAGATAGTTTCCACACTTTTCCTCAGGTTCCATGGTTAGTTCAACAATCTCAATTTGATGTTACCTGAATGTAGTCATATTTTCTACCTGTCTATACTTCAGCTTAGAATTTTGATCTTGATTTTTTTTTTTTTTTTAATTTGTGCTTATTTATTGACAACAAACACACATTTGCCAAAAATATCAAAAATGACAAATAAATATAAAAAATGGCAAAACTCACAGCTAGTTCACCATTAAATCTTGTTTTGCCTCAAACTTATGAAAGAAGATCATTATTACTTAAACTGCTAAAATACAATCTGATAGTTTCCACACTTTTCTTCAGGCTTCATGGTTAGTTCAACTATCTCAATTTGATGTGAAATTTGTCTTCAAATAAAATAAATTGATTTAAACTTGACTTTTTTCATTTTTCTTTTTAATAGACTTTTTATCCAACCAACAAAAATTCAACAAGTATTGCAGGCTACTTGAATGACAAATTAGTAGGAGTGATTTGAATCACCAGCATATCCTCTGTTGTTAAAGCCATTGTCTACCCCTTCTCCACCGCAAATTCGATTGAACAGTGAATTTAGTATACAAAACTAAAATTGAATTGAATATCAATCTAGCAAAACCAATTTCAGAACTGTCCAATCAAAGTCACTGTTGTGCTTATGGAGTATTTAAGAATTTTGACTAGACCTTCTTTTTCAGGCATCTTCTATTGATCGAAGATTGTGGGTCCGTGACATTTTACGAAATAAAAATACTTCAGGAAGTTTTGCAAATCTACTGGCACTGCTAGAAAAAAAAGACCAAGAATGGTACTTTCAGTATATGAGGATGTCACCTTGCCAATTTCAAGAAATCCTGACCTTACTTTATGATAAAATTCAAAAGCAACATACGAATTGGAGAGAACCCATCTTACCTCATGTTAGACTGGCGATTACACTAAGACACTTGGCAACAGGCGAGTCAAAAAGATATTTGTCTTACCAATACCTAGTAGGCCGTTCGACCGTCACAAACATAATAGCTGAGACTATAAAAGCTATTTGGGACGTTTTGAAGGATAAATATATGAAGGCACCTACACAAGAAGATTTTCAAACTGCTGTCAAAAAATTTGAGAGTCACTGGAATTTCCCAAACTGTATTGGTGCGATAGACGGCAAGCATATTAGAATTCGATGCCCCAAGAATAGTAGCTCTCAGTACTACAACTACAAAAAGTTCTACAGCATCGTTCTCATGGCTGTCGTGGATGCAGACTATAAATTTATGCTAATAGATGTTGGATCAGAAGGCAGCTCAGGAGATTCTGGTGTATTTACAAGATCAACTTTTGGAAGGTCAATTATAAATGAGACAATTGACACACCACATCCACAACCAATTGCCAATGGGATGGTGATGCCTTATGTTTTTGTAGCTGACGAGGCTTTTCCTCTGAGAAAAAATATTATGAGACCCTATCCTGGTGGATTAAGCATAGCAGACAGGCAGAAGAGAGTTTACAACTATAGGTTATCCAGGGCAAGACTTGTGGTAGAAAATGCCTTTGGTATTCTGGCTGCCAGATGGCGGATTTTTTATGCAGCAATTGACAGCAAACTTGAAACGAATGACTCGATTATAAAGGCATGCTGCTGTCTGCACAATTTTTTAATGGCAAGAGGCTCGGATTATTGTCCCAGAATTTTAGGTGACACTACAAGCAGTAATGGAAGAACAATTGATGGGACATGGAGGCATGCAGTACAATCTACCTGGGGGCAAACACTCAATCGCCAGGGTTCAAACAATTCTAGCAGTGCAGCAATTGTTATTCGCAATAATTTTTCCGAATTTTTTTATTCAAGTGAAGGTGCTTTACCTTGGCAAAACGAGTATTTATTCCAATAGTGTAACAGCTTTTCTTGTCTTTTATCTGAACTATTTAATGTAAGAAAGTTTTTATAAAAAAATTCGAACAAAAAGTGAAAAGAAATAACGTTTTGAAATTTAATGAGATAAATTTCTAACTATCGTCTCTCATTTGGCCACTGGACACTAAATAAACCAATTGCTGAATCTTATATTTGAGGAAAGCTTTAGTGGCCAGATCAAGCCTCTTCAGATCATCAACAAGACTTTCGCAAAATGCCTTGTCGCAATCAACATCTTCTCTGATTGCTTTTTCAGTTCCTCCTCAAGCAGTGAAGTTTTATTGGATACTTTCCCTTTTTTTGAAGGAGGCTGTGAAGTCTCAGGACTTGATGCTGGTATTCGGACACTCGAGCTTGGAGGTCCAGTTGAGATTGGGGTTGAAGTTGAAGGCGGATTTGGTAAGTTGAAGTTCCCGATGAATCATCGAAACCAGCCAGGACGATTCCTTCGATCACATCTTGTGTTTCTATTTCAACCTAAATTATGTAAAAAATGTAAATTATATAATACATTTTGTAAGAGGCTTGCGCCAATATTTTTACATTTAATAATTATTATTATTATTATTATTATTCAAAAGTTTGATCTACCAAGGGATATTTCAGTATTTCATGAGAGCTACATCAACAAAATTTTCAAACAGTTCATGGTAACAAACTGTAAGTAAGGAGTGACCCGGCTCAACGGTAACCAAAACTGTAGAAAACAGAATTTTGATACCAATAGATACATCAAAAGAATCAGATTTTAATGCTGATTTAAAATATATAAGTTTTATCAAGTTTAGTGCTACCTATCAAAAGTTACGCGCCTGAGAAAATTTGGCTGATTTTCAGAAAAAGGGGGAAAGACCCCCTAAAAGTTATAGAACATTAATGAAAATCACACCATCATATTCAGCGTATCAGATAACCCTACTACGGAGGTTTTAAGCTCCTATCTACAAAAATGTGGAATTGTGCATTTTTTGCCAGAAGAAAGATCATGGATGCATGTTTATTTGTTTGTATTTTTTTTCCCAGGGGTGATTGTATCGACCCAGTGGTTCTAGAATATCGTGGGAGGGCTCATTCGAACGGAAATTAAAAGTTCTAGTGCCCTTTTTAAGTTACCAAAAAAATGGAGGGCAACTAGGCCCCATGCTCATGCTCATTTTTTTCCCAAAGTCACCCCATCAAAATTTTGAGATAGCCGTTTTGTTCAGCATGGTCGAAAATATGATAACTATGTCCTTTAGGATGACTTAATCCCCCGAAGTCCCCGGGGGGAGGGCTGAAAGTTATGAACTTTACCCAATGTTAACATATAGTATTGATTATTGGGAAGTATACAGACGTTTTCAGAGGGGATTTTTTGTGGTAGTGGGGGTGGGGGAAGGTGGTTCGGGGGTTATGTGGGAGGATCTTACCATGAAGGAAGTTTTCATGGGAGAAGGGACATTGCTGTGAAGGGGGCGCCAGATTTCCCAGCATTATTTAAATAAAGATCAGAAATTATACATAAAAAAACAAGTATTTTAACTGAAAGTAAGGAGCAACATCAAAACTTAAAACAACAGAAAACATTACGTATATGATTGGGTTCATTCCCTAGTCAATACCTCGCTCTTTAAGCCAAAAATTATTTAGTACTTTCATAAGAGCTATTTATTCTAATTAACGGCATTTGTGATTAATGTGTCAATTTTAAAGAATTGGAACAAAATTCGAACTTTAGATTAAAGAGCAAGGTATTGACTAGGGGGCGACCCTCTAATATACGTATTAAAAATCTAAGAATAAGGAGGTTCGTTACGTAAGTTAATTCGTAAGTTACGTATATTTATTACTAATAAAAACGCTCGTAAATAAAATTAGACAGGTTTCGAGAAAGCCATTTAACCAAATAAAAGTAAAATTAATATTCAATTTTGTTTTTAATTATTCATGTACGGTGAGCCAAAATCAAAACCTGCATTAATTCAAAAACGTTCAAAAATTAAATTAGAAAAAACAAGTTTTTTAACTGAAAGTAAGGAACGACGTTAAAACTTAAAAGGAACAAAAATTATTCCGTATATGAAAGGGGCTGTCCCCTCCTCAACACCTCGCTCTTTACGCTAAAGCTTGACTTTCTCACAACTCTGTTTTTTTTTAACAATGAAAAACTTTAGCGTAAAGAGCAAGGCGTTGAGGAGGGGACAGCCCCTTTCACTTGTTTTTTTTAATTTAATCAATAGAAGGAATATGTTCTTATTGCAAAGCTTTGCTCCATAAACTAAAACTTTTTGGACTCCTTGACTAATAGGAGGGAAGACTCCCCACCATCTTTGAGTACAAGCATTAGGATGTGTGTGTGGCATGATTGGCTGATGGAACATTAAACTTGCAACCTTTGCTAATTCAATATTTGACTAAGTATACTAAAATATTGCCCAGCCAATCAGCAATATGAGATACTTACATTTAGTACTTCTGCAAAATTTGACTCTGTCTGTCTATCTGCCATGTGATCTTCGAGGAACAGAAGGCTCTGAAACCACTTCCAAGGCTTTTTGTCTCTTCCTCCCTGAGACCCACTCTTGGACATTTGGGCCTTTTTCTCCCTTTTGAAGCCATCTCGAAGGGATCTCCACTGTTTTTGACAGTCTTCAACTGAAAGAAAACTGGATGAGAATTTGATTTGTATAATCTTTTCATAAAATTTGGTTTTAGAAGACATGAGAAATTTATCAATATCACAGAACTAGGAAAATGTAGTTGATCTCAACTAGGGGTCATTTAATAAAATGATGAAATTAGTTGGGTTATGTTGAACTTTTTGTTGAAGTCTACTAACTTTAATTAAAACAGTTATGAAAACACCATTTTCCCCTCACACTAGTTTAATAGATCCAATCTTCTTCATCATTTTTACATCATCAAATTTTATTCTGCAATTGGATGAGGAATCCCTACTATATGTCACTAGGGAAACTCTGCTTGTAAGCCTTGCCCAGTCATTTTCTTTGTGATGTGCTCACTAACTAGATGATGAAAATATTCTATGAGGTAAAATATAATTTACATTTCAACAAATAAGTGGCCAATAACACAGATCTGATCAAGAGAGAATACTCAGCGTGAATGTAGAAGCCTGGAACCTAGGTGCAACTGCAACTTAACACAGGTCTTTGTGTGGATGCCAAGTACAAGAAGAAATAATAAATATATACAAATTAATCCAAGAGATCTTAAAATAGATAGTTTGGCATGGGTACCAAAACAGATTCCCTACTCCTCTTTTATGAGGGGGTTGGGCTGTGTTGTTTAGGATTATATCCTAATTTATTTAAAAAAAAAATATAAGCTAATGTGCTCAAGAGGACCTAAAGCTTTTGTTGGCTATGAGATGCTACTTCAATCATTGATACAGGGACAGATTAGGCACCCCTGCAGTATATGGTGTAGAGTTATCACAATACAAAATGGAATTTGATCTAAAAGGTAGCAAATTACTTTATGTTTACTCTCTGGCAACCACTGCATGGTGACATGATGGTGACAGGGAACAATGAAAAATTGATCAATTTGGAATACAGGACCATAATAAAATAGATAAGAAATAAATATACTGTTCAATTGAAAATTTAATGCTCTGTCCAAATACAATAATCAATTACTCTGAATATTCATTCCTCTGATCCTATAAATCAAAATTTTCAAGGACACAAACCTGTAGTAGAGCTGCCCACTGTAAACAAAACCTATTTTTTTACTCAATATTATTCATCCAATTGAGCTGTAAAGTTGCACAGATACTGTCCAGTAGTAGCAGAATATAAACAAATCACTTCTCACTGTATATCCTGGTTCTATTGGCCAGTACACCTGCACCCTATGGTACATGGGCAGCTCTATAGCAGGTTTACCAAGGAGCCTACACCACAAACGTCAAGTGAGCAAAAAAACTAAACTGGAGCTAGGTTTTTTTAATTCAAGAATCTGTAAAGATAAAGGTGCAGACTAGTTCCCCCTGACAAAAACAACTTATTTTTAACTGTAAATTATTCAGTCCATTGGGCTGTAAAGTTGCATAGATACTTTTCAGTAGAAGCAGAATACAAATGACTCACTTTTTACTGTTTATCCTAGTTGTGTTGGAAGGTCTCTGCACCCTCCCACTAGAGGGGGAACAGTAAAGGTTCAAATTAGCTACCCTTGATAAAAACAACCTATTTCTTACTGTATATTATCGGTCAATATATACGAAATCATATTATTGAGTTAGGACTAAAGTGAATACACCATTTGATGCCTTTTCTTTTATGCTGATTACGAATATAATAAGCATTTCTATCGGAAATGAATCTCAGCCCCCCCCCCTATATATGCCAATTCAGGGTTAGGTTAGGTATAGCCTATATAGGGGGGGGGGGGGGCTGAAATTCATTTCCGATAGAAATGCTTATTATATTCATAATCAGCATAAAAAAAGGTATCGAATGGTGTATTCACTTTAGTCCTAACTCAATAATATGATTTCGTATATATTGACCATATTATCCAGTAAAATAGGCTGTAAAGTTGCACAGATACTGTCCAGTAGATGCACAACATAAATAAATTGATAAAGGTGCAGAATGGCTACCCCTGTAGTGTAGGGTGCAGAGGCTCTACCAATAGAATCAGGATATACAGTAGGAACTGATTTGTTTAAATTGTGCTTATACTGGACAATATCAGTGCAAGTTTACAGGCCAATTGGCTGAATAACATACAGTAGGAAATAGGTTGTTTTCATTAAGGGTAGCTAATCTGCACCTTTACCAACAAATCAGTTCCTATTGTATATCCTGATTCTATTGGTAGAGCCTCTGTACCCTACACTACAGGGATGCCTAATCTGCACCTTTACTGGGGGAAATAATCTGCACTAATTCACCAAAAAGTCTAGCTAGGCTAGACTTGCCTAGTAAAATTTTCCTTCTTACCTTTTAGACCAGCTTCCTCTGAAACTTTTTCCTAAGCTTTAGTCAACAAATGACGCTTACAGTGGTCAGGATGCTTTTTATCATAGATAATTGGCTTACATCTTACTGCTAAGAAAAGTTTCTCAGTGAATTCCATCTTTGAAACTTTGAAACTTTGCCGTTTGCGTTTTGCCGGATGAGTTGAATTATTTTAATGCATGCGTCAAGCCGTCATAACGCAGAAATGGGCATCGGACAACGCATGGAACTTGACGGGTCGCGCAAAAATGCGCATTTTTGCGTAAAATCGCATCAGTGTGAACCAAGGGTATCAGTCAATCGTTGACACAGTATTTGTGTCTGATTTTTTTTACTGTTTTTTATTATTTGTACAGTTTGCATTTGAAATAAAAAATAAATAAATACATAAATGCAAAAACTCGGGAAATGACGAATTTATGTGACCATGCATCCAACGCCATCTACAGATCAGATCCCGAGGACTTCCGAATCCTATGTTAGGCGTATATTTGGGCCCTTCAAATCCTATAAAAATAGGACAGAGCCTATAATTTGAAAAGAACTGACCTCTCCGAATCCGGAAAAGGGCATCAAGTGGTATGTGTCAATAATATGATTTGGTAAAAATTTACCCAGATCAATACTTTGCACCCAACACTTATTAAGGATATCTGGTAAAATTCTACTTTATCTACTTTTGGCTAGGCTATCTTGGAATGGGTTAAGGTTAAGAAAATGAAATTTTCAGGTATGGGTCTACAGGCCAAAGAATGTCCTGGAAAGGTATTTTGAAGTACCTACCTCCACTCCTTCTCCCTCTAGAGGGTCTATACCCATTGAAATTTCGACAAAACAACATTTTACCTTAATTTTCAGTTATGAGTTTCTTTCTCTCTGGCTCTAGCTCTGAAAATGCAATTTTAGTTATTTGAGCAGAATTTTACGCCATAGCCTATCAATGTTTTAATTCCAAAATTTAAGAAAAGTATTTGCATGTCTTTAAAACCTTATAAATTGGGATTGAGCAAAATTGTGAAGCTGAAAACAATTTGTTATGCTTCATTTAAGCAGAAGATCTATTTTGCAAGGTTTCACTTCTATAACTCACAGATTTTTAAAGGTCAGGACACTCTAGAGGGAGAAGGAGTGGAGGTAGTTACTTCAAAATACCTTCCCAGGACATACTTTAGCCTGTAGAATCATCCCTGAAAGTTTCATTTTCTTAACCTAACCCCTTTCTAAGATAGTCAAAAGTAGCTAAAGTAGAATTTTACTTTCATTTTGAATTTCTTTCGTTAAAATGCAAGAGTTGGAATATTTCAGGAGTCTTTCCTTATGGTTTACCTAGTCACAGTTACAGTCTCTTAATTTATCAAAGTTCATTTTGAATTTCTTTCGTGAAATGCAAGAGTTGGAATATTTCAGTAGTGTTTTGTCGAGGTTTACCTTGTCACAGTTACATTCTCTTGATTTTTCAAAGTTCATTTTGGATTTCTTTCCTTGAAGTGCAAGAGTTGGAATATTTCAGTAGTGTTTTGTCGTGGTTTACCTTGTCACAGTTACATTCTCTTGATTTTTCAAAGTTCATTTTGAATTTCTTTCCTTGAAATGCAAGAGTTGGAATATTTCAGTAGTGTTTTGTCGTGGTTTACCTTGTAACAGTTACATTCTCTTAATTTTTCAAAGTTCATTTTTAATTTCTTTCGTTGAAATGCAAGAGTTGGAATATTTCAGTAGTGTCTTGTTGTTCTTTACCTTGTCACAGTTACATTCTCTTGATTTTTCAAAGCTCATTTTGGATTTCTTTCGTTGAAATGCAAGAGTTGGAATATTTCAGTAGTGTCTTGTTGTGCTTTACCTTGTCACTGTTACATTCTCTTGATTTTTCAAAGCTCATTTTGGATTTCTTTCCTTGAAGTGCAAGAGTTCGAATATTTTAGTAGTGTCTTGTCGTGGTTTACCTTGTCACAGTTACATTCTCTTTATTTTTCAAAGTTCATTTTGAATTTCTTTCGTGAAATCCAAGAGTTGGAATATTTCAGTAGTGTTTTGTCGAGGTTTACCTTGTCACAGTTATATTCTCTTGATTTTTCAAAGTTCATTTTGGATTTCTTTCCTTGAAATGCAAGAGTTAGAAAATTTCAGTAGTGTTTTGTCGTGGTATACCTTGTCACAGTTATATTCTCTTGATTTTTCTAAGTTCATTTTGAATTTCTTTCATTGAAATGCAAGAGTTGGATTATTCCAGTTATGTTTTGTCGTGGTTTACCTTGTCACAGTTACATTCTCTTAATTTTCAAAGTTCATTTTTAATTTTTTTCGTTGAAATGCAAGAGTTGGAATATTTCAGTAGTGTCTTGTTGTGCTTTACCTTGTCCCAGTTACATTCTCTTGATTTTTCAAAGCTCATTTTGGATTTCTTTCGTTGAAATGCAACAGTTGGAATATTTCAGTAGTGTCTTGTTGTGCTTTACCTTGTCACTGTTACATTCTCTTGATTTGTCAAAGCTCATTTTGGATTTCTTTCGTTGAAACGCAAGAGTTGGAATATTTCAGTAGTGTTTTGTCATGGTTTACCTTGTCACATTTACATTCTCTTAATTTTTCAAAGTTCATTTCGAATTTCTTTCGTTGAAATGCAAGAGTTGGTATATTTCAGTAGTGTATTGTTGCACTTTACCTTTTCACAGTTACATTTTCTTGATTTTTCAAAGCTCATTTTGGATTTCTTTCGTTGAAATGCAACAGTTGGAATATTTCAGTAGTGTCTTGTTGTGCTTTACCTTGTCACTGTTACATTCTCTTGATTTTTCAAAGTTCATTTAGGATTTCTTTCGTTGAAATGCAAGAGTTGGAATATTTCAGTAGTGTCTTGTCGTGGTTTACCTTGTCACAGTTACATTCTCTTGATTTTTCAAAGTTCATTTTGGATTTGTTTCGTTCATTTTTTCAAATTTTCTAAAGTTCATTTTGGATTTCTTTCCTTGAAATGCAAGAGTTGGAATATTTCAGTAGTGTTTTGTTGTGCTTTACCTTGTCACAGTTACATTCTCTTGATTTTGCAAAGTTCATTTTTGGATTTCTTTCGTTGAAATGCAAGAGTTGGAATATTTCAGTAGTGTTCTGTTATGGTTTACCTTGTCAGAGCTACTTTCTATTGATTTTTCAAAGTTCATTTTGAATTTGTTTCGTTAAAATGCAAGAGTTAGAACATTTCAGTAGTGTTTTGTCATGGTTTACCTTGTCACAGTTCCATTCTCTTGATTTTTCAAAGTTCATTTGGGATTTCTTTCGTTGATATTCAAGAGTTAGAATATTTCATTAGTGTTTTGTCATGGTTTACCATGTCAAAATTACATTCTCTTGATTTTTTAAAGTTTTTTTTGAATTTCTTTCATTGAAATGTAAGAGTTGGATTATTTCAGTAGTGTTTTGTTGTGGTTTACCTTGTCTAACTTACATTCTCTTGATTTTCCAAAGTTTATTTTGGACTTCTTTCGTTGAAATGCAACAGTTGGAATATTTCAGTAGTGTTTTGTCGTGGTTTACCTTGTCACAGTTACATTCTCTTGATTTTTCAAAGTTCATTTTGAATATCTTTCGTGAAATGCGAGAGTTGGAATATTTCAATAGTGTTTTGTCGTGGTTTACCTTGTCAGAATTATATTCTCTTGATTTTTCAAAGTTCATTTTGGATTTCTTTCCTTGAAATGCAAGATTTGGAATATTTCAGTAGTGTTTTGTCGTGGTTTGCCTTGTCAAAGTTACATTCTCTTGATTTTTCAAAGTTCATTTTGGATTTCTTTCCTTGATATTCAAGAGTTTGAATATTTCAGTAGTGTTTTGTCGTGGTTTACCATGGCACAGTTATATTCTCATGATTTTTCAAAATTCATTTTTGGATTTTTTTTCGTTTAAATGCAAGAGTTGGAATATTTCAATAGTGTTTTGTTATGGTTTACCTTGTCAGAGTTACATTCTCTTGATTTTTCAAAGTTCATTTTGAATTTCTTTCGTTGAAATGTAAGATTTGGAAAATTTCTGTAGTGTTTTGTTGCGCTTTACCTTGTCACAGTTACATTCTCTTGATTTTTCAAAGTTTATTTTGAATTTTTTTCGTTGAAATGCAAAAGTTGGAATATTTCAGTAGTTTCTTGTCGTGGTTTGCCTTGTCACAGTTACATTCTCTTGATTTTTCAAAGTTCATTTTGGATTCCTTTTGTTGAAATGCAAGACTTGGAATATTTCAGTAGTGTTTCCTCATGGTTTACCTTGTCAGAGAAACATTCTCTTAATTGTTACATTCTCTTAAGAGAGTGTAACTGTGACAAGGTGCATTTCAACGAAAGAAATTCAAAATGAACTTTGAAAAATCAAGAGAATGTATCTCTGACAAGGTAAACCATAACAAAACACTACTGAAATATTCCAACTCTCGCATTTCAACGAAAGAAATCCAAAAATAAAGTTTGGAAAATCATGAGAATGGAACTGTGACAAGATAAACCACGACAAAACACTACTGAAATATTAAAACTCTTGCATTTCAAGGAAAGAAATCCAAACTGAACTCTGAAAAATCAAGAGAATGTAATTGTGACAAGGTAAACCACGACAAAACACTACTGAAATAGTCCAACTCTCGCATTTCACGAAAAAAATTCAAAATGAACTTTGAAAAATCCAGAGACTGTAACTGTGACAAGGTAAAGCACAAAAAAGCACTACTGAAATATTCCAACTCTTGCATTTCTACGAAAGAAATCCAAAATGAACTTTGAAAAATCCTGAGAATGGAACTGTGACAAGGTAAACCACGACAAGACACTACTGAAATATTCCAACTCTTGCTTTTCAAGGAAAGAAATCCAAAATGAACTTTAAAAAATCAAGAGAATGTAACTGTGACAAGGTAAAGCGCAACAAGACACTACTGAAATATTCCAACTCTTGCATTTCAACGAAAGAAATTCAAAATGAACTTCTAAAAGTTAAGAGAATGTAACTGTGACAAGGTAAACCATGACAAAATACTACTGAAATATTCCAACTCTTGCATTTCAACGAAAGAAGCTCAAAATGAACTTTGAAAAATCAAGAGAATGTAATTGTGACAAGGTAAAGCGCAACAAAACACAAATGAAATATTCCAAATCTTGCATTTCAACAAAAGAAATCCAAAATGAACTTTAAAAAATCAAGAGAATGTAACGGTGACAAGGTAAAGCACAACAAAACACTACTGAAATGTTCCAACTCTTGCATTTTAACGAAAGAAATTCAAAATGAACTTTGATAAATTAAGAGAATGTTTCAGTGACAAGGTAAACCATGAGGAAATACTTCTGAAATATTCCAACTCTTGCATTTCAACGAAAAAAATCCAAAATGAAATTTGAAAAATCAAGAGAATGTAACTGTGACAAGGTAAACCACGACAAAACACTACTGAAATATTCCAACTCTTGCATTTCACGAAAGAAATTCAAAATGAACTTTGAAAAATCAAGAGAATGTAACTGTGACAAGGTGCATTTCAACGAAAGAAATTCAAAATGAACTTTGAAAAATCAAAAGAATGTAACTCTGACAAGGTAAACCATAACAAAACACTACTGAAATGTTCCAAATCTCGCATTTCAACAAAAGAAATCCAAAAATGAATTTTGAAAAATCATGACAATGTAACTAAGACAAGGTAAACCATGACAAAACACTACTGAAATATTAAAACTCTTGCATTTCAAGGAGAGAAATCCAAAATGAACTTTGAAAAATCAAGAGAATGTAACTGTGACATAGTAAACCACGACGAAACACTACTAGAATATTCCAACTCTTGCATTTCACGAAAGAAATTCAAAATAAACTTTGAAAAATCAAGAGAATGTAACTGTCTGTGACATAGTAAACCACGACGAAACACTACTAGAATATTCCAACTCTTGCATTTCACGAAAGAAATTCAAAATAAACTTTGAAAAATCAAGAGACTGTAACTGTGACAAGGTAAAGCACAACAAAGCACTACGGAAATATTCCAACTCTTGCATTTCAACGAAAGAAATCCAAAATGAACTTTGAAAAATCAAGAGAATGTAACTGTGACAAGGTAAAGCGCAACAAAACACTACTGAAATATTCCAAATCTTGACTTTCAACGAAAGAAATTCAAAATGAACTTTGATAAATTAAGAGAATATAACTGTGACAAGGTAAATCATGAGGAAACACTACTGAAATATTCCAACTCTTGCATTTCAACAAAAGAAATTCAAAATGAACTTTGAAAAATCAAGAGAATGTAACTGTGACAAGGTAAAGTGCAACAAAACACTACTGAAATATTCCATATCTTGCATTTCAACGAAAGAAATTCAAAATGAACTTTGATAAATTAAGAGAATGTTTCTGTTTCGAATTTCTTTCGGGAAATGCGAAAGTTGGAATATTTCAGTAGTGTTTTGTTGTGGTTTACCTTGTCACAGTTACATTCTCTTGATTTTTCAAAGTTCATTTTGGATTTCTTTCCTTGATATGCAAGAGTTTGAATATTTCAGTAGTGTTTTTTCGTGGTTTACCTTGTCACAGTTACATTCTCATGATTTTTCAAAATTCATTTTTGGATTTCTTTCGTTGAAATGCAAGAGTTGGAATATTTCAATAGTGTTTTGTTATGGTTTACCTTGTCAGAGTTACATTCTCTTGATTTTTCAAAATTCATTTTGAATTTCTTTCGTTAAAATGCAAGAGTTGGAATATTTCAGTAGTCTTTCCTTATGGTTTACCTAGTCACAGTTACAGTCTCTTAATTTATCAAAGTTCATTTTGAATTTCTTTCGTGAAATGCAAGAGTTGGAATATTTCAGTAGTGTTTTGTCGAGGTTTACCTTGTCACAGTTACATTCTCTTGATTTTTCAAAGTTCATTTTGGATTTCTTTCCTTGAAATGCAAGAGTTGGAATATTTCAGTAGTGTTTTGTCGTGGTTTACCTTGTCACAGTTACATTCTCTTGATTTTTCAAAGTTCATTTTGGATTTCTTTCCTTGAAATGCAAGAGTTGGAATATTTCAGTAGTGTTTTGTTGTGCTTTACCTTGTCACAGTTACATTCTCTTAATTTTTCAAAGTTCATTTTTAATTTCTTTCGTTGAAATGCAAGAGTTGGAATATTTCAGTAGTGTCTTGTCGTGGTTTACCTTGTCACATTTACATTCTCTTGATTTTCCAAAGTTCATTTAGGATTTTTTTCGTTGAAATGCAAGAGTTGGAATATTTCAGTAGTGTTTCCTCATGGTTTACCTTTTCACAGAAACATTCTCTTAATTTATCAAAGTTCATTTTGAATTTCTTTCGTTGAAATGCAAGATTTGGAATATTTCAGTAGTGTTTTGTTGCGCTTTACCTTGTCACAGTAACATTCTCTTGATTTTTCAAAGTTCATTTTGAATTTCTTTCGTTGAAATGCAAGAGTTGGAATATTTCAGTAGTGTTTCCTCATGGTTTACCTTGTCACAGTTATATTCTCTTAATTTATCAAAGTTCATTTTGAATTTCTTTCGTTGAAAGTCAAGATTTTGAATATTTCAGTAGTGTTTTGTTGCGCTTTACCTTGTCACAGTTACATTCTCTTGATTTTTCAAAGTTCATTTTGGATTTCTCTCGTTGAAATGCAAGAGTTGAAAAATTTCATTAGTGTTTTGTCATGGTTTACCTTTTCAGAGTTACATTCTCTTGATTTTTCAAAGTTCATTTTGAATTTCCTTCCTGAAATGCAAGAGTTGGAATATTTCAGTAGTGGTGTCGTGGTTTACCTTGTCACAGTTACATTCTCTTGATTTTTCAAAGTTCATTTTGAATTTATTTCGTTGAAATGCAAGAGTTGGAATATTTCAGTAGTATTTTGTTGTGCTATACCTTGTCACAGTTACATTCTCTTGATTTTTCAAATTTTCTTTTGGATTTCTTTCGCTGAAATGCAAGAGTTGGAATATTTTGGTAGTGTCTTGTCGTGGTTTACCTTGTCACAGTTACATTCTCATGATTTTTCAAAGTTCATTTTGGATTTTTTTCGTTGAAATGCAAGATTTGGAATATTTCAGTAGTGTTTTGTTGCGCTTTACCTTGTCACAGTTACATTCTCTTGATTTTTCAAAGTTCATTTTGAATTTCTTTCGTTGAAATGCAAGAGTTGGAATATTTCAGTAGTGTCTTGTCGTGGTTTACCTTGTCACAGTTACATTTTCTTGATTTTTCAAAGTTCATTTTGAATTTCTTTCGTTGAAATGCAAGAGTTGGAATATTTCAGTAGTGTTTCCTCATGGTTTACCTTGTCACAGTTATATTCTCTTAATTTATCATAGTTCATTTTGAATTTCTTTCGTTGAAAGGCAAGATTTGGAATATTTCAGTAGTGTTTTGTTGTGCTTTACCTTGTCACAGTTACATTCTCTTGATTTTTTAAAGTTCTTTTTGGATTTCTTTCGTTGAAATGCAAGAGTTGGAATATTTCAGTAGTGTCAAGTCGTGGTTTACCTTGTCAAATTTACAGTCTCTTGATTTTCCAAAATTCAATTTGGATTTTTTTCGTTTAAATGCAAGAGTTGGAATATTTCAGTAGTGTTTCCTCATGGTTTACCTTGTCACAGTTATATTCTCTTAATTTATCAAAGTTCATTTTGAATTTCTTTCGTTGAAATGCAAGATTTGGAATATTTCAGTAGTGTTTTGTTGCGCTTTACCTTGTCACAGTTACATTCTCTTGATTTTTCAAAGTTCATTTTGAATTTCTTTCGTTGAAATGCAAGCGTTAGAATATTTCAGTAGTGTCTTTTCGTGTTTTACCTTGTCACAGTTACATTCTCTTGATTTTTTAATGTTCATTTTGGATATCTTTTGTTGAAATGCAAGATTTGGAATATTTTAGCAGTGTTTTGTTGCGCTTTACCTTGTCACAGTTACATTCTCTTGATTTTTCAAAGTTCATTTTGAATTTCTTTCGTTGAAAGGCAAGAGTTTGAATATTTCAGTAGTGTATTGTCGTGGTTTACCTCGTCACAGTTACATTCTCTTGATTTTTCAAAGTTCATTTTGAATTTCTTTCGTTTAAATGCAAGAGTTGGAATATTTCAGTAGTGTTTCCTCATGGTTTACCTTGTCACAGTTATATTCTCTTAATTTATCAAAGTTCATTTTGAATTTCTTTCGTTGAAAGGCAAGATTTGGAATATTTCAGTTGTGTTTTGTTGCGCTTTACCTTGTCACAGTTACATTCTCTTGATTTTTCAAAGTTCATTTTGGATTTCTTTCGTTCATTTTTTCAAATTTTCCAAAGTTCATTTTGAATTTCTTTCGTTGAAATGTAAGAGTTGGAATATTTCAGTAGTGTTTTGTCATTGTTTACCTTCTCCTAGTTACATTCTCTTGATTTTTCAAAGTTCATTTTGGATTTCTTTCGCCGAAATGCAAGAGTTAGAATATTTCAGTAGTGCTTTGTTGTGCTTTACCTTGTCACAGTTACAATCTCTTGATTTTTCAAAGTTCATTTTGAATTTCTTTCGTTGAAATGCACCTTGTCACACTTACATTCTCATGATTTTTAAAAGTTCATTTGGAATTTCTTTCGTTGAAATGCAAGAGTTGGAATATTTCAGTAGTGTCTTGTCGTGGTTTACATTGTCACTTTTACATTTTCTTGATTTTCCAAACTTCATTTTGGATTTTTTTTGTTGAAATGCAAGAGTTGGAATATTTCAGTAGTGTTTCCTCATGGTCTACCTTTTCACAGAAACATTCTCTTAATTTATCAAAGTTCATTTTGAATTTCTTTCGTTTAAATGCAAGAGTTGGAATATTTCAGTGGTGTTTTGTCATGATTTACCTTGTCACAGTTACATTCTCTTAATTTTTAAAACTTCATTTTGGATTTCTTTCGTTGAAATGCAAGAGTTGGAATATTTCAGTAGTGTCTTGATGCGTTTTACCTTGTCACAGTTACATTCTCTTGATTTTTTGAAGTTCATTTTGGACTTCTTTCCTTGAAATGCAAGAGTTGGAATATTTCAGTAGTGTCTTGTCATGGTTTACCTTGTCACAGTTACATTCTCTTAATTTTTAGAAGTTAATTTTGAATTTATTTCGTTGAAATGCAAGAGTTGGAATATTTCAGTAGTGTCTTGTTGTGCTTTACCTTGTCACAGTTACATTCTCTTGATTTTTAAAGTTCATTTTGGATTTCTTTCCTTGAAATGCAAGAGTTGGAATATTTCAGTAGCGTCTTGTCGTGGTTTACCTTGTCACAGTTACATTCTCTTGATTTTTCAAAGTTCATTTTGGATTTCTTTCGTTGAAATGCAAGAGTTGGAATATTTCAGTAGTGCTTTGTTGTGCTTTACCTTGTCACAGTTACAGAGTCTTGATTTTTCGAAGTTCATTTTGAATTTCTTTGGTGAAAAGCAAGAGTTGGAATATTTCAGTAGTGTTTTGTCGTGGTTTACCTTGTCACAGTTACATTCTCTTGAATTTTCAAAGTTCATTTTGAATTTCTTTCAATGAAATGCAAGAGTCGGAATAAATCAGTAGTGTTTCCTCATGGTTTACCTTGTCACAGTTATGTTCTTCAAAGTTCATTTTGAAGTTCTTTCGTTGAAATGCAAGAGTTAGAATATTTCAGTAGTGTCTTGTCCTGGTTTACCTTGTCACTGTTACATTCTCTTGATTTTTTAAAGTTCATTTTGGATTTTTTTTTTGTTGAAATGCAAGATTTGGAATATTTCAGTAGTGTTTTGTTGCTCTTTACCTTGTCACAGTTACATTCTCTTGATTTTTCAAAGTTCATTTTGAATTTCTTTTGTTGAAATGCAAGAGTTGGAATATTTCAGTAGTGTATTGTCGTGGTTTACCTCGTCACAGTTACATTCTCTTGATTTTTCAAAGTTCATTTTGAATATATTTCGTTGAAAGGCAAGAGTTGGAATATTTCAGTAGTGTTTCCTCATGGTTTCCCTTGTCACAGTTATATACTCTTAATTTATCAAAGTTCATTTTGAATTTCTTTCGTTGAAAGGCAAGACTTGGAATATTTCAGTAGTGTTTTGTTGCGCTTTACCTTGTCACAGTTACATTCTCTTGATTTTTCAAAGTTAATTTTGGATTTCTTTCGTTCATTTTTTCAAATTTTCCAAAATTCATTTTGAATTTCTTTCGTTGAAATGCAAGAGTTGGAATATTTCAGTAGTGTTTTGTCATTGTTTACCTTGTCACAGTTACATTCTCTTACTTTTTAAAAGTTCATTTTGAATTTCTTTCGTTGAAATGCAAGAGTTGGAATATTTCAGTAGTGTCTTGTTGCACTTTACCTTGTCACAGTTACATTCTCTTGATTTTTTAAAGTTCATTTTGGATTTCTTTCCTTGAAATGCAAGAGTTGGAATGTTTCAATAGTGTTTTGTCGTGGTTTACCTTTTCACTGTTACATTCTCTTGATTATTCAAAGTTCATTTTGAATTTCCTTCCTGAAATGCAAGAGTTGGAGTATTTCAGTAGTGGTGTCGTGGTTTACCTTGTCAAAGTTACATTCTCATGATTTTTCAAAGTTCATTTTGAATTTCTTTCGTTGAAATGCAAGAGTTGGAATATTTCAGTATTGTTTTGTTGTGCTATACCTTGTCACAGTTACATTCTCTTGATTTTTCAAAGTTCATTTTGGATTTTTTTTTCGTTGAAATGCAAGATTTGGAATATTTCAGTAGTGTTTTGTTGCGCTTTACCTTATAACAATTACATTCTCTTGATTTTTTAAAGTTCATTTTGAATTTTTTTCGTTGAAATGCAAGAGTTGGAAAATTTCAGCAGTGTCTTGTTGTGGTTTACCTTGTCACAGTTACATTCTCTTGATTTTTCAAAGTTCATTTCAGTATTATTTTGTTGTGCTATACCTTGTCACAGTTACATTCTCTTGATTTTTCAAAGTTCATTTTGGAGTTTTTTTCGTTGAAAGGCAAGATTTGGAATATTTCAGTAGTGTTTTGTTGCGCTTTACCTTGTCACAGTTACATTTTCTTGATTTTTCAAAGTTCATTTTGAATTTCTTTGGTTGAAATGCAAGAGTTGGAAAATTTCAGTAGTGTCTTGTCGTGGTTTACCTTGTCACAGTTACATTCTCTTGATTTTTCAGTAGTGTTTTTCAGTAGTGTTTTGTATTTCAGTAGTGTTTTGTTTCGCTTTACCTTGTCACAGTTACATTCTCTTGATTTTTCAAAGTTCATTTTGAATTTCTTTCGTTGAAATGCAAGAGATGGAAAATTTCAGTAGTGTCTTGTGGTGGTTTACCTTGTCACAGTTACATTCTCTTGATTTTTCAAAGTTCATTTTTAATTTCTTTCGTTGAATTGCGAGAGTTGGAATATTTCAGTAGTGTTTCCTCATGGTTTACCTTGTCACAGTTATATTCTCTTAATTTATCAAAGTTTATTTTGAATTTCTTTCGTTGAAAGGCAAGATTTGGAATATTTCGGTAGTGTTTTGTTGTGCTTTACCTTGTCACAGTTACATTCTCTTGATTTTTCAAAGTTCATTTTGGATTTCTTTCGATGAAATGCAAGAGTTGGGATATTTCAGTAGTGTCTTTTCGTGGTTTACCTTGTCACATTTACATTCTCTTGATTTTCCAAAGTTCATTTTGGATTTTTTCGTTTAAATGCAAGAGTTGGAATATTTCAGTAGTGATTCCTCATGGTTTACCTTGTCACAGAAACATTCTCTTAATTTACCAAAGCTCATTTTGAGTTTCTTTAGTTGAAATGCAAGATTTGGAATATTTCAGTAGTGTTTTGTTGCGCTTTACCTTGTCACAGTTACATTCTCTTGATTTTTCAAAGTTCATTTTGAATTTCTTTCGTTGAAATGCAAGAGTTAGAATATTTCAGTAGTGTCTTGTCGTGGTTTACCTTGTCAAAGTTACATTCTCTTGATTTTTTAAAGTTCATTTTGGATTTATTTTGTTCAAATGCAAGATTTGGAATATTTCAGTAGTGTTTTGTTGCACTTTACCTTGTCACAGTTACATTCTCTTGATTTTTCAAAGTTCGTTTTGAATTTCTTTCGTTGAAATGCAAGAGTTGGAATATTTCAGTAGTGTATTGTCGTGGTTTACCTCGTAACAGTTACATTCTCTTAATTTTTCAAAGTTCATTTTGAATTTCTTTCGTTGAAATGCAAGAGTTGGAATATTTCAGTTGTGTTTCCTCATGGTTTCCTTGTCACAGTTATATTCTCTTAATTTATCGAAGTTCATTTTGAATTTCTTTCGTTGAAAGGCAAGATTTGGAATATTTCAGTAGTGTTTTGTTGCGCTTTACCTTGTCACAGTTACATTCTCTTGATTTTTCAAAGTTCATTTTGGATTTCTTTCGTTCATTTTTTCAAATTTTCCAAAATTCATTTTGAATTTCTTTCGTTGAAATGCAAGAGTTGGAATATTTCAGTAGTGTTTTGTCATTGTTTACCTTGTCACAGTTACATTCTCTTAATTTTTAAAAGTTCATTTTGAATTTCTTTCGTTCAATTGCAAGAGTAGGAATATTTCAGTAGTGTTTGGTCGTGGTTTACCTTGTCACAGTTACTTTCTCTTGATTTTTCAGAGTTCATTTTGGATTTCTTTCCTTGAAATGCAAGAGTTTTAATATTTCAGTAGTGTTTTGTTGTGGTTTACATTGTCACAGTTACATTCTCATGATTTTTCAAAATTCATTTTTGGATTTCTTTCGTTGAAATGCGAGAGATGGAATATTTCAGTAGTGTTTTGTTATGGTTTAGCTTGTCAGAGTTACATTCTCTTGATTTTTCAAAGTTCATTTTGAATTTCTTTCATTGAAATGCACCTTGTCACAGTTACATTCTCATGATTTTTCAAAGTTCATTTTGAATTTTTTTCGTTGAAATGCAAGAGTTGGAATATTTCAGTAGTGTCTTGTCGTGGTTTACCTTGTCAAATTTACATTTTCTTGATTTTCCAAAGTTCATTTTGGATTTTTTTTGTTGAAATGAAAGAGTTGGAATATTTCAGTAGTGTTTCCTCATGGTTTACCTTGTCACAGAAACATTCTCTTAATTTATCAAAGTTCATTTTGAATTTCTTTCGTTGAAATGCAAGATTTGGAATATTTCAGTAGTGTTTTGTTGCGCTTTACCTTGTCACAGTTACCTTCACTTGATTTTTCAAAGTTCATTTTGAATTTCTTTCGTTGAAATGCAAGAGTTGGAATATTTCAGTAGTGTTTCCTCATGGTTTATCTTGTCACAGTTATATTCTCTTAATTTATCAAAGTTCATTTTGAATTTCTTTCGTTGAAATGCAAGATTTGGAATATTTCAGTAGTGTTTTGTTGCGCTTTACCTTTTCACAGTTACATTCTCTTGATTTTTCAAAGTTCATTTTGAATTTCTTTCGTTGAAATGCAAGAGTTGGAAATTTCATTAGTGTTTTGTTGTGGTTTACCTTTTGACAGTTACATTCTCTTGATTTTTCAAAGTTCATTTTGAATTTCCTTCCTGATATGCAAGAGTTGGAATATTTCAGTAGTGGTGTCATGGTTTACCTTGTCACAGTTACATTTGTTTGATTTTTCAAAGTTCATTTTGAATTTCTTTCGTGAAATGCAAGAGTTGGATTATTTCAGTAGTGTTTTCTCGTGGTTTACCCTGTCACAGTTACATTCTCATGAATTTTCAAAGTTCATTTTGAATTTTTTTCGTTGAAATGCAAGAGTTGGAATATTTCAGTAGTATTTTGTTGTGCTATACCTTGTCACAGTTAAATTCTCTTGATTTTTCAAATTTTCTTTTGGATTTCTTTCGCTGAAATGCAAGAGTTGGAATATTTCAGTAGTGTTTTGTTGCGCTATACCTTGTCACAGGTACATTCTCTTGATTTTTCAAAGTTCATTTTGAATTTCTTTCGTTGAAATGCAAGAGTTAGAATATTTCAATAGTGTCCTGTTGTGGTTTACCTTGTCACAGTTACATTCTCTTGATTTTTTAAAGTTCATTTTGGATTTCTTTTGTTGAAATGCAAGATTTGGAATATTTTAGTAGTGTTTTGTTGCGCTTTACCTTGTCACAGTTACATTCTCTTGATTTTCCAAAGTTCATTTTGAATTTCTTTCGTGAAATGCAAGAGTTGGATTATTTCAGTAGTGTTTTCTCGTGGTTTACCCTGTCACAGTTACATTCTCTTGATTTTTCAAAGTTCATTTTGAATTTATTTCATTAAAATGCAAAAGTTGGAATATTTCAGTAGTGTTTCCTCATGGTTTACCTTGTCACAGTTAAATTCTCTTGATTTTTCAAATTTTCTTTTGGATTTCTTTCGCTGAAATGCAAGAGTTGGAATATTTCAGTAGTGTTTTGTTGCGCTTTACCTTGTCAGAGTTACATTCTCTTGATTTTTCAAAGTTCATTTTGGATTTCTTTCGTTCATTTTTTCAAATTTTCCAAAGTTCATTTTGAATTTATTCCGTTGAAATGCAAGAGTTGGAATATTTCAGTAGTGTTTTGTCATTGTTTACCTTGTCACAGTTACATTCTCTTAATTTTTAGAAGTTCATTTTGAATTTCTTTCGTTGAAACGCAAGAGTTGGAATATTTCAGTAGTGTCTTGTTACGCTTTACCTTGTCACAGTTACATTCTCTTGATTTTTTAAAGTTCATTTGGATTTCTTTCGTGAAATGCGAGAGTTGGACTATTTCAGTAGTGTCTTGTCGTGGTTTACCTTGTTACAGTTACATTCTCTTGATTTTTCAAAGTTCATTTTGGATTTCTTTCGTTGAAATGCAAGAGTTGGAATATTTCAGTAGTGCTTTGTTGTGCTTTACCTTGTCACAGTTACAGTCTCTTGATTTTTCAAAGTTCATTTTGAATTTCTATCGTGAAATGCAAGAGTTGGAATATTTCAGTAGTGTTGCGTCGTGGTTCACTATGTCACAGTTACATTCTCTCGATTTTTCAAAGTTCATTTTGGATTTCTTTCGTTGAAATGCAAGAGTTGGAATATTTCAGTAGTGTTTTGTCGTGGTTTACCTTGTCACAGTTACATTCTCTTGATTTTTCAAAGTTCATTTTTGATTTCTTTCCTTGAAATGCAAGAGTTTTAATATTTCAGTAGTGTTTTGTCGTGGTTTACCTTGTCACAGTTACATTCTCATGATTTTTCAAAATTCATTTTTGGATTTCTTTCGTTGAAATGCGAGAGTTGGAATATTTCAGTAGTGTTTTGTTATGGTTTACCTTGTCACAGTTACATTCTCTTGATTTTTCAAAGTTTATTTATGAATTCCTTTCGTTGAAATGCACCTTGTCACAGTTAAATTCTCTTGATTTTCAAAGTTCATTTTGAATTTCCTTCGTTGAAATCCAAGAGTTGGAATATTTCAGTAGTGTCTTGTCGTGGTTTACCTTGTCACATTTACATTCTCTTGGTTTTCCAAAGTTCATTATGGATTTATTTTTTCGTTGAAATGCAAGAGTTGGAATATTTCAGTAGTGTTTCCTCATGGTTTATCTTGTCACAGAAACATTCTCTTAATTTATCAAAGTTCATTTTGAATTTCTTTCGTTGAAAGGCAAGATTTGGAATATTTAAGTAGTGTTTTGTTGCGCTTTACCTTGTCACAGTTACATTCTCTTGATTTTTCAAAGTTCATTTTGAATTTCTTTCGTTGAAATGCAAGAGTTGGAATATTTCAGTAGTGTTTCCTCATGGTTTATCTTGTCACAGAAACATTCTCTTAATTTATCAAAGTTCATTTTGAATTTCTTTCGTTGAAAGGCAAGATTTGGAATATTTCAGTAGTGTTTTGTTGCGCTATACCTTGTCACAGTTACATTCTCTTGATTTTCAAAGTTCATTTTAGATTTCTTTCGTTGAAATGCAACAGTTGGAAAATTTGATTAGTGTTTTGTCGTGGTTTACCTTTTGACAGTTACATTCTCTTGATTTTTCAAAGTTCATTTTGAATTTCCTTCCTGATATGCAAGAGTTGGAATATTTCAGTAGTGGTGTCCTGGTTTACCTTGTCATAGTTACATTCTCTTGATTTTTCAAAGTTCATTTTGAATTTCTTTCGTGAAATGCAAGAGTTGGAATATTTCAGTAGTGTTTTGTCGTGGTTTACATTGTCACAGTTACATTCTCATGAATTTTCAAAGTTCATTTTGAATTTCTTTCGTTGAAATGCAAGAGTTGGAATATTTCAGTAGTATTTTGTTGTGCTATACCTTGTCACAATTACATTCTCTTGATTTTTCAAATTTTCTTTTGGATTTCTTTCGCTGAGATGCAAGAGTTGGAATATTTCAGTAGTGTCTTGTCGTGGTTTACCTTGTCACAGTTACATTCTTTTGATTTTTCAAAGTTCATTTTGGATTTTTTTCGTTGAAATGCGAGATTTGGAATATTTCAGGAGTGTTTTGTTGCGCTTTACCTTGTCACAGTTACATTCTCTTGATTTTTCAAAGTTCATTTTGAATTTCCTTCCTGATATGCAAGAGTTGGAATATTTCAGTAGTGTTGTCGTGGTTTACCTTGTCACAGTTACATTCTCATGAATTTTCAAAGTTCTTTTTGAATTTCTTTCGTTGAAATGCAAGAATTGGAATATTTCAGTATTATTTTGTTGTGCTATACCTTGTCACAGTTACATTCTCATGAATTTTCAAAGTTCATTTTGAATATCTTTCGCTGAGTTTTGTTGCGCTTTACCTTGTCACAGTTACATTTTCTTGATTTTTCAAAGTTCATTTTGAATTTCTTTCGTTGAAATGCAAGAGTTGGAATATTTCAGTAGTGTTTCCTCATGGTTTACCTTGTCACAGATATATTCTCTTAATTTATCAAAGTTCATTTTGAATTTCTTTCGTTGAAAGGCAAGATTTGGAATATTTCAGTAGTGTTTTGTTGCGCTTTACCTTGTCACAGTTACATTCTCTTGATTTTCAAAAGTTCATTTTGGATTTCTTTCGTTGAAATGCAAGAGTTGGAATATTTCAGTAGTGTCTTGTCGTGGTTTACCTTGTCACATTTACATTCTCTTGATTTTCCAAAGTTCATTTTGGATTTTTTTTTCGTTTAAATGCAAGAGTTGGAATATTTCAGTAGTGTTTCCTCATGGTTTACCTTGTCACAGAAACATTCTCTTAATTTATCAAAGTTCATTTTGAATTTCTTTAGTTGAAATGCAAGATTTGGAATATTTCAGTAGTGTTTTGTTGCGCTTTACCTTGTCACAGTTACATTCTTTTGATTTTTCAAAGTTCATTTTGAATTTCTTTCGTTGAAATGCAAGAGTTAGAATATTTCAGTAGTGTCTTGTCGTGGTTTACCTTGTCACAGTTACATTCTCTTGATTTTTTAAAGTTCATTTTGGATTTCTTTTGTTGAAATGAAAGATTTGGAATATTTCAGTAGTGTTTTGTTGCTCTTTACCTTGTCACAGTTACATTCTCTTGATTTTTCAAAGTTCATTTTGAATTTCTTTTGTTGAAATGCAAGAGTTGGAATATTTCAGTAGTGTATTGTCGTGGTTTACCTCGTCACAGTTACATTCTCTTGATTTTTCAAAGTTCATTTTGAATATCTTTCGTTGAAAGGCAAGAGTTGGAATATTTCAGTAGTGTTTCCTCATGGTTTCCGTTGTCACAGTTATATTCTCTTAATTTATCAAAGTTCATTTTGAATTTCTTTCGTTGAAAGTCAAGATTTGGAATATTTCAGTAGTGTTTTGTTGCGCTTTACCTTGTCACAGTTACATTCTCTTGATTTTTCAAAGTTCATTTTGGATTTCTTTCGTTGAAATGCAAGAGTTGGAAAATTTCACTAGTGTTTTGTCGTGGTTTACCTTTTCACAGTTACATTCTCTTGATTTTTCAAAGTTCATTTTGAATTTCCTTCCTGAAATGCAAGAGTTGGAATATTTCAGTAGTGGTGTTCTGGTTTACCTTGTCATAGTTACATTCTCTTGATTTTTCAAAGTTCATTTTGAATTTCTTTCGTGAAATGCAAGAGTTGGAATATTTCAGTAGTGTTTTGTTGTGGTTTACCTTGTCACAGTTACACTCTCATGAATTTTCAAAGTTCTTTTTGAATTTCTTTCGTTGAAATGTAAGAGTTGGAATATTTCAGTAGTATTTAGTTGTGCTATACCTTGTCACAATTACATTCTCTTGATTTTTCAAATTTTCTTTTGGATTTCTTTCGCCGAAATGCAAGAGTTGGAATATTTCAGTAGTGTCTTGTCATGGTTTACCTTGTCACAGTTACATTCTTTTGATTTTTCATAGTTCATTTTGGACTTGTTCATAGTTAAAGATAGGAATGGGGTGGCAATTAGCGATAAGACAAAAGCTAAAGCGAGATGGGCCGAACATTTTGAGAATTTGCTTAACCGAGATAGAGTTGCAGGAAAAAATATAGAGGAAAATGAAAAAGTTTGTGATACCTTGGATGTGAAGGAAGATTTGTTTTGTGAGGAGGAATTAGAAACAGTACTAAAAGGATTAAAGAATAATAAGGCTCCAGGTGCTGATAGGGTAGTAAATGAGTTTCTTAAATATGGTGGCTCTGAGGTTAGAAATAAGTTATTGGAGATTATGAATATGATTTTGAAAAAGGGGAAGTACCTAATGATTTTAGGAAAACCTTAATTAAGCCACTTTATAAGAAAGGTGATAAAAGTGAGTGTGGTAATTATCGAGGCATTAGTCTGGTCTCTGTAGGTAGCAAATTGCTTAGTAATATGATACTTTTTAGACTGAGAGATGCCGTCGACAAAGTTTTAAGAGAAGAGCAGTGCGGTTTTAGAAAAGGTAGAGGATGTGTTGACCAAATTTTCACTCTTAGGTTAATAATTGAGAAGTGCCTAAGTTTTCAAACACCTTTGGTCCTCAGTTTTATAGATTATGAGCAAGCGTTCGATTCTGTTGATAGAGGAGCTTTAGTAAAGGTTTTATCCTTGTATGGTATACCAGACAAATACATTAAAGTGATTAGTGCTATGTACGAGAATAACACTGCTGCGGTTAAGGTAGGAAATGAGGTTAGCAGCTGGTTTTGTATTAAATCAGGAGTTAAGCAGGGTTGTGTTCTATCCCCCTTTATATGGATTATTTTGATGGACTTTGTTTTAAGGAGCACAGGAAAGGCAATGGGAGACCACGGAATCAAATGGGGAGGAAAAAGTCTCCTGGACTTGGATTATGCTGATGATTTAAGCATCCTAGATGAAAGTGTGAGCAAAATGAATGAAGTTTTAGAGGTTTTGCGAGTTCAGGGTGCTAGTATTGGTTTGAAAATTAATGTTAGGAAGACCAAGTCACTAAGGCTAGGAATAAGTGAAGATGAAAAGGTGACGTTGGGTAATGAAAAGATTGATCAGGTGGGCAGTTTCACTTACCTTGGTAGTATTATTAGTAAAGATGGTGGGAGCAGTGAAGATGTTAAAAATAGAATAGCCAAGGCTCAGGGTGTTTTTTCACAGTTAAAAAAAGTCTGGAAGAATAGGAAGATAAGTCTGCAAACCAAGATTAGAATCTTAGAAGCTACAGTGATGACAGTGGTCAAATATGGCTCTGAAGCATGGACGCTCCGAAAAGCGGATGAAGATTTGCTAGATGTTTTCCAGAGAAATTGCTTAAGGATTGTTCTGGGTACCCGGCTGACTGACCGTATTTCAAACAATAGGCTATACGAAAAATGTGGTTCAATACCGCTTTCTAGGTCTATAATGAAAGAAAGGTTGAGGTGGTTAGGGCATGTTGTTCGGATGAAGGATGACAGATTGCCGAAGATTGTTCTTTTCGGCCAACCATCTAGGGCTAAACGGAAAGCAGGTCGTCCCCGTCTGGGTTGGGAGGACGTCATAAAGAAAGATTTAAAGGAAATGGGAACTTCGTGGGCGGGTGTAAAAAGGGAGGCTTTGAATAGATTGGGGTGGAGGAGGAGCGTGCGTAGCTGTGTTGGCCTCAGGCGGCTTGGTGCTGCGATGAGTTGTTAGTAGTAGTTAGTAGTATTTTGGATTTTTTTCGTTGAAATGCAAGATTTGCAATATTTCAGTAGTGTTTTGTTGCGCTTTACCTTGTCACAGTTACATTCTCTTGATTTTTCAAAGTTTATTTTGAATTTCTTTCGTTGAAATGCAAGAGTTGGAAAATTTCATTAGTGTTTTGTCGTGGTTTACCTTTTCACAGTTACATTCTCTTGAATTTTCAAAGTTCATTTTGAATTTCTTTCGTTGAAATGCAAGAGTTGGAATATTTCAGTAGTGTTTCCTCATGGTTTACCTTGTCACAGTTATATTCTCTTGATTTATCAAAGTTCATTTTGAATTTCTTTCGTTGAAAGTCAAGATTTGGATATTTCAGTTGTGTTTTGTTGCGCTTTACCTTGTCACAGTTACATTCTCTTGACTTTTCAAAGTTCATTTTGGATTTCTTTCGTTGAAATGCAAGAGTTGGAAAATTTCATTAGTGTTTTGTCGTGGTTTACCTTTTCACAGTTACATTCTCTTGATTTTTCAAAGTTCATTTTGAATTTCCTTCCTGAAATACAAGAGTTGGAATATTTCGGTAGTGGTGTCGTGGTTTACCTTGTCACAGTTACATTCTATTGATTTTTCAAAGTTCATTTTGAATTTCTTTCGTGAAATGCAAGAGTTGGAATATTTCAGTAGTGTTTTGTCGTGGTTTACCTTGTCACAGTTACATTCTCATGAATTTTCAAAGTTCATTTTGAATTTCTTTCGTTGAAATGCAAGAGTTGGAATATTTCAGTATTATTTTGTTGTGCTATACCTTGTCACAGTTACATTCTCATGAATTTTCAAAGTTCATTTTGAATTTCTTTCGCTGAAATGCAAGGGTTGGAATATTTCAGTAGTGTCTTGTCGTGGTTTCCCTTGTCACAGTTACATTCTCTTGATTTTTCAAAGTTCATTTTGGATTTTTTTTTTCGTTGAAATGCAAGATTTGGCATATTTCAGTAGTGTTTTGTTGCACTTTACCTTGTCACAGTTACATTCTCTTGATTTTTCAAAGTTCATTTTGAATTTCTTTCGTTGAAATGCAAGAGTTGGAAAATTTCAGTAGTGTCTTGTCGTGGTTTACCTTGTCACAGTTGCATTCTCTTGATTTTTCAAAGTTCCTTTTGAATTTCTTTAGTTGAAATGCAAGATTTGATATATTTCAGTAGTGTTTTGTTGCGCTTTACCTTGTCACAGTTACATTCTCTTGATTTTTAAAAGTTCATTCTGGATTTCTTTCGTTGAAATGCAAGAGTTGGAATATTTCAGTAGTGTCTTGTCGTGGTTTACCTTGTCACATTTACATTCTCTTGATTTTCCAAAGTTCATTTTGGATATTTTTCGTTTAAATGCAAGAGTTGGAATATTTCAGTAGTGTTTCCTCATGGTTTACCTTGTCAGAGAAACATTCTCTTAATTTATCAAAGTTCATTTTGAATTTCTTTAGTTGAAATGCAAGATTTGATATATTTCAGTAGTGTTTTGTTGCGCTTTACCTTGTCACAGTTACATTCTCTTGATTTTTCAAAGTTCATTTTGAATTTCTTTCGTTGAAATGCAAGAGTTAGAATATTTCAGTAGTGTCTTGTCGTGGTTTACCTTGTCACTGTTACATTCTCTTGATTTTTAAAGTTTATTTTGGATTTCTTTGTTGAAATGCAAGATTTGGAATATTTCAGTAGTGTATTGTCGTGGTTTACCTCGTCACAGTTACATTCTCTTGATTTTTCAAAGTTCATTTTGAATATCTTTCGTTGAAAGGCAAGAGTTGGAATATTTCAGTAGTGTTTCCTCATGGTTTCCCTTGTCACAGTTATATTCTCTTAATTTATCAAAGTTCATTTTGAATTTCTTTCGTTGAAAGGCAAGATTGGAATATTTCAGTAGTGTTTTTGTGCGCTTTACCTTGTCACAGTTACATTCTCTTGATTTTTCAAAGTTCATTTTGAATTTCTTTCGTTGAAATGCAAGAGTTGGAATATTTCAGTAGTGTCTTGTCGTGGTTTACCTTGTCACAGTTGCATTCTCTTGATTTTTCAAAGTTCCTTTTGAATTTCTTTCGTTGAAAGGCAAGATTTGGAATATTTCAGTAGTGTTTTGTTGCGCTTTACCTTGTCACAGTTACATTCTCTTGATTTTTAAAAGTTCATTCTGGATTTCTTTCGTTGAAATGCAAGAGTTAGAATATTTCAGTAGTGTCTTGTCGTGGTTTACCTTGTCACAGTTACATTCTCTTGATTTTTCAAAGTTCATTTTGGATATTTTTCGTTTAAATGCAAGAGTTGGAATATTTCAGTAGTGTTTCCTCATGGTTTACCTTGTCAGAGATACATTCTCTTAATTTATCAAAGTTCATTTTGAATTTCTTTCGTTGAAAGGCAAGATTTGGAATATTTCAGTAGTGTTTTGTTGCGCTTTACCTTGTCACAGTTACATTCTCTTGATTTTTCAAAGTTCATTTTGAATTTCTTTCGTTGAAATGCAAGAGTTAGAATATTTCAGTAGTGTCTTGTCGTGGTTTACCTTGTCACTGTTACATTCTCTTGATTTTTTAAAGTTCATTTTGGATTTCTTTGTTGAAATGCAAGATTTGGAATATTTCAGTAGTGTATTGTCGTGGTTTACCTCGTCACAGTTACATTCTCTTGATTTTTCAAAGTTCATTTTGAATATCTTTCGTTGAAAGGCAAGAGTTGGAATATTTCAGTAGTGTTTCCTCATGGTTTCCCTTGTCACAGTTATATTCTCTTAATTTATCAAAGTTCATTTTGAATTTCTTTCGTTGAAAGGCAAGATTTGGAATATTTCAGTAGTGTTTTGTTGCGCTTTACCTTATCACAATTACATTCTCTTGATTTTTCAAAGTTCATTTTGAATTTCTTTGTTGAAATGCAAGAGTTGGAATATTTCAGTAGTGTATTGTCGTGGTTTACCTCGTCACAGTTACATTCTCTTGATTTTTCAAAGTTCATTTTGAATATCTTTCGTTGAAAGGCAAGAGTTGGAATATTTCAGTAGTGTTTCGCTCATGGTTTCCCTTGTCACAGTTATATTCTCTTAATTTATCAAAGTTCATTTTGAATTTCTTTAGTTGAAATGCAAGATTTGATATATTTCAGTAGTGTTTTGTTGCGCTTTACCTTGTCACAGTTACACTCTCTTGATTTTCAAAGTTCATTTGGATTCTTCGTCATTTTTCAAATTTCCAATTCATTTTGAATTTCTTTCGTTGAAATGCAAGAGTTGGAATATTTCAGTAGTGTATTGTCGTGGTTTACCTCGTCACAGTTACATTCTCTTGATTTTTCAAAGTTCATTTTGAATTTCTTTCGTTGAAATGCAAGAGTTGGAATATTTCAGTAGTGTCTTGTTGCACTTTACCTTGTCACAGTTACATTCTCTTGATTTTTTAAAGTTCATTTTGGATTTCTTTCCTTGAAATGCAAGAGTTGGAATATTTCAGTAGTGTTTTGTCGTGGTTTACCTTGTCACTGTTACATTCTCTTGATTATTCAAAGTTCATTTTGAATTTCTTCCTGAAATGCAAGAGTTGGAGTATTTCAGTAGTGGTGTCGTGGTTTACCTTGTCACAGTTACATTCTCATGAATTTTCAAAGTTCATTTTGAATTTCTTTCGTTGAAATGCAAGAGTTGGAATATTTCAGCATTATTTTGTTGTGCTATACCTTGTCACAGTTACATTCTGTTGATTTTTCAAAGTTCATTTTGGATTTTCTTTCGTTGAAATGCAAGATTTGGAATATTTCAGTAGTGTTTTGTTGCGCTTTACCTTATCACAATTACATTCTCTTGATTTTTCAAAGTTCATTTTGAATTTTTTTCGTTGAAATGGAAGAGTTGGAAAATTTCAGCAGTGTCTTGTTGTGATTTACCTTGTCACAGTTACATTCTCTTGATTTTTCAAAGTTCATTTCAGTATTATTTGTTGTGCTATACCTTGTCACAGTTACATTCTCTTGATTTTTCAAAGTTCATTTTGGAGTTTTTTTCGTTGAAATGCAAGATTGGAATATTTCAGTAGTGTTTTGTTGCGCTTTACCTTGTCACAGTTACATTTTCTTGATTTTTCAAAGTTCATTTTGAATTTCTTTCGTTGAAATGCAAGAGTTGGAAAATTTCAGTAGTGTCTTGTCGTGGTTTACCTTGTCACATTTACATTCTCTTGATTTTTCAGTAGTGTTTTTCAGTAGTGTTTTGTATTTCAGTAGTGTTTTGTTGCGCTTTACCTTGTCACAGTTACACTCTCTTGATTTTTCAAAGTTCATTTTGAATTTCTTTCGTTGAAATGGAAGAGTTGGAAAATTTCAGCAGTGTCTTGTTGTGATTTACCTTGTCACAGTTACATTCTCTTGATTTTTCAAAGTTCATTTTTAATTTCTTTCGTTGAATTGCGAGAGTTGGAATATTTCAGTAGTGTTTCCTCATGGTTTACCTTGTCACAGTTAAATTCTCTTAATTTATCAAAGTTTATTTTGAATTTCTTTCGTTGAAAGGCAAGATTTGGAATATTTCAGTAGTGTTTTGTTGTGCTTTACCTTGTCACAGTTACATTTTCTTGATTTTTAAAAGTTCATTTTGGATTTCTTTCGATGAAATGCAAGAGTTGGGATATTTCAGTAGTGTCTTGTCGTGGTTTACCTTGTCACATTTACATTCTCTTGATTTTTCCAAAGTTCATTTTGGATTTTTTCGTTTAAATGCAAGAGTTGGAATATTTCAGTAGTGTTTCTCATGGTTTACTTTGTCACAGAAACATTCTATTAATTTACCAAAGCTCATTTTGAATTTCTTTAGTTGAAATGCAAGATTTGGAATATTTCAGTAGTGTTTTGTTGCGCTTTACCTTGTCACAGTTACATTCTCTTGATTTTTCAAAGTTCATTTTGAATTTCTTTCGTTGAAATGCAAGAGTTAGAATATTTCAGTAGTGTCTTGTCGCGGTTTACCTTGTCAAAGTTACATTCTCTTGATTTTTTAAAGTTCATTTTGGATTTATTTTGTTGAAATGCAAGATCTGGAATATTTCAGTAGTGTTTTGTTGCGCTTTACCTTGTCACAATTACATTCTCTTGATTTTTCAAAGTTCGTTTTGAATTTCTTTCGTTGAAATGCAAGAGTTGGAATATTTCAGTAGTGTATTGTCGTGGGTTTCCTTGTCACAGTTATATTCTCTTAATTTATCAAAGTTCATTTTGAATTTCTTTCGTTGAAAGGCAAGATTTGGAATATTTCAGTAGTGTTTTGTTGCGCTTTACCTTGTCACAGTTACATTCTCTTGATTTTTCAAAGTTCATTTTGGATTTCTTTCGTTCATTTTTTCAAATTTTCCAAAGTTCATTTTGAATTTCTTTCGTTGAAATGCAAGAGTTGGAATATTTCAGTAGTGTTTTGTCATTGTTTACCTTGTCACAGTTACATTCTCTTAATTTTTAAAATTCATTTTGAATTTCTTTCGTTCAATTGCAAGAGTTGGAATATTTCAGTAGTGTTTGGTCGTGGTTTACCTTGTCACAGTTACTTTCTCTTGATTTTTCAGAGTTCATTTTGGATTTCTTTCCTTGAAATGCAAGAGTTTTAATATTTCAGTAGTGTTTTGTTGTGGTTTACATTGTCACAGTTACATTCTCATGATTTTTCAAATTCATTTTTGGATTTCTTTCGTTGAAATGCGAGAGATGGAATATTTCAGTAGTGTTTTGTTATGGTTTAGCTTGTCAGAGTTACATTCTCTTGATTTTTCAAAGTTCATTTTGAATTTCTTTTATTGAAATGCACCTTGTCACAGTTACATTCTCATGATTTTTCAAAGTTCATTTTGAATTTTTTTCGTTGAAATGCAAGAGTTGGAATATTTCAGTAGTGTCTTGTCGTGGTTTACCTTGTCACATTTACATTCTCTTGATTTTCCAAAGTTCATTTTGGATTTTTTTCGTTGAAATGAAAGAGTTGGAATATTTCAGTAGTGTTTCCTCATGGTTTACCTTGTCACAGAAACATTCTCTTAATTTATCAAAGTTCATTTTGAATTTCTTTCGTTGAAATGCAAGATTTGGAATATTTCAGTAGTGTTTTGTTGCGCTTTACCTTGTCACAGTTACCTTCTCTTGATTTTTCAAAGTTCATTTTGAATTTCTTTCGTTGAAGTGCAAGAGTTGGAATATTTCAGTAGTGTTTCCTCATGGTTTATCTTGTCACAGTTATATTCTCTTAATTTATCAAATTTCATTTTGAATTTCTTTCGTTGAAATACAAGATTTGGAATATTTCAGTAGTGTTTTGTTGCGCTTTACCTTTTCACAGTTACATTCTCTTGATTTTTCAAAGTTCATTTTGGATTTCTTTCGTTGAAATGCAAGAGTTGGAAAATTTCATTAGTGTTTTGTTGTGGTTTACCTTTTCACAGTTACATTCTCTTGATTTTTCAAAGTTCAATTTGAATTTCCTTCCTGAAATGCAAGAGTTGGAATATTTCAGTAGTGGTGTCATGGTTTACCTTGTCACAGTTACATTTGTTTGATTTTTCAAAGTTCATTTTGAATTTCTTTCGTGAAATGCAAGAGTTGGATTATTTCAGTAGTGTTTTGTCGTGGTTTACCTTGTCACAGTTACATTCTCATGAATTTTCAAAGTTCATTTTGAATTTTTTTCTTTGAAATGCAAGAGTTGGAATATTTCAGTAGTATTTTGTTGTGCTATACCTTGTCACAGTTAAATTCTCTTGATTTTTCAAATTTTCTTTTGGATTTCTTTCGCTGAAATGCAAGAGTTGGAATATTTCAGTAGTGTTTTGTTGCGCTATACCTTGTCACAGTTACATTCTCTTGATTTTTCAAAGTTCATTTTGAATTTCTTTCGTTGAAATGCAAGAGTTAGAATATTTCAATAGTGTCCTGTCGTGGTTTACCTTGTCACAGTTACATTCTCTTGATTTTTTAAAGTTCATTTTGGATTTCTTTTGTTGAAATGCAAGATTTGGAATATTTTAGTAGTGTTTTGTTGCGCTTTACCTTGTCACAGTTACATTCTCTTGATTTTCCAAAGTTCATTTTGAATTTCTTTCGTTGAAATGCAAGAGTTGGAATATTTCAGTAGTGTATTGTCGTGGTTTACCTTGTCACAGTTACATTCTCTTGATTTTTCAAAGTTCATTTTGAATTTATTTCATTAAAATGCAAAAGTTGGAATATTTTAGTAGTGTTTCCTCATGGTTTACCTTGTCACAGTTATATTCTCTTAATTTATCAAAGTTCATTTTGAATTTCTTTCGTTGAAAGGCAATATTTGGAATATTTCAGTAGTGTTTTGTTGCGCTTTACCTTGTCAGAGTTACATTCTCTTGATTTTTCAAAGTTCATTTTGGATTTCTTTCGTTCATTTTTTCAAATTTTCCAAAGTTCATTTTGAATTTATTTCGTTGAAATGCAAGAGTTGGAATATTTCAGTAGTGTTTTGTCATTGTTTACCTTGTCACAGTTACATTCTCTTAATTTTTAGAAGTTCATTTTGAATTTCTTTCGTTGAAACGCAAGAGTTGGAATATTTCAGTAGTGTCTTGTTGCGCTTTACCTTGTCACAGTTACATTCTCTTGATTTTTTAAAGTTCATTTTGGATTTCTTTCCGTGAAATGCAAGAGTTGGAATATTTCAGTAGTGTCTTGTCGTGGTTTACCTTGTTACAGTTACATTCTCTTGATTTTTCAAAGTTCATTTTGGATTTCTTTCGTTGAAATGCAAGAGTTGGAATATTTCAGAAGTGCTTTGTTGTGCTTTACCTTGTCACAGTTACAGTCTCTTGATTTTTCAAAGTTCATTTTGAATTTCTATCGTGAAATGCAAGAGTTGGAATATTTCAGTAGTGTTGCGTCGTGGTTCACTATGTCACAGTTACATTCTCTTGATTTTTCAAAGTTCATTTTGGATTTCTTTCGTGAAATGCGAGAGTTGGACTATTTCAGTAGTGTTTTGTCGTGGTTTACCTTGTCACAGTTACATTCTCTTGATTTTTCAAAGTTCATTTTTGATTTTTTTTTCTTTGAAATGCAAGAGTTTTAATATTTCAGTAGTGTTTTGTCGTGGTTTACCTTGTCACAGTTACATTCTCATGATTTTTCAAAGTTTATTTATGAATTCCTTTCTTTGAAATGCACCTTGTCACAGTTAAATTCTCTTGATTTTTCAAAGTTCATTTTGAATTTCATTCGTAGAAATCCAAGAGTTGGAATATTTCAGTAGTGTCTTGTCGTGGTTTACCTTGTCAAATTTACATTCTCTTGGTTTTCCAAAGTTCATTATGGATTTTTTTTTTCGTTGAAATGCAAGAGTTGGAATATTTCAGTAGTGTTTCCTCATGGCTTACCTTGTCACAGAAACATTCTCTTAATTTATCAAAGTTCATTTTGAATTTCTTTCGTTGAAATGCAAGATTTGGAACATTTAAGTAGTGTTTTGTTGCGCTTTACCTTGTCACAGTTACATTCTCTTGATTTTTCAAAGTTTATTTTGAATTTCTTTCGTTGAAATGCAAGAGTTGGAATATTTCAGTAGTGTTTCCTCATGGTTTACCTTGTCACAGTTATATTCTCTTAATTTATCAAAGTTCATTTTGAATTTCTTTCGTTGAAAGGCAAGATTTGGAATATTTCAGTAGTGTTTTGTTGCGCTTTACCTTGTCACAGTTACATTCTCTTGATTTTTCAAAGTTCATTTTGGATTTCTTTCGTTGAAATGCAAGAGTTTGAAAATTTCATTAGTGTTTTGTCGTGATTTACCTTTTCACAGTTACATTCTCTTGATTTTTCAAAGTTCATTTTGAATTTCCTTCCTGAAATGCAAGAGTTGGAATATTTCAGTAGTGGTGTCATGGTTTACCTTGTCACAGTTACATGCTTTTGATTTTTTAAAGTTCATTTTGAATTTCTTTCGTGAAATGCAAGAGTTGGAATATTTCAGTAGTGTCTTGTCGTGGTTTACCTTGTCACAGTTACATTCTCATGAATTTTCAAATTTCATTTTGAATTTCTTTCGTTGAAATGCAAGAGTTGGAATATTTCAGTAGTATTTTGTTCTGCTATACCTTGTCACAGTTACATTCTTTTGATTTTTCAAATTTTCTTTTGAATTTCTTTCGTTGAAATGCAAGAGTTGGAATATTTCAGTAGTGTTTCCTCATGGTTTACCTTGTCACAGTTATATTCTCTTAATTTATCAAAGTTCATTTTGAATTTCTTTCGTTGAAAGGCAAGATTTGGAATATTTCAGTAGTGTTTATTTGCACTTTACCTTGTCACAGTTACATTCTCTTGATTTTTCAAAGTTTCTTTTGGATTTCTTTCGCTGAAATGCAAGAGTTGGAATATTTCAGTAGTGTCTTGTCGTGGTTTACCTTGTCACAGTTACATTCTCTTGATTTTTCAAAGTTCATTTTGGATTTTTTTCGTTGAAATTCAAGATTTGGATTATTTCAGTAGTGTTTTGTTGCGCTTTACCTTGTCACAATTACATTCTCTTGATTTTTCAAAGTTCATTTTGAATTTCTTTCGTTGAAATGCAAGAGTTGGAATATTTCAGTAGTGTTTCCTCATGGTTTACCTTGTCACAGTTATATTCTCTTAATTTATCAAAGTTCATTTTGAATTTCTTTCGTTGAAAGGCAAGATTTGGAATATTTCAGTAGTGTTTATTTGAACTTTACCTTGTCACAGTTACATGCTCTTGATTTTTCAAAGTTCATTTTGGATTTCTTTCGTTGAAATGCAAGAGTTGGAATATTTCAGTAGTGTTTTGTCGTGGTTTACCTTGTCACATTTACATTCTCTTGATTTTCCAAAGTTTATTTTAGATTTTTTTCGTTGAAATGCAAGAGTTGGAATATTTCAGTAGTGTTTTGTTGCGCTTTACCTTGTCACAGTTACATTCTCTTGATTTTTCAAAGTTCATTTTGAATTTCTTTCGTTGAAATGCAAGAGTTAGAATATTTCAGTAGTATCCTGTCGTGGCTTACCTTGTCACAGTTACATTCTATTGATTTTTAAAGTTCATTTTGGATTTCTTTTGTTGAAATGCAAGATTTGGAATATTTCAGTAGTGTTTTGTTGAGCTTTACCTTGTCACAGTTACATTCTCTTGATTTTTCAAAGTTCATTTTGAATTTCTTTCGTTGAAATGCAAGAGTTGGAATATTTCAGTAGTGTATTGTCGTGGTTTACCTTGTCACAGTTACATTCTCTTGATTTTTCAAAGTTCATTTTGAATTTCTTTCGTTGAATTGCAAGAGTTGGAATATTTCAGTAGTGTTTCCTCATGGTTTACCTTGTCACAGAAACATTCTCTTAATTTATCAAATTTCATTTTGAATTTCTTTCGTTGAAATGCAAGATTTGGAATATTTCAGTAGTGTTTTGTTGCGCTTTACCTTGTCACAGTTACATTCTCTTGATTTTTCAAAGTTCATTTTGAATTTCTTTCGCTGAAATGCAAGAGTTAGAATATTTCAGTAGTATCCTGTCGTGGCTTACCTTGTCACAGTTACATTCTATTGATTTTTAAAGTTCATTTTGGATTTCTTTTGTTGAAATGCAAGATTTGGAATATTTCAGTAGTGTTTTGTTGAGCTTTACCTTGTCACAGTTACATTCTCTTGATTTTTCAAAGTTCATTTTGAATTTCTTTCGTTGAAATGCAAGAGTTGGAATATTTCAGTAGTGTATTGTCGTGGTTTACCTTGTCACAGTTACATTCTCTTGATTTTTCAAAGTTCATTTTGAATTTCTTTCGTTGAATTGCAAGAGTTGGAATATTTCAGTAGTGTTTCCTCATGGTTTACCTTGTCACAGAAACATTCTCTTAATTTATCAAATTTCATTTTGAATTTCTTTCGTTGAAAGGCAAGATTTGAAATATTTCAGTAGTGTTTTGTTGCGCTTTACCTTGTCACGGTTACATTCTCTTGATTTTTAAAAGTTCATTTTGGATTTCTTTTGTTCATTTTTTCAAATTTTCCAAAGTTCATTTTGAATTTCTCTCGTTGAAATGCAAGAGTTGGAATATTTCAGTAGTGTTTTGTCGTTGTTTACCTTGTCACAGTTAGATTCTCTTAATTTTTAGAAGTTCATTTTGAATTTCTTTCGTTGAAATGCAAGAGTTAGAATATTTCAGTAGTGTCTTGTTGTGCTTTACCTTGTCACAGTTACATTCTCTGGATTTTTTAAAGTTTATTTTGGATTTCATTCCTTGAAATGCAAGAGTTGGAATATTTCAGTAGTGTCTTGTCATGGTTTATCTTGTCACAGTTACATTCTCTTGATTTTTCAAAGCTCATTTTGGATTTCTTTCGTTGAAATGCAAGAGTTGGAATATTTCAGTAGTGTTTTGTCGTGGTTTACTATGTCAAAGTTACATTCTCTTAATTTTTCAAAGTTCATTTTGAATTTCTTTCGTGAAATAGTTGGACTATTTCAGTAGTGTTTTGTCGTGGTTTACCTTGTCACAGCTACATTCTCTTGATTTTTCAAAGTTCATTTTGGATTTCTTTCCTTGAAATGCAAGAGTTGGAATATTTCAGTAGTGTTTGGTCGTGGTTTACCTTGTCACAGCTACATTCTCTTGATTTTTCAAAGTTCATTTTGGATTTCTTTCCTTGAAATGCAAGAGTTTGAATATTTCAGTAGTGTTTTGTCGTGGTTTACCTTGTCACAGTTACATTCTCATGATTTTTCAAAATTCATTTTTGGATTTCGTTCGTTGAAATGCGAGAGTTGGAATATTTCAGTAGTGTTTTGTTATGGTTTACCTTGTCAGAGTTACATTCTCTTGATTTTTCAAAGTTCATTTTGAATTTCTTTCGTTGAAATGCAACTTGTCACAGTTACATTCTCTTGATTTCTCAAAGTTCATTTTGAATTTCTTTCGTTGAAATGCAAGAGTTGGAAAATTTCAGTAGTGTCTTGTCGTGGTTTACCTTGTCACAGTTACATTCTCTTGATTTTTCAAAGTTCATTTTGAATTTCTTTCGTTGAAATGCAAGAGTTGGAATATTTCAGTAGTGTTTCCTCATGGTTTACCTTGTCACAGTTATATTCTCTTAATTTATCAAAGTTCATTTTGAATTTCTTTCGTTGAAAGGCAAGATTTGGAATATTTCAGTAGTGTTTTGTTGCGCTTTACCTTGTCACAGTTACATTCTCTTGATTTTTCAAAGTTCATTTTGGATTTCTTTCGTTGAAACGCAAGAGTTGGAATATTTCAGTAGTGTCTTGTCGTGGTTTACCTTGTCACATTTACATTCTCTTGATTTTCCAAAGTTCATTTTGGATATTTTTCGTTTAAATGCAAGAGTTGGAATATTTCAGTAGTGTCTTGTCGTGGTTTACCTTGTCACAGAAATATTCTCTTAATTTATCAAAGTTCCTTTTGAATTTCTTTTGTTGAAATGCAAGATTTGGAATATTTCAGTAGTGTTTTGTTGCACTTAACCATGTCACAGTTACATTCTCTTGATTTTTCAAAGTTCATTTTGAATTTCTTTCGTTGAAATGCAAGAGTTAGAATATTTCAGTAGTGTCTTGTCATGGTTTACCTTGTCGCAGTTACATTCTCTTGATTTTTTAAAGTTAATTTTGGATATCTTTTATTGAAATGCAAGATTTGGAATATTTCAGTAATGTTTTGTTGCGCTTTACCTTGTCACAGTTACATTCTCTTGATTTTTCAAAGTTCATTTTGAATTTCTTTCGTTGAAATGCAAGAGTTGGAATATTTCAGTAGTGTATTGTCGTGGTTTACCTTGTCACAGTTACATTCTCTTGATTTTTCAAAGTTCATTTTGAATTTCTTTCGTTGAAATGCGAGAGTTGGAATATTTCAGTAGTGTTTCCTCATGGTTTACCTTGTCACAGTTATATTCTCTTAATTTATCAAAGTTCATTTTGAATTTCTTTCGTTGAAAGGCAAGATTTGGAATATTTCAGTAGTGTTTTGTTGTGCTTTACCTTGTCACAGTTACATTCTCTTGATTTTTCAAAGTTCATTTTGGATTTCTTTCGTTGAAATGCAAGAGTTGGAAATTTCATTAGTGTTTTGTCGTATTTACCTTTTCACAGTTACATTCTTTTGATTTTTCAAAGTTCATATTGAATAGCTTTCGTGAAATGCAAGAGTTGGAATATTTCAGTAGTATTTTGTTGTGCTTTACCTTGTCACAGTTACATTTTCTTGATTTTTCAAATTTTCTTTTGGATTTCTTTCGCTGAAATGCAAGAGTTGGAATATTTCAGTAGTGTCTTGTCGTGGTTTACCTTGTCACAGTTACATTCTCTTGATTTTTCAAAGTTCATTTTGGATTTCTTTCGTTGAAATGCAAGAGTTGGAATATTTCAGTAGTGTCTTGTCGTTGTTTACCTTGTCACAGTTACATTCTCTTTATTTTTCAAAGTTCATTTTGGATTTCTTTCCTTAAAACGCAAGAGTTGGAATATTTCAGTAGTGTTTTGTCGTGGTTTACCTTGTCATAGTTACATTCTCATGATTTTTCAAAATTCATTTTTGGATTTCTTTCGTTGAAATGCAAGAGTTGGAATATTTCGGTAGTGTTTTGTTATGGTTTACCTTGTCAGAGGTACATTCTCTTGATTTTTCAAAGTTCATTTTGAATTTCTTTCGTTGAAATGCACCTTGTCACAGTTACATTCTCTTGATTTTTCAAAGTTCATTTTGAATTTCTTTCGTTGAAATGCAAGAGTTGGAATATTTCAGTAGTGTCTTGTCATGGTTTACCTTGTCACATTTACATTCTCTTGATTTTCCAAAGTTCATTTTGGATTATTTTCGTTGAAATGCAAGAGTTGGAATATTTCAGTAGTGTTTCCTCATGGTTTACCTTATCACAGAAACATTCTCTTGATTTATCAAAGTTCACTTTGAATTTCTTTCGTTGAAATTAAGATTTGGAATATTTCAGTAGTGTTTTGTTGTGCTTTACCTTGTCACAGTTACATTCTCTTGATTTTTCAAAGTTCATTTTGAATTTCTGTCGTTGAAATGCAAGAGTTGGAATATTTCAGTAGTGTTTCCTCATGGTTTACCTTGTCACAGTTATATTCTCTTAATTTATCAAAGTTCATTTTGAATTTATTTCGTGAAATGCAAGAGTTGGAATATTTCAGTAGTGTTTTGTCGTGGTTTACCTTGTCACACTTACATTCTCATGAATTTTCAAAGTTCATTTTGAATTTCTTTCGTTGAAATGCAATAGTTGGAATATTTCAGTAGTATTTTGTTGTGCTATACCTTGTCACAATTACATTCTCTTGTTTTTTTCAAATTTCTTTTGGATTTCTTTCGCTGAACTGCAAGAGTTGGAATATTTCAGTAGTGTCTTGTCGTGGTTTAACTTGTCACAGTTACATTCTCTTGATTTTTTAAAGTTCATTTTGGATTTTTTTCGTTTAAATGCAAAATTTGGAATATTTCAGTACTGTTTTGTTGTTTTTACCTTGTCACAGTTACATTCTCTTGATTTTTCAAAGTTCATTTTGAATTTCTTTCGTTGAAATGGAAGAGTTGGAAAATTTCAGTAGTGTTTTGTCTTGGTTTACCTTGTCACAGTTACATTCTCTTGATTTTTCAAAGTTCATTTTGAATTTCTTTCGTTGAAATGCAAGAGTTGGAATATTTCAGTAGTGTTTCCTCATGGTTTACCTTGTCACAGTTATATTCTCTTAATTCATCAAAGTTCTTTTTGAATTTCTTTCGTTGAAAGGCAAGATTTGGAATATTTCAGTAGTGTTTTGTTGCGCTTTACCTTGTCACAGTTACATTCTCTTGATTTTTCAAAGTTCATTTTGAATTTCTTTCGTTGAAATGCAAGAGTTGGAATATTTCAGTAGTGTCTTGTCGTGGTTTACCTTGTCACATTTACATTCTCTTGATTTTCCAAAGTTCATTTTGGATTTTTTTCGTTTAAATGCAAGAGTTGGGATATTTCAGTAGTGTTTCCTCATGGTTTACCTTGTCACAGAAACATTCTCTTAATTTATCAAAGTTCATTTTGAATTTCTTTCGTTGAAATGCAAGATTTGGAATATTTCAGTAGTGTTTTGTTGCACTTAACCATGTCACAGTTACATTCTCTTGATTTTTCAAAGTTCATTTTGAATTTCTTTCGTTGAAATGCAAGAGTTAGAATATTTCAGTAGTGTCTTGTCATGGTTTACCTTGTCACAGTTACATTCTCTTGATTTTTTAAAGTTAATTTTGGATTTCTTTTATTGAAATGCAAGATTTGGAATATTTCAGTAGTGTTTTGTTGCGCTTTACCTTGTCACAGTTACATTCTCTTGATTTTTCAAAGTTCATTTTGAATTTCTTTCGTTGAAATGCAAGAGTTGGAATATTTCAGTAGTGTATTGTCGTGGTTTACCTTGTCACAGTTACATTCTCTTGATTTTTAAAGGTTCATTTTGAATTTCTTTCGTTGAAATGCAAGAGTTGGAATATTTCAGTAGTGTTTCCTCATGGTTTACCTTGTCAGAGTTATATTCTCTTAATTTATCAAAGTTCATTTTGAATTTCTTTCGTTGAAAGGCAAGATTTGGAATATTTCAATAGTGTTTTGTTGCACTTTACCTTGTCACAGTTACATTCTCTTGATTTTTCAAAGTTCATTTTGGATTTCTTTCGTTGAAATGCAAGAGTTGGAAAATTTCATTAGTGTTTTGTCGTGGTTTACCTTTTCACAGTTACATTCTCTTGATTTTTCAAAGTTCATTTTGAATTTCTTTCGTGAAATGCAAGAGTTGGAATATTTCATTAGTATTTTGTTGTGCTTTACCTTATCACAGTTACATTTTCTTGATTTTTCAAATTTTCTTTTGGATTTCTTTCGCTGAAATGCAAGAGTTAGAATATTTCAGTAGTGTCTTGTCGTGGTTTACCTTGTCACAGTTACATTCTCTTGATTTTTCAAAGTTCATTTTGAATTTCCTTTGTATAAATGCAAGATTTGGAATATTTCAGTAGTTTTTTGTTGCGCTTTACCTTGTCACAGTCACATTCTCTTGATTTTTTAAAGTTCATTTTGAATTTCTTTCGTTGAAATGCAACATTTGGAATATTTCAGTAGTGTTTTGTTGCGCTTTACCTTGTCACAGTTACATTCTCTTTATTTTTCAAAGTTCATTTTGAATTTCTTTCGTTGAAATGCAAGAGTTAAAATATTTCAGAAGTGTCTTGTCGTGGTTTACCTTGTCACAGTTACATTCTCTTGATTTTTTAAAGTTCATTTTGGATTTCTTTTGTTGAAATGCAAGACTTGGAATACTTCAGCAGTGTTTTGATGCGCTTTACCTTGTCACAGTTACATTCTCTTGATTTTTCAAAGTTCATTTTGAATTTCTTTCGTTGAAATGCAAGAGTTGGAATATTTCAGTAGTGTATTGTCGTGGTTTACCTTGTCACAGTTACATTCTCTTGATTTTTTAAAGTTCATTTTGAATTTCTTTCGTTGAAATGCAACATTTGGAATATTTCAGTAGTGTTTTGTTGCGCTTTACCTTGTCACAGTTACATTCTCTTGATTTTTCAAAGTTCATTTTGAATTTCCTTTGTTGAAATGCAAGAGTTGGAATATTTCAGTAGTGTATTGTCGTAGTTTACCTTGTCACAGTTACATTCTCTTGATTTTTCAAAGTTCATTTTGAATTTCTTTCGTTGAAATGCAAGAGTTGGAATATTTCAGTAGTGTATTGTCGTGGTTTACCTTGTCACAGTTACATTCTCTTGATTTTTAAAGGTTCATTTTGAATTTCTTTCGTTGAAATGCAATAGTTGGAATATTTCAGTAGTATTTTGTTGTGCTATACCTTGTCACAGTTACATTCTCTTGTTTTTTTCAAATTTTCTTTTGGATTTCTTTCGCTGAACTGCAAGAGTTGGAATATTTCAGTAGTGTCTTGTCGTGGTTTAACTTGTCACAGTTACATTCTCTTGATTTTTTAAAGTTCATTTTGGATTTTTTTCGTTTAAATGCAAAATTTGGAATATTTCAGTACTGTTTTGTTGTTTTTACCTTGTCACAGTTACATTCTCTTGATTTTTCAAAGTTCATTTTGAATTTCTTTCGTTGAAATGGAAGAGTTGGAAAATTTCAGTAGTGTTTTGTCTTGGTTTACCTTGTCACAGTTACATTCTCTTGATTTTTCAAAGTTCATTTTGAATTTCTTTCGTTGAAATGCAAGAGTTGGAATATTTCAGTAGTGTTTCCTCATGGTTTACCTTGTCACAGTTATATTCTCTTAATTCATCAAAGTTCTTTTTGAATTTCTTTCGTTGAAAGGCAAGATTTGGAATATTTCAGTAGTGTTTTGTTGCGCTTTACCTTGTCACAGTTACATTCTCTTGATTTTTCAAAGTTCATTTTGGATTTCTTTCGTTGAAATGCAAGAGTTGGAATATTTCAGTAGTGTCTTGTCGTGGTTTACCTTGTCACATTTACATTCTCTTGATTTTCCAAAGTTCATTTTGGATTTTTTTCGTTTAAATGCAAGAGTTGGGATATTTCAGTAGTGTTTCCTCATGGTTTACCTTGTCACAGAAACATTCTCTTAATTTATCAAAGTTCATTTTGAATTTCTTTCGTTGAAATGCAAGATTTGGAATATTTCAGTAGTGTTTTGTTGCACTTAACCATGTCACAGTTACATTCTCTTGATTTTTCAAAGTTCATTTTGAATTTCTTTCGTTGAAATGCAAGAGTTAGAATATTTCAGTAGTGTCTTGTCATGGTTTACCTTGTCACAGTTACATTCTCTTGATTTTTTAAAGTTAATTTTGGATTTCTTTTATTGAAATGCAAGATTTGGAATATTTCAGTAGTGTTTTGTTGCGCTTTACCTTGTCACAGTTACATTCTCTTGATTTTTCAAAGTTCATTTTGAATTTCTTTCGTTGAAATGCAAGAGTTGGAATATTTCAGTAGTGTATTGTCGTGGTTTACCTTTTCACAGTTACATTCTCTATTTTTCAAAGTTCATTTTGAATTTCTTTCGTGAAATGCAAGAGTTGGAATATTTCAGTAGTATTTTGTTTTGCTTTACCTTGTCACAGTTACATTTGCTTGATTTTTCAAATTTTCTTTTGGATTTCTTTCGCTGAAATGCAAGAGTTGGAATATTTCAGTAGTGTCTTGTCGTGGTTTACCTTGTCACAGTTACATTCTCTTGATTTTTCAAAGTTCATTTTGGATTTTCTTTGTTGAAATGCAAGATTTGGAATATTTCAGTAGTGTTTTGTTGCGCTTTACCTTGTCACAGTTACGTTCTCTTGATTTTTTAAAGTTCATTTTGAATTTCTTTCGTTGAAATGCAACATTTGGAATATTTCAGTAGTGTTTTGTTGCGCTTTACCTTGTCACAGTTACATTCTCTTGATTTTTCAAAGTTCATTTTGAATTTCTTTCGTTGAAATGCAAGAGTTAAAATATTTCAGTAGTGTCTTGTCGTGGTTTACCTTGTCACAGTTACATTCTCTTGATTTTTTAAAGTTCATTTTGGATTTCTTTGGTTGAAATGCAAGACATGGAATATTTCAGTAGTGTTTTGTTGCGCTTTACCTTGTCACAGTTACATTCTCTTGATTTTTCAAAGTTCATTTTGAATTTCTTTCGTTGAAATGCAAGAGTTAAAATATTTCAGTAGTGTCTTGTCGTGGTTTACCTTGTCACAGTTACATTCTCTTGATTTTTTAAAGTTCATTTTGAATTTCTTTCGTTGAAATGCAAGAGTTGGAATATTTCGGTATTGTCTTGTCGTGGTTTACCTTGTCACAGTTACATTCTCTTGGTTTTTTAAAGTTCATTTTGAATTTCTTTCGTTGAAATGCAACATTTGGAATATTTCAGTAGTGTTTTGTTGCGCTTTACCTTGTCACAGTTACATTCTCTTGATTTTTCAAAGTTCATTTTGAATTTCTTTTGTTGAAATGCAAGAGTTGGAATATTTCAGTAGTGTATTGTCGTGGTTTACCTTGTCACAGTTACATTCTCTTGATTTGTCTAAGTTCATTTTGAATTTCTTTCGTTGAAATGCAAGAGTTGGAATATTTCAGTAGTTTTTCCTCATGGTTTACCTTGTCAGAGTTATATTCTCTTAATTTATCAAAGTTCATTTTGAATTTCTTTCGTTGAAAGGCAAGATTTGGAATATTTCAGTAGTGTTTTGTTGCGCTTTACCTTGTCACAGTTACATTCTCTTGATTTTTCAAAGTTCATTTTGGATTTCTTTCGTTGAAATGCAAGAGTTGGAAAATTTCATTAGTGTTTTGTCGTGGTTTACCTTTTCACAGTTACATTCTCTTGATTTTTCAAAGTTCATATTGAATTTCTTTCGTGAAATGCAAGAGTTGGAATATTTCAGTAGTATTTTGTTGTGCTTTACCTTGTCACAGTTACATTCTCTTGATTTTTCAAATTTTCTTTTGGATTTCTTTCGCTGAAATGCAAGAGTTGGAATATTTCAGTAGTGTATTGTCGTGGTTTACCTTGTCACAGTTACATTCTTTTGATTTTTCAAAGTTCATTTTGGATTTTTTTCGTTGAAATTCAAGATTTGGAATATTTCAGTAGAGTTTTGTTGCGCTTTACCTTGTCGCAGTTACATTCTCTTGATTTTTCAAAGTTCATTTGGATTTCTTTCGTTGAAATGCAAGAGTTGGAAAATTTCATTAGTGTTTTGTCGTGGTTTACCTTTTCACAGTTACATTCTCTTGATTTTTCAAAGTTCATTTTGAATTTCTTTCGTGAAATGCAAGAGTTGGAATATTTCAGTAGTGTCTTGTTGTGGTTTACCTTGTCACAGTTACATTCTCTTGATTTTTCAAAGTTCATTTTGGATTTCTTTCGTTGAAATGCAAGAGTTAGAATATTTCAGTATCGTTTTGTCGTGGTTTACCTTGTCACAGTTACATTCTCTTGATTTTTTAAAGTTCATTTTGGATTTCCTTTGTTGAAATGCAAGATTTGGAATATTTCAGTAGTGTTTTGTTGCGCTTTACCTTGTCACAGTTACATTCTCTTGATTTTTTAAAGTTCATTTTGAACTTCTTTCGTTGAAATGCAACATTTGGAATATTTCAGTAGTGTTTTGTTGCGCTTTACCTTGTCACAGTTACATTCTCTTGATTTTTCAAAGTTCATTTTGAATTTCTTTCGTTGAAATGCAAGAGTTAAAATATTTCAGTAGTGTCTTGTCGTGGTTTACCTTGTCACAGTTACATTCTCTTGATTTTTTAAAGTTCATTTTGGATTTCTTTTGTTGACATGCAAGACTTGGAAAATTTCAGTAGTGTTTTGTTGCGCTTTACCTTGTCACAGTTACATTCTCTTGATTTTTCAAAGTTCATTTTGAATTTCTTTCGTTGAAATGCAAGAGTTGGAATATTTCAGTATTGTCTTGTCGTGGTTTACCTTCTCATAGTTACATTCTCTTGATTTTTCAAAGTTCATTTTGAATTTCTTTTGTTGAAATGCAAGAGTTGGAATATTTCAGTAGTGTCTTGTCGTGGTTTACCTTCTCATAGTTACATTCTCTTGATTTTTCAAAGTTCATTTTGAATTTCTTTCGTTGAAATGCAAGAGTTGGAATATTTCAGTAGTTTTTCCTCATGGTTTATCTTGTCACAGTTATATTCTCTTAATTTATCAAAGTTCATTTTGAATTTCTTTCGTTGAAATGCAAGATTTGGAATATTTCAGTAGTGTTTTTTTGCGATTTACCTTGTCACAGTTACATTCTCTTCATTTTTCAAAGTTCATTTTGGATTTCTTTCGTTGAAATGCAAGAGTTGGAAAATTTCATTAGTGTTTTGTCGTGGTTTACCTTTTCACAGTTACATTCGCTTGATTTTTCAAAGTTCATTTTGAATTTCTTTCGTGAAATGCAAGAGTTGGAATATTTCAGTAGTATTTAGTTGTGCTTTACCTTGTCACAGTTAAATTCTCTTGATTTTTCAAATTTTCTTTTGGATTTCTTTCGTTGAAATGCAAGAGTTGGAATATTTCAGTAGTGTCTTGTCATAGTTTACCTTGTCACATTTACATTCTCTTGATTTTCCAAAGTTCATTTTGGATTATTTTCGTTGAAATGCAAGAGTTGGAATATTTCGGTAGTGTTTCCTCATGGTTTACCTTGTCACAGAAACATTCTCTTAATTTATCAAAGTTCACTTTGAATTTCTTTCGTTGAAATGCAAGATTTGGAATATTTCAGTAGTGTTTTGTTGTGCTTTACCTTGTCACAGTTACATTCTCTTGATTTTTCAAAGGTCATTTTGAATTTATGTCGTTGAAATGCAAGAGTTGGAATATTTAAGTAGTGTTTCCTCATGGTTTACCTTGTCACAGTTATATTCTCTTAATTTATCAAAGTTCATTTTGAATTTCTTTCGTTGAAAGGCAAGATTTGGAATATTTCAGTAGTGTTTTGTTGCGCTTTACCTTGTCAGAGTTACATTCTTTTGATTTTTCATATTCGTAAGAGAGATATAACACTGAAAACAGCACTTCTGATGCCACTTCTTAAGTGGAAAATCTTGAATGAATAAAACGGTATCATTGTAATAATTATGGTCCAAACCCTGGAGGTTTTAAAGAACACCTACCGCGAATCCCTCCTCCAGGTCCCCATAGTAAGCTACGTAATTAAAGTCCTGCAAACACCAATGTATTAAAATACATCATTAGAGGCATGGTTCTGTTGGTACAGTGCTGGACTTCAAATTAGATTATCATGCGTTCGATTCCAGCTTGGATCCAGCTTGGATCCAGCTTGGATTTTTGTTAATCGTGGTTTGTCCCTTCTTATGATTACTGTTCAGATAATTTTTGCAAATGTGATTCACTCATTTTTAAAGCATATCCCAGGAAGGCTCATTTTAAATCTATTACTCATATCTAGGCGCTTTTTATCAATATTACCATTCAAAAGTGCCATAGCACTAAAAACGGCACTTTTGGTATCACTTCTTAAGTGGAAGAGTTTGGAAGCATAAAACGGTACCATTGCAATAATTATGGTCCTAAGTCTTTAACTGGAGGTTTATAAGACCTCATATATACTCCTCCTCCACACCCCTCTTAGTAAGTTTCATAAATCGCCTATTCAGTAGAAGGGGGGTTCTACTCCCACGCCCACACCATATATGGGCATAGAACCACGTGGTTAATGGTTTTTGTCAGTGAGAATTTGAAAAACAGGAATTTTGTCACATTTATGGATGGTTTTATGGATTTTGTCAGTGAGTGTGAAAAAACAGGAACTTTGTCACATTTATGTCTGTTTTCATGGATGGTTATGTGTGTTGGTCAATTTATTTGATGTTTTTATGGTCTTTGTCAGTGAGAATGGAAAAACAGGAACTTTGTCACCTTCATGTATTATTGAGTCTAATGGGGGTCAAGGTCAATCGATCTGTTGTTTCCGAGCCAAATGTTATGTGTTTCCAGGAAACAGTTAGATCACGTGTTTCCTTCTCAGCCAATCAGAGGGCTTTGTTTACATAACAATTTGACCTTGAGATTTCGTATATAACGGGCATGCAATGTGATTCAATTATCAGAAAGTATTGTGACACAATGGATAGAACAATTGACATAATTGATGAGCTTGAGGCCTTGGCAGCCACAATTTACCATGTAAGTGCATTTTCATTTTCAAATAAAATTGTTTTCCTTGAACACCCTCCAGTATATTCAGCTAAAACGTAAATATATTCCTTTACCCTCAAACCCCCCCCCCCACAAACCTAACCACCATACAATCTTTATACTCAATGCAAAACGTAAATATATTCCTTTACCCTCAAATAATTTCTTAGACCACACTGCTTTTCCATTAAAAACAAAAAAATTTTTTTTAAACACGAAAAACGGGTTTTAATTTTCTAACAAGCAGTGAACTACAAAACAATTAATTATGCACAAAAGCTCCGAATATTTCGGCCCCACATCCGGGAGCCTTTCTCAACGGAAAAAAAATAAATAAATAAAGCAAAAAAAAAACAACTTAAATTACATTACAATAAAACATACTAAACACATAAAGAGAACAAAAAGCAAAAACGAAAGAAAAATATAAATAAATAAGAACAAAACTCACATATTAATTAAACACTTCCATGCACTGAATGTCTTTCAACTGGCCTCCTCTCAGTATATAAATGGAAATATATTAAATAAACACTTCCATGTACTGAATGTCTATATTGATTCTACTCGCCTCCTCCCAGTATATAAATTGAAATCTATCAAAAATGAAGAATATATTTATACTTAGACCAAAACAATAAAAGGTCAACTAACCCCCCGGTCCATAACCCTTAATTAAATTTCACAAGTTCATCAACCATTTTATGAATTATAAATTGAATGGATTCGTTTTGTTGCAAGCTTAGCTGCAGTTCGTTTACTTTTCTCATCATTTAACCCATTCTGACCTTTGTTCGCAAGGTCATCTTTTGTTTCAGAAATATTATTAAAATCAGTATTGGTTGAATATCTTGCCTGCATTTTAATTAAACTATTATAAATTGAATTGATCCCAAATTCCCCTTCATCTCTATTGATGCTAGTACCCCCATATATTATCTTTTTTATTTCTATAATTTCCCTGAAGCTTTGTAAAAGTCCTACAGGACTTTTACAAAGCCTACAAAAGTCCTACAGGACTTTTTGTAGGACAAAAGTCCTACAGGACTTTTAGTCCTGTAGGACTTTTACAAAGCTTCAGGGAAATTATAGAAATAAAAAAGATAATATATGGGGGTACTAGCATCAATAGAGATGAAGGGGAATTTGGGATCAATTCAATTTATAATAGTTTAATTAAAATGCAGGCAAGATATTCAACCAATACTGATTTTAATAATATTTCTGAAACGAAAGATGACCTTGCGAACAAAGGTCAGAATGGGTTAAATGATGAGAAAAGTAAACGAACTGCAGCTAAGCTTGCAACAAAACGAATCCATTCAATTTATAATTCATAAAATGGTTGATGAACTTGTGAAATTTAATTAAGGGTTATGGACCGGGGGGTTAGTTGACCTTTTATTGTTTTGGTCTAAGTATAAATATATTCTTCATTTTTGATAGATTTCAATTTATATACTGGGAGGAGGCGAGTAGAATCAATATAGACATTCAGTACATGGAAGTGTTTATTTAATATATTTCCATTTATATACTGAGAGGAGGCCAGTTGAAAGACATTCAGTGCATGGAAGTGTTTAATTAATATGTGAGTTTTGTTCTTATTTATTTATATTTTTCTTTCGTTTTTGCTTTTTGTTCTCTTTATGTGTTTAGTATGTTTTATTGTAATGTAATTTAAGTTGTTTTTTTTTTTGCTTTATTTATTTATTTTTTTTCCGTTGAGAAAGGCTCCCGGATGTGGGGCCGAAATATTCGGAGCTTTTGTGCATAATTAATTGTTTTGTAGTTCACTGCTTGTTAGAAAATTAAAACCCGTTTTTCGTGTTTAAAAAAAATTTTTTTGCCTTTACCCTCAAACCCCCCCCCAACAAACCTAACCGCCATACAATCTTTATACTCAATGCAAAACGTAAATATATTCCTTTACCCTCAAACCCCCCCCCCCCAACAAACCTAACCACCATACAATCTTTATACTCAATGCAAAACGTAAATATATTCCTTTACCCTCAACCCCCCCCCAACAAACCATACAATCTTTATACTCAATGCAAAACGTAAATATATTCTTTTACCCTCAAAACCTAACCACCACAAAAAGAAATACCTTTTCAATAAATTTATTCTTTCTGTAAGCCTATCAACTTCTGTCTATATCTTAGCTATTAAGCCGCTAACTTGACAATACATTTCCGCAAGGTTATAATTACTTTGTCACCCCTCTTCCGGTGTGTTCACGGTATCGGTCTAGCCAAAGGGTTTGTTTTGGTTGTCAAATTAAAACAGTTTTAAGCAATAATATGTGATGCACTATTTTGGAGAAGTGAAATGGATTATTTTCAAATTAAGTCTAACAATATATTTAGGACATTATGTAAAAGGGGGGAGGGGGCAATACATCGCTTCTAACAGCTTCGTTGTAAGTAAATTATGTAAAAGGGGGAGGGCAATGCCTTCAATTCTACCACCATCAGTGTAAAATGAAAACAAACTATTTCTTCGCATTAAAAGTAAGGGGGGATTCGGTGTGTAGACATGTACACCCATTGACAAGAAAACTAATGTGTAAATATATGCGTTGCGTCTCTAGGCATGTTTTTAATTTTTTTCAAGCTTTCAATAAAGTTTCTTTTATATTCCCGGGCGTGAATCCAGGATTTTTGTTGGGGGAGGGGGTTAGCACTTTTAATAGTGACAAAATAGAAAAGATAATTGTTTCTTACCTTAATTGCTTCTTCGTCATTTAGTGATTTTAGCTATAACATTTGAATAAAAGGTAGTAAGATACATTCTTTGTTGATCTACATTGCGCTCGAATAAAACGCATGATTAACTCAATGAGAGGGTAGACATAGGGTGGGTTAATTTTCCTAAATTTAGGGGGGAGAGAATATGGCTTTTTTGCTTTACTAAAATGAGATAAATACTTTTCTAAACAAAATTATGGTTAATAATTTTCTTTCTGTAAAAAAAGGGAGAAATTATTTTAATACTAATTTTCTTCTCTTCTTTAAGGCAAATTATGAAGAATTTGCGGCCCCTACAACGAAGAGAGCTATGGGTACCGCGAATAGCGAAAAATGCTCCTCGCCGCCACCCGCTAAGAGAGCAAGGGCCAATAATGCGCCCCCTGCGAAGGCTACTGTCATGCTATATGGTCGCTGGCCAAAACCCCCCAGCTCCACACTGCCTACCCAAGTGCAGCCGTCTGTACCAGCCCCTCTTAATCAAGCCTCAATGCTGCCTCGTCAAGTTGCAGCCTCGGCTGCACGAGCCCAGTATATCGCTAGCCCGGCTGCGAAAGATAGTGATGGACATGATATGATCCATTTGAACCCCAGTCATACAGCAGGGCTTTCAGGACAAGATACAATGCCTGGTCCTTCGGGCACCCAAGCCCAGGTGGATTATGCAAATGTAAGCATTTTTTTTCCTACCTATCTATTTCTTCCAATGTTTTTTCTTTTTCAATCCCAATATAAACTTATCTCTGCAAGATATTAACCCCTCACCCCAAACTTTGTTTTTTCTACCCTCCCTCAGAGATATCTAAATGTATTTTTTAGCAAAGAAACCGCTCTTTTCTCTGTTGCTATTGCTTCGATATCTCATGTAGTTTAGATACCATTGAAACTCAAAATGCTATTCCGTTCACAATTGAATATTATCTTGTTTTAATCTTTGGCTTAAAGCTCCGCACAAGCATATAAATAGTTTGTCACCCCTCTTCCGGTTTTGTTCTATCATTAGCGACGGTTAGACCGCCAAGTCTAGGCTTTCAATGCTTTTAACATAACTCTATTGTTTGGCCAAGAAAATTAGCTGTGAATTTTCTGCAAATTAGCGTTAGATTTTTGGGAAATTGGAATTCTATGTAAGAGCGAAACAAGTTATACCACCAAAAATAATAATTGCTATTTTTGACATTGCTGAAAAGTGGGGGAGGGGGCATAGTTGCACTCGAATCTTTTTGGTCACTTAAAAAGCGCAGTTAATTACTGCTAATACTCACCACCTTTGAAACTCTATTCCATTCACATAGTTTTAAGAGAGATTATTCCATCTGTCACATATTGGCGTTCTAATTTACACTGAATATTTCTATCATGCCAAAGATTTTAGTGAGGGGAAAGCGACTTAACGGTTCCAGCCTGGAACACTCGCACGAGAATTAGAAATATGGAATTAGAAATATTTCAACTTTTGAAGGGCATTATGTAAAGGGGGCTGGGAAGAGCTGTGGGAGGCGTTGCATAAAGCGCCGCGGGCCCGAGAAGCGCCGCAGGGATGCGCCGCGGGTCAGGAAAGCGCCGCGGGATGCGCCGCAGGACGCGCCGCGAAAAAAAAGAAATTGCCACCTTCTATGTCAAATCTTAGATTGTCGTTAAGTTGAATTAACCAAATGCTTTTAAGCAATAATAATTTTAACAGTAGGTATGGCACATTGAAAATAAGCTATTTTTCATTTATAGGTTGGTGCATTGGTCCCATATTCGCCGTCCAGTGAAGAAGGGGAAGAACCACCAATGGAGTTTCAGGACAATGACTGGCACAATATCATTGAAACACCTTTTAATATTGATGAGTTTTTAGATGATTATATTAATGTAGAACTTAGCACAGTTGAGCAGGTAGACTTGAGCCCAAATACACTACAGCTTTTAGATGATTTCACTGGGAACCCTCCTCTATCCCCCACTGATTACCTACTTCCACTTCAAGCAACTGAAGTGGAGCAGAGTCCAAATATTGTTGAACAACTTGGGGGAGGGGGTACATCTTTCCCCGATTTTCAATTATCCAACACAATATTAAATAATGTAGTTGTTTTCACTGCAACGTTTGGGATCCTTTTAATACACTTATGGTGGGAAATTTTGTTTTTGATCCTGTAGAGATTGTGCATGCATATGTAGATAAAATTCGTGCACTACTGGATAAACAAATTCAGTTGTGGGGGGGGGGGGTAGGGATTCAATTAAGGTTTCTGTTGTTTTAAAGGTTTTTTATTTGAATGAGGAGAAAAGCGAAGTGTATTATCATTTTATACATTCCGAGATGCGCGTAATTTATCCAAATTTAGAAAATTTTGAGGGTGTTTTTAGTGAGTGGGTAGGACAAATTATAGCGCATCTCGAGAACTATAACGAAAATGGGAGTGGGTCTGTAGTTTTATTTATTGAAAATTTAAGTGTAAATATTTGTAAATTTAAGAAAGATTTTATTTTAAGAGGGGGGCATGGGGGAGGGAGGGCAGTTGAACTAAAATATAATCCAGATCTAGTAGGTTGTCGTGGTGTCCAGAAGATCTGTTTTGAAACAGATCAAAAGTGTTTCAAGTATGCTTTCCTCATATCAGCATTTCAGCCTCTAGCAGATGACGCTACGAAGAAGAATTTAGATCACTGGGCTGTACATGGGAAGGACGGGTCCGATTTCCCAGTTGTAGATTTCTCTTGCCTAGAAGGAAAATACCCAGTAACGCTAAGATCCATTGACATTTTTGAAAGGGTCAATGCCCATTTAAATATCGGCGTTACTGTGGTACAATACGAAACAGAATTTGAAGATGGAACTCGTTCTAAAAAGAAGGGGGTGGTTTTCCCCGTAAGGGGCCCGTCAGTTGATTTGGTTAAACACTGGGTTTGGTTGCTATACACACCACCTAGTCAACCGAACGCAATCGGTCATTTTAACCCTATCACTGACATTAGTAGAGTTCTGGGGGGTGGTAAGCATAAGCGGGTACGTTTCTACTGCCCAACATGCCTATCACAATTCCGTAGTGATATAAAACTACGGGGTCACATGAAGCATTGTAGACAGCATGGATATCAGACAGTGGAAACGGTTTCAGGGGATAGGGCCATTTTACGTTTTAAAAATTTCCAGAACACCCTTCTCCAATGCAACAAAATATCTTTGGACTGTGAAGCTAAGCTGGTGGAGGTGAATGACCCCCAATATCCAAACCGTATCAAAGAAAACCAGGCCATTGCAGTGTCCTATGCTCATGCGCAAAGAGATAGTTCTAACACCATGCGGTTGTTAGAAATAGTTGAGACATTGGATGAGGGAGATGAGTGCATGGTCAAGGCATTGACTAAACTGATTGGCACGGCTAATGGCGCTATTTCTCGTTTGAGAAATACACATTATCCAATGGTGCTGTCTGCAGAGGATCGTCTCGCGATTAAAAATCAAAAAATATGTTGGGTTTGTAAGGGGGGGTTTGTAGAGGAGGATAAGGGGACTAAGGGGAAAAGAGGGGGGAAGGGGAAAGTCAGAGACCATGATCATTTGTGGCAGGAAATATCATCTGGGGGTAGTAATTTTAGGGGGGTAGCGCATCAATCGTGTAACTTAAACGTTAGCCAACAGTTTTTTATCCCTGTTTTTATTCACAACTCTAATTATGACTTAAAATTTATTTTACCGGCACTGGCACGTATGCATAGGGAGGGAGGGGTAGTAGACAGTCCAAGGGTAAATAATTCATTTACCTATAACATTATTCCCAAATCGGCCGAGAAGTTGTTGCTTCTCGAACTGAAATGGCAGGTAGCGGATAATGAGCGTACGTGCTGGAATAAAATCAGGTTTTTAGATTCTTTTAGTTTTTTTCCCAAATCCTTAAGTCAACTAATTCAAGTGCAGAAAAGCGACAATTTTGATAGCTTTCCCTTGCTTAAACAGCACTTTCCAGACAGTGAAATGTATGACTTATTAACCAGCAAAGGTGTATATGCATATGATTATTACTGTTCTGGCGCTCGCTTAAGCGAGGAGAAACTACCTCCAATTGAAGCTTTTCACAATTCACTGACCAACAGTGAATGCACAGCCGAGGAGTATGAGTTTGCCAAGAAGGTGTGGGCTAAGGGGGATTGTAAAAATGGGTGGGATTATTGTAGACTGTACTTGGCCAGTGACGTTCTAACTCTGTTGGATATAGTCTGTAAGAATACTGACCAGATCTATTCAGAGTTCGGGTTAGATATAGGATATTATTTTTCTACACCCCATTTAGTGATGGATTTAATTTTAAAAATTAGCAGGGAGGAAATAGGCCTAATCACAGATGTAGATCAACACCTTTTTGTAGAGCGTTCAATGAGGGGAGGGTATGTTTTTCACGGGGACCGCGTCTTATCAACCGATCCGAGCGGACAAAGAACCGGTGTAAAGTCAAATGCAGTGTTCTTGGACATGAACTCGTTGTACCCCTCGGCAATGTCCCACTACTCTTTGCCATGTGGGAACTATCAATGGCTTGAGAATCCTTGTGAGTTCCCCGACATTAACACCGTCGAGGACAACGGGCCACAAGGATGGTTCTTTGAAATTGACGGTCACATTCCGCTGGCGCTTCACAGCTCAGTCAAAGATTTTGTTTTTCCCTGTATCAATCGACCAGTGACCAGGGACTCGCTGAGCCCCTACAATCGATCATTGGTTGAGGATATGGGAATGCATTGGACCCCTTCTAAACAGAAACTGATTGCTGATTTGGACCCTAAGGAGAATATCGTTGTTCACCATGTGCTTTTGCACTGGATGGTGAACAATGGCTTCAAAATCACCACAATACATAGGGTCCTGCAGTTCAATCAGCGACCATATTTAAAAACGTTTATCGATACTTTTGACGATAAACGTTCTAGGGCAAATTCAAAGGTAGAGAAGGAATTGTACAAGCTCATTCTAAATTCAGCGTTTGGCAAAATGTGTGAAAGCGTACGCAATAGATCTCGCTGCGACGTCGTGACTGACCCTCTAGAGTGTGCACGAATTATTGCCGATCCCAATTTTACATCATTCACGAGCATAGAGGCCGGCATGGTTCTTCTACACAGGAAAAAGCGAAATGTAGTACTGAACAAAAATATAGCAGGAGGTAGTTCAGTACTAGAAACTTCAAAAAAGCTCATGTTGTCGTTCTTTTACAATGTGTGCAAGGTGCAATGGCCACGGGAGGGGGAGGTTCAAGTTTACTATGGGGATACAGATTCTCTGCTGTTAAAGGTAAATGGGACTGAAGATTTATTGGGTGATTTGCAAAATGGGGTGCACATCAGCTCGCGGTGGATTTCACCAACTGGAATCCATCCCTCTACCCCGAGCTGGTGAAACGTCAAGCCCCCAACCAACTATTAAAATTAAAATCAGAGACGGGGAGTGATTTGAAATCCAGGGGGGTGTTCCCGGGTCCCAAAGTTTATTGTGTTGAAACACATAGTGGGGATGAAAAGAAGACATGTAAAGGGGTGCCTACACACTTTGTAAAGAGCAATTTTAACATGAGCGTTTACAGAGACTGTGTAGAAAGTAGCCTAGTGCCAAGAGCACAAGTGCTTGCAATTCGCTCTCTACAGTATAGAAATTATACTGTGAGAGTGGAAAAAAATGCAATGTCGTGTATATCTGACAAGGTCTATGTGCTCGAGAATGGTGTGAGTGTCCTGCCTCATGGTCACTATCGTATTTCAGACCGAGTTGAATGCGTAGACTATGGTAATCAACTTGGTCTGGATAAACTAACCTAACCAACTAATCTAACCCAAGCACTAACCACCACCACTCAACCTTTCATAAATTAACTAACCACCCAACCCGTTCATAAATTAACTAACCCAATCTCACTACCCTAACCACCTTAACCCCTTGACTCAAGCTAACCTGTAGCAGTGACGACAACTATTGTTTTTCCATCGCGACTCCCGGGGGGGTGGGGGGGCCATACCTTTAAATTCACTCTAATGTTCAACTGTGCTAGTTCCAAGTGTATTTTGTTGTTGTATAGAAAAGTGTTGTACAAAAAGTGTTTTTTTGTACAGAAAAGTGTTGATGTACAAAAGTGCTGTAGATGGACAAAAGTGTTGTACAAAAAGTGTTGTACAGAAAAGTGTTAATGTACAAAAGTGTTGTACAGAAAAGTGTTTAAAGACAATAAGTGTTTATTTATAAAGTGTTATCATTGTTCATGTTGAACAAATAGAGTTTTCATGTTGACCATGTGTCACGTTGAACAAGTGTTATCATATTGCTGTAATAAATGTTGCCATGAAATATTGTTTTTGTTGTTCTTTAATAGATAGATCTATGGGAAAATTACTACTTATTCATTGGGCACATATGATTTACAGTTAGTCATAGTCCGACTGTTGTCAACAGCATGTATCAATTTAAAACACCCTTCAGATCGTTTCTGTGTGGACCCTCAATGTCGGGGAAAACAACACTTTTAGCTAGAATAATTCAAAATTGTGATAAAATGTTTTTGGAAAAACCGAAAAAAATCTGCTATTGCTATAGTATTTGGCAAGAGTCCTATGATAAAATAAAAGCTATTGCCACAACCATACCAATACAATTCATAAGAGGACTTGATGTTTTCAATAGTATTGAACCGAACTCGTGGCTGATTATTGATGATTTGGCTGAATCCATTGAACAGTTCTCACAGGAAATGCTGCAATTGTTCACTGTCCGATCTCATCATGAACACATTTCCATAACCCTGGTTCTACACAATCTGTTTCATCAGAGCAAATGTATGCGAACCCTTGCTTTGAATTGCACTATCTATATTATCTATCGAGTCGTTCGTGATTCTAGCTCGCTCATAACTCTCAATAAACAGATATACCCCGGCACTCCAAAATTTCTGTTGTCAGCGTACACTCAAGCGACTAGCAAGCCCTACGGTTACATTTTATTGGATCTTAATCAGAGCACGCCCGAGGATCTTCGTGTAGTCACCGACATTTTCGACAATGAAATTACAGTATATCTTCCAGTGAACAGTAGAAAAGGCTATTAGTCGCTATCATGACGCTGAAGAAACTACACGAACAACGGCATTTATTTTCCGTTTTAAGCACTTCAAAACCCTTGCTTAGGAAGGCCATACTCAAACATGGTGTCGACAATGATTTCATTAATTTAATATCTGAACTTTGTTTAAATTTAACTGAGGGCAATGTTCAACTGCCAGAAGGTGTTAGACAACAGACAAAGCAACATCGTTCCACTGTACGTGCCTTGGCTTGTAAAAACAAGGGAAACAAATTTAAAAGAAAACGACTCCTTCAAGCAGGCGGTAGCTTTTTCACACTTTTACTGCCAATAATCGCAGGACTTGTAAACAGTTTTCTCTAGATGGCAAAACCCTATAAATTGACACCATATGAACTTGTCCTGTCGCCCGTCGAACATTTTGAAGACAATCTAAACAAATTCATTAATGATGAGAATATTGCCGATGATAAAAAACTGCTTTTACTTCAAGATGCATTGCGACGCATGGACAAACATAGACCTTATCGTGAGAGACCCGTCGCCGATCCCTCTAAACAAGAAACATCTCAAGATTCTGCACAATCAAAGGAGAAGGAATTGAATTCAATTGTAATGAAAATTGGAAACCTATTGCCACTGTCCTATCGAGAACAGAGTAAAAGAGTATTATCTTATCTCGTGTTGGAAACTGGTGATCAAGTTCAAGTCAACAGCACAGGGAAACGAATTATAATTCGGGGAAAAAGTTATAATCTAGTTGATTTAATTTGTGATATGGTGACGAATCGTAAAGGACTCTTATCCTTTGACGATAATCTATACACCTTTCTAAGTGTATCAAACTTTCCCAAAAGTCTTATTGGCAATAAGCAAATTCTGAAGAAACTAAGAGAATATAGTCCTCCAACAATACCATTTAAAAAAGAAGAAGATTCAATATTTGAAGATACTAGCACCACTGATTTTACAACACCTGTGGCTGCTAGTCAAAAGCGAAGACGAATTGATTCGCCCACCAGTGTGCAAAAGGGGAGTTGACATTACACTACGTGTTTACGTTCAAAATGGATGAAGTTTTGAAAGGTATCTATGAAAATGTTGGTGAAGTGGGAAGTTTAAGTTCTCCCAAAACGCTTTCTAGAGCTGTCTCCGGCACCACATTGAAAAATGCAAAAGAGTATCTAGAAAATGAACCGAGTTACACACTACATCGGAATCATAGACTTCGCAGTAAACAATATCGTCAAACTAAAGCCTTTTTCCCTCTGCATATAATGCAAATGGATCTTTTAACTTTAGACGCAGTTCAACGGCGTCACAATACACCCTACAAATATATTCTGGGGGCAATCAGTGTCTTTAGTCGCTATGCCTATGCCATTCCGCTGCGATCAAAGAGAGGTGTTGAAGTTGCTCGGACCATTGAAAGTATTCTTGAACAGGATTCGTATAGAAAAATTCAATCAGATCGTGGTAGTGAATTTGTTAATCCTCATGTGCAAAAGGTTCTTTTGAAATATAATACAACACTTTATCATAGTCACAGTCCGATAAAGGCTGCATTGGCCGAACGATTAATAAGAACGATTCGTCTATTAATTTCAAGATATTGTACACTGAAAAATACATCTGCTTTTATTCACGATTTAGATAAAATCATGCAGATATACAACCATCGACCACATCGATCTCTGTCCAACTCTAGCCCTCGGGATGTTCACTACAGTGAGAATACATTTGATGCTTTTCTAAAGCAATACTCCAATGGCAATGAGAAGAAAAAGAAGAAGAAATTCAATGTTGGTGATACTGTTCGAATTAATAGAACCACCAATATTTTTGAAAAGGGGAATTATTTATGGAGCACCGAACTTTTTAAAGTGTCCAAAATCCTAGACACCATACCCATAACTTATCGACTACGAGACACCAAAGATGATGAGATTCTTGGCGGTTTTTATGAATATTAACTGCAAAAAGTTAGAAACACTAGTGAAATTTATCAAACTGAAAAGATATTAAAGAGACGTACTCGTAGGGGCAAGAAACAGTTACTTGTTCGCTGGCTAGGATACAACTCGGATTTTGATTCTTGGGTCAGTGCTGAAGATATTAACAATGCCCAATGATTTCTATGTGACTTTCATGTCCAATGTTTCTGATCCTCTCTACAATGATCTGAATAAAACAAGTGATTTTTGGACAAAACTCTCCCCCACCATCAAATTCGACGGAAAGTATGAAGTGGCTCTTGTCGACTGTATTCTCAAAAATACTTATGACATCCTGAGAAAAGATCGTAAATATGAAATAAAAATTAGACCCTATGATTGGCCACCACCACCAGGTGATCAAGAACAAATTCAAAAAATCAATTGGTTGGATTATCCATATATTGAATCACCCTACGAGGAACTCACCTGTATGAATAATTTATGTCGTTCTATTAATAAAAGAATTTCCGCCCGTAAAAAAGGAGCTTTTCATTTCCTACTATTCAAAGGAGGAGGGCAAGATCTACATTAGTTCACCTATTGCCAGTGAAAAGGTTATTCTCAATGATAACCTAAAGGATGTTCTTGGCTTTAAGCTCAATATAATCAACGGTAAAAGTGCCGGAAACACTAATTTCATTTTTGCTGACTACCCGCCTGCCTTCTCCACAGACACTTGTATATTTCTCTACGCCTCATTTGTGGAAACATCTCGTGTTGGTAATTCAAATGTCCCCCTCCTACGAGTTCTTGAACGAAAAACCAATCAAGAACATATTCATCACTACAATATAAAGTATCTTCAGTATATTCCCGTAAACACTTCCTATTTGGAACTCTGTCAGTTAACACTAAGAACTGAATCGGGTGATCAAATAGCAATTTCAAAAGGTTTGGCTGTGATTACATGTCATTTTCGACCCATCGTTCAACAGCAAGATGTCTAATAGAAAAGTGGTATTCACTTGTCCTGATATTGACTGCTATGTTAATACTCTTGGCCCAAGACAACAGGGCAATGGAATGGACTATTACAAGGGTCGCTCGTCAATGTCTGGCTACGGTCTTGGCAGCTGGTTTGCTAAGCTGTTTCGCTCTTCACTACCATTGGCTAGAAAATATCTTGTACCGGCTGCGACAGATTTTGCATCCTCTACACTATACGATTGGGGCTCTGGCAAGGATTTTAAAAAAAGTGCTAAGGAAAATCTTAGGTCCAGCGCGTGAACCCTTGGCGAGAAATTAAAACAGAATTGTAAAGGTTTAAAAAGGTCAAGAAACAATGCATAACTCATCAGTCTCTACTCAGGTCGGAAACGAAAGACATCATCCCTTTTGTCAAAGAAAAGAATGAAAAAGCCGACACGTAGTGTAAACAGAAGGCCCAGGAAGAGAATTAATAGATCGAAACTTGATTTCTTCTCTTAAGATGTCCTACCTACCACATAAGGATTCTCAACCTTCAATCACCGCCTCATTGAATCTATTCAATGCTGAAAATGTTGATGTGAGTGTCAAGCATGGATACTATGAACAATTCTATCCACTACAACCCCTCTCCGATAATATCCACTTTCAAATTTATTCCAATGAAGACTACTTATGGACATGTCTTCGACATTTATAGATTTACAAATGAAAGTCCGGAAATCCGATAATACAATGCCAGTTCGAGCTGATGGGATATCCTATGAAAATTGTATACTACATAATTTATTTCGTCAAATTAGTGTCTACATCAATGGCACGCTGGTGAGCACAAGCAACAATCTCTCCAACTATGCAAGCTATATCCAATTCATGCTGATGACACCCAAGTCATACAAGGAATTGAGAGGCGCCTCCAATGGATATGAATATATTACTAATACTGTTAGTACAGATGCGCTTAAAAATACTACAACTAGTGAATTACATCTAGTTGGAAAAATATATCATGAAATATTTAATATACCCCAATGGCTGCCGCCCAATGTTAAAGTGGATATAAAATTGACGCTTGCACCATCTAATTTCATATTGAGAAAAGAACTTGCTGCCAATTCCGATGTAAGTCTCTCCCTCACCTCAGCAATACTTCATGTACGCAAACAGCAGGTTATGAGTTCTGTTGCTTTGGCCGTGGAAAAACTGAGAGCCAATGGAAATAATATTAAACTACTTGTTCCTCATACAATCACCAATCAACGTCATATTTACATGGGGTCACGCACCTTCACCGATTCATCCTTTATCAATGGCGAAATCCCCTCGAAACTTGCATTGACATTTGTAAAGAGCGCCAGTGCAATAGGATCATGGACTGAATGCCCACATAAATTCGAGATGTTTGGACTTTCATCTCTTGTGTGCAAAGTAAACGGTATCCCACTCTACAATCTATCTTTTGATAAATCCTATAGAACATTGTATGAGTTGACCATGCAAACCCTAGATCATGATTCGCAACTATTTGAAAATGGTATAACCGAAGATATGTTTGCTAAAACACATGGTATCATTGTATTGTATTTGTCTGGTACACAGGATATGAGTATAGTGCGTACGGGGACTGTGCGTTTAGAGTGTACATTTGCCAACCCATTGGCTGAGAGTATTGCACTAATCTCACTAAATCAATATGAAACCTATTGGGAAATCACTCCCGAAGGCAGTGTTCTACTAGACTTGGCCCCATGAACACCAGTCAAATAATCAGTGTATTTAATATGGACCCCTACATGTCCCAGTACAAATCCTATTGTCTACCCTCAGACTGTCTAGGAAAAATTCAAAGTGCCAACAATACCTTGATTATTGTTAATAGCAGTCCATCGACTGTGCTGACGGGTCATTGGCTGTGCATCGTTCAAACAACGAAGACGATTGAGTTTTTTGATCCTCTTGGCCTACCCTATACATTCTACACACCTCACATCAGAAACTATATTGAGAGCAGTGGGAAAACTATTATTCAAAATCGAAAGAGGGTGCAGGATCTAACGACTAAAAGCTGTGGCTTCCATGCACAACTATATTTTGTGTTCCGATGTCGTGGCTATACTTACAAGCAATTTCTCCATATTTATGGTGACAATCCAGGTCTGAACGACTTTCTAGTGGAAAATATACTTACAAGTGTATTTAATATTGATTTCAGTGCCCTAAGAATAAAGTGCTTAATAAATGTTTGTGAATTTGTTTATTAATAAAATGTATATATACAACAATGTCTTTAAATCTTCACTTTTAGATTTCTTCATCGGTGTATAGGCAACTGTCGTGAACCACTAATGCTGGTAAATCATTTGGATTCACTGTATATTGATCTTGATTGACTGCAAAGTCAGGGTCACATTTTCTGCAGTACAATGTAACTTCACTCTTGTCATATCTGTTTGTATAGTCAATGATACTATTTGCATTCATTTTATGAAATTCACGAGTTTCAATCTGTCTATTTGAAGCAATATCACATACAGTGTTTTCAAGTGGTGAATCATATTCGGTAACTGCCAAAAAAAATCGCTTGGTTTATAGTCATAGTAGGCAGTGTCATCACAGCGATGACGCAGAAACCAGATTGTCTTGTTACCCCAACAGTTGAATCGTAGACCAGATTCCTCTTCCCAGAATAATTTGAATCCACGACGATACCAATCTCGTAGAAATAAACTAAAATCACGTTTAGGATTCTTTCCAATCATAGCAGGGTAAGTATTCTCCCACTGATCACATTTATCATTGTGACAATTGGAGCACAGGTGCCCTCTAGGGTGAGAGTCACACACCTCTTCAAGACATGAATTACATCCTTTAATTTGTACTGCATAGCCTCTATGTAATTTGCAAGGATTACATAATTTACACTTTTCACTATAGTCATCAATAATTGTACAATTCTCACATTGAGTCCAACTGCCAAGAGTGTACATGCACAATGGGCATATATAGAACATTTTTGGTTTCCGATGTCAACTCTCTCACAGCTAAAACGAAACTGATCCTCTTCGTTCGATAAATTCAAAGTGTAGGAAAGGGGGGAGGAGTAACTCTGTGACGCTACCTCTTTCGAAGGAGGAGCCATCTACATTGGCAATGAAAGTATATCCACAATATGATTCTGACTTGTCGTGATTAATATATCAATAAATTGAGTATAAGCATTTGAATCACATTTTAAAAGTTTCATACAATAGTCCAATGGGGATTATTCCAAATGGCGAGAAAATCATCATCCAAAATCAAATGTTTTTCCATAAACACTAGATTTGATCTAATTCTCTCTTTCTCAAATTTATTCATTTTTCAGTCCTTTCACTCTGACTGTTGACTCTAGACTGACCAGAAAAGAAAGTTGGCTCGGAAACAACAGATCGATTGACCTTGACCCCCATTAGACTCAATAATACATGAACGTGACAAAGTTCCTGTTTTTCCATTCTCACTGACAAAGACCATAAAAACATCAAATAAATTGACCAACCCACATAACCATCCATGAAAACAGACATAAATGTGACAAAGTTCCTGTTTTTCATTCTCACTGACAAAATCCATAAAACCATCCATAAATGTGACAAAGTTCCTGTTTTTCAAATTCTCACTGACAAAATCCATAAATTACTGTACAAACAGACATAAATTATGTAAAAAAAAGTTGTAGGTGGCAGCAGGGGTGAGCAATGGGAGATATTATGGCATCTCTACTCTACTCATCTTAAAAGTAAAAGATTATTGCAAAAAAATTAACTAATATTAAAACTTTTCAACGGAAAATCTACCAAAAATTAAGCTTGAATGATCAACAGTTTTGAATTGAACCTTCAAAGTTCACTCTGCGATGAAGCCTGTGTGCTATTTCTAACGGCGGTAATTCAGGGGAAGGGATGTCGTTCCCCCTTAGTTTTTTGCTCCTGCCTAGGTTTTGAAAAACACCTTTTTTTGTCATTTCATTGGAAAAGGCACTTTTCCAATGAAATGACGAAAAATGTTTGTTTTACCCTTAATCTTTGTTTGACCATTGATTTTACAATCGAAAATCAATTCCAGAAAAATCTTTGTTAAGTGGAAATGTTATACTACTTTCAGGACCGTATCCAGGATATTTTTTCGGGGGGTGTGTTACTCAAGGTTTTTTTTGTTTGACCCTTAATGTTTGTTTGACCATTGATTTTACAATCGAAAATCAATTTCAGAAAAATCTTTGTTAAGTGGAAATGTTATACTGCTTTCAAAACGCAACAAAAATGGATATAAACAAATTTTTTTGCGTTTTGAGTTTTTTTGTGTAACAGCCCCCGAAAAAAATCCTTGCGTAAAACACCCCCCGAAAAAATATCCTGGATACGGCCCTGAAAGTAGTATAACATTTCCACTTACCAAAGATTTTTCTGAAATTGATTTTCGATTGTAAATGCCCACACTAGTGGCTAGTCAATACACCTTATGATCGACCTTATGGTCGAGACCAAGAAATACATCGATTTACTAGTATATTTGTACTAGTTTTATGGATATATATTAGACTAGCTGAGGATAAAAATCAAACGGAAAGAAAAAAAAGTAGCCTTATGTGGAGAATATTGTGGTTAAAGTCAATTTTCTTGATTTTGAAGCCAATATATTGTCCTTGTTATTCAAGCCAAGGGACGGTAAGTTTGGGCGTCATCGTCTCTTACTAGGTTGATAGCTACCACTGCAGCCTGGATGATCGTCTTTTAATGTAACTTATTCAAAATCAAATTTAACCTCGAATGACGTCATATATACCACAGACCTTTTTTTTCTTTTCCCCGTTTCATCCGTTACTATGAGATTGGCTTCGGTCCTTACTGTAAACAACATAATGTCGTGTTTTTCTATTCACGCCATAGCTCTAATAAAACTATGACGACACTCATTATTTATCTAGTAGAGTTTCACGCAAGGTGGTTCTAATGATGTACTTTTTTTTATCTGACTCTTTTTTTTATATTTCTTAGCATTGGACTGATCGTCTCATACTAGGTTTCTAGCTACTGCTGCAACCCAGATTCACATGCATAGTTATGAGAGCCAGCGTGGCCGAGTGGTCCAAGGCGCTGGTGTTAGCCGCCAATCTCTTCGGAGGCGTGGGTTCAAATCTTACCGCTGGTATACGATTATGATTTATGTACAAAAATCAAATCTCTTTGAAAAGACTGCAGTATGAAAAGACATCAAAAATGCAGTTTTGAGTGGAAAAATTTATTCTCTTTTAGAAGTAATTTATTTTAGTTACAAAAGATTTTTAGCCCAATTAATTTTCTTTAAAATGAGCCATTGAACAATGGTGTACTTTTTGTTTTGATCTGACTCTTTTTTTTAGGAGTTTATGTTTTTATGTTTATGTATGTGTGTAGGTTTTTATGTTTCTTAACGTTGGACGTGATCGTCTCTTACTAGGTTGCTAGCTACCGCTGCAACCCGGATAATTTTCTTTAAAACGAGCCATTGAACAACTCTCTACGATGTTCCAGTGCAAAGCTATCTGTGGATAAGAAAAAGAAAACGAAAGAAAAAAAAATATCCTGTTTAAGCAGAATGTTGTAGCAGCTGCCACTTTTCTTGATTTTCAAGCCAATATATTTCCCTTGCTGTTCAAGCCAAGGGACAGAAAGTTTTCCTATACAGGGGTTTATGACAAGGCGGTTTTAATGGTGTACTTTTTGTTTTGATCTGACTCTTTTTTTTAGGAGTTATGGGTTTTTATATTTCTTAACATTGGACGTGATCGTCTCTTACTAGGTTGCTAGCTAGCGCTGCAACCCGGAAAGGCAGTGAACTAATAATTTTTGTTCGTTTTAAGTTTCAACTTCACTCATTACTTCCCTCGGAAAAGCTTTGTTTTTAAAATTAATTCCCTATTTTAGAGCAGATGTGAACTAGTTTAGAGCAGATGTGAACTAGTTTAGAGCAGATGTGATTCGAATTATTGTTTGGCAAGGTGAAAAGAGATCTAGAGACCGATTCAGGCGACTAGAAATTTCGTACAAGTCAGATAACTCATAAACACCTTCCCCCCCCCCTTGAGAGAATCGTCAATTGCGAGGGTAAAGCTAAGTTCTGACATATGACAGTTAAACTGCCCCCCCTTTTTGATTGCCAGTTGCCCTCCTAGCTAACAACAAAGAAAATCATTTTTGTTTCATCTAAATTAAACGGTCCAATCATGCTTCAGAAATTTTCTATTTTTCTCAATCTATTTCTTGAAAATTTCCAGATTTTATTAGCAGTATAAGTAATACAAAATAATAATCAGTTTTATTTCCGAAACTGATCTGGGAGAAGTTAATTAGTTCTATATTGACACGGGATTTAGTAGATATATGGTTTTCTATTGTAAGAAAACCATATATTAAATATGGTTTTCGGCATAAATGTTAAATGCTGCATCTGATTTTTTTTTTTTTTTTTTTGGTTTTGTTGTGATTATTCAGGCATTATAAAGATTGTGCGAGCCCAGCCTAGGTCGTTATCAAATAAAAATTCAAGTAATTTAGCTCTGTATCATAGCACAGGCAATTTCACTTATCTACGATATCTTCAAATGGTAAGTTGCCGGAGATCCAGTGCTAAAGGTACACTCTTGTCTTTTCAAACAATATTACGAGCATATAATGTAGAACTGATTAATCCCTTTTCACTGTAATTGGAAAAAAATTTACGAAAAATATAGGATATGTTAAAAAAAGAAAACAAAAGATTGAACCCGTCACGTATATTGGAATTTATTGCTAAGGTGGGGGAGGGGATTCCTCAAAACGGCAAACTTCATAAGCAACAGATCTTTTTTTAAAATTGAGACTTCAGGGGTCATGCCCAGAAGGGACGGTAGTATTAAATTTGTAAAAAGGGAAAAAATAGGTGAATAGTTTAATCAATTTTTTTTTAATCACATGGCCTTGAAAGGGGCTCGCCCAGGCCCCCTCCCCACACCCGTACTATATACATGCAGATTTTTACATATAAATTACTTTAGTGATTCGATGCGAAGAAACTAATATACTAACCAATTATGTGTGGTTCCATGTGTGTGTGTGTGTCTATGATCCAGATGTTTTCTAATTATTTGGATGCATTTCTCGTGGTTTCTATACAGCTGTAGGACTTGTCATTTGATTGATTACTATCGTTAACTATATCAAGTTTAATTTTGTATTAAATCAAAGTAGATATTTTATAATCGTAAGGAAAATGCAAAAGGCTAAGTATGGAGTAAACCACAGTTGTAAATATATATAGTTATGGAAGCTCTTTTCTTCTTAATCAAAATATTAATGGACATAATGAAGCCGTTTTTATTGTATTTGAAAGGAGAACGTATTCTTGACTCCGCCTTCGCACGCTGGCAATAATGAATTTTTTGTGAATGGCTGTCGCATATGCGTCAATCAAACTATTTTCGCTCCAACCACCTCCCTCTATGGCGCTAATAGTGCCGTGTGCCATTTTCAAAACTTGAACATCAACTAGTAAACTACTTGATGATTCGCTAAATAAAAGTATTTCAAAAAAAAACTAAATGGATTGCCTCAAAATTTACGCATGCTTGTTTAAAAAGTTTGACTTGGCATCCATTTTTTATATGTTTTAATGGAATTTTGTTAAAAGGATAAGTTTTGACCAAAAGTGTGTCCTTTCATATAGCTTTAAATTGACAGTCAGCAATATAATTATTTTTCGAAATATTTCTTCCCTCTGATTTTCTTCTTTTTCATTGCTGAAGTATGGGCAAACTAAAACCATAATGTCCCAAATATATGTCGTCCATCAGAGCGCAAATAAAAAATGAAGTCTTTTTGAGGGATTGTGAGAGGGATAGCCCCGTTTTTATTAATAATCCTTAATTATAATTTTATTGTGTTGTTTTGTTGTTTTTACTACTACTACTACTAACAACAAAGTCACCACGGCACCTAACTTAGTTTCTGCCTTTAGGTTTGAACACGGCGCTCTACTTCCTGTTGGAAATATTTTTATTTTTGGAAAACGGTAAAAAAAAAGAGCAATGCCGAAACTGTTAAAAAAAAGGAATCCAAATTTTAACCAAGAAAGTCAGTCAATGATGTATATTTTTTCATTTTTGTTCCGACTCATAACAGTTGTTTTGTTGTCATTCCCATTCAGAAAATACGAACATGTTTCCTTCTAACTTCCTCTGCCTCATGGCACTGAAGAAAAGATAGTTGTCGTACCGAAATATTTGTTTTCCTCATCCAGAATTTCGTCGACCTTTAGAAACTCCATTCTCGATCTTCATTTCTTTTATTTTCTTTTGTTATGGCAGACCAATGTCATTTACGAAATTATTTTCACGCACACCATGATTTTTTTTTTTATCTGTGCCCAAACATTTGCTACAACCAAGGTCGTTCATAGTGTTGGTACATTCTGGACAAAATTGACATTGTTGGGTCAGTTACGGGGTTTGTCAATTGCATTGAGGTCAGGGTTGAGGTCAATTTTTTTTGGGGGGGGAGGGGGTGCCCCTTCCTCAATACCCTCGCTCTTTACGCTAAAGTTTTCTTTAGAACTTATAAAAAAGCTTACTATTCTAATTAAACGGCCTTTGTGTTTCAGGAGTTGCTCTTAAAGAATTGGGACAAAAAGTCAAACTTTAGCGTTAAGAGCGAGGTAATGAGAAGGGGGTAACCCCCCTCACAGAGGGAATAATTTCTGTTCGTTTTGAGTTTTAATTTTGCTCCGTATTTTTAGTTTAAAAAAATTGTTTTTTTTTTCATTTAGTTTCTGATTGTTTTTCAAATAATGCGGATAAATCTGGGTCACCCTTCAGGAAAAATTACCCCCTCGCGGAAAACTCTCCATGGAAAGTTCCTCCTACGTAAAATACGACCCGCGTAAAAATACCTCCGGGCAACTCCCTCCAGATAATTCCATTCTTGCTGAAAATCCTGCCCCTCGCCATAAAATTTCTTAAGGACGATTCTGTCTGAAGAATTCTCATTGGCGTGCTTCCATTTAAAAGGACTTTAATTTGTAATCGTTTCCCCAATCACTCTGGAAATCCCCCTTTCCATGGAAATTTTTCCCAAGAAATCCAAAAGCACTGAAAATAGCCTCCAGAGAATTTCCTCCGGAACATCTCCACATGCAAAATTGAGTTCTTAAGCAGAAATTAAGACAAATAAAAAGAATTCCTTTCAACAGTTTAACTTTCTCACAACTCTATTTTTTTAAACAATAAAAAACTTTAGCGTAAAGAGCAAGGCGTTGAGGAGGGGACAGCCCCTTTCATATACGGAATAATTTCTGTTCGTTTTAAGTTTTAATGTCGCTCCTTGTTTCAGTTAAAAAAAACTTGTTTTTTTTCATTTAATAACTATTTAAAAGCTTTCTGACCATGTGTTTTAAAATTTGACCTGTATAATAAAAAACAAAACAAAATCATTTGCTTTAGATTTTGCTTTAGAGACAAACTGGATGAGTCCACAAAAACTAGCAGATTCATTTTAACAGCCAGGTTTTCCATTTTAATCTTATCAGTTTGTTTATACTTATAAAAAAACAGTTTTTCCCGTGATAAACATATTTAAGAAAATTAATCAGTAATGAAACGATGATTTATTGCGTTCGTGCGAACATATCGTATTATAGCTTAGAAATGCTTTTGTCATTTGTCAACAACATTTGCTGTCAGTTGGGTCTTATTCTGGAAGCACGGCTATAAAAAAGACAAAATACTATAGGCCGTTAACAGATCCGTGTTTAATAAAGCATTTTTTACTTTCTCATCTTAATCGAGTAGGACATTCTGAAATCAATACTCACCGCAAAAAGAACTATTTACAAATTGTCTGACCATATATTTTAAAATTTGTTCTGAATAACTTAAAACTACAATTCTAGATTTTATTTTAGAGATAAATCGGCTGAGTCCACGAAACTAACAAGAGCCACATTCGTTTTAATTATCTGGTTGGTATTCCATTTTAATTTAATCACTTTGTTTAAACCATAGTTCATATGATTATCCAGTAAGCTTATCGCAGATCATTTCTGGTCTTCGTTCTCGGTGCGAACAAAAAAGCTCCTCCCACTTCTTTCTGCATTAGCGGGAATGCGGGTTAGTTTGTTTCCGATTATTTCCAACAAAGTGCATTATTCGTAATAGCGGGTTTCCACTTGTTTCCGATTAGATCACAGTCTGACTTGTCTACCCATGAAAAGATCTGATGCCGCCTATTTTTCTATCTGCAAAAACGTTCTCCGGAGCATTCGCACCCCGGTCCGGGTTTTTATAATCGGTGAGATAGGGAATGATCATACTGGATAATTATATGAACTGTGGTTTAAACTTATAAATTAAACAGTTTTTCCCATGATAAACTTCCTTGAGAAAATCAATCAATAATGAAATGATCATTAATGAAATGGTCATTTATTGTGTTAATTCAAACATATCCTATTATAGTCTGAAAATGCTTTGCTTCATTATTTAGGTATAAACCAGTGGTTTCCGAAAGATTTTGAGCCATGTCCAATCTAGGCCTATCTAAAATCCTGACGGCCCCCTCGTGAAATTTAAATCTTTTTATTCAAACTTAACGTGTATTGACCTGAAGAAAGCTTAATAGGTCATTAACTTCGAATCTTTTTTGGGTTGTCCTCCAGGCATATTTTATAGTCATAAAAAATATTGTCGAAATACAACACCTTTTAAACATTGTGTAACGTCACTTCCATACTATCATGGATTTTTTACTCTCTCAAAACATTTGAATGTGACGTCATTCAGGTGATTTTTTTTTTTTTTTAATTATGGCCCTAATTTATAGTCAGCCAAAGGTTGAATATCCTGCCCATGACCCACCAAACTATTGGTATACCCTACCGGTGGGGCATTCGCCCCATGTTGGGAATCACGGGTATAAACAGTAGAAAAGAATAAAAATAAATCATGTATCTAAAAAACTCTGATGTGAGGTATTTAAGCGCCAAATGTTTGCTCCAATAATCGCTTTTTATTTTGGAATAAACCAAAATAACTACGAATAATAATGCATGAATTACATAAAATATATAAGGTACTGCAAAATAAAGTAATAATCAATAGCAGCATCAAATTTTCCCCAAGAAACTTAAAGGGGAAACCACACAGGGAAAAATATTTATTTCAAAAAAGTTATATGCTAAGGAACTACTGTTGAAACGATTTTCTAGTATAAAACAGAATTCAAAAATACATAGAAGCGGGGGTAAGTTAGGGCTGACATGGTATGACAATCTAATTGTTACCTCTGTATAAAAAAAAAACTTAGTTGAAGGACATTTTTGCGTAAAAACACATTCTTCTAGACGCATAAGAATTGATATTTAACAGATTCTATGTCACTTGCCCATCGCAAGACGTAGCAGGGCCAATATGCAGATATCTTTACGCCATGATTTTACATGATAATGTAAAATCATGTGTTAAATCAATATGTTAAATTTCAAGACTTTAATAGGCTTTTCATTAACGGAAAACTATATTTACTGACGATACATAATAAATAAATAGCAAGACATTGAAGCCTTATAGCCTTTAGTTTTCTATTATCTAAAAGTTAGTAATAGTAAAAAATAGGATAAAGTTTGATCTATAAAGTTTGATCGCAGGCTACATTTTGATTAAAATGAATCCTCTTTCTACTTCATATTCAAACGAATCAGGATTAGTTTCAATAGTAACATTGTAGGCTAGCTATCTTCACTATTTGAAGACAGCCTTCATTATATGACCTGAAAGAACAAGTGACAGTGAAATCATGCACAAGCAGTATATGGAGCTACAGGACCCACATACGCATATACACAAATGCTGCAAGTGGTAGGATTGTAGAGGGTTGCGTTGGATGGTAGCGGACGGACAGGGCTGGCTCTGTACAACCTTCTCGCAGTGACCCTATTTTCAAAATGCACAAAAAGTACTGCATCCAGGATATCAAAAATCAAACATGCCCTCTTTTCTTGATAAAGAAAACCCTCATGTTTTATCAATGGAAAACTTGCATAAGTGACAGACCTGGCCCGGGGCCTATTAGGGGCTCGTCAACAAATTTAGGTTAGATACATTTGGGAATAGAAGGATGTGAGAGGGGGGCTGGTTACCCTCCGATCACTTTAGAATCTTAAAATTGAACTTTAACTTTTGATTTCCAGCCAATAAAGACTCCTCCAAAGCTTATACAACCACCTCCTCCATGAAAATGTTATATGTTAACAATAGGCAACTAGCAAAACTTATAGTCAGTGCCCTAGGGGCTGGGGGATGTCACTCTGGAGGCATATTTGTTTTTCCTTTGGACTATTTTGAACATATATTTTGAATAGCTATCTCAGAATTTTAATTAGATCCTTTTGGGTGAAAAAGTTGTAAGGGGTCTGGTTGCCCTATGATCACTTTTGACTCTTAAAAAGGAACGAGAAGTTTCAATTTCCAATCAAATGAGCCTCCTCCAAATTTTATACAATCCCACTGCTTCCATAAAAAACATATAATCTGCGGGGCAGAGCTTACAACCCAAGCCCCTTGACTCTGGAGGGTTATTTCAAGCCTGGAGGTATTTTTTTATGATTTTTCGACTATTTTGAACAAAATTTCTTTCTAAAAATTTTGATCGGATGCATTTGGGAAAAGAGGGCGTGGGAAGGTCTACTTGCCCTCCGATCTCTTTTGATTCCTAAAACGCGAACTAGACATTTCAATTTTCCCCCGAATAATACCCCCAGGGCATAACTTACAACCCTTGTCCCCTGGCTCTAAGGGGCTGTGTCAGCCCGGAGGCTTGTTTATGCTTTAACTATTTCAAGCAAAATGGCTATCTCAGAGTTTTGATAGGATTCATTTGAAGAAAAGAAGGCGTGGGGAGGGATATTTGCCCTCCAATTACACTCGACTTTAAAGTACGAACAAGAAGTTCAATATTCTCTCAAAATTTTGATCGAATGCATTTGGGGAAAATAGGGCGGGGCGTGGGGGAAGGGCTGCTTGCCCTCCGATCACTTAAGACACCACTGCTACTACAACTAATACTAGTACTACTGAGGATAAACTAAATTAAAACACAGTTTGTGCATGCGGACTATTCAAAAGTTGTATAGACAATGTTCAAGGAATGGCAGGGGGTATTAAGATGAAACTTTCAGGAACATTAAGGGGAATTTAAAACAAACCAAAAGGTTTGGTTTGTTTTATATTTTTTATATTAAGGTTTTTTTTATATATATACTCTATTCCAACTACTACTAAAGCTACTGCTACAACTACTACCACTACTACTACTTCTACTCAGGCTAAGGCCATTAAGGTAAAAATCTCACAGAATGTTTAGAAGGATGTTGAAGTAAATCAAAGCACACTATGTTCCTGCTGGTTGTCAAAAGACCATATCACCAATCAATTAGGAATTGACTGGGTATTCACCTGAAACTTTTAGGGCATTATAGAGGGGGGGGTCTTGAACTAACTAAAAGGCAATATGTTTATACTTACTGCTAAAAACTGGTACTACTTCTACCCCTACAACTGCTTCTAAAACTGTTATAACTGCTAATACAACTGCTATTGCTTCTACCGGTACTACTGAAACTAAGTTAATTAAGTTTAAAGAATGTAGAAATGTTAACGGGAATTTTAAACTAGAGCGACATGCTTTCAAGCTATGAAAAAGGGCTGAACAGCCATATGTCAAAAACAGGCTAGAGTATTAAGTTGAAACTTTCAATGTATGTTAAGGGGCTGTTCAACCAAACGGACGATACTATATGAATGCTACTTCTGCTACTCCTTATGCTACTGCTAATGCTACTGCGACTACTACTGCTTCTACTGCTACTATTGAAATAAATCAAAATAGTTTAGGTACATCCAGGTTATCAAAACGGCATAGGCGGGATACCTTTGGACCGGAATAGAGTATAAAGTAGAAACTTTTAGGGAAAGTCTATGTGGCTTTAAAACTAGATCAATGGTACTGTGTGTATATTAGTTGTCAATACACAATCTAAGCAACATCTCAAGAACAAATGAGGAAATTAATTTGAAACTTTCACGACTACTACAATTATTGTTTCTGATGCTACTATTGAACTAAATGAATAGGGTTTAAATGTAGCTAGGCTGTCAAAATAGCATAGATAGGATGTCTTGTGAAAAGAATAGTGCATACAATTCTATTTTTCAGAGGTAATTGAGGTAGTGAAAAACTAAATCAAAAGGTACGATATGTACCTGATTGACAAAAAGGCGCATATACAATATTCCAGTGACCCCTAGGTGTGTTGCGTAAGGACTTCCAGAGCATGTTATTAGAATTTTTAAACTAAACCAAATACCCTATTTGCATTCAAGTTTCTTATATAACCCTGTTTATGATATCTTAGAAACAGAAAATAGTATTAATTGACGCTTTCAGGGCATATTGAGGGGGATATTTAACTAAATATGAATACTAAAAGGGTGTATATGTGACATATCTATAATGGCTAAAGGTATTAATGTGAAATTTTTTAGGTGATGTTGGGGTGCATGTTAAAAAAGAATCAAACGCACTATGTGCATGAATGTTGTCAAAAAGGTGTATCAGAAATATTAAAATATCGCTGAAATAAATAAGGGTATTAATTTGAACACGTTACTGTAACTGCTACAACTACTTCTATTGCTGTTACTTCTACTACCGCTACAGCTACAACTTATGCTACTACCAATAAAACTACTACTGGACTATTTACATCTGTAACTGCTTATGTTTGTAACTACTTGTGATTGCGAAAACTTGTAGCAGTGGCTCTAACTATATATGACTGCAACTCTAACTACTGCTCAACTAAGTCAATGTATCCCGGTTGTCAAAATAGAACAGATACAGTATCTTAGGAATAGATCAGTGCATTGACTTAAAACCTTCCGAGAAAGTTAGGGGACGTATGATCTTTCGTAACCATCATGACTAAAATTCATATTTGACATTTAACTGTTTAAATAATGTGAAATTTCGTTACCTTCAGAGCTAAAGGTCGTATCTGACATTTTCTCACTTCCAAAGCAACTACCAAAAACTGTTTAAATAACATGACCTTTGTTACCGTCATGATTAAAGGTAGCATCTGCCCTTTAACTGTGAAAATAAGGTGTGACAGTCGAATTGTCAAAACGGTGTCTTGACAATGCCCGAAGAATAGCTCACGATATTATCTTGGACCTTCAAAGTATGTTTTTTGGGATGTTTCACTAAAGCAAAAGAACACTATGTCCATCCAAATATATTTATACGGTATACCGGCAATATGCTGTGAGGGTGTTAAAACTTAAAATATTTAAAAAATTTGTCAAAGCATGTTGAAGGGGTTATTTTGCTAAATCAAAATGTACTATGCACATCTAAGATTGTCAAAAAAGTGTTTATGTAATTTTTCAGGAAAGATTAAACATTAAGCTTAAGCTTTCAGTGTATATGGAGGGCAATAATTGCTTAATATTTGTCAAAACTCAAGGTTTTAACAGGTTGGGGGGTCTCACTTTTCTCAGAACCCCAAAGAACACATAGATTTCCCGCCCAAATATTTGAAACTTTTTTCCAGTAAGAAATATTTCTCAAAAGGCTTGCCTGTACTTGCCGAAACTGGCTATACCTAGATAAAAATACAATTATCATCTGTATCTATCGCTACAATAATGATCAGCAAACGACTCCTGACAAATAAGATCAGTTTGTCAATTATTTTAATTGCATGGCTGAAAAAGGTTCCACTTCAAAATAATGGATGGTTTTTTTAACAGCTCATTAAAAATATTTTGACAGAGCCGCTGAACTATTAAGCAGTATTAACTTGCATCAAAAGACGAATCAAATTTGACGGATTATATGCACTTTTGTAATTTTAATTGTGTTTGTATATTCTTACTGTTTGATCAAACATCAAAAGCTGCAGTTTTTTCTGCAAATTTCTCTAGTGCTTTTTGGAGATGATATGGGTTGTTACTTCAAAACTAAATATATAGATCAGACTTCATGGCAAGTAATTTTTATTTTTTAATGAAAATATGGAAAAGAAACAAATTTTTCCTATGTTAGTCTGCTGTTTTGCTACAGATTTAAGCGTCATTAATATTTATACTCAGCGAATTAAAATCGCATCCATTATTCTGAATTGACTTCTTTTTAGAACCCGTTTTTCACAAATAGCTCAGAAGCTAATAATGTTTATCGGATCTTGTCCATTAATATTTGACAAAGGACGCGACAGACAAGCCCTTTTTATCCAAAATTTTAATCCTCCTATCTGAAGAGAACAATTCTAGAGAAATGAAGATTGAAGACAGGAATTATAGTGTCATTTAGGCACAGCTAGCTCTGACTGATGCATACTAGTCCTTTTAGTATTTTTCTCTGCTTTTATTACTGTTCAATGCTGTTTGAACATTTATGATAGTTTTGCGTTTCAACAGTAATAATACACCATTTCTGCATAAATATTTTTAAGATTTCCCCGCATCTGCTATCCTTGTGCCCTTTTACTTTAAATTCTAAATTGAAAGGTTTTTAGAACCATATTTGGAAGTAAGTGAGATACTGATCATGTTTATTAAAAGTTTTACATCCATATTTGACAAAGAACATGAGAATTATATCCTTTAATCAAGGATTTTAACCTGCAAGGCATAGGGGGGGGGGTCAAAAAATTATCATAAAAGATAAGAACTACATTTTTATTAGGCATAAGTGAAGACTGAACTTCGTTTTCAGATCACCCACATCCAACACGGAATTTGATATGGTTTGTGCAAATTATTGTTTTAAGTGCCATGTTCAACACAGGTTTGGGTTTTCTCAGAGCCTATGTTCAAATATGCTACTCTGGCCCGTTACAAATTTGAAGAATCCTTTTGTAAAAACCTTGTAACTCGTAAGATGATAACACTTTAAAGTTTTCTGAATTTAACACGGAGAACGTGAAAACGATTTTTGCCGACAAACCCGCTCAAAACAAACTTCAAACCCAATGCCTGAAAGCACAACTTTGCAAGAATTTTGGCAGTTTTGTCTATCCCTTCTCAATTTTGACAGCTATAGACGCAACAAATTAAAAAATTCATGCGATGCATTGTTTGAAGAATCTTACTGAAAACGAGTATTTTTCTTTATCAAGTGGCTGTTCAACACCTTATGAAGCAATAAACAGAGCCACAAGACTGGTAATCTGAACTGTTATTCTTGCATATTTTTGGGACATTCTATGCTAATCAATTGTATTATGGACAGGCTGTTCCTAAATAATAATTTAGTCTAGGGTATATATGAGACTAAAAGCATAGAAAATTTGTAGCTGAAAATATTTTGAAATTCTTCTTTGGCTACTTTTAGCTATCTTGGAAAGGGGTTAGGTTAGGAAAATGAAACTTTCAGGGATGAGTCTACAGGCTAAAGTATGTCCGAGAAAGGTATTTTGAAGTAGGCTACCCAGTAAATTTTTGCCAAATGGTATTATTGACTTACGACTAAAGTGAATATACCACTCAATGCCTTTTTTATGCTCATTACAAATATAATAGTCATTTTTGTCGGAAATGAATTTTACCCCACCCTTATATATATACCCATTCAGGGTATGTATTTGCACATTAGGGGGGTGGGGGTATATTTTATTTTTGATATAAATGGGAAGTAAGTTTAAACTTTACAACCACCCACCCCTTCCCCTAATGTGTAAATAGGCCTATACACCTGAATTGGTAGCCTCTATATAGTGGTTGGGGGGTAAAATTCATTTCCAACAAAAATGATTATTATATTTATAAAGAGCATAAAAAAAGGCATTGAGTGGTATATTCATTTTAGTTGTAAGTCAATAATATGATTTGGTAAAAATTTACTGGCTACCCACCTTGGTAAAATTCTAGGCTACTTTAGCTACTTTTGGCTATCTTGTAAAGGGGTTAGGTTATGAAAATGAAACTGTCTAGTATGGGTCTAGAGGTTAAAGGGTAAATTTTTCACATTTCATATTATCAACTTACAAATAAAGTAAACATACTACTCAATGCCTTTTTTATGCTCTTTCCAAATATAATAATCATTTTTGTTGGACATGAATTTTACCCTAACCCCTATATATACCAATTCATGGTATATATTTGCACATTAGGGGGGTGGGGATAAAGTTTAAACCTACCACCCATTTACATCAGAAGTAAAATTTGCCTCCACATCCCCCCCCCCTAATGTGCAAATATATACCCTGAATTGCTTTATATAGGGGTTGGGGTAAAATTCATTTCCAACAGAAATGGTTATTATAGGGTGAACTTGGGTAATTTTGACCCTTATAATGAGTTTTTTTTTTTTTTTAGCGTAATTTGGTCCCAAAATTTTTCTGGAGTTGTTGGCACAACAAAAAACATTTGAAGTTGTTCTTGGTCATAGTAGTATTATTGTTCACAATCTAGAAAGTTCACAAGTTTTGTTATTTTTGTGACTTACTGTACCCATCTCAGAGGGGTCAGATTCACCCCTAGTCTGGGGTAAATCTAACATCCCTGGGCAAATCCTATGTATGCAAAGATGAAAATTATGTCACCTTAAGACATGATAGAGGATACCTCTATGTACAGGGAAACCATACAAAAAAAAAACTTTTGTTAATTGTTTGTATGTGCCACAGAGGAATGCAGGTTTTCTGCTTACTATGGGGTAATTCTGACAATGTCAGTCTTACCCCATACATAGAAGAAATCTCTGAGAATGGTATTTTTCAATTTTTTTTTTATAAATATGAAAAAGTGAAGGGACCAGCCCCAGAAAGCTTTAATGGTCTTGCAAAGATGTATTCTGCTTCAACTTTGTCAATGTTATCTTTTTTTGGCCAGTTGTATGAATAGTTGGCTAGGCTCAGGCAGCAAAGATATTTTATACAAACAAGATTTTTGTCAGGAAAATCAAGCACCCTTCCAATATACCAGCCTTGTTGATCAAGTTTGGTATTGTGTGTTACAGCATAGTATTCATTTAGCTGTATGTTTAGCTTCTTTTTCTCCTCTTCTTCATTCTCACTATCAATTTGTAACTTATGTCCATTTCATCAGTTGAGGAACCCAGAGAGATGTCAGAGTCTTCACTGGAAAGATAATCTTTCTTTTTCTTTTTTAGGTTTGGCTTGTTTGTATTCTCTTTTGCTTTCTCTATTTTGTTCTTGAGCTTTTCTTTTTTCTCCTTCTCTTTTTGTTCTAGAACTCTCAAAGCCTCTACAGAAGTGATTATTTCAGCTTCCCAAGCAATTTTCTGCCTACTGGATGTCCCAGGTGCTGAGACATCAAGAGGAGGGCAGTGTGCTGAGTCCAAGAGAAGCTCTTCAAAGGATTTCTCCAACATATGAATCTTTTTTGGACTCACCTACACTGAAACAGTAATCATCAGTTGCAGTATTCACTGTGGTTGTCACTCTTGTTATGTTCTGACTCTCTGATTTCTTTGTCTCAACATATCATTTTAACTTGGCTGGATCAAACTTTGCCTTGTCAATTACATTGCAGTTGATACATGCTAGAATAGCAAAATCATAAATTCCTGTTGCTTGAAATGATTTTTTAATCAGCAGAGGGGTAAGGTAAGTCTCCCAGATCTGACATAAATTTTCACAAGTCCTTGTTTTGGTAAGACATCACCTGGATGTGCTCATTGCCAGTTCACAAGCTTCTGCTCATAGGAGGATTTCAGCCCTTTGAAAATAACTCTGTGAAGTGGTTGCAGAACATGGGATGCATGGGCTGGTAACTTGAGGATAGCAATATACTTTTGTGAACCAAGTTCCACAAGAGGTAAGGATAAATGGGAGCCATGGCTGTCAAGAATAGGAAGTGCTCTTCCTTTCACCAAGGCAGGAAAGCATCTTTAAACCAGTTATAGAAGAGGTCTGCTGTGATCCATCCTTTCTTAGTAGCTGCAAAACATGCATCTGGATGGTTTTTAATGGGTAGCCATGAACTCCATGTGTTTTTCCCCAAGAAAACTACTAGTATGAATATTAAAAGGGTGTATATGTGACATATCTATAATGGCTAAAGGTATTAATGTGAAATTTTTTAGGTGATGTTGGGGTGCATGTTAAAAAAAAAAAAATCAAACACACTATGTGCATGAATGTTGTCAAAAAGGTGTATCAGAAATATTAAAATATTGCTGAAATAAATAAGGGTATTAATTTGAACAAGTTACTGTAACTGCTACAACTATTTCTATTGCTGTTACTTCTACTACCGCTACAGCTACAACTTATGCTACTACCAATAAAACTACTACTGGACTATTTACATCTGTAACTGCTTATGTTTGTAACTACTTGTGATTGCGAAAACTTGTAGCAGTGGCTCTAACTATATATGACTGTAACTCTAACTACTGCTGAACTAAGTCAATGTATCCTGGTTGTCAAAATAGAACAGATACAGTATCTTAGGAATAGATCAGTGCATTGACTTCAAACCTTCCGAGAAAGTTAGGGGATGTATGATCTTTCGTAACCGTCATGGCTAAAATTCATATTTGACATTTAACTGTTTAAATAATGTGAAATTTTGTTACCTTCACAGCTAAAGGTCATATTGGACATTTTCTCACTTCCAAAGCAACTACCAAAAACTGTTTAAATAACATGACCTTTGTTACCGTCATGATTAAAGGTAGTATCTGCCCTTTAACTTTGAAAATAAGGTGTGACAGTCAAGTTGTCAAAACGGTGTCTTGACAATGCCCGAAGAATAGCTCACAATATTATCTTGGACCTTCAAAGTATGTTTTTTGAAATGTTTCACTAAAGCAAAAGAACACTATGTTCATCCAAATATGTTTATACGGTATGCCAGCAATATGCTATGAGGGTGTTAAAACTTAAAATATTAAAAAAATTTGTCAAAGCATGTTGAAGGAGTTATTTTGCTAAATCAAAATGTACTATGCACATCTAAGATTGTCAAAAAAGTGTTTATGCAATTTTTCAGGAAAGATTAAACATTAAGCTTAAGCTTTCAGTGTATATGGAGGGCAATAATTGCTTAATATTTGTCAAAACTCAAGGTTTTAACAGGTTGGGGGGTCTCACTTTTCTCAGAACCCCAAAGAACACATAGATTTTCCACCCAAATATTTGAAACTTTTTTCCAGTAAGAGATATTTCTCAAAAGGCTTGCCTGTACTTGCTGAAACTGGCTATACCTAGATAAAAATACAATTATCATCTGTATCTATCGCTACAATAATGATCAACAAACGACTCCTGACAAATAAGATCAGTTTGTCAATTATTTTAATTGCATGGCTGAAAAAGGTTCCACTTTAAAATAATGGATGGTTTTTTTAACAGCTCATTAAAAATATTTTGACAGAGCCGCTGAACTATTAAGCAGTATTAACTTGCATCAAAAGACGAATCAAATTTGACGGATTATATGCACTTTTGTAATTTTGATTGTGTTTGTATATTCTTACTGTTTGATCAAACATCAAAAGCTGCAGTTTTTTTCTGCAAAATTTCTCTAGTGCTTTTTGGAGATGATATGGGTAGTTACTTCAAAACTAAATATATAGATCAGACTTCATGGCAAGTAATTTTTATTTTTTAATGAAAATATGGAAGAGAAACAAATTTTTCCTATGTTAGTCTGCTGTTTTGCTGCAGATTTAAGCATCATTAATATTTATACTCAGCAAATTAAAATTGCATCCATTATTCTGAATTGACTTCTTTTTAGAACCCGTTTTTCACAAATAGCTCAGAAGCTAATAATGTTTATTGGATCTAGTCCATTAATATTTGACAAAGGACACAACAGACAAGCCCTTTTTATCCAAAATTTTAATCCTCCTATCTGAAGAGAACAATTCTAGAGAAATGAAGATTGAAGACAGGAATTATAGTGTCATTTAGGCACAGCTAGCTCTGACTGATGCATACTAGTCCTTTTAGTATTTTTCTCTGCTTTTATTACTGTTTAATGCTGTTTGAACATTTATGATAGTTTTGCGTTTCAACAGTTATAATACACCATTTCTGCATAAATATTTTTAAGATTTCCCCACATCTGTTATCCTTGTGCCCTTTTACTTTAAATTCTAAATTGAAAGGTTTTTAGAACCATATTTGGAAGTAAGTGAGAGACTGATCATGTTTATTAAAAGTTTTACATCCATATTTGACAAAGAACATGAGAATTATATCCTTTTAATCAAGGATTTTAATCTTCAAGGCATAGGGGGAGGGGTCCAAAAATTATCATAAAAAATAAGAATTACATTTTTATTAGGCACAAGTGAAGACTGAACTTCGTTTTCAGATCACCCACATCCAACACGGAATTTGATATGGTTTGTGCAAATTATTGTTTCAAGTGCCATGTTCAACACAGGTTTGGGTCTTCTCAGAGCCTATGTTCAACTATGCTATTCTGGCCTGTTACAAATTTGAAGAATCCTTTTGTAAAAACCTTGTAACTCGTAAGATGATAACACTTTATAGTTTTCTGAATTAAACACGGAGAACGTGAAAACAATTTTTGCCAACAAACCCGCTCAAAACAAACTTCAAACCTGATGCCTGAAAGCACAACTTTGCAAGAATTTTGGCAGTTTTGTCTATCCCTTCTCAATTTTGACAGCTATAGACGCAACAAATTTAAAAATTCAAACGATGTATTGTTTGAAGAATCTTACTGAAAATGAGTATTTTTCTTTATCAAGTGGCTGTTCAACACCTTATGAAGCAATAAACAGAGCCACAGGACTGGTAATCTGAACTGTTATTCTTGCATATTTTTGGGACATTCTATGCTAATCAATTGTATTATGGACAGGCTGTTCATAAATAATAATTTAGTCTAGGGTATATATGAGACTAAAAGCATAGAAAATTTGTAACTGAAAATATTTTGAAATTCTTCTTTGGCTACTTTTAGCTATCTTTGAAAGGGGTTAGGTTAGGAAAATGAAACTTTCAGGGATGAGTCTACAGGCTAAAGTATGTCCCAGAAAGGTATTTTGAAGTAGGCTACCCAGTAAATTTTTGCCAAATGGTATTATTGACTTACGACTAAAGTGAATATACCACTCAATCCTTTTTTATGCTCATTACAAATATAATAGTCATTTTTGTTGGAAATGAATTTTACCCCACCCTTATATATATACCAATTCAGGGTATATATTTGCACATTAGGGGGGTGGGGGTATATTTTGTTTCTGATATAAATGGGAAGTAAGTTTAAACTTTACAACCACCCACCCCTTCCCCTAATGTGCAAATATACACCCGAATTGGTAGCCTATATATAGTGGTTGGGGGGTAAAATTCATTTCCAACAAAAATGATTATTATATTTATAAAGAGCATAAAAAAAGGCATTGAGTGGTATATTCATTTTAGTTGTAAGTCAATAATATGATTTGGTAAAAATTTACTGGCTACCCACCTTGGTAAAATTCTAGGCTACTTCAGCTACTTTTGGCTATCTTGTAAAGGGGTTAGGTTATGAAAATGAAACTGTCTGGTATGGGTCTAGAGGTTAAAGGGTAAATTTTTCACATTTCATATTATCAACTTACAAATAAAGTAAACATACTACTCAATGCCTTTTTTATGCTCTTTCCAAATATAATAATCATTTTTGTTGGACATGAATTTTACCCTAACCCCTATATATACCAATTCATGGTATATATTTGCACATTAGGGGGGTGGGGATAAAGTTTAAACCTACCACCCATTTACATCAGAAGTAAAACTTGCCCCCACATCCCCCCCCCCCCCCTAATGTGCAAATATATACCCTGAATTGCTTTATATAGGGGTTGGGGTAAAATTCATTTCCAACAGAAATGGTTATTATAGGGTGAACTTGGGTAATTTTGACCCTTATAATGAGTTTTTTTTTTTTTTAGCGTAATTTGGTCCCAAAATTTTTCTGGAGTTGTTGGCACAATAAAAAACATTTGAGGTTATTCTTGGTCATAGTAGTATTATTGTTCACAATCTAGAAAGTTCACAAGTTTTGTTGTTTTTGTGACTTACTGTACCCATCTCAGAGGGGTCAGATTCACCCCTAGTCTGGGGTAAATCTAACATCCCTGGGCAAATCCTATGTATGCAAAGATGAAAATTATTTCACCTTAAGACATGATAGAGGATACCTCTATGTACAGGGAAACCATACAAAACAAAAACTTTTGTTAATAGTTTGTATGTGCCACAGAGGAATGCAGGTTTTCTGCTTACTATGGGGTAATTCTGACAATGTCAGTCTTACCCCATACATAGAAGAAATCTCTGAGAATGGTATTTTTCAATTTTTTTTTTTATGAATATGAAAAAGGTAACACCTTAATTCAAATAATAGAGAAAGATTGTAATTTCAATTAGTATAAGTTTTTTTTTTAGTTGAAAAAACAATTTTAATCAGAATCAGAGGAAGTTGACAAAGCAAACTTTTGATCATTTGTGCTTCTTAGTGTGGTTCTTGTACAGAGTGAGGACATGGCAAATTTGGAATGACAGTAGAGTGAAGGGACCAGCCCCAGAAAGCTTTAATGGTCTTGCAAAGATGTATTCTGCTTCAACTTTGTCAATGTTATCTTTTTTTGGCCAGTTGTATGAATAGTTGGCTAGGCTCAGGCAGCAAAGATATTTTATACAAACAAGATTTTTGTCAGGAAAATCAAGCACCCTTCCAATATACCAGCCTTGTTGATCAAGTTTGGTATTGTGTGCTACAGCATAGTATTCATTTAGCTGTATGTTTAGCTTCTTTTTCTCCTCTTCTTCATTCTCACTATCAACAGTGTAACTTATGTCCATTTCATCAGTTGAGGAACCCAGAGAGATGTCAGAGTCTTCACTGGAAAGATAATCTTTCTTTTTCTTTTTTAGGTTTGGCTTGTTTGTCTTCTCTTTTACTTTCTCTGTTTTGTTCTTGAGCTTTTCTTTTTTCTCCTTCTCTTTTTGTTCTAGAACTCTCAAAGCCTCTACAGAAGTGATTATTTAAGCTTCCCGAGCAATTCTCTTTCTACTGGATGTCCCAGGTACTGAGACATCAAGAGGAGGGCAGTGTGCTGAGTCCAAGAGAAGCTCTTCAAAGGATTTCTCCAACATATGAATCTTTTTTGGACTCACCTACACTGAAACAGTAATCGTCAGTCGCAGTATTCACTGTGGTTGTCACTCTTGTTATATTCTGACTCTCTGATTTCTTTGTCTCAATATATCATTTTACCTTGGCTGGATCAAACTTTGCCTTGTCAATTACATTGCAGTTGATACGTGCTAGAATAGCAAAATCATAAATTCCTGTTGCTTGAAATGATTTTTTAATCAGCAGAGGGATAAGGTAAGTCTCCCAGATCTGACATAAATTTTCACAAGTCCTTGTTTTGGTAAGACATCACCTGGATGTGCTCATTGCCAGTTCACAAGCTTCTGCTCATAGGACAATTTCAGCCCTTCAAAAATAACTCTGTCAATTGGCTGCAGAACATGGGATGCATGGGCTGGTAACTTGAGGATAGCAATATACTTTTGTGAAGCAAGTTCCACAAGAGGTAAGGATAAATGGGAGCCATGGCTGTCAAGAATAGGAAGCGCTCTTCCTTTCACCAAGGCAGGAAAGCATCTTTAAACCAGTTATAGAAGAGGTCTGCTGTGATCCATCCTTTCTTATTAGCTGCAAAACATGCATCTGGATGGTTTTTAATGGGTAGCCATGAACTCCATGTGTTTTTCCCCAAGAAATCTACTAGTGGTGGTAGTTTCTCACCTAATGCACTAATACAGGTGAGAACAGTTGTGTTATTGTGCCCATTCCCACCAGTTCAACGCATTGCTGGGGATCCTTTTGCGCCAGTGATTTTAAGGCTATCAGGATTGCAACAAAACAAAGTTTGGTCCAAGTTGTACCAGCATTCTGGTTTATCTAAGATGTCAAACTCTTCTGCTGTTTTTTGTAGCAGGTCATAAAATCCTAGAATGATGAAAGGGTCTGCTTGTTGGACAGCTCTCAGGTTTTCATGTTGCTCAGGCTTCTTAAGCAAGATGTTGTTTCTTTTCTTGAACCCAAGCCACCAGTCTTTACCTGGCCAATTGTTTGTGAAACAAGTACTAATTTTGTTCACGCTGATATGTTTTTGCACTTTGTCTAGGAATTGTTTTTTGGTAAACCCCATGCCCCACTTTTTCATGACTTTCAGCAAATTTGCCATACTCTGCTCAACTTGAGGAGGCAGTTCCAGAGGGCTTCCATCAGTAACAGCAGGCAAGTTGGGGAAATCTCTTTGCTTCTTTGTCTGATTAATTAATGTTGTCTTTGGTATGTTGTAAAGTATTGCAGCTTTTTTTAAAGACATCCAACATGATAGAACTTTGTCTTTAGCTTGTTTAAGTTGTTCAGCTTTTTGTTGTTTAAGCCTTTTTGGTTGTATTCGCGCGGCATCTGGAAGGAATGTAGCTTTAGGGTGAACCAGGGTTATTCCAGACACTTTGACCTTTTTTATGGATTCAAAAAATTCCTCCTGCCAGCAGACTTAAAATCTTGCCATAAAATCAGATTTGTATGAAAGTTCAGACTGTTAGCTTTCATACAATAGCTAGAAACTTCTGAAATTTGAACCATAAAAGGGGCTGGTGACTTCATTTGAAATTTTCCTATGGTGCCCAGAATTAGCCACCAAAAAATGGGTAATTCCTGACGAGGTCAATATCTTTGTACCTGAAGAAGTAAAAAATCTTAGCTTTGGTTGGTGGTATAAGCACCCCATAATATATGTTTCTTCCAAATTTCATTCGCGTACCTTCCTAAATAGCAGAGTTTTTCAGCTTTGCAGTTGTGATTTTGTTTTTCTGAAAATCAAATCTCATTTTTCCAATGTGTCAAACCATGGATTCTCATGATAATTTGATAATAAAGTAATTATTCATTTAAGCAGAAGGGTAAATTTCTAGGTGGTGCAACACTTTAGCTAGGATGAAAGCAAAAACATCATTTGATGCCTTTTTTATGGTCTTTTATAATTCAATAATTTTTTCTGGGGCTAATTGCATCTTGAGCCCTTAAAGAGGCCCCAAAGGTATTTTATATGAATTATGAAAGAGCATAAAAAAAGCATCAAATGATGTTTTCACTTTTATCCTAGCTAAATTATATGGCCCACTGTAAATTTACCATGAAATTTACCCCCCCCCCCTCCCCCCCTTAATGTGCAAATATATACCCTGAACTGTTGACAGCAAAGTTTTGAATTGCAAAATTCAGTGCTATTTTTGTCAATAGCATTTGAAAAATTGAAATGGTAGGAAAACGGTTTGAATCAAAAATCAAGTATTTTGCAGGTTAGGTTATAACTTCTTTGTGTGGTTACAAAAAAAAACCTTTTGGTCCCTTTAAGGACTGAAGATGCAATTAGCCCCTGAAGTAATTATTGAATTATGAAAGAGCATAAAAAAGGCATCAAATGATGTTTTTACTTTCATCCTAGCTAAATTATTGTGTCACTTAGAAATTTACCAGCAGAAGATCTATTTTGTTAGGTTTCACTTTAATAACACATAAATTTTTAAAGGTCAGAACCCTCTAGAGAGAGAAGGAGTGGAGGTAGGTACTTCAAATACCTTCCTGGGCCATATTTTAGCCTGTAGACCCATCCCTGAAAGTTTCATTTTCATAACCTAACCCCTCTCCAAGATAGCCAACTTTAGCTAAAGTAGAATTTTATTGAAAATATAACTGATGAAAGTGACTTCTGGGGGAGGACATAGCAATCAGACTATTTTATAAACACTGCAGCAAATTGTTAATTCAGTTTCATTGATGTTTTTGTTATATCTGCTATTTTTTGTTGATTTATGAACACCTACATATTATCATTACCATGATGTTGGTCAGAGTCAGAGTTGTTATACAGATTTCAAATCTTGTTAAGTAGCAAAGCTAGTTTCCTCTTTCAGAGAACTTCTTTGTATTTTCTGAAGGCTGGGGATTTTTATATTTCATCATGCAAATGCTTTTCATAAGATTCTGTGGTACTTTTCATACAGGACACACAAAAGAAAGACTGCATTGAAATCTCAAAGCCAGTATTGATAAACAGGTTTCTGCTGCATGGTGAGAGATTTTTCAGTCTGTGACATAGATTTAAGCTTTAATTTTTTAGGTTTAAGAGAACTAAAAGGTAGTTAAATTAGGTTAGATTAGGTTATGTATTTGATACATCCTATGCTTTACCCCCCCCCCCCCCCCTAATGTGAAGATATATAGCCCAAATTTGTTCATAAACTGTTATATATTCATCCTATTTTGTTTTATTTCATTAGCATTAACCAAACTTCACATCTCACATGTGTCCTGTACTTCTGAATAGTACCGTTTCTGTCTTTAGGCTATTTCTTGAATCATTGTTGGAAAGAATTCTTTTCTTTGTGATATATCTTATAAAACACACTCATTGGTTTTTCATGATAAAAGTGTTTTACATGCTCATTCTCATTGTTGATCTTTGTTTTGTAAGCACCAGTGCCAGTAATTTCCCATTGGAATTGTCTGGACCTCTGATTTTTAACAGTTGGCTTGATTTTTATAATTCATTATCTTTGCAAATACTATAGCCTCTGCCTATGAATTTCCATTGATACAAAATCACTTACCAATAATGGTAAATAGCAAATAAATTGCATGATTCTGGTCTACTGACTAACACAAGGTTCCAAAGGATTGATTACTGCCCATGCAGGAATCATATTGGTGGGTTGATGATTTAATGCTGACATGTCTTGTGTTTGGTCTCTATTATTAAGTTGAATAAATCTAAGATACAAATGGAAATAATCTTTTCAAGAAATATGAATATATATCCGGCTAAATTCCTTAGCAATTAAAATATCTTCCTTTGAATATAACTAAAATTGCGCATATGATCAGTCGTTTTGTAGTCTGTTTGCTAAGGCTGAAGGACTTAAATTAAGAAAGCCAACTATTAGTAACAACAGTTTATTTACATCCTGAGACTAACAGATGAAAAATATAGACTCAGCCTAAGGACAACTAGATAGATAATCAAGAGAAATAACACAATAAGAGTATTTAGATAGTGTTGACAGGACTGGCATCCCCTCCCCTTGGAACTTTCCCCTGCAGAAAGTCCTCCCCCCTATGGGAAGTTCCCCCACATGCAAAATTGACCAACCAGAGAGAAAGCACAAAATGGGTAGGCCTACTCTAAAATGTCAATCAGATATCCTAAGTGGTAACCAAGGGACTAGCCATCAAAAGCAGTTGTATGACAGGGCTGGTTGGTTTCCAATAATTTGATTTAAAAAAGGACTACAAGTCTCAATTTCCAATTGTATAAGCATCCTCCAAAGCTTTCTAAGACCATGAGGGAGAGGTTAGGGATAAGGAAGGGAACCCCCCCCCCCACCAATATGGAATAATTTCTACTCATTCCAGGGTTTGAAGTTACTATATACTTTCACAATAACAATCTAGACCAGAAATATTCCTGGAAATCAACAGTGATTATATATGAGTTTCAATAATCTACCCCCTGTCCTTAGAACTAATTCTGTATTTATCTGAAGTCTCAATGAGAGTTAGAATGTCTAGGCATTAAAATGTACCTTTTAAGGCATCTGTCCCCTCCCTAACTACAAAATAATCAGAGAACCCTGCTGTCAAGGTTTCAAGCTCTCATCTATAATTATTTGGAGTTGTGTATTTTTCGCCAAAGAAAGATTATGGATGTGTATTGTTTGATGTCTTTCTTGCCTCCAGGGTTGATTGTATTAACCTAAGTGTCCTAGAAGATTAGGAGAAGGCTCATATCAACAAAAAATAAAATTTAATTGCCCTTTTAAATGGCCAATAAGAATGGAGGGCAATTAGCATCTTTCTCATTCCCTTCTTCCCCAAAGACTTTCTACTGAGATTTTGAGATAGCCATTTGGCTCATCATAATCGAAGAAAAGGGTCACTCTTAACTTACAGTTTGCTACTATGAACTATTTGATCCAAGGCTCTTAAATGTGGATGAGGGTCACTACTCCCTCCATCAATCCTTATTTTTAGAATTCAAGTTTAGTTTTGTAAGAAAAAGTGCTTCAACAATGATAATCCTCCCTGAAAAAAGAACTCCTTCAATTATTTATCAGGAAAGAGGCCTGAAATAAGGGTCGTTATTTCCTTGGGTTAAATTGGATTCCTTTGAACCCACCGTTTTATTGGGATATTTCCCATTGACACTTGTAGGGGGCATTGCACCCTGGGAAACAAGGATAGCCTACATTAAATCATGTATATAAATAGGAAAATGAGAAAAACATATTACCATTTTAATCTGAATGGGAACACAGCTCCTTGTATCCCCACACCTGAGGATTTTACTGATGTTACTTATGATCCCCTTCCACTTTTCCACCTTTGTGTTAGTAGGAAACTGAATATAAGCTTTCATCCCCACCCCCCTCTCAAGTAAATGCCTATTTTAACCATTTATTTTGTATGGACCATATGAATTTTTTGGATTGAGTCCTCTGCCGTCCAGTCTTACTGTCTTTGAAACTGAAAAGGTCAGCAAATAGTTTTTGATGTTTTTTATTTTAAATCAAATGTCTATCTTGGAATTTTCTACTTGATGAGTTTATAGCACTCTTTGGGCCAAAATCGTCATTAAACACCACAAAATGGCGGACAACATAACTCTACCATGGCACAATCATTTATTGTTACTTAAACAGGTCAGTGGAATTTTCAATTTCCTTTCTAATGCACATCTAGAATCATCTAGAGGAAATTTCCACACAGGAAAATGTCTTCCACTAGTGTCAACACCCCACTATAACAACAATTAGAAAATATGTTTGATAAGGTCTGGTAAACTGTTGATTTCTTTGGGCTTATTTCATTCAAGCGTGCAATTTTATAATCTTTACAAGTAGATCAATGACTTCAGCTCATGGATTTATTTGGCAAAATAAAAACAAAAACAAACAAGTTTCTTCAGCTGAAAGTAAGGAACAACATTAAAACTTAAAACCAAAAGAAATTATTCCAAATATTAGGGGCGATGCCCCCTCCTCAATACCCCTTTCTTCATGCTAAAATTTTTTAGTACTTTAGGTAGTTTCTTATTCTAATCAAATGGCCCATGTGTTTCAGGAGTTGTTCATAAAGAATTGAGACAAATGGTCAAACTTTCGCATAAAGAGAATCTTACCAGGATATTGAGGACAGGGCATCCTTCCTCATATATATGGAATAATTTCTGTTTGTTTTAATTTTTAATGCTGCTAATTACTTCCTGCAGTATTTTAATTAACAGTTTTTTATTTAATTTCTGAATGATTTTCAAATAATCCCAGGAAATCCCCCATGGAATAATCCCTCCATAAAATTTTTTCCATGAAACGATTATCCTGTGTAAAATCCTTCCCGCTGGAAAATTACCCCTGGTCAATTCTATACTTTCTCCAACCCCCCCCCCTCCCCCTGGAAATTTCTTGCAGATGATTCCACCAGAAAAATTTTCCTTAGCATACTTTCGTTTGAAAAAAAAGACCTGCCTTTATTTAATTTCTGATTGTTTTCAAGGTCATGAAAGAACCTCCTTTATATGGAATTTTTTTTTCCAAAAGTCCTCCCTCCAATCGAAAGTTTTCCCCACAAAAAATTTCCCCATGGAGAGTTTATCCTGGTGATAATTCCCTCATAAAGGATTTCTTCTGAAAGCAATCCCCCTCCATGTTAAAATTCCTGAGATAATTCTAACTTTGTTGAAAATTTTCCCTGGACAGTTCCCCCAGAAAATCCCCAAATTTTAAATGGAGTTGCCAACAAGAGAGTAAGACAAACAAAACGAATTTTGTATATGAATTCTGGCAAATTCCCCCATGTGAAGTTTTCCCAGGAAAGTTCACTCTGGATACTTCCCTCCCAATGGAAAAATCCATCCCCAGAAAATCCATCACCCCCTACCCCACAAAAAATGTCTATACTTCCCAATAACAAGTAATATGTTTAAACAATGGGAAAATTTCATAACTTGCGGCCCTTCCCACAGGGACTGGGGGGTGGGGGATCATGTCATCCCCAAAGGCATAATTATTGGAATTTTCAACTATACTTAACAAAATGTGCATCTCAAAATTATAATTGGATGACTGTGGAGAAAAAGGGACATGGGAAGAGTGTAAGTTGTCCTCCAATTTTGTTGGTCACTTAAATAAGGGCATTAGAACATTTAATTTCTGTCTGAATGAGTTCTCTCTTGATCTTCTAGGGCCATTGATTTGATATGATTAACCCTGAGAAGAACAAAGAAAAACAAATGAACACACATCCATGATCTTCCTTCTGGTAAAACTTTCAAATTTCCCCATCTTTTTCAGTTGGGAGCTTGAAACCCCTGCAATTTTGTGATTTAATGTGCTGAATGTGATAGTGCAATTTTCATTAAGATTTCTTGACTTTTGAGGGATGTTTCTCCCCTTTTTCAAAAATCAGGTAAATTTTCTCAGGCTTGTAGCTTTTGCTGGGTAATGTTAAGCTTAATGACTCTGATATGTTTGGAATAATAAAAAGCCAATTCTTTTGTGTATTCCTTGTTGTCTAAATTCCATTTTTTAGAGTTTTGGCTACTATTGGGCCAAGTTGCTCCTTACTTTCAGTTTGGTACCACAAACTGTTTGATTGATCAATGTTTTAGATACTAGCAGAAGATTCTCTCTCTACTCACACGGTTGCAGTGATGACTAGAAGTATTCTTATTGGAGTTATTTGTTGTTGCTGGAAGATCATCTTCTTTGCACTCTTTATCTTCCTTGCATACAGGGGTTCTTAAACTTCTTGTTTGAAGACTTACATGATCCAGCAGTACATAAAACAATTTTTTGAAAGTCATAAGCGCCAATTGGTGAGACAAACTGATCATGGTTATTATTTACAATATGCATAGAGCTGGGACAAGAGAGTTAAAAAAAATAAATCATTTAACGGTGTGGATTTGTATCACCCATGTTGGATAAGTTTTTGGCATGGATTTCTCTTTTCTCATGGTCAAAAGTGTCTCGTCATGACGACCTGAAAAAGCCCATTTTTCCTATTTTAGATCCAACCCCCATGACAAATCATCTGATCTTCCCTCTTAGGATCATACCTGTCTATATCTGTTTGTATCTACCAATAGGATAGGCATACTATTTAGCAATGGTCAGTAGGCACCCAAGGTTCTTCACCAAGATGGCTTGTTAATTTTAATAATGTTGACTGAATAAAAGTTTGATTCATAAATTAAAAAAGGAAAGTTCAAGATTTTTCCATCTTCATACAACATTACAGTCAAGACTGTTCCTAGGATTGGTGGTGAGCAAAGCAAAATTAATTACGGTGCCCCCTCTCTACTCAAACATACCTACTCAAAAGTACCAGAAGCCCCAGGCGTGGCAGCCTCTCTAAGCCCCCCAACCATGACGCCCTGTGCAGCTTGTCCTGGTCACCCTCTCTCTTTCTCTCTCACAGAGAAACAAAATATATTTTTTTGGTAGCAGTAAAGAGAGAAATTAGAAATGAAAGTGTACATAATTCCATCAAGAATGCCATCTATAGTATGTTCAATGCTATAGTGACTGATTTTTGCATCTTTGCTGGTAACTTGAAAAAGTTTCTGAATTATTTTAAGGTTTTTTTTCCTGTTATTGTTTACCATCTAAAGATAATTTTTTTTTTGCCAAGTAGTGTTTGTATGACCTTCTCTAATTACTAGAATAAGCCGTTTTCCTTGAGTATTTTCACCAGTGCCATCTTTTTTCTCTGGTAGATCGGCACGCCCTCTATAGTGTCAGTTTTTATAGCGCCAGTTTTAATTTCTTATCGTTAAGAAGCATACTGGGAACAATCAGAAGAGGGGAGGGAACCAATCAGAAGTGACGTATTGTACCCGCCGGTATTAAGTTACCTGTAAATTGCAGGGGACAGTTGAGGGGGTCCTTACACTTCCCTTGTTCCTAGGTTCCTTCACTTTGTATGTTTTAAGCATTCAGTGCTGATGGCGTGGACGACTGGATCACTCGTTTATTGTCTTGTTCTGAATTTTTTCCAAAACAGTATTGAAAAAGTCTTCTCCAGATATTATGAAGAAACATAAGTCTGAATTTTTCACACTCACCCAGGTTTGTGATGCGAGGAAGCAAATCTTCCAGTTTTGCCATCCTGGGGGAATTCAGCCTAAGAGAGTGGGTACAAATGCGTTTATTAATAGTGTCTCTGATATTATCGATACTATCGCAAAGTATGATGCTGATGATGTTGGTCTGCCAGTCTGTGCTATCCGCCACCCTAGTGAAGTACCACTTATTCCTGCCGATGCTTTTTGTGCGCTTAGTTGCCGTGTAAACTCCTGTTTGTCTGAGCTGCGCTCTTTACCTGAGTCTGTGAGAACTCTCCTGCCTGGAACAATTGGATGTCCTCCGTCGTTAATGCAAGAGTGTTCTGTCTCTTCAAAACCGTCCTATGCAGTTATTTTAAAAAACCCTCCTACTGACCTCAAAGAGACCCTTGGTATCCTGGATGGTCATGATGGCATCGTAATTGTGAGATTTGATCCTGTCAAGAAAAGGTGGGTAGTCCATACCCGAGATAAAGCCTCAGCCGTCTCTCTCGCCGCCGCTGCAACTAGTCAGCAAAATGTATCCTCTCATGTCCTTAATCAAAAATTGTTTGGTATTTCGAGTAACATCCTTGTTCTTCTGCAAAAAATCAGAGCTTATTAGTATGATTGGTCTTGTTGATGCAACTAAAATTAAAAATTCCAAATCCTTCTGCCTTGAATTTCAAGACAATGCTGCCTTAAGTAAAGCTATAAATGAGGGTGAGCATTAGGGATATGAACTTTTTAAAATTAGACCTTTCCAAAGTTACCTCCTAGATGTTACCATTGTCAATCGCCGAACCACATTATCGGAAATTGCCAACTCCCATCGACTAATCAAAAGTGTTCACGGTGCGCTGGTGGACATTGTAACACACGTGATAATCCTTGCACTGTTAGCCTGAATTGCGCCAACTGCGGGGGAAATGATGTTTCCTATAGTCTCAGATGTCCAGTGTTAAAAAAAAGCTCTAAATAAGGATAAAAAATGATTGCTAGTGGCAATAGATTTCGCTTTGTTTCACTTAATATTAACGGAACTATAGACAAAGATCTTCTTATTGATGAGCTTCTTGATTATGATATACTTTTCCTACAGGAACATTTTCTAACTAAAGCCAATACATATACTCTTAAACGGTCACCCACCCACCACACGTTTGTACGTGAAGCTAAAAAAAACGCGCGGTTGACCCTCTGGAGGCCTTGCAACTTTAGTTTGCCTTGCTAAAAAACCTGAGCTTATTTCTTCTGATCATAATTTATTGGTAATAAAATGCGGTAATATGGTCTTCATCAATGTCTATATGCCATGCAATCGCAAGAACATTTCTTGTAATCGAGTCAGGACTCTTCTGCTAAGAATGACCAATCAGGGATTAAATTTTATTGTGGCTGGTGATATCAATGCCAATCTTCGGTCCCAATCTGATAGAAATGACCTGTTTTTTATGCTTTGCCTAGTGGCTATCAGTTAGTCAATAAAGATAAACAGTTTACCTACATTCATATCCGTGATGGTTCTAGATCAAACCTTGATCATATTATAGTTTCAAGTGGATCACTCGCGATTCCTCCTGTCATTGTTTTAGATGATAAAATTGAGGAAGATCACGTGCCTTTAACTTGCAAAATTGAGCCGTCTGCTCTACTGGCTTATAACCATTTTTCTTACCATAATAAATGATTTGATAAGCCAAATTGGAAACGAGTAAATTCTGAAGTTTATTTGTATGTTCTTTGCTTGTTATTATCAAGCCTGAAAGTGCCTTTTCTCCTTTTACAAACCTCTGTAAGGTCATCAACAGCCAAGATCGATTTAAATTGTTACTATTACCAGATTGTACATTGTTTGAAGGCAGCTGCTTTAGGTTCAGTTCCTGTTGAACGTGTTAGATTTGGCACCAGAAAACCATTCTGGAATGTGTGCCCAGAAGTGAAAAAAGCTAAACAACGCGCGAAGTTTTGGCTTCGCCTTTGGATTGCTTGTGATCGGCCCAAGTCTAGTGAAGCATTTAAAATTAAGCAAAATTCGAAAAGTCAGTTTAGATCTTCTTTGGGTCAAGCCCGCCTGAATGGTTTAGATGGCCCTTCGGATCGGAAGTCTTGGTCCAATGTAATTAGTAGCAGCAGGTGTGTGCCTGCTACCAATTCGATTATCAAAATCAGTGATTTTGTTGCTCATTTTACTCGTGTTTTTTCTACATTTAATCAATCTATTCAGTCCATGTTTTCTTCCTTATTGCATAATACTGTTCCTCGAGTTCTTCTGCAAGTCCATATATTGTCCTTATCTAGTGGTGATATCTATTGGGCTTTTAAGAGTGTTAAGAAATCAAGTACTCCTGGTATGGATGGTCTGAGATACAATCGCTTCACCCTTAAGTATCCATTATTGTTAACACACATTCAGCTCCTATTCCAGATGTGTTTAGCCCAGTCCTTAGTTCCAGATAGTTTTCTTTCGAGAATTGTAACATCAGTTTTGAAAAAGGGAAACGACGCAGATCAGTGTTCCAGTTATAGACCAATTACAGTGTCCTGCTTCGTGAGCAAGCTGTTCGAGTATGCCGTATTACCTGAAGTTTTGACTAAATGTGATTTTTTTGATCATCAAGTTGGGTTCAGAGCTGGTTTTGGGTGTTCTCAAGCCCATCATATGCTTGGTCAGTTGCTAGTCTCGGCAAAAATGCAAAAAAGGCCACTTTATTTTTACTCGGTTGATATCTCGGGCGCTTTTGACAACGTTGTACATTCGCAAGCGCTTCACTGCTTAGTTGAAGCAGGATTTAATTCTTCTGTAGTAAAAGTTCTACAATATTGGTATTCCAATTCGTTGGTTCAGTTAAAATGGATGTCTGATATATCTGAACCTATCTCAGTAAAGAAGGGAGTCAGGCAAGGTGGTGTGCTGTCTCCATATATTTTTAAAACTCTGCTTGTGGACTGTTTGTGAATGCTGTCTCCTACTGTGTTTTTAGAAAATACTGCTGTTAGTTACATTGCCTATGCTGATGATGTTCTGCTAGTTAGTCGTACTAGGTCAGGCCTAAAAAAAAAAACAACTAAATGTTCTGATTAATGCTTTGAGTATGATTGGGCTCTCTGTAAATGCTTCAAAATGCGAGTTTCTGTGTTTTAATATTTCTAAACCAGCTCCTCCTTTACACGTGGGTACAATGCTATTCAAGTGTGTCTGTGTTTTATGCGAGTTTCTTTGTTTTAATATTTCTAAACCAGCTCCTCCTTTACATGTGGGTACAATGCTGCTCAAGTGTGTCTCAAAGTTGAAATGGCTTGGAATTGCTTTTTCTGATACACTTTCGACCACATGCTCGTCTCTGGTTGCTAGTGCTCTGCAGTGTATTCGCTTCTCGTGTGGTAAAATCTCGCCTAATAGAGGGAGGTATAGCCGCTGTGGCTTATGTAAACTTTACCATAGTTTTTGTTCTCCCACAATTCTTTTTGTTTCCGGTTTGCAGCTTTTAATGCGCAAAAAAAGACCGTCTTCAGCTAAGGAGAGGCTATTTTAAATATTGTAAATTTCTGCTATATTTACCAAGGTGGTACAGAAATCACAAGATTATTTCTCATTTTGGACTTATCGACCCTCTAGTGCTGTTTGACAACATCGCTAAGGACCTGAGGACCAATACTCCAAGGAAGATATGTGCCAGTGACCCCCTCACTTATTTTTTTCCAGATTAGAGATTTATAAATATTGTTATGTTATTTATGTTGTGTTTTTCTTTTATTATTTCCTTGTGTATAATATTATTTTGCTTTTTCTTTTTTACTCCGCATTTATTTTATGTTGCGGGTAATAAATAAACTTACTTATTTACTATAACTTAATCAAGATAAATATTAATATTAGGAGAGGCGCAACCAAGGATTAATACAATGTTGATGTAAATTTTTGCCAATTCTCCTTCCACAGTATGCATTTATATATACACGCTTGAAAACGGCAATGAAGCTAATCAAAACTGTTGGGATAATTGTGTCAAAAATAAATATTTGAATATTATGAATGTCAAAAGCCACAACTTTTAACAATCTATCTTATTTAAAACGTGGCGGTAGAAAGTCCTTTCATTCTAGCCCAAGAAATTGGGATCAAGCTGTATTTTCTTGTGCAGCTTATTGGTTAATATATAGTCAGGCCAACGGGTTTCATAGTAGGAATATGATTGAATATGGTCTTGATCTCCATTTACTTTGATTATTGGTTGGTAGAATTTGACGTCTTCTGTCCCTTTTTTTTTTTTTAAGGCTCATCTTCAGTTATAAAACATGTGTATTCAAATAATTTTTATACTGATGTATTTTAAATTTCTCATTTGCAGGCTGTGCCTGGGTCAGCACATGAAACTTTAAAATTTAAAGTTTCAGGAAAGATTATCAATATCCATGATAGGCTACTAGACATTGGAGAAAATGATGTTTGTTTCATTGAGACATTCGTACTGCTTGTTGGTGGAAAAGGAGGTAAAGTTTCTTCAATTGAATTTTTATTTAATCAGTATGTCAGTATGTTAATCAGTATATTTTGATGTTTTCAGGATTACAAAGCAATTTGAGTGTCTATCCAGTTTTTGCGTACGTTAGATTTTCTTCTTTAAGCAAAAATCCACTATATCTGATTTGTCCTGCACTTCTGTGACAGAATTGTTTGCAAAATAGAATAGCTCAACTTTTACATTCAAATTTACTTGGAATCACTCAAATACAACTAAATAGGATTTTCTTTCTTTTGTTTATCAAATGAACAAAGCAAACAAAATATTTACACCATACATAATAAATAGGCCTATGTCTACCATCTTAACCACTCTTCTAGGCTGTCCGGTAACCTGACTCCAGGTTGTCTTAAGGGGTAGTCCTGTACAAGTTAAAAAGACAAGAGCACTATCATCCAAAATAACAACCTACATGATTTGACAGTTATTTTTAAATCAGTCCAATTTCACTTTTAGTAGAGTTGTCCTGTTACCTACAACATAATCCATTAATTATCAATCCTTCATAAATAAATGATTATCCTTCCAATTCCCCAGAGAAGTAATAAATTACCATAAATCACTTTATAATCATCCTTCAATAATTTATAATTAAGATTAAATAATAAGGAGTTTAACAACTTTAACCAAACTAAAATTCATCCTTACCATACATTTTATCCTTTAAGTAATGCTTAAATTTATTCAGATCTTCACTTCCCATCATTAGTTATCTTATTTCACATCATTAGTTATCTTATTTCACGGTGTAATAGCTCTATGGACAAAATATTTTTTAGACCTGGATTTCATCTCTAGTGGAATATGGGACTTATTCTTTCCTCAAATAGAAAAATTAGTTATCATCACCGTTGGAATAAACAGTTCAAAGAAAACTGAATTATCTTGTATATCTTAACTTTCCTGTGTTATTCACAAGAAATAAATTTGGCGTTTTCATAAAAAACTAACTATAATCAGAGCCCCAGCTTATAGAGATTACCTAGAAGTTAAGCTAGCTAACAAAAAAACTCATCTTAACTGAAAACTCCCTCATGATGATCTGTGTCTGAATTAGACAAGAAATCAGTTCGAATTCATTCATCAGGTTATTTTGAGCAAGATAAACGTTTGGTTTTGGACTTTTATCATCAGCAACAAGGCAACTGTTAATATGTTGATCAGTAAGATTGAAATACTTACTGATTACTTTAATCAGTAAGACTAAAATTTTAATATATTTATGTCCAAATTAATCTACAAAATTAACCCAAATTTAATTCTAGTTTCCAAATTTGATTTAATATTCAAGAACCTCGACTATGAAAACAATAAACAAATAAGTAGAACAACAGGGAAATTTTTATACAAGACAGTGGAACACAACTTTAAATGAATATTTCGACCCTATATCCAAGGGCCGTCCTCAACAAAACAGACAAAGAGAATAAAAACAATATAAAAGAATATTTTAAAACAATATTTTAATGAGTGAATTTTAATGTAAGTTTCTTTTATATTGTTTTTATTCTCTTTGTCTGTTTTGCTGAGGACGGCCCTTGGATATAGGGTCGAAATATTCATTTAAAGTTGTGTTCTACTGTCTTGTATACAAATTTCCCTGTTGTTCTACTTATTTGTTTATTATGGAAAGGCAGTGTGGTCTTCGTCGCTATTTGCGACTATTAAAACAACAATATATAAACAAGGTTAGAAATTAAAATAAATTGTAAAGGTTAAAAAAGAAACAAAACCACACCTGAAGACTTTTTAGTTCTGTCTAAGTCCGTTCGTTTTCGATTTTATTTAGTTTTGACTTCTTAGTTTGTTTTATTTCTGATTAAAAGTTTTATTTCGAAAAAAAAAACACTATTATTTGCGCTTCTTCTATAATAGTTTTTATAATTTCAGCAGATACTCTTGAAGATGCTGTTCAAAAGCAGATTGAAGAAAAGACAGACAAGAACTACATGTAGAAACAGACGCAAAAACTGTCAGTACGTCTTTGGGGTATTGGAAAACCTGGTGTATATCCTCCAACGAGGTTAAACCTACGAGAAAAGGTGAGGACTAAACTTATCTTTATTGTAAAACTTACCTAAACTTGTCTTTATTGTCAGGTTTTGGTTTTGCTGTTAAGTTATCACTCTCGTATAATGTGACCATAGTAACGATTTTAATGCATTCAGACTTTTTTTTATGTCGACATTAAGAAACATTATTGATTTTTATTGCTTTCATTTTGGTAGTTGTAAGCAGTGCTTCCATTTTTACTATATTTTAGAGTAGACTACTTTATTTTGAATGTTGCTCCTCTAATATTTTTAGACCTACTTTAGTACTTTATTTCTACTTTAAATTTGGATTTTCCACTTTTTTCCTTGCCAAGCCTATGGATTTTTGTTATGGAAATAGGAATTTTGGATACAACAACGGGATTTCGGCAAAAACGATTGACAAACGTTCTTGTTTTGGTCGGATTTGGATAGACCCGCGAAATTCGAAACAAAATAACCAACGGGGAAGGACTGAAGGTTTGATTTTTTGAATTGGGTGGCATCCATCAAGACGCCAAGTGCACTGTTAAAGTTCACTAGCGTTCTTCATGTCATTTGGTTTATTTTTGGATTTCCCTGCTCAAATGTCGTTGTGGAAAGACTTTTTAGCGTTCTGAAAACAGTAAAACTGAAAATAAGAATGAGCTCAAAAACGTAACTTTGGCTGCGGTGATTTTTGTCAAGTATGAGATGAAGCGTAAAGCCCCCCCCCCCCCTACGTTCACCGAGAGTTTAAAGAAAAAAATGTAGTCCTTGAAATCCGATGCGACTGTGTCCGAATGCGTGGCTATTTTAGGCATTGGGAAAGACGGTGGGGATGGCGACGACAACGCTGACTCGGGGTGTTAATCTTAGTATTTGGTGTTTTCCCTTAAATCTTATTATTTGGTAATTCTCATTAAATTTTCTGAAATACAAATTAAAGTGTGTCTACATTCAGCATTTTCTGGAAAACTGGGAGGCAGGTAGCAGTCTACACTAGTTTAAATCGAATAATTCAAAATGCAGGTGCTGTCCTTAAATGAAGCTTTAAGTGATTCATTTTTGCTACTATACTCTGCTTCAAATTAACAACTCAACATAAAAAAAAGTCAAAACAAAGATAATACGTGAAAAATCGACCGGCTGGATATCATTCATGCCAATCCTTCGTACTAATTCAAATAAAAACAAAGGTGTTGCAAAAGTAGTAATAGGGAAGGAAAAAATAATGGCAAAGAAAAATAAATATATAAAATATATTCATATGGTCCGGAATTTGAGATATGGACCCAGAATCTATTAATAAAAACCGAACTTAACTAGTCGATAAATACAAAGCATGATTTTAAATGAAGATATAAAAAAGAAGATATTTTGGTACACGTAAAAGGTCTTGAGTTGCAAAATAAGTCGTCTTGAACAAATGCTATTAAAAGTCAGCCTAATAAGTCTTTACTTGTAGCTTGGAAAGAAGTCAGAAAATGGGGAAACTTTTAGGGATTTTGGTATTGAAAATAGGGATTTTTAGGGATTTTCCACCAGCCTTTTAGGGATTGAAAAAATTTGAAGTGGAAACACGGGTAATATAGCGTAAGAATCAATTTTATTTACATTCACGTTCAAATAGTAAGCATGATAACGTGCTTACTTCCGGATCGTTTCCTACAATAAATCTACTCTTTTTTTTCACACTTAAATACTTTATTCCCACATTAGTGGAATGGAAGCACTTGTTGTAAGTACTTGTTAAAATACTTTAGATATGCCTCTTTGTAGGTTGTGGGTTTACATTGTAAAACGCAAAGACATACCTAATATGAATTTGGATTCAAAATAACTCTTGTAAATCCTATAAAAGTTATTTTTTAGTGACATCTGCAAATAAGACGAGTGCCTGAGAAAGTTGTAGGCCAAAATCCTAACATAATTGACCACAGGACAATGACAATTTGTTTTATACGTTGCTTTGCTAATATTGCTCTTCAAGCAATAAATCAATTTCTGGCTGCTTTTAGAATTCCTAAGGACATTATGATCTCACAGAAAATCTTAATCTCTTCAGTGCTTTCGCTTATCTTCACTCGAATTAAATTAGCATTTGTTTTATTAATGATAATTTTATATATATTTTGTTAATAATTATTGATATTATTGTTTTAAATTCATGTTTCGGTCCTTGTCCTGGCTGCATTATTAAATTAGTCCAAAATGGCTTGACACTAAAGTCCAAATTTCTTCAGTTCTCGAGCTTCAGATTGATCATACTGCAATCTTTATCCAAATTTATTCAGTAAAATATACTCCTGTTTTCCCAACAATGAGGTTTACCCTAAAGATAGCAAATTGGATACTTTTGAAACACCCACTAGATAGCACAGATAACTCAACTATCAGCCTAGATATTGGAATTAAAACAAAAAAACTAAGCGGTACTCTTTTAATAGTATGAGAAAATTAAATGAAAAATTCTCTGACCAAATGCCACTCTCTTCGTCAAAGAAGCCTGAAAAAAATCTGGTGGAACATTTCCAGTGGCATGCAAGCCAAGAAATTTTCATTGCTCTTAGGAAGGCAAAAGCTTTAGTGGAAAAAAGAGTTTTGAAGGCAAAGCACTCTGTCTGAATGGACTTTGAATCCAAAATTGACCGTAAAGTGCTTTCAAGTAAAACTGATTCTTTTATAAATTAAATTATTGGCAAGAATAAAACTAATACTTCAAACATCCCCTGTCATACAACAACTGGAACCCCCTTAATAACTGATAAAGATACTATCAAAACATTTACTATTCATTATGAAAAAAGGTGCCGAAAGCATATAGAGGGAACCTTAAAAAATAACTAAAATTATGACAATGCTAATTGAGAAAACATAATTTAAGAAAATTAATTAAAACTGTCAATACTAGAAAAAAAGGCTTAGATTAGGTAGTTTCTCCTAAACAATAATTTTTCCAAGTTTATACCCAAGTAACGTTTTAAAGTATCAGGGGCAATAAAATAAAATATCTGATTTCTGGAGTCGATTAAGCGGGAACATTCACAACCATATATATATATATATATATATATATATATATATATATATATATATATATATATATATATATATATATATATATAGATATATATATATATATATATATATATATATATATATATATATATATATATATTATATATATATATATATATATATATATTATATATATATATATATATATTATATATATATATATATATATATATATATATATATATTATATATATATATATATATATATATATATATATATATATATATATATATATATATGTATATATATATATATATATATATATATATATATATATATATATATATATATATATATATATATATATATGTATATATATATATATATATATATATATATGTATATGTATATCTCTTTTGGGGGATTCTCCTCCTCAAAAAGATATTTTCTATATGGAAATCAACTACGCTGAACAAAATAGCTATCTCAAAATTTTGATTGGATGTGTTTGGGGGAATGATGGGCGAGGGGGGGGGGCTAGTTGCCCTCCAATCACTTTCGACTATTAAAAAGGGCACTAGCCACTCCAATTTGCAATCGAATCAGCCCTTTTCGAACTTTCTACGACAACTCCTTCTATATGAAGTGCCCGGGTATGGAGAAAAAAAAAAAAAAAAAAAACAACACATTGTGCCCACGTCGTTCTTTACTTAGGCAGCGCTAGTGCGCTGCCTATGATAACTTTGTAATTCGGTTACTTAGTGTTTCGGGTACTGTTGGCCAGATCTCTACGTCTTTTGGCGATGGATGGGGTTTTTACCAGCTTCTGCTTCAGACTTGCCAATATAATTATATCCTTTGTCAACGTCCTTCGAATTACCAACGTCCCTAGCTATTGCTATTCTTTCACTAACAGTTTTTATATGAAGTTCAACAGCATTTGATGCTATATCAGGTTCTTCATTAACGTCCTCATAAACTACAATGTATATATTTATGGCTATTTTATCCCTAGAAGCTCTTATGAAACGTTGGTGTGAAGTTCTTCTTGATGCAAGGCTTAAGGTTGCGTTTGATACCACCAACCTGGGAAAAATACTGAAAAGGCATGTAATTTTAACACAAAGATGTTGTAAATTAATACACAGTTGTTCGTTTATATATATATATATATATATATATATATATATATATATATATATATATATATATATATATATATATATATATATATATATATATATATATATATATATATATATATATATATATATATATATATACGAATATATACGAATATTTCGCCCGTATACAACAAGGCTTCTTCAGCGTAAATATATATATATATATATATATATATATATATATATATATATATATATATATAATATATATATATATATATATATATATATATATATATATTTACGCTGAAGATGCCTTGTTGTATAAGGGCGAAATATTCGTTGGATTGTTTCTCCTCTTTTCCTTTATACTAGCTATAGACCCGTTTGTCGTTTCCAGATTTATTTCTTTGTATAGTCACATCTATCGATCAAAAAAAGTAAATATTAACGAAAAATGTTTGGCGTGTTTTCTTTTGTTTCATTAGTTTGTTTTCCCTTAATCTTTAACATCCCACCTCTAGTACTGAAGCGAAAAATTGAATTGATATGAAAATTTTTCTTATAATATTTTTCCAGAATCATCCTACAGACAAAAAATTGCTATCCCTAGCTTCTATCTTTTCGATTTTCAAAAATCGAAAAGATTTTATGGCTGAAATCTTAACTGTGACTGAACAGTTCCAAATTCTATGTTTGAAAGTTAAACATTGTTGAGCTTCTAGTCTGGCATAATGTAGATTTTACCGCCAAGTGTGACTGTAAGGTTGTTCCTAGCATAATTAACCCGTTAAGGCACAAGAAAAAATGTCAGAGATTCTAGTTGTCCTTTTCACCAGCTTCTTTTTATCGCATAAGTAGGTCAAAAATACATTTACAGATTTTTCTTGTTTCCCAGATACAAGCTGTCCTATTTATAGGACATGACTTAAAAAAAAACTCTCCGAAAAAGAAGTTTTTCAAAGAAAGTAAAGGCCATATTAACTTTAAGATCTGCAGATACAAATACCTTTTAAAATTCAAACTAGAAACGACAAGAAATTACTATTAGAGACAAAATTAAACCCAAAACGAACAGAAATTAAATAAAAAATCATAGCAACCAAACGTACAATAGTTGCTAATATAAATGAATAAATAAATCTTAAGACGAGTGAAACTTAAATTGAATATGAAAATCAAGCTTGAAGCGAACAAAAATCACTACAATTAAGAGTTGTGGTTTTGCCTCCTTTTTTTACTGTAAAAGTCTAAAACCTACTGCGTCATGGGCGCTGTACTGAAAACGAATTATATTACAAATATTTTTGTTTGTACTTATTACAACATTGAAAATAAACATAGAAACTAGAGCAGAATTAAATTTCGAAGTGACGAGCTTTCAATAATTAATATCATTATATATCAAATATTCAGTTTAATGTTATTAGTTCTTTCCAAGACTGTTCAAGATAAATATTGTTTCACTACAAACAAGAGTTTGGATACTGCCCCCTTCCTTAACTGTAAAGGTCTAAAGCCTACTACGTCATTGGCGCTTCACTGGAAACGAATTATATTACAAATATTTTCTTTTCCAGTTATTACAGCATTGAAAATGAAAATAAAAATTACAGTGAAATAAAATCTTGAAGTGATTATCTTTAACAATTCATATCATTATATATCAATTATTCACTTTGATTTTATTTGTACTTTCCAAGACTGTTCAAGACACATAGTTTTCAGTAAAGCGCCAATGACTTTTACAGTGAGAGAAGGAGGCAAAACCCAAACTCTTTTTTTTTTAGTAATTTATAATTTCTTGTAAAATTTCTTATTAGTAATTTCTTGTAATTAATTCATTTATATTAGTACTTTTTGTATGTTTTTGCTATGATTGTTTATTTAATTTCTGTTCGTTTTGGGTTTCATTTATTCTTTTATAGTAATTTCTTGTCGTTTCTAGTTTGAATTTTAAAATGTATTTGTATCTGCTGATTTTAAGTTTAATATGAGCCTTACCTTTTTTTGAAAAACTTCTTTTTGGAGTTTTTTTTTATTATTATTAATTTTTGTTCGTTTTTGATTGCAAAAAGTTTCAATACTTTAGAAAATGCCTTATTTCAAAATCAATTTGTTTTTCAATATCAAACTTTTATCAAAGTATCAAAATTAGTATCAAAGTAAAGAAATCATTTAAGTAAACAAGATATCAAAGTAAACAAAGTATCAAAATAACAACAAGAGAGTTCCGTAAGTCAGAGCCATTTCCCCGGGGCTGGGTGGGGGTTCAAACCCGGAAGCACATTTATTTGGCCTTCGAACTATTTTGAACAAAATGGCTATCTAAAAATTTTGACCGGATGCCCTTTGGGAAAGTGGGACGTAGACTAATTGCCCATTGATCACTTTTGACTCTTAAAAAAGAACTAAAAGTTCCAATTTCCGATCAAATGAGCCCCCTCCAAGGGTAATACGAGCACCCCTTCAAAAAACTTATATTCTTAATAATGGGCAACTTCCATAATTTACAAATAGTTCCCTGGGAGCTATGTAGGATTTCTCTACCCTTTAGTTATAGCAATTTGAATTTAGGACTATTTTGAACAAAATAGCTGTTACAAAATTTTTATACGATGCATGGACTGCTAATATAACTTACAGGCCTTTCCCCTAGGGCTAGGGTTCAAACCCAGAACCATAGCTATTTGACATTTGGATGATTTTGAACAAAATACCTAACTCAAAGTTTTGATCGAAAACATTTAGAAAAAAAATGCATGGGGGGGGGAGGGTTGCCTACCGTCTGATTACTCTTGACTTTAAAAAATGGAGTTAGAAATCAATTTAAATCGAACGAGGCTTTTCCGAACTCCATACGATTACCCCTTCGATAAAAAATCTTATATATGAATAATGGACAGCTTGCATAACTTACAGCCCTTGCCCTGGGGGGAGTGGGAGATTTTGTCAACCCCCTAAGAATAATTATTTTACTTCACCTCTTGACTATTTCGGACATAATGGCTGTCTCAAAAATTGAATGAGCTCCCTCCGAAGTTTATAACACCACACCTTAAATATGAAGTGCCTTTAGAGAAAAAAATGGAGCCTTATGGTCTTGGGGTCGGTGGGGGGAGGCTAGTTGCCTTCGATCACTTTTGACTCTTAAAAAGAGAACTAGAACTTTCAATTGCTAATCATTTGAGTCCCCTCCAAAGTTTATGCGACCATCTTTTCCGTAAAAAAATTATATGCCCCAGGGGCATAAGTTACAACCCTTCCCCCGGGTTTGGGGGGGGGGGCTATGTGGACCCCGAAGTTTGGCATCTGATCGTTGGAATATTTCAAACGAAATGGTTATTTAAAAATTTTGATCGCATGCAATAGGGGAAAAGAGGTAAATGCCGGCCGATCACTTTTGATGACTCTTAAAAAGGTAAATAGAAATTTCAATTTCCAATCAAATGAGCCACACCTGATGTTTATACCACCTCTTACAAAAAACTTATTTTCCCCCATGGTATAAATGTCAACACTTTCCCCGGGCTCTGGGGGCTTTGTTAACCCCTGAGTTTTGTTGTTTGAAATTTAAACTATTTTGAACAAAATGGTTATTTCAAAATTTTTATCAGATGTATTTGGGGAAAAAGGGGCCTTGGGGGGGGGCTAGTTGCAATCGGATCACTTTTGACTCTTAAATAGGGAATTAGAACTAGTGTTGGCCGATATTTTGATTAATCGATATATCGATATCTTTACTTTTGATATATCGATATCGATCATGAATGTGCCGAAGTTTAGTGACGCAAATGGTAAATAAAGGGTATTTTGTATAATTTTTTTTTTCAAAATTCAATTAACATAAAATCAGACAATAAAAATAAACTTCGATTACATAAATGAACATAATTAAAACCCAGATTTGGAATTATTCGGGCTCAGGAAAAGAGAAAAATAAACTACTGGCTATTCAGAAACAGCAGCATGTCAATGTTTTTCCCTGGGAGTCGGTTCCGCCGTTCATAACTTTCTGACCAGCCTTGGAAAACACTTCAGAAGGAACACTGGTAGCGGGCACAGACATGAATTTCAATGCAACTTCGTACAGGTGTTTTTGGGACCTCATAGTACGAGACTTCCATCACCTGAGTGGATAAGTTTCTCTTGAAACTATTGGCTCCCGTTTGAAAGTTTGCAGAGCCATGATATATTCGGCTACTCTCGAAGCATGTCTTGCATTGACTATAAGGACTTCATCGTCTTAAACCCACAAACTGGCTTGATTCTGATATGACTGCATCGCAGGGACTCCGATGGTACTTGTATTTTCTGATCGAGATTCGGCAGCCAGCAAGGCCGAATCTATCTCGTTTGCAATTTTGCTCTCAACCTGTGTAAGATCGTCAGGTGAAATATAAATTTTCTTGAAACACGGGTCAAGATATGTGGCAATTGCGACGGGTGTGACAAAGGCTTATAAACCTACAATGCATTTTATTCAGCAAAGTCTTTCGAAGCTCATCAGCCACATAGGAGAATCCACCAAAATCTACCTGAACAAGGTGGCGTCTCAAAATCTTAGACAAAGACAGGACTTTCGAGATGGAGGGAAAGCTTTCAGAAGAGAGCTCAATAGTCGCCTCTTCAAAGGGTGCAAGCACCGCAATCACCTTTGAAAATATACCCCATTCATGTGATTATCAGTGAGTATGAGGTCCACTTTACCGAGAAGCGCAAGTGAACTTGTTACCGACTCTTTCAAATCTTGTAGACTACGCAACATAGTGAGAAGCGA
>CM051262.1:40824440-41039440 GCA_027921565.1 Artemia sinica | reverse complement strand
GAAGATTTTCAGATAGAAAATATGTTTTTGAGGAGGAAACTCCCCCACAACCCTCAATGCAAGGGTTTTAAGTTATACCCTGGGGGCATATACGGTTTTTTATAGAAGGCGGTGTCTTAGAAACTTCATAAAAGGCTCATTCGATTGGAAATTAAAAGGGCTACTCTCCTTTTTAATAGTCAAAAGTGATTTCAGGGCAACTAACCCTCCTTTCACACCCACCTTTTCCCCAAACACATCCAATCAAGATTTTGAGACAGCCATTTTATTAAACGTAGTTTTAATTTCTGGAAATTAGGTCTTTGAGGATGACAACTCCCCCACAACTCTCGGGGCAAGGGTTGTAAGTTAAGATGTTCATTTACGTTAAGATAAAATAAGATGTTCATTAAAGTATCAAAACTGGTATCAAAGTAACAATATCAAAGCAAAAATGGGTTTGTGTCAACCTCGGAATTTATTTTATCTTATGTTTGAACTGTTTTTAACAAAAAGGCTATCTACAAATTTTTATTGGATGGGTTTGGGAAAAAAGGGCGTTGGGGATTGCCTGGTTTCCCGTCGGTCTCTTTTGACTCTTTAAAGATAAACTAGAACTTTCTGTTTTCAATCAAATGAGCCCTCTCTGAAGTTTAGACGAGCATCCCTTCTATAAGAACCATAGATATATCCCCAGAGTATAACTTACAACGCCTGTCCCTCGGCCCTGGGGGATTGTGTCAACCCGGAGTTTTAATATCTGATTTTTTAACTATTTGTGACAAAATGGTGACTTCCAATTTTTTTAAACCCATCTGACTCATCCAATAAACCCAAAGGCGTGGAGGGCGGGTGGGGCTTTTTATCCTCTGATATTTTTTTCAAAATTAACTGGAATTTTTAATTTCAATTGAAATGAGCCCCCTCTGAAGTTTATACGAGCACCCCCTTCATAAGAACCATATACCGCCCCAGGACATAGGTTACAATACCTTCCCTCCGAGACCAGGGGGGCTGTCTTCACACCGGGTTTTTTGTTATCTGACCTTTGAACTATTTTTTAAAAATGACCATCTTGAAATTTGTATCGGATGGGTTTGGGAAAAAGGGGTGGGAGCTAGAGGCCCTCCGATCTCTTTTTACTCTTACAAATTGAACTAGAATTTCCAATTTCCATTCGAACAGCCCTCTATGAAATTTACACGAGCAGCCATTCCATAAGAACCATATATGCTGCTATAACTTGCAACACCTGCCCCTGGGCCCTGGGTGGTTGTGTCGACACCAGAGTTTTTTTTTTATCTGAGCTTTGAACTATTTTTAAAAAAATGGCTATCTAAAAATCTTTTATCGGATGCATTCGGGGGAAAGGGGTGTAGCGGGGGGAAATAGTTGCCTTCTGACCTCTTTTGACTCTTAAAAACAAAACTAGCACTTTCAGTTTCCAAGCAAATTAGCCCTCTCTGAAGAGTATACAAGCATCCCTTTTATAAGAGCCATATACGCCCCCAGGATAACACTTAAAATGTCTACCCCCGCATCCTGGGTGATTGTATTGACACCGAAGTTTTTGTTATCTAATTTTTGAACAATTTTTAAAAAAGTGGCTGTTTCAAAATTTTTAGCGGATGGGTTTGGGGAAAAAAGAGGTGGGGGCTAGTTTCCCTTAGATCCCTTGACTGTCAAAAAGTGAACTAGGACTTTCAATTTCAATCAAATGAGCCCTCTATGAAGCTTATAAGAACATCCCTTTTATAAGAACCATACTGCCTTTAGGGCATAACTTAAAACACCTTCCCCCGGGCCCTATTTTTGAACTATTTCTTTAACAAAATGTCTATCTCAAAATTTTTTATCAGATGGGTTTGGGAAAAAAACGCGGGGGGGGGGGGTTTAGTTGCATACAAAATTCTTACCTAAATTTTGTGATAGAAAGTTGCACATGCGACTACTATACTTCATCCACAGATAGTCCAAGAGATGACGTTTGAGGTGTGAGTAGCGGCAGATTTTTAGCTTGAAGTTTTCTGTCATAAGTGCACGTGTCTCAACGGACCTGCGTCCCAACATACCCGACTCTCCCCTATATGATTCTCGTTTCGAATTTGGAGAATATTAAATGTGAATTTCTTATGCTTTAAGTATGTTTTATCTCATTCGAAGATATGTAAAAAAAAAGTTGAAAGAAATATATCGTGCGAAAAAATAATAAAAAAAGTTAAAAAAAACTTCAAAAAAAGTATAAAAAATGGGGGGGGGGGCCAAAAGTTGGGGTGAGGGATCCCCTTGGAGATTGGGGATATGGGACCTTTGAAAGTTGAGGTCCTTGGTGGTTAGGATCATTGATGCTTGTGGTCCTTGATGCTTCAAACCTCTAATCATCTCACTAGTTTATTTCTAAGGATTTCTATGGATTGTTCTGAATTTCTTTATTAAAATTCCTTTTTTGGCATTTACTTTACTATTAGTCTCACCTTTTAGTATGCTATAATGTTAGAGCATATTTTATATTGACAACACTGTTCAAACAGTATATGTGAGTAGAATAGGAAGTACTATTTTGCTTGCGCCCCCGTACCAAACAGGTTTTTCTGGTAGGTAAACAGGTCATTACACTCGGTCATTACACTCTTTGTCAAGAGGATTTACGCAATTTCAAAGTTCAGTGTCTTTTTTTAGTGGTAAACCAAAAAACCGATGTTCCCTTTTTACTCGCCAATTATTTTTGTATATATTCAGGTTTCATATTTGATTCTCCATCAGTTTTGAATAGTTTATATTCGAGATAGCATTACAGGCATTATTTGTAAAAAGCATTTACATAGAAAAAATGGATAATTCTAAGCAATTTCTGGTGAGTAAAAATATTCTCATTATTATATTAAAAAGAATCGATCGGTAATTTGGGGCTAGAATAAAATGTTGATTTTTTTTTTAATGTATTAATTGTTACAAAAGCTTCCTTTTTTTTGAGTTTCGGTTTTTTCCTTACTTATAGCTCGTTATCATGTACTGCTGGAAAATGTATTTCAGTGATATTTTAGATCATAGTAGGCTAATGATGCTTTTCGTCTTTAGAAGAAGAATCAAAAAAACAATTTAGAATCTATGCTGCTTACGGGGATTGACTGAGCCATGTTAATTAACTTTTCCACTTCCTAAATTTCTATTTATGTCTACATTTGATTGAAATCTGATAGTTTAAAGAGAAAAAAGGCTGTTATACCAAAGAGTTTAATAATTTCCGACTAAATTGACTTTGAGTTTCACAAAATGTTCATAACTGCATGATTAGTAACAATTTTACGCTTGAGTATACAAAGAGGAAGCTCGCTGAAGGAAGTGTCAGAGACCGGATAATCTTGAATAAGAAAAACAAATCTGTTCTTATTCTAAAAAATCTAAATTTGTAACAATGAGTATTTTATTTTGATAATAAAGGAAAATAAAACTATTTTCAGTTTTTCTCAGTAGGTAGCTTGCAAGCTTAAAGAGCTAAATATATATATATATATATATATATATATATATATATATATATATAATGCATTCAAAAACCCTCACCCCCCTCCCCATTTTTTTTAATGTATTAATTGTTACAAAAGCTTCCTTTTTTATCAAGATCAGTGGCTTTTTTTTTAGGAATGTTTTTGAAAATACTTCCAGGCCAGTCTGCATTTACGGTGTGATTTTTTATCAAGATCAGTGGCCTTTTTAGGGAATGTTTTTGAAAAAGTGCTTAGCTTTCGATCAGTAATTTGAGATTAGAATAAAATGATGATTCTTTTAATGTATTAATTGTTACAAAAGCTTCCTTTTTATTACAGTGTGATTTTTTTATCAAGATCAGTGTTTTTTTTTTAGGGATGTTTTTTGAAAATATTTCCAGGCCAGTCTGCGTTGAAGAATCTCTTCCTGAAATTTAATGCGTTCAAAACCCTCACCCCCCCCCCATTTCCTCAAAAATAAAATTTGTTACCTTATAACCCTATTTAATAAATAACATTGTTAGCTTAGCTATCCTTTTTATTTAACGGACCTTATTATCTCATAGGGGGGGGGGATTGACTGAGCCATGCTAATTAACTTTTCCACTTCTTAAATTTCTATTTATGTCTACATTTGATTGAAATCTGATAGTTTTACTTGACTGTCACATGCAATTCTTCTCCATATTGTTTAATAAGGAACGCAAATACTGCTTTTTAAGTTTGAATTTACAAATACAGTCACGGAAGCATGGACGTAGGAGGGGGGGGAGGGCGGAGGGAGGGAGGAGCAGTTTATAAAAGGTCCTCCATCTCACTATCAAAACCCCTGATTTTGAAATCAAGATGTTTTTTACACTACTTTAGATGTCTAACATAAACTGAATTATTTTCCAAAAACCCAAAATGCATTTTTGCTACATGCTAAATTTTTGTCTTTTTTTTTTAAAGGAAGAAGAGACGTGCTAGTATTTTCGTGTTTTTTGCAAGCAATTCATACTATACCTTAAATGCATTCGGATATTTTCTTGATTAAAACACAGCCGTGACTACATCAGATGGTTTTGTGATGCAGTGAGTTGTTACTACTAGTAGCACTTTCGTGTTTTTTGCAAGCCATTCATACTATACCTTAAATGCATTCAGATATTTTCTTGATAAAACATAGCCTTGACTACATCAGATGGTTTTGTGATGCAGTGAGTTGTTACTAGTAGTAGCACTTTCGTGTTTTTTCCAAGTCATTCATACTATACCTTAAATGCATTCAAATATATTCTTGATCAATTTTTCAAAGTTCATTTTGAATTTCTTTCGTTGAAATGCAAGAGTTGGAATATTTCAGTAGTGTTTGGTTGTGGTTTACCTTGTCACAGTTACATTTTCTTGATTTTTCAAAGTTCATTTTGAATTTCTTTCGTTGAAATGCAAGAGTTGGAATATTTCAGTAGTGTTTGGTTGTGGTTTACCTTGTCACAGTTACATTTTCTTGATTTTTCAAAGTTCATTTTGAATTTCTTTCGTTGAAATGCAAGAGTTGGAATATTTCAGTAGTGTTTGGTTATGGTTTACCTTGTCACAGTTACATTTTCTTGATTTTTCAAAGTTCATTTTGAATTTCTTTCGTTGAAATGCAAGAGTTGGAATATTTCAGTAGTGTTTGGTTGTGGTTTACTTTGTCACAGTTACATTTTCTTGATTTTTCAAAGTTCATTTTGAATTTCTTTCATTGAAATGCAAGAGTTGGAATATTTCAGTAGTGTTTGGTTGTGGTTTACCTTGTCACAGTTACATTTTCTTGATTTTTCAAAGTTCATTTTGAATTTCTTTCGTTGAAATGCAAGAGTTGGAATATTTCAGTAGTGTTTGGTTGTGGTTTACCTTGTCACAGTTAAATTTTCTTGATTTTTCAAAAGTTCATTTTGAATTTCTTTCGTTGAAATGCAAGAGTTGGAATATTTCAGTAGTGTTTGGTTGTGGTTTACCTTGTCACAGTTACATTTTCTTGAATTTTCAAAGTTCATTTTGAATTTCTTTCGTTGAAATGCAAGAGTTGGAATATTTCAGTAGTGTTTGGTTGTGGTTTACCTTGTCACAGTTACATTTTCTTGATTTTTTCAAAGTTCATTTTGAATTTCTTTCGCTGAAATGCAAGAGTTGGAATAGTTCAGTAGTGTTTGGTTGTGGTTTACCTTGTCACAGTTACATTTTCTTGATTTTTCAAAGTTCATTTTGAATTTCTTTCATTGAAATGCAAGAGTTGGAATATTTCAGTAGTGTTTGGTTATGGTTTACCTTGTCACAGTTACATTTTCTTGATTTTTCAAAGTTCATTTTGAATTTCTTTCGTTGAAATGCAAGAGTTGGAATATTTCAGTAGTGTTTGGTTGTGGTTTACCTTGTCACAGTTACATTTTCTTGATTTTTCAAAGTTCATTTTGAATTTCTTTCATTGAAATGCAAGAGTTGGAATATTTCAGTAGTGTTTGGTTGTGGTTTACCTTGTCACAGTTACATTTTCTTGATTTTTCAAAGTTCATTTTGAATTTCTTGTTTTACCTTGTCACAGTTACATTTTCTTGATTTTTCAAAGTTCATTTTGAATTTCTTTCGTTGAAATGCAAGAGTTGGAATATTTCAGTAATGTTTGGTTGTGGTTTACCTTGTCACAATTACATTTTCTTGATATTTCAAAGTTCATTTTGAATTTTCTTTCGTTGAAATGCAAGAGTTGGAATATTTCAGTAGTGTTTGGTTGTGGTTTACCTTGTCACAGTTACATTTTCTTGATTTTTCAAAGTTCATTTTGAATTTCTTTCGTTGAAATGGAAGAGTTGGAATATTTCAGTAGTGTTTGGTTGTGGTTTACCTTGTCACAGTTACATTTTCTTGATTTTTTCAAAGTTCATTTTGAATTTCTTTCGCTGAAATGCAAGAGTTGGAATAGTTCAGTAGTGTTTGGTTGTAGTTTACCTTGTCACAGTTACATTTTCTTGATTTTCTTGATTTTTCAAAGTTCATTTTGAATTTCTTTCGCTGAAATGCAAGAGTTGGAATATTTCAGTAGTGTTTGGTTGTGGTTTACCTTGTCACAGTTACATTTTCTTGATTTTTCAAAGTTCATTTTGAATTTCTTTCGTTGAAATGCAAGAGTTGGAATATTTCAGTAGTGTTTGGTTGTGGTTTACCTTGTCACAGTTACATTTTCTTGATTTTTCAAAGTTCATTTTGAATTTCTTTCGCTGAAATGCAAGAGTTGGAATACTTCAGTGTCACAGTTACATTTTCTTGATTTTTCAAAGTTCATTTTGAATTTCTTTCGTTGAAATGCAAGAGTTGGAATATTTCAGTAGTGTTTGGTTGTGGTTTAACTTGTCACAGTTACATTTTCTTGATTTTTCAAAGTTCATTTTGAATTTCTTTCGTTGAAATGCAAGAGTTGGAATATTTCAGTAGTGTTTGGTTGTGGTTTACCTTGTCACAGTTACATTTTCTTGATTTTTCAAAGTTCATTTTGAATTTCTTTCGTTGAAATGCAAGAGTTGGAATATTTCAGTAGTGTTTGGTTGTGGTTTACCTTGTCACAGTTACATTTTCTTGATTTTTCAAAGTTCATTTTGAATTTCTTTCGTTGAAATGCAAGAGTTGGAATATTTCAGTAGTGTTTGGTTATGGTTTACCTTGTCACAGTTACATTTTCTTGATTTTTCAAAGTTCATTTTGAATTTCTTTCGTTGAAATGCAAGAGTTGGAATATTTCAGTAGTGTTTGGTTGTGGTTTACTTTGTCACAGTTACATTTTCTTGATTTTTCAAAGTTCATTTTGAATTTCTTTCATTGAAATGCAAGAGTTGGAATATTTCAGTAGTGTTTGGTTGTGGTTTACCTTGTCACAGTTACATTTTCTTGATTTTTCAAAGTTCATTTTGAATTTCTTTCGTTGAAATGCAAGAGTTGGAATATTTCAGTAGTGTTTGGTTGTGGTTTACCTTGTCACAGTTAAATTTCTTGATTTTTCAAAAGTTCATTTTGAGTTTCTTTCGTTGAAATGCAAGAGTTGGAATATTTCAGTAGTGTTTGGTTGTGGTTTACCTTGTCACAGTTACATTTTCTTGATTTTTCAAAGTTCATTTTGAATTTCTTTCGTTGAAATGCAAGAGTTGGAATATTTCAGTAGTGTTTGGTTGTGGTTTACCTTGTCACAGTTACATTTTCTTGATTTTTCAAAGTTCATTTTGAATTTCTTTCGTTGAAATGCAAGAGTTGGAATATTTCAGTAGTGTTTGGTTGTGGTTTACCTTGTCACGGTTACATTTTCTTGATTTTTCAAAGTTCATTTTGAATTTTTTTCGTTGAAATGCAAGAGTTGGAATATTTCAGTAGTGTTTGGTTGTGGTTTACCTTGTCACAGCTACATTTTCTTGATTTTTCAAAGTTCATTTTGAATTTCTTTCGTTGAAATGCAAGAGTTGGAATATTTCACTAGTGTTTGGTTGTGGTTTACCTTGTCACAGTTACATTTTCTTGATTTTTCAAAGTTCATTTTGAATTTCTTTCGTTGAAATGCAAGAGTTGGAATATTTCAGTAGTGTTTGCTTGTGGTTTACCCTGTCACAGTTACATTTTCTTGATTTTTCAAAGTTCATTTTGAATCATTCAAGAAACGTGATTAAACACGTTTTTAAACTACATGCTATTTGCATGCCTTTCCTTGGCACCTTTCCAAACGAGCGGGGATTCCCCGCTGGTTCCTACACATTGCAAAAAAGTGAGCAGTACGAAAACTCCACATTTTCAACCAGACTGGTTTTTTAGACAACACACCCACAGAGATGACACACACACATAGAAACGAGACACGCACAGACACGACACACAAACAGAGTCATAGTGAGAGAGATATCCAAAAAGTTGGGTTGACCTAGGTTCACTTAGAGTGGCGCGCCACTCTAAGTGAACTGTGACAAGGTAAAATGTAACTGACAAGGTAAACCACAACCAAACACTACTGAAATATTCCAACTCTTGCATTTCAACGAAAGAAATTCAAAATTAACTTTGAAAAATCAAGAAAATGTAACTGTGACAAGGTAAACCACAACCAAACACTACTGAAATATTCCAACTCTTGCATTTCAACGAAAGAAATTCAAAATGAACTTTGAAAAATCAAGAAAATGTAACTGTGACAAGGTAAACCACAACCAAACACTACTGAAATATTCCAACTCTTGCATTTCAGCGAAAGAAATTCAAAATGAACTTTGAAAAATCAAGAAAATCAAGAAAATGTAACTGTGACAAGGTAAACCACAACCAAACACTACTGAAATATTCCAACTCTTGCATTTCAACGAAAGAAATTCAAAATGAACTTTGAAAAATCAAGAAAATGTAACTGTGACACTGAAGTATTCCAACTCTTGCATTTCAGCGAAAGAAATTCAAAATGAACTTTGAAAAATCAAGAAAATGTAACTGTGACAAGGTAAACCACAACCAAACACTACTGAAATATTCCAACTCTTGCATTTCAACGAAAGAAATTCAAAATGAACTTTGAAAAATCAAGAAAATGTAACTGTGACAAGGTAAACCACAACCAAACACTACTGAAATATTCCAACTCTTGCATTTCAGCGAAAGAAATTCAAAATGAACTTTGAAAAATCAAGAAAATCAAGAAATGTAACTGTGACAAGGTAAACCACAACCAAACACTACTGAACTATTCCAACTCTTTCATTTCAGCGAAAGAAATTCAAAATGAACTTTGAAAAAATCAAGAAAATGTAACTGTGACAAGGTAAACCACAACCAAACACTACTGAAATATTCCAACTCTTCCATTTCAACGAAAGAAATTCAAAATGAACTTTGAAAAATCAAGAAAATGTAACTGTGACAAGGTAAACCACAACCAAACACTACTGAAATATTCCAACTCTTGCATTTCAACGAAAGAAAATTCAAAATGAACTTTGAAAAATCAAGAAAATGTAATTGTGACAAGGTAAACCACAACCAAACATTACTGAAATATTCCAACTCTTGCATTTCAACGAAAGAAATTCAAATGAACTTTGAAAAATCAAGAAAATGTAACTGTGACAAGGTAAAACAAGAAATTCAAAATGAACTTTGAAAAATCAAGAAAATGTAACTGTGACAAGGTAAACCACAACCAAACACTACTGAAATATTCCAACTCTTGCATTTCAATGAAAGAAATTCAAAATGAACTTTGAAAAATCAAGAAAATGTAACTGTGACAAGGTAAACCACAACCAAACACTACTGAAATATTCCAACTCTTGCATTTCAACGAAAGAAATTCAAAATGAACTTTGAAAAATCAAGAAAATGTAACTGTGACAAGGTAAACCATAACCAAACACTACTGAAATATTCCAACTCTTGCATTTCAATGAAAGAAATTCAAAATGAACTTTGAAAAATCAAGAAAATGTAACTGTGACAAGGTAAACCACAACCAAACACTACTGAAATATTCCAACACTTGCATTTCAACGAAAGAAATTCAAAATGAACTTTGAAAAATCAAGAAAATGTAACTGTGACAAGGTAAACCACAACCAAACACTACTGAAATATTCCAACTCTTGCATTTCAACGAAAGAAATTCAAAATGAACTTTGAAAAATCAAGAAAATGTAACTGTGACACTGAAGTATTCCAACTCTTGCATTTCAGCGAAAGAAATTCAAAATGAACTTTGAAAAATCAAGAAAATGTAACTGTGACAAGGTAAACCACAACCAAACACTACTGAAATATTCCAACTCTTGCATTTCAACGAAAGAAATTCAAAATGAACTTTGAAAAATCAAGAAAATGTAACTGTGACAAGGTAAACCACAACCAAACACTACTGAAATATTCCAACTCTTGCATTTCAGCGAAAGAAATTCAAAATGAACTTTGAAAAATCAAGAAAATCAAGAAAATGTAACTGTGACAAGGTAAACCACAACCAAACACTACTGAACTATTCCAACTCTTGCATTTCAGCGAAAGAAATTCAAAATGAACTTTGAAAAAATCAAGAAAATGTAACTGTGACAAGGTAAACCACAACCAAACACTACTGAAATATTCCAACTCTTCCATTTCAACGAAAGAAATTCAAAATGAACTTTGAAAAATCAAGAAAATGTAACTGTGACAAGGTAAACCACAACCAAACACTACTGAAATATTCCAACTCTTGCATTTCAACGAAAGAAAATTCAAAATGAACTTTGAAAAATCAAGAAAATGTAATTGTGACAAGGTAAACCACAACCAAACATTACTGAAATATTCCAACTCTTGCATTTCAACGAAAGAAATTCAAAATGAACTTTGAAAAATCAAGAAAATGTAACTGTGACAAGGTAAAACACAACCAAACACTACTTAAATATTCCAACTCTTGCATTTCAACGAAAGAAATTCAAAATGAACTTTGAAAAATCAAGAAAATGTAACTGTGACAAGGTAAACCACAACCAAACACTACTGAAATATTCCAATTCTTGCATTTCAGCGAAAGAAATTCAAAATGAACTTTGAAAAATCAAGAAAATCAAGAAAATGTAACTGTGACAAGGTAAACCACAACCAAACACTACTGAACTATTCCAACTCTTGCATTTCAGCGAAAGAAATTCAAAATGAACTTTGAAAAAATCAAGAAAATGTAACTGTGACAAGGTAAACCACAACCAAACACTACTGAAATATTCCAACTCTTCCATTTCAACGAAAGAAATTCAAAATGAACTTTGAAAAATCAAGAAAATGTAACTGTGACAAGGTAAACCACAACCAAACACTACTGAAATATTCCAACTCTTGCATTTCAACGAAAGAAAATTCAAAATGAACTTTGAAAAATCAAGAAAATGTAATTGTGACAAGGTAAACCACAACCAAACATTACTGAAATATTCCAACTCTTGCATTTCAACGAAAGAAATTCAAAATGAACTTTGAAAAATCAAGAAAATGTAACTGTGACAAGGTAAAACACAACCAAACACTACTGAAATATTCCAACTCTTGCATTTCAACGAAAGAAATTCAAAATGAACTTTGAAAAATCAAGAAAATGTAACTGTGACAAGGTAAACCACAACCAAACACTACTGAAATATTCCAACTCTTGCATTTCAACGAAAGAAATTCAAAATGAACTTTGAAAAATCAAGAAAATGTAACTGTGACAAGGTAAACCACAACCAAACACTACTGAAATATTCCAACTCTTGCATTTCAACGAAAGAAATTCAAAATGAACTTTGAAAAATCAAGAAAATGTAACTGTGACAAGGTAAACCACAACCAAACACTACTGAAATATTCCAACTCTTGCATTTCAATGAAAGAAATTCAAAATGAACTTTGAAAAATCAAGAAAATGTAACTGTGACAAGGTAAACCACAACCAACTACTACTAGTAACAGCTCACTGCACTACAAAACCATCTGATGTAGTCATGGCTATGTTTTATCAAGAAAATATCTGAATGCATTTAAGGTATAATATGAATGGCTTGCAAAAAAAACACGAAACTGCTACTACTAGTAACAACTCACTGCATCACAAAACCATCTGATGTAGTCACGGCTATGTTTGATCAAGAAAATATCTGAATGCATTTAAGGTATAGTGTGAATGGCTTGCAAAAAACACGAAAATACTACTACTAGTAACAACTCACTGCACTACAAAACCATCTGATGTGATCACAACTATGCTTGATTAAGAAAATATCTGAATGCATTTAAGGTATAGTATGAATGGCTTGCAAAAAACCCGAAAATACTACTACTAGTAACAACTCACTGCACTACAAAACCATCTGATGTGATCACGACTATGTTTGATCAAGAATATATTTGAATGCATTTAAGGTATAGTATGAATGACTTGGAAAAAACACGAAAGTGCTACTACTAGTAACAACTCACTGCATCACAAAACCATCTGATGTAGTCAAGGCTATGTTTTATCAAGAAAATATCTGAATGCATTTAAGGTATAGTATGAATGGCTTGCAAAAAACACGAAAGTGCTTATTTAAGGTATAGTATGAATGGCTTGCAAAAAACCCGAAAATACTACTACTAGTAACAACTCACTGCACTACAAAACCATCTGATGTGATCACGACTATGTTTGATCAAGAATATATTTGAATGCATTTAAGGTATAGTATGAATGACTTGGAAAAAACACGAAAGTGCTACTACTAGTAACAACTCACTGCATCACAAAACCATCTGATGTAGTCAAGGCTATGTTTTATCAAGAAAATATCTGAATGCATTTAAGGTATAGTGTGAATGGCTTGCAAAAAACACGAAAATACTACTACTAGTAACAACTCACTGCATCACAAAACCATCTGATGTAGTCACGGCTGTGTTTAATCAAGAAAATATCCGAATGCATTTAAGGTATAGTATGAATTGCTTGCAAAAAACACGAAAATACTAGCACGTCTCTTCTTCCTTTAAAAAAAAAGACAAAAATTTAGCATGTAGCAAAAATGCATTTTGGGTTTTTGGAAAATAATTCAGTTTATGTTAGACATCTAAAGTAGTGTAAAAAACATCTTGATTTCAAAATCAGGGGTTTTGATAGTGAGATGGAGGACCTTTTATAAACTGCTCCTCCCTCCCTCCGCCCTCCCCCCCCCCCCCTCCTACGTCCATGCTTCCGTGACTGTATTTGTAAATTCAAACTTAAAAAGCAGTATTTGCGTTCCTTATTAAACAATATGGAGAAGAATTGCATGTGACAGTCAAGTAAAACTATCAGATTTCAATCAAATGTAGACATAAATAGAAATTTAAGAAGTGGAAAAGTTAATTAGCATGGCTCAGTCAATCCCCCCCCCCCTATGAGATAATAAGGTCCGTTAAATAAAAAGGATAGCTAAGCTAACAATGTTATTTATTAAATAGGGTTATAAGGTAACAAATTTTATTTTTGAGGAAATGGGGGGGGGTGAGGGTTTTGAACGCATTAAATTTCAGGAAGAGATTCTTCAACGCAGACTGGCCTGGAAATATTTTCAAAAAACATTCCCTAAAAAAAAACACTGATCTTGATAAAAAAATCACACTGTAATAAAAAGGAAGCTTTTGTAACAATTAATACATTAAAAGAATCATCATTTTATTCTAATCTCAAATTACTGATCGAAAGCTAAGCACTTTTTCAAAAACATTCCCTAAAAAGGCCACTGATCTTGATAAAAAATCACACCGTAAATGCAGACTGGCCTGGAAGTATTTTCAAAAACATTCCTAAAAAAAAGCCACTGATCTTGATAAAAAAGGAAGCTTTTGTAACAATTAATACATTAAAAAAAATGGGGAGGGGGGTGAGGGTTTTTGAATGCATTATATATATATATATATATATATATTTAGCTCTTTAAGCTTGCAAGCTACCTACTGAGAAAAACTGAAAATAGTTTTATTTTCCTTTATTATCAAAATAAAATACTCATTGTTACAAATTTAGATTTTTTAGAATAAGAACAGATTTGTTTTTCTTATTCAAGATTATCCGGTCTCTGACACTTCCTTCAGCGAGCTTCCTCTTTGTATACTCAAGCGTAAAATTGTTACTAATCATGCAGTTATGAACATTTTGTGAAACTCAAAGTCAATTTAGTCGGAAATTATTAAACTCTTTGGTATAACAGCCTTTTTTCTCTTTAAACTATCAGATTTCAATCAAATGTAGACATAAATAGAAATTTAGGAAGTGGAAAAGTTAATTAACATGGCTCAGTCAATCCCCGTAAGCAGCATAGATTCTAAATTGTTTTTTTGATTCTTCTTCTAAAGACGAAAAGCATCATTAGCCTACTATGATCTAAAATATCACTGAAATACATTTTCCAGCAGTACATGATAACGAGCTATAAGTAAGGAAAAAACCGAAACTCAAAAAAAAGGAAGCTTTTGTAACAATTAATACATTAAAAAAAAATCAACATTTTATTCTAGCCCCAAATTACCGATCGATTCTTTTTAATATAATAATGAGAATATTTTTACTCACCAGAAATTGCTTAGAATTATCCATTTTTTCTATGTAAATGCTTTTTACAAATAATGCCTGTAATGCTATCTCGAATATAAACTATTCAAAACTGATGGAGAATCAAATATGAAACCTGAATATATACAAAAATAATTGGCGAGTAAAAAGGGAACATCGGTTTTTTGGTTTACCACTAAAAAAAGACACTGAACTTTGAAATTGCGTAAATCCTCTTGACAAAGAGTGTAATGACCGAGTGTAATGACCTGTTTACCTACCAGAAAAACCTGTTTGGTACGGGGGCGCAAGCAAAATAGTACTTCCTATTCTACTTATGTGTATAATACAGAACACATCCAAGAAGTAAAGCTAGGCCAAGTCACAAGGTTATCTTGTCATAGTTTATTGTTTCCGTAGATTGATGCCTAGGATGTTATTCCAAATTTATAATAAATTGCCTATGAGTTAGCAACTTCTTCCTGCTTACCTTAACTGGTACGCCGTTTAACCATTTTTACCACCTTCATACAATTCAATTAAAAATGTTATCTACCTCTATTTCACCCCTATTATTAAATCACCAATTAAGATCATTCAGTGCAGAGTTACACTAATGGAATACCTTTTTGCAAATAGAAAATTTTTTGGCAAACGATTCAACTTTTTGGTATCTAATAGCATATGCCATCATTAAACCATCCATTGAATGCTAATAACCGAAAGCTTGACTGTTAACCATTTTATAGAAAGAACATTAAACCTTTGAATACCTTGAAAATCACTCCTTATATTTGGATCCAATTACTATACTAATCAAGTTAGCACGCAATATGAAGATCTCTAGTTTTGGCTATTGAACCTAAAAAAAACAGTCTGACAAGTCTTGTACCCTCTGTAATAATAGATGACTGCCCGTGGTAAGCCATGTATTGTTGAAAATGCCCACATATTTATGCCCCAGGCTTGTGTAGTTCATATTGCATACTTGTTTACTACTATTATATATCCAATGCCCCTTGACTATCCGGCTTTGGACCCCTCTTACCTTGCAATAAAAAGTCTGGATATTTGCCCCTGGAGGGTTCAAACCAGGTTATTGTAATCGACTGTAACAAACAATATCCAAATTGCTAAGCTTTAAAATTGCAAAGCCCGCACTTATTCATCCGGTTTGTTTAGCCTTGATTTTGTCATAGTATATTATAGCAGCTAAGCTTCTTTCTCAATTAATATCAAAATGGGTCTTACTGTCAATTGCAGGCCTAGATGTAATTGGGAATTTTCATATTTGTGCCTTTCAATTTGTAGATCGTAAATTCTTTGCGCAAAATCAGAAGTGGTCGTTAGCGTTTTCAGCTTCCTGGCATTTAGGCAGAAATAAAGATTATATGAAAATGTTATTTCTATTAGCGGTGGTGGGGGTGAAAAAAAAACTACGCGGTATTTTAGCACTAACTACGCATCAAGTCTAATTTGGTGAGTTGAGCAATAATCAACTTTCAGAGCGTAAACTCTAGGAATCACTGAACAGAGTTAAGATTTGAAGAATATTTTTGAAGTAAAAAAAAAAATTAGACAGCTGAAAAATTAGAAAAAATTAGAAAAAAATAAAAACATAAATTAATTGGGTACAAATTAATTCATGCATAATTTTCAAACTAATTTCTTGCAATTTCAATTTGCCGCTTCTGTAGGTATAATTTGCTTGGATATAATTCATTACATGTTACTGATCCTTCAGTTAATTAACTTTAACAGAACTTTATCCAAAACAAAAGTTTTTTCCAAAATAGTAAAGAGCAATATTAAACAAATAATGAGCAGATATAAAGTCTAGTAGTGTTTCAAGCTTAATATATACAGAAATTATAATCAATGAATAAATGAGACGCAAAAAGCACAGAAATTATAGTCAATAGTCGAGTTAAACCATCAAGTCAATAAAAAAAAAACGATTATTTTTTCTGTTTAAATGGTCAACCTTTAATATATTAATTAAAAAACTTTTTCCACAAAATAAGTTTTTCAAAGAAAAGTAAAGAACTCTATTAAACAAAAAATGAGCAAAAATAAAATCAAATGATCTACCAAGCGTGAAACTACCACAAATCAGCATCGACAAATAAATGAAACCCAAAACGAACAGAAATTATAATAAATAACCAAGTCAAACTCAAAACAAGCAGAAATTAACAAAAGTTGGGTTCAAAACCCCTATGTCTTCCCATGGTCTGAATATAATTTGCACTTTACTGAAAAAAATATAAATTTTTTAACCTTTATAACTTTAATAAAACCAATAATATTAACATTTTGATTACTAAATATCAGTATATGTATATTAAATTGACAATGCACATTCATTTGTATTTTTTCAGTAAAGTGCAAATTTTGTTAAAATGGGCAATTTTAATTTCCAATCAAACGAGCCCTTTGAAATTTCTATAACGACTTTCTATATAGACTTTATGTGCCCCCAGGCCATAACTTACAACCCTTTCACTGAGGGCTCTGAGGGGGTTATCATCCTAAAAGACCTAATTTCAAGAACTTTTAACTACATTGAACAAAATGGATATCTCAAAATTTTGATTGGATGTGTTTGGGAAAATGGTGGACGTGAGAGGGGCGTTAGTCACTCTCCAATCGATTTCAACTATTAGAAAAGGGACTAGCCCTTTCACTTTCCAATTTAATGAACCCTTTTGAAGTTTTTACGCTTTAAATTAAAAACTTATATATCCCCAGGGCATAACTTACAAACCTTGCCCTGAGGGTTGTGGGGGGGGGGGGTGTGATCCTTAAAGACCTAATCTCAAAGACTTTCAACTACGTTGCATAAAATAGCTATCTAAAATATTGATTGGGTGTGTTTGGGGAAAATATGGGCGTGAGGGGGGGGGGGGTTAGTTGCCCTCAAAACACTTTCGACTATTAAAAAGGTCACTAGCCCTTTGAATTCCCAATCGAATGAGCCCTTTTTCAAGTTCCTACGACAAAGATTTCATTGAAAACCTTATGTGCCCCCAGGGCATAACTTATAACCCTTGCCCTGAAGACTGTGGGGGGAGGGTCCTGCTCAAAGGTATAATTTCCTGAACTTTGAACTCCGTGGAACAAAATGTCTCTCAAAATCTTTATTGGATGTGTTTGGGGAAATGGTGGGCATAGAAAGGGGTTTTAGTTGCTTTCCAATCACTTTCGACTATTAAAAAGAGCACTAGCCCTTTGAATTTCCAATCGAATGAGCCCTTTTTGAAGTTTCTACGACAAAAATTTCAATAAAAACTTATATGCCCCCAGGGCATAACTTATAACCCTTGCCTTGAAGACTGTGGGGGGAGTGTCCTGCTCAAAGCTGTAATTTCCTGAACTTTGAACTGCGTGGAACAAAATGGCTATCTCAAAATTTTTATTGGATGTGTTTGGGGAAAAGGTGGGCAAGGAAGTGGTGTTAGTTGCTTTCCAATGACTTTTCACTATTAAAAAGGGCACTAGCCATTTCAATTTCCAATCGAATGAACCCTTTTTGAAGTTTCTACGACAACGCGTTATATAAAAACCTTATATGCCCCTAGGCATAATTTACAACCCTTGCCCCGAGGGCTGTGGGGGGTTGTCATCCTCAAAGACCTAATTTACAGAACTTAAAACTATGACTTTGAGAATGACAACCCCCTCCCCCCTTCTCCACAACTCCCAGAGCAAGGATTGTAAGTTGTGCCCTGTGGGGATATAAGGCTTTTTTTTTAAAGAAAGTATGGTCGTATAATCCTCACAGGGAGCTTATTTGATTGATAATCAGAGTTCTACTGGCCTTTTTAACAGTCAAAAGTGATTGGAGGTCAAGCAGCCCCCTAGCTTATACACCAATCATTTCCCCAAATACATTCAATCATAATTTTTGAGGTAGTCATTTTGTTCAGTGTAGTTGAAAGGTCCAGAAATTATGTCTTTGAGGATAAATTACCGCCCCCCCCCCATGTAGCCCTCAGGTCAAGGGTTGTAAGTTACGCCCTGGGGACATATAAGGTTTTTGTAGAAATGGTGGTCGTATAAACTTCAAAGAGGGCTCGTTTGATTGGTAATCAGAAGTTATACTGCTCTTTTTAAGAGTCAAAGTTATCAAAAGGCAAATAACCTCCCCCACCCACACATAAACACGTCTCATTTTCCAGAAACGCATCTGATAGAAATTTTAAGATGGCCATTTGTTGTCATAGAAACTTCGAAAAGGGCTCAGTCACTTGGTAATTGAAAGGCCTATTGCCTTCTTTAATAGTCTAAAGTGACTGGAGGGTAATCCCCCCCACGCCCATCGTTTCACCCAAACACTTCCAATCAAAATTTCAAAATATTTGTTTTGTTTGATGTAGTTAAAAGTCCAGAGATTATGTCTTTGAGGATGAGAGCCCCCACACAGTTCTCAGAGCAAGGATTTTAAGGTATGCCCCGGGGGCATTTAAGGTTTTTATTGAAGCTGCGGTCGTATAAACTTCGGAGAGAGCTCATTAGATTGGAAATCGGAAGTTGAAGAGCAATTTTTAAGCCTCAAATTTATTGGAGGGCAGCAATCCCTCCCACGTCATATTTTCGCCCAATGCATCTGATAGAAATTTTAAGATATCCATTTGTTCAAAAATAGTCCAAAGATCTCATAACACGGCCTTTGGGGTTGATACAACCCCCCTAAGTATGGCGATAAGGGTTTTAAGTTATGCCCCAGGGGGGTGTATGGTTTTTATGAAGAGGTGGTCTTGTTAACTTTAGAGGAGGCTCATTTTATTGGAAATGCATACTTATAGTTCCATTTTAAGAGTCAAACGTGATGGATAGATAATACCCACCCCTCTCCCTGGTATCCTCTTTCCCCAAAAACATTCGGTCGAAATTGTGAGACAGCCATTTTGTAGCCAATAGTCCAAAGAGAATATAACAATGTCTTCAGTAATCAAATATAAGAAATATTTAGGTGGACGTTGATCTAAATCAAAACAAAACTATGAGCATGTGAACTTTCAAAAAGGTGACAAAGCAATATCTCAAGAGCAATTTATATTATTAAGTTTGATCTTTAAGAGTAAGTTCTGGGGGCTTTTAACTATCCATAGGGCACTATGTGTATACTTTTAGTACCGGTATTACTACTACAGTTACTGTAACTAATGACGCTTAGAGTATTAAGATGAAACTTCTGCCAATATCATAGGCAGCATCACTCTATAATAGCTATAAATATCTTTGAAACATTTATAGAAGCTAATTCGATTCAAAATTAAAAGTTCTAGGGTCCTTTCTAAAAGTAAAAAGAGATTGGAGGGCAATCAGCCCGTCTCTCAAGGCGATTTATTTCCCAAACACATCTAGTCAAAATTTGGAGACAACTATTTTGTTCAGCATAGTAGAACGGTCCAGCAACTATGTCTTTAGGGATATTGGGCATGTCAAACCCCCACAAGTATGCCAAAATATGGATTCTTATTGAAAGAAAACCGAAAAGATGTAATTTTTTTTATTGAAAAAACGAACAGAAATTCATTTTAAAAAAAAATTTCCACAGAACAAGCTTTTCAAAGAAAAGTAAAGAGCTCCATTAAGCCAAAAATAAACAGAAATGAAGTCAAGTAATCATCCAAGCGTAAAATTACTACAAATCACTATCAATAAATAAATGAAACTCAAAATGAGCAGAATTTAGAATAAATAGCAGAGTCAAACTCGAAACGAGCAAAAATTAACATTAGTAGGGCTAATAACCCTCATGCCTTCTTAAGAACAGAACATAATTTGCGCTTTACTGAAAACAAAATATGTTTAAATGTTTTAACTGTTTTGTTGACTTAAATAAGCAGAAAGCTTTTTTGTACTTACTTTTTTTACCCATTTTTTAATTTAAGGAATAAATATCAGTATAGGTAAATGAAACTGACAATCTGCGGCATTTTTTTTATTTTTTCTATTTTTTTCAGTAGAGCCTAAGTTATGTTCTGGTCTTAAAAAGGCATAGGGTTGTCAGCCCTAGTAATTTTAATTTTTGTTGGTTTTGAGTTTCATTTAATTGTTGATAGTGATATGTGGTAGTTTTTACACTTGGAAGATTATTTGACTTTATTTTTGCCCATTGTTGGCTTAATAGAGCTCTTTACTTTTTTTGGAAGCTTATTCTGACGAAAGTTTTTTTTAATTAATAAAAACATATGACACCGTCATTCAGCCTATCTTCCCTGAAAAGCATTAAGGTGGAACTTCTAGGAAGTGTTTAGGGGGCGTTCCAATTAAACGAAAAAACTGTATACATTCAGTTTTTCAAAAAGGCATATAAGCAATATCATGGGTAGCACCATTCTACAATGCGTAGAAATATCATTGAAACATTTAAAGAAGCTAACTCGATTCAAAACTAAAAGTTCTAGTGTCCTTTTTAAGAGTAAAAAGTGATTGGAGGACAATCAGCCCGTCTCTCGAGCCGATTTATTTCCCAAACACATCCAGTCAAAATTTTGAGATAACTATTTTGTTCAGCAAAGTAAAACGGTCAAACAACTATGTCCTTAGGGATATTGGGCATTTTAATCCCCTATAATTATGCAATTGGCCCATGATGTTATATAACTAAATGCTACTTTAAAACTAAAACAAAAGGCATTGTGTTTGCTGTTGCCAATAAGACACCAGCAATATATAGAAAACGACTGGGGGTATTAAGTAGAAGGCTTTTGGACAACTACTATTACTACTTCTGCTCTTACATTTCAAATAAATAAGTAGTTAATAAGTGCATCTAGGTTGTCAGAAATTATAGACAGAATCTTTTGGGAATAACATTAATTTTTTTTTCAGGTCAGCTTGAAAAGGTATAAAATTAAATTGAAAAATATTATTTGTCTCAGGATTAAAAATTGTTGAAAAAGTATAATATAATGAATATTATATTATAATGAATATTGCAAATTCAATAACGACGTAATGATTGTTGTGTGTGTGTGTGTGATAGCGGTGCATGCGCCGCATCTACTCGATAATTCATTGAGATAGTGCAAATTCAATAACGACGTAATGATTGTTGTGTGTGTGCGTGTGTGTGTGTGTGTGTGTGTGTGTGTGTGTGTGTGTTGTGTGTTGTGTGTGTGTGTGTGTGTGTGTGTGTGTGTGTGTGTGTGTGTGTTGTGTGTGTGTGTGTGTGTGTGTGTGTGTGTGTGTGTGTGTGTGTGTGTGTGGTGTGTGTGTGTGTGTGTGTGTGTGTGTGTGTGTGTGTGTGTGTGTGTGTGTGTGGTGTGTGTGTGTGTGTGTGTGTGTGTGTGTGTGTGTGTGTGTGTGTGTGTGTGTGTGTGTGTGTGTGTGTGTGTGTGTGTGTGTGTGGTGTGTGTGTGTGTGTGTGTGTGTGTGTGTGTGGTGTGTGTGTGTGTGTGTGTGTGTGTGTGTGTGTGTGTGTGTGTGTGTGTGTGTGTGTGTGTGTGTGTGTGTGTGTGTGTGTGTGTGGTGTGTGTGTGTGTGTGTGTGTGTGTGTGTGTGTGTGTGTGTGTGTGTGTGTGTGTGTGTGTGTGTGTGTGTGTGTGTGTGTGTGTGTGTGTGTGTGTGTGTGTGTGTGTGTGTGTGTGTGTGTGTGTGTGGTGTGTGTGTGTGTGTGTGTGTGTGTGTGTGGTGTGTGTGTGTGTGTGTGTGTGTGTGTGTGTGTGTGTGTGTGTGTGTGTGTGTGTGTGTGTGTGTGGTGTGTGTGTGTGTGTGTGTGTGTGTGTGGTGTGTGTGTGTGTGTGTGTGTGTGTGTGTGTGTGTGTGTGTGTGTGTGTGTGAGCGGTGCATGCGCCGCTTATTTTTCTGTCTACCCGATAATTCATGGAGATAGTATAATGAATATTGCAAATTCAATAACAACGTAATGATTTTCACTATTTTATTGTGTGTTTGTGTCTATGTTACTAACAAAATTTGTAATTTATTATGCATTTGTTCTGTAAATAATGCTTTAAGCAAAAAGTATTTAGTTTAAATAATTTTAGGAGGAATTGAGTTTTTTGGGTGGTATGGAAAAAAATGAACATGATTTTTCAACTTTATTAAATAATGCTTATTTCACATAGAAAATAAAACCTTTTTTCTATAGATTAATGATATAGCACCACCATTGAGTGATGAGACATCAGCATTTACTGGACCAATTCTATCACCACCAATGGAGTTCAGTGACGAACCTACATTAGTTCTAGAGAATATGGAGTGGCATAGAGGTTTTCTTAATGATGTTTTTGGGGATATGGCTAGCCTAGACGACTTAGCTTGTTATATTGACATGCTTGAGGATCCGGAGTGGGCAGATAGATTTATGCATGAGCATTTAGGCGATGTTACTAGTGCTTCTGAACCGGGTCCTCATAAAGAAATTCCAAAACAGGACAATACAGGCTGGCTCGATCAGATGTCCCCAAACACCTTGGAATATGTGCTATCAGGCTTAGGGGACCTCATGCCATCTCCAACCAATATAATTGAACAGACTGGGGATGGTGGTGTTATTGACAATTCTGTGTCACCCCCCACCATTCCGCTTAATGATATAGCTAGTGCTAGTAGTAATACAACAACAACACAAGTATCCCCTCTTCCAGATTTTTTTCTGTCCAACTCTGCCTTGCACCACACAAAGGTCTACTGTGCCAAATTCGGTTATCCCTTCAACTCTCTAGTGTCGGGGGATATAATAACAGATCCCTCGGCCATTACACATTCATATACTAATAAGATTCGAGCCATTCTTGAACAACAGATGGGGGCGTGGGGGGTGGGGTCAGTTTAAAAGCATCAATAGCACTAAAAATATTTTTTTTAAATGAAAACGCGAGCGAGCTGTATTCGAAATACTTGCACACAGAGAAGTTGGCAATTCGCCCGCATTTATCAAATTATGGGGAGGTTTTTTCTAAATTGGGCTAATAGTATTCAAAGTAAGTGGGAAAATTATAACGAGGGGGGTAGTGGATCTGTGGTTTTATTTATTGAAAGTTTAAATGTTAATATATGTAGATTTAAAAAGGATTTTATTTTAAGAGGTGGGCATAGGGGTAGGGCAATTGAATTAAAATATCATTCAGATTTAGAGGGATGTAGGGGGATACAACGAATCTGTTTCAATACGAGGTTACAGTGTTTCAAGTATGCATTTTTAATTGCAGCATACAGACCTCTGCGCGAAGATGAATCTAAGAAAAAGTTGGATAAAATGACAGTTAATGGTAGGGAGGGTTCAAAGTTCCCCAAACTAGATTTTAATTGTTTAAATGGTCAATTTCCCGTGACACTAAAAGGAATAGTTATTTTTGAGCGGGCTAATGCACATTTAAAGATTGGTGTCACGGTGTTACAGTATGAAACAGAATTTGAAGAGGGTCAGCGTTCCGATAAGAAGGGTGTATTATTTCCAGTGCGGGCTCCTTCAATTGAATCAGTAGAACATTGGGTGTGGCTTCTATACACTCCACCCACAGAACCTGATTCAATTGGTCATTTTAATCCAATTACAGATATTAGTAGGGTTCTAAGTGAGGGTAAACTTCGGAATGTACGTTAATACTGTCCAACATGTCTCTCAAGATTTTGGACTGATTTAAAGTTAAAGCATCACATGAAACACTGTAAACGTCATGGATACCAGGCTGTGGAGACGGTAAGCGGAGATAGAGCGATCTTACGTTTTAAAAATTTCCAAAAGACGCTCCTGCAGAGCAATAAGATCGCTTTGGACTGCGAAGCGAAGCTGACAGACGTGTGCGATCCGTCAAATTCAAATCGTGTTAAAATACATGAAGCCATAGGGGTCTCTTACGCTCATGCGCAACGAGATTCCAATAATACCATGCAAGTGCTGGATGTAGTTGAGATGTTGGGTGACGGTGAAGACTGCATGCGCTCGGCATTGGTCAGTCTAATGAAAACAGCGAACGGTGCAATTTCGCGCCTTCTTTATACAAACTATCCTATGCTCCTATCACCAGATGACATAGTGGCCATTAAAAATCGTAAAATGTGTTGGGTTTGCAAAGGGGAATTTGATGATAGTGTTGGGAATGGAGGGAGGAGGAAGGTGATCGACCATGATCATTTGTGGCAGGAAATTACATCGGGAGGGAGTAACTTTAGAGGGGTAGCCCATCAGTCATGCAATTTAAACGTTAGACAACAATATTTCGTACCTGTTTTTATACACAATTCCAATTACGACTTAAAGTTTGTTCTACCGGCGTTGGCCCGCATTGCCAAGGGTGGAGTTGTAGATGACGCATGGATAGATGGTTCTTTTTCATATAATATCATACCCAAATCATCTGAGAAGCTACTGCTGCTAGAATTCATGTGGAAAACAGTTGAAAAGGGTAACACGTGCCTGAATAAAATCCGTTTTTTAGACTCTTTCAGCTTCTTCCCCAAATCTTTAAGTCAATTGATTCAGGTGCAGAAAAGTGACAATTTTGATAGATTCCCCCTCCTCAAACAGCGCTTCCCCGATGATGAAATGTATGATTTATTAACGTGTAAGGGTATATATCCATATGATTATTACAACTCTGGCTCGAGGCTAGATGAGGTGTCACTACCGCCCATTGAAGCTTTTTACAATTCTCTTACTGAGAGTGAGTGCACCACTAGCGACTACGAATTTGCTAAGAGGGTTTGGGCAAAGGGTGGATGTAAAAATGGGTGGGATTATTGTAAACTATACTTGGCCAGTGGCGTACTCACTCTTCTGGACATTGTGTGCAAAAATACGGATAAAATCTATGGGGAATTCGGGTTGGATTAAGGTTATTATTTTTCCACTCCTCATTTGGTGATGGACTTGATACTTAAAATCAGCAAAGAAGAAATAGGTCTGATCACCGATGTGGATCAGCATCTGTTTGTAGAGAGATCAATGAGGGGTGGGTATGTTTTTCACGGGGATCGTATCATGAAAACTGATCCGAGTGGACAGCACACCGATGAAAAGTCGGACGCAGCTTTTTTGGATATGAATTCTCTTTACCCATCAGCAATGACTCACTACTGTTTGCCGTGTGGCAATTATAAATGGCTTGACAATCCATGTGCTTCGAATTTCCCCGAAATTGCAAGTGTTGAGGAGAATGGGGCACAGGGATGGTTTTTTGAAATTGACGGTGAAATACCCATGGAAATCTATGACTCAGTAAAAGACTTTGTTTTTCCGAGCATAAATAGACCGGTGGGTAGGGACTCTCTGAGCCCCTACAATTTATCTTTAGTAGAGGACGGGAGTATGCACTGGGTACCTTCAAAAAAAAACTAATTGCCGATCTCAACCCGAAACGGAATATCGTTGTTCATCACGTGCTATTGAAATGGATGGTGTCCAATGGTTTCAAGGTCACAAAGATTCATAGAGCCCTCCAATTTGATCAAAAGCCTTACATGAAAACGTTTATTGACACCTTTGTCAGTAAGCGTTCACAAGCGAAAACGAAAGTTGAAAAAGAAGTCTATAAACTCATTTTGAACTCAGCTTTCGGTAAAATGTGCGAGAGCGTACGACACAGAAGTCGATGTGACATTGTAACCAACCACAAAGATTGTGCTCGAATCATTGCGGATCCAAACTTCACATCGTTCACAATCATAGACTCTGATATGGTGCTCCTACACTGTAAGAAAAGAAGCATTGTTTTAAATAGAAATATTGCAGGCGGGAGTGCAATAACTGAAATATCCAAGAAACTCATGTTGTCATTTTATTATAATGTATGCAAGGTACAGTGGCCGATTGAGGGACAAGTTCAAGTGTATTGCGGGGACACTGATTCACTCCTGTTAAAAGTCAAAACTGAAAATCTATTGAATGATTTGGAAAATGGCGAGTACATTAGCTCACGAATGGACTACACTAATTGGGACGAATCCCTCTACCCAGAGCTAGTGAAACGCCAGGCCCCAAATCAATTGTTAATGCTAAAATCTGAAACGGGTAGCGATCTGATATCCAGTGGTGTGTTTCCTAGTCCGAAGGTATACTGTGTGGAAACGCACAGCAAGGATATCAAACAAGTTTGCAAGGGGGTTCCTACACACTTTGTAAAAAATGATTTCGACATGAGTGTATATAGAAACCGTGTGGAACGTAGTTTAGTGCCAAGAGTGAAAGTCATGGCGATTCGCTCTTTACAATTTAAAAACTACGCAGTTAGAGTTGAGAAAAACGCTGTCTGCCATATCGGACAAAGTCTATGTACTTGAGGATGGTGTGAAGGTACTACCACACGGTCACTATTTAATTTCTGACCGAGTTGAATGTGTAGAGTACAGAAAACAACTCGGTCTAGAAAAATTAACTTAAATTCATTTAAAAAAAGTATAAATTGGGTGGGAGGGTTTTTTGGGTAATTGGGTGTTTTTTTTTATTCTTTTTTTCTATATCATAAACAATTTTCAATGTGTGTGTGTGTGTGTGCAAGGCAGATCAATTTCCACTATTTAATGCCCCCGGCCCGGGCCCGCCGCAGCGGGCCCCCCGCTTCCCGGCCTGCGGCGCTTCCCGGCCCGCCGCAGCGGCCCCCCCCGGGGGGTTGGGGGGGGATCCCATACCAAATGCTGTAAATAAAAGTGATATTATTTCAAGTGCTTTATTCTAATAAATGTTGTATTTTTTCTATAAATAAATAAACAAAAAAAAGTGTATTTATTTAAGTGTTTTTTCTCTGTGCCTATGTAAATGTTGTATTTTTTGTTATAAATAAATTTAAAAAAAAGTGTATTTATTTAAGTGTTTTTTCTGTGCTTATGTAAATGTTGTATTTTTTATTATAAATAAATTAAAAAAAGTGTATTTTTTCATGTTTAATGTGCTTTCATGTTCAATGTAATATTTTTTTAAGTATTGTTACTTTCTTATGCATATAATAAAAGAAAATACGATTCTTTATTCATCTTCTTCTTCCTCTTCTTCTTCTTGAACGGAGTAGTAATAGGGATATTATTTAGTCATTAGACAGCCATAGTCTACAGTTAGTTGTCTAGGTGAACTGTTTAAGGGAACATGTATCAATTTAAAACACCATTCAGATCGTTTCTGTGTGGTCCGTCAATGTCAGGCAATTCAACACTCTTAACTAAAATAATTAAAAATTGCAATAAAATGTTTTTGGAAAAGCCGAAAAAAATCTACTATTGTTACAGTATTTGGCTGGAGTCATACGATAAAATAAAAGCAATTGCCACGATGGGATTGGTGCAGATACAATTCATACAGGGACTTGATGTTTTCAGCATTATTGAACCAAACTCTTGGCTGATCATTGACGATCTGGCTGAATCTATTGAACAATGGTCCCAGGAAATGCTACAACTGTTCACTGTTCGCTCTCATCATGAAAAGATTTCCGTTACTCTGGTTCTACACAATCTCTTTCATCAGAGCAAATGTATGCGAACACTTGCATTGAACTGCACCTACTATATCATCTACAGAGTTGTTCGTGATTCTAGCTCGCTAATAACTCTCAATAAACAAATCTATCCAGGCGCCCCCAAATTCCTGCTCTCAGCATACAATCAGGCAACTAATAAACCCTACGGCTACATCCTATTGGATCTTAATCAAAATACACCCGAGGATCTGCGTTTAGTCACAGATATTTTTGACATGAAATTACAGTATATATCCCCGTGAACACTAAAAAGACCTATTAGTTGCTATCATGAGACTGAAGAAACTACATGAAAATAGACATCTGTTTTCAGTTCTAAGCACTTCAAAACCCCCGCTTAGGAAAGCCATACTCAAACATGGTATTGACAATGATTTCATTAATCTAATATCTGAACTTTGTTTAAATTTGATCGAGGGTAATGTTCAACTTTCAGAAGTAGTTAAGCAACAGGCAAAGCAACATTGTTCCATTGTACGTACATTGGCCTCTAAAAAGAAAGGAAAGAATTTTAAAAAGAAAAGACTTCTTCAGGCGGGCGGTAGCTTTTTCACACTTTTACTGCCAATAATTGCAGGACTTGTAAATAGTTTTCTCTAGAGAGAATGGCAAAACCCTATAAATTGACTCCAATAGAACTCGCACTGTCAACCGTGGAACACTTTGAGAACAATCTGAGTAAATTCCTTGACAATGAGAATATTGAGGATGATAAAAAACTGCTTTTACTTCAAGATGCACTTCGCCGAGTGGACAAACATAAGCCCTATCGTGTGAAGGCCACTGCTGGTATTGATCACAAAAAAGAATCATCTCCTCAGGATTCTACTGCTGCTGGAACACAATTAAAGAAGGAGGAATTGGATTCAATTGTATTGAAAATTGGAAATCTAATGCCCCACTCATATCGTGAACAAACTAAACGACTCCTAACCTATCTCATGGAAAGTGGTCAAGATCATATTCAAGTTGAGAGCAATGGGAAAGGGATTATAATTCAGGGCAAGAGCTATAATCTACTTGATGTAATCTATGATATGGTTACAAATCGTAAAGGACTATTATCATTTGACGCTCATCTATACAACTTTCTAAATACATTAAACTTCCCCAAAAGTCTTATTAGCAATAGACAAATTCTAAAAAAATTAAATGAACATGCATCATCATCAACAGCAACAACAACACCATTAAAATATGAAGAAGAAGAAGAAGATTTTAAATCAGTCTTGGAAAATACTAGCACACCTAGTGGAAACTTGACAATGGTGGCGAGGAAAAAGCGAAAACGTATCATGTCACCATCATCATCCACAACTAGTATACAAAAGGGTAGCGGACGTTACACAACGTGTTTACGTTCAAAATGGTTGAAGTTCTGAAAGGTGTTTATGAAAATATTGGTGAGGCTTGGAGTTTAAGTTCCCCCACCACTCTTTCCAAAGTCACTGGTGTTCACACTAAAAGTGTACAAGACGATCTACAAAATGAATCATGTTACACTCTGCATAGAAATCATAGACTTCGTGCTAATCAATATCGAAAAGCTAAAGCCTTTTAGCCATTGCATATAATGCAAGCAGATCTCCTGGCTCTAGATGAGATTCAACGACGTCACAATACACCATACAAGTACATTCTACTTGCAATCAGTGTTTATAGTCGTTATGCATATGCAATTCCATTGCGATCAAAGAGAGGCGTTGAAGTTGCTCAGGCTATTGAAAGTATTCTCGAACAGGATTCATATAAAAAAATTCAAACGGATCGCGGTAGTGAATTTGTTAATCCCCATGTTGCAAAAGTACTAGTGAAATATAGTACACTGCTCTATCATAGTCATAGTCCTATAAAGGCTGCATTGGCCGAACGATTGATAAGAACTATTCGACTTTTAATTTCAAGATATTGTACATTGAAAAATACACCGGCTTTTAACTTATCGTTTGCGTGATACCAAAGATGAAGAGATTCTCGGCGGCTTTTATGACTATGAACTACAAAAAGTTAAAAATAATATTGAAATCTATCAAATTGAAAAGATATTAAAGACTCGTACTCGCAGGGGTAAGAAACAGTTACTTGTTCGGTGGCTAGGATACAACTCTGATTTTGATTCTTGGATCGGTGTTGAAGATATTGACAATGCCCAATGATTTCTATGTAACTTTTATGTCCAATGTTTCCGATCCTCTCTACAACGACTTGAATACGACAAGTGATTTTTGGACAAAACTCTCCCCCGCCATCAAATTTGACGGTGCGTATGAAGTGGCTCTTGTCGATTGTATTCTCAAAAATACCTATGACATCCTGAGAAAGGATCGTGTGTATGATATAAAAGTTATACCATTCGATTGGACACTCTTTGTCGACTATGAATGGGTTGAAGCACTTAAATCTAGCGAATATCCACATGCCAAATTGAAATATATTTAATACGATAATATGACAGATTTGTGTCGTACAATCAATAGAAAAATCTCATATCGTAGGAATGGTAAATTCCATTTTAATTATTCATTGGAACACGATAGGATTTACATTACCTCACCTGTTGACACTGAAATAATTATTCTCAATGATAATCTGAGAGAAGTTCTTGGCTTTAAACAGAATATGATCAATGGTAAAAATGCTGGCACCGTTTACGGGATGGATCAAGTTATTTTTGCTGATTATCCACCTGGTTTCGCCTCGGACTCTTGCATATTTCTCTATGCATCCTTTGTGGAAACATCGACAGTCGGTAATTCAAATGTACCCCTCCTACGTGTTCTTGAACGAAAAACAACTCATGAACTTGTTCATCACTATAATATAAAGCATCTTCAGTATGTTCCTGTAAACACTTCGTATTTGGAACTCTGTCAGTTAACACTAAGAAGTGAATTGGGCGATCCTCTAGCAATAACAAAAGGCTTAGCAGTGATTACATGGCATTTTCGACCCATTGTTGGCGATAGCACAATCACCTAAAATGAACAATAGGAGAATTCCATTTGTCTGTCCCGATATCGATTGCTATGTTGGTGCTTTGAGTCCACGTCAAATAGGCAATGGATTGGACTACTACAAGGGGCGTTCTACAATGTCTGGCTATGGTCTTGGTAGTTGGTTTGCTAGGCTATTTCGTTCTGCACTACCCCTTGCCAGAAAATATCTTGTACCTGCTGCATCAAATTTTGCTGCCTCAACACTACAGGACTGGGGGTCGGGCAAGAATTTCAAGGAGAGTGTTAAGGAAAATATTAGATCTTCATCAAGAGCCGTTGGTGAGCAACTAAAATCTCGACAAAATGGGGAGGGATTGAAAAGGATGCGTGCGCGTCATTCACTCATCAGTCTCCACCCAGGCGGGAAGCGAAGGACATCAACAAGGACTTTAAGGAATAAAACAAGGAAGACCAATAAGCAGCAGAAGAAGAAAAAAAAGAAAAAGATTGTTAGATCAAAGAAGGACTTCTTCTCTTAAGATGACTTTTCTCCCCCACAAGGAATCATATCCATCAATTAGTTCCTCATTGAATCTATTCAATGCTGAAAATGTTGATGTCAGTGTCAAGTATGGCTACTTTGAACAATTTCACCTCCAACAACCCCTCTCGGAAAACATACACTTTCAAATATTTTTCAATGAAGACTATTTCATTGATTTGTCATCAACATTTATTGATTTAAATGTTGCGGTGAAGAAAAAGTCAGATAATACAACTCCAAATGCTGGCGATGGTCTCTCCTACGAGAACTGTATTCTACACAACCTATTCAAGCAAATTAATGTATTTATTAATGGTACTTTGGTGAGCACTAGCAATAATTTATCCAACTATGCAAGCTACATACAATTTATGATGATGACACCAAAGGCATACAAGGAGTTGAGAGGACAATCTTTGGGCTATGAATATCGATCAGGTGTTGATACTGACGGTGAGTTGACTACTGCAGTGACCCAGGAGTATCATCTGGTTGGAAAATTAAATAATGAGAAATTCAATATATCCCAATGGCTACCCCCCAATGTCAAGATTGACATAAAGTTACAGATGGCCCCATCGAATTTCATTTTGAGAAAAACACTTCCTGCAGCACCCGATGCAAATGTCATTATCACATCGGCAATTCTCCACGTCCGAAAACAACAGGTTATGAGCTCTGTTGCATTGGCAGTGGAAAAGCTAAGAGCCAATGGCAACAACATTAAACTTCTTGTCCCCCATACGATCACCAATCAACGTCACATTGCCACCGGCTCTCGTAGCTATAGCGATTCATCATTTATCAATGGAGAAATCCCATCAAAATTGGTTTTGGCCTTTGTAAAGAGTGGCAGTGCCGTTGGATCCTGGACTGAGTCCCCTCATGATTTTAATTTTTTCGGTCTATCTAGCCTTGTGTGCAAAGTGAATGGTATTCCACTGTACACTCTATCTCTTGACAAACAATCCCATAGAACTCTGAACGAGTTGACCATGTAATCCCTAGATCCTGACTCTCAACTATTTGAAAATGGAATAACCAATTCAATGTTTTCAAAAAATCATGGGGTAATTGTTTTGGACTTGTCGGGGACTCAGGATATGAGCATAGTACGAACAGGGAATGTACGTTTAGAGTGTACATTTGCCGATGCTTTGACTGAGAGTATCACGCTAATATCACTGAGTCAATTTGAAACCTATTGGGAAATCACACCCGACGGCAGTGTTCTACTAGAACTAGCACCATGAACACAAACCAAATAATCAACGTATTTAGTATGGATCCATACATGTCCCAGCACAAGTCCTATTGCATACCTTCGGACTTCATTGAAAAAATTCCAAGTGTTAACAATACCCTAATCATTGTTAATAGCAGTCCATCGACTTTGAAGACCGGCCATTGGCTATGCATCTTTCAAACAGCGAAGAATATTGAATTTTTTGATCCTTTTGGCCTATCGTATAAATTCTACACGCCATATATCAGCAACTTTATTGAAAGCAGTGGGAAAACCATTATTCAAAATCAACGAAGAGTACAAGATTTAACGACTAAGACATGTGGCTTTCATGCACTACTCTTTTTCATGTTCAGATGTCGTGGCTACACCTACAAGCAGTTTCTCAACATCTACGTTGACTTACCTTGATTGAACGACTTTCTAGTGGAAAATATACTTACAAGCGTATTTAATATTGATTTTAGTGCCCTACGAATAAAATGTTCTAAAAATGTATGTGAAATTGTTTATTAATAAAAATTTATATACATGATAAAACGACTTTTCTACTCTTTAGATTTCATCTTCTACTAGGTATAGGTATTTGTCGACAACAACTAGTGCAGGTAGATTATCTGAATTCACAGTGTACAGATCCTGATGTACTGCAATGTCAGGCTCACATTTTCTACAATAGAGTGTAACTTCACTCTTGTCATACCTCTTTGTATAGTCAATGATACTATTCTCATTCATTCTATAGAATTCACATGTTTCAATTTGCTTATTTGAAGTAATGTCACAAATTGTGTCCTCAAGTGTCGAATCACATTCCGTCACAGCCAAATAAAAATCAGTGGGCTTATAATCATAACACCCATTGTCTTCACAACGATGACGTAGAAACCATATTCTTTTGTTGTTCCAACAGTTGAATCGGTGACCCGGCTCCTCCTCCCAGAACAATCTAAAACCACGACGATACCAGTCTCTTAGCAATAAACTAAAATCACGCTTAGGATTCTTTCCAATCATACCGGGATATGTATTCTCCCACTGATTACATTTATCATAATGGTAATTGGAGCATAGGTGGCCTCTAGGATGAGAGTCACACACCTCTTCAAGACAGGAAACAATCTTTAATTTGTACAGCATATCCTCTATGCAATTTACACGGGTTGCATAATCTACACTTTTCATCATACTCATCAATCATTGTGCAATTCTCACATGATGACCAGGTGCCCAGTGTGTACATACATAGTGGACATGTATGGAACATTTTTCATGTGTTGACACTCACTGCCACAATGTAACTGAGCTAGCAACAACAAAAATTGTCTGAGATAGAGAGAGAGGAGTAAATCATCCTTGAGCACCATCTTTCTCATGAAAAAAAAAGTCCTAAATTTCTAAACTAATGTTTAAAAGCATATCCACAATATCATTTTGCCGTGTCGTGATCAATATATCAATAAATTGTGTAAATGCATTTGGACCACGATGTAGAAGCTTCATACAATAGTCTAATGATGGAGAATCAGTTTTCATTATATCGACAAGCATTCCCCGAGAAAATATTTTCCTTCGAATAGACAGCTCTAGAAAATCGTCATCTAGAATCAAATGTTTTTCCATAAACACTAGATTCCTCATGATTTGCTCTCTCTCAAATCTATCCATTTTGTATGGTCCTAACACTCACACAACCAACTACAGACTAACCAGAATTTCTTTTTGTACTCTAAAAAATATACGCTAGTCTACCATAGAAAGAAAAATACCTTTTGATTTAGAAACAATTTTATTGAGCATAATTACAACAATAATATTCACTGATGCATTTTGTTCTCATCAATATATTTCGATAGGACATCTAATGCTGACCGAAGTTTATTTATATGGAGAATATTCACTTTTCCAGCAAAACATAGTTGCTCCTCCTGCTTAAACTTGCTTAATGATATCACGTATCTAGCATACATACTGTCCCATTCAAGGCATAGTCTACAGCCAGCGGTTATTCCCACAGCCACATTGGGTACTCGTATATCGTTGCTGCTGCTGTCGGCTCCATCATTAATCTCCAATAATGTAAATGCACCACTCATTTTTTTTCTCCACTAATATCCTCTCAAATAAACTATTCTCTCTGAATTCAATTCTCATTGTGCAATTCTTATCAAAAACAAAAATCTTGCCAACTTTTAAAATGTTCACGCGTGAGTTTAATGTCTCAGGCATGGGTTTTCTTGCGCAATTCAATGTCCCTTCTCAATATATAGAGGGTTTTTTCTTGTCCCTTTTCATGTCCCTTCTTAAACTTTATATAACTTACTACTCGCAAGCGTAAGTAGTAAAGTTTTTTTATGTATGGATGTCATGAATTTTCTATTCGTTTGCCAGTAAAATCAGAGCACAGAAGCCTTGTTTAGCTAGTCTGGGTTTAAAAAAGTTGTCCTAAGCCAGGAATTTGGATGTATTGACCAATAAATTTTTTTACACTTAGAAGATATATTAAAGGATAGTGAAACTTATCCTTTAGGGTTTACGCATTTGGCAAACTGAAATGGTTAGTGCTATCTTAAAATTCTACATTATCGCTATTCTAATCATGATTTTATTTCATTTTAATTTTACTATGCATCAGTGATTGTGGTGTAATTAAAAAAAGCCTGCTTCAACGGAATTCTTAAGAAAGTTAGGCTTTTGCCGAAGGGTTTGTTTCAATAGATTAAGTAAACAAGCGCTTTGTTGACAAACTTTCTTTGACATTTTAAAGAAAGTAGTTGATCCATGTGAATGATACATTGAAGAAGAAAAAAAAACAGCTCAAATGGAAAATACCTAAATCTCTAAGCAATCTTATTTACCGAGCTCAAGTACATACCTTTAAAATATCAAATAACATTTCTTTGGAAAACGATTGTTTAACCTCTAGACTCAGGAAACACCATCTACATAAGTATTTCCACAGATCAAAGTGTAATAAAATAGTAGCCAGAAAAATGCCTTATTTATAGGACCAGATTTAAAGCTTTGACGCTTCTAGGCCCAAGCGTGTTTGCCACTGCGCTTTGCAAGATTTTCAGAAAAATCCCTGAAAATTTGGGGATAGTTGAAGTACTAAACAGAATACAACTGATAAGCCAAAAGTAATAAAAAGGACAGGTGATACCGAACTCTCAGCTGCCATTCATGGGAGACATCTTATAGTTTAAGTGGACACGGAATTCATGCGCTATTTTCAAATCATTTTTCTGTGACTAGGCAGCGGGGTGGCTGAGTGCACCTGGCACTTTGGCTATATATCATATCAGTCCAATTTCTGCTAGGATAAAAATCCTAGTGATGATTTATTGCGCCCCTGGAATTGTGCGCCTCAGGCCCGGGCCTAGTGGGCCTATTGGTAAATCAGCACCTGCTCATTTAATTTAGTTAGCTTATAATTTTGCACGTAATAAGTTTGTTGGAAAACATTTTTTCCAATTCTTTTTCGTTGGCAGAGAAAATGATCTAAATTTTCAGTTACTGCGTTTGAAAATTAATATTTTAAATTTTTGTAATCAAGGTGTTGTTTTTGCCTAATTTGTATCCAAGGCTGGCCAATGGTCCTTTTCAGGGCCATTTAACACAAGTAGTGACCCTATTCAGTTTGAGCAGGTCCATAGAGGGTATGCCTGAAGCTGCTAGCCCCTCAAGACGTACGTATTATTGACTATTGATCTATTATGTACACCTGGTGGTTACGTAATACTATATAGGGTGTTGTTGTTTACCTATGCATATTTATTGAGGATTACGTAAGTTCACTTGTCAACGACACTTGTTTTGATAGAGCCTACGCAAGATTTGGTCCATTTACCTCAGTATTAGAAAAGAGTTCAGGTTCTTCTAATGATTGTCTTTTAATATAAATCTTTAATATAAACTTCATTAATCAGATATTTTAAATAATTCTATATGGTCTAGTGGTTAGGATAGCTGGCTCTCACCTAGTTGGCCCGAGTGTGATTCCCGGTATGGGAATCATATTTCCTATAATGATTCCTAATTTTTTCCTATGATGATTTCTTAAGGAAAATTCAGCATTTATATAATGACTCCTTATAATACTTCAGGTACTATGGACTAAAGTTCGTTCTTTAATGTAAAGATTGCTTAAAAGGTTGCTTAATGTTTAACGGGTTACAGCTACCACGTTAACGGATGAAACTCTGATAAAGCAATTATTATGGGCTAGAGATCGTTCTTTAATATAATTGATAGCTACCACTGCAATCTAGATTAATATAAAAATCACAAACAGGAAAAAGCCTATGGCTTCTTCTTATTTGAACTAGAAAGAGATAACTTCAGAGAATCAATTAGCTAATTGAGTTCAATATGTGCCATATTTTGGTCTTTACTAGGTGTATGCCATTTATATGGCCATGATACCTAAAAAACTTAAGAAATCTCCATTTATGATTAACTAGACTGGCCCTTTATATAATATATCTTAAAGAAGCAACTTTCAAAAGATGTTTCAAGTTATCTTGTCAATAGATTATTTCAGTTAATTAATTAAAAAAACTTGTCCCACAAAATCACTTTATCAAAGAAAAGTAAAGAACTCGACTAAACAAAAAATAAGCAAAAATAAAAATCAAATAATCTACCAAGCGTGAAACTACCACAAATCAGCATCGATAAATAAATGAAACCCAAAACGAACAGAAATTACAATAAATAACCGCGTCAAACTCAAAACGAGCAGATATTAACATAAGTTTGGCTCAAAACCCCTATGCCTTCCAAAGGCCAGAACATAATTTGCACTATACTGAAAAAATATAAATGTTTTTACTTTTATAACTTTAATAAATCAAATAATATTAATATTTTGATTACTAAATATCAGTATATGTATATTAAACTGACAATGCACATTCATCTGTATATTTTTCAGTAAAGTGCAAATTATTTTCTGGCCTTGGGAAGGCATAGGGGTTTTGAGCCCTAATTATGTTAATTTCTGCTCGTTTTGAGTTTGACTCGGTTATTCATTGTAATTTCTGTTCGTTTTGGGTAGATTATTTGATTTTATTTTTGCTCATTTTTTGTTTAATTGAGTTCTTTACTTTTCTTTGAAAAACCTATTTTTTGTAAAAAGATTTTTTTATTAATCACACTAATTTCTGTTCGTTTTATCTTGGCTTAATCTTTTCAGGGAAAAAGAAAATAATACTTTAAATATTTTTTTTTAAGACTTTATAGTTTGGCCTGCTATTTGTATGCTGGAGAAAAATTTTCAGCAATTTTTAACAACTAACATCCTTTTAAAAATCTGGACACGAATAGTAGTGTTTGATTTAGTTTCATACCTCCTCTAGTTGACCTGAAATGAAAAAATTGATACCATTTGCAAAAAAATCTGTTTACTTGCTTTTATAGCTTGGATACGCTTACGTTATATTGATTTGGTTAAATTTTAAGGGCAGAAGCAGCCCCGAAAGTTTGAACATAATACCCTCAGTCGTTTTTGAGATACTGCTGAGATGCCTTATTGCGAACTAGCATTAACACAGTGCATTTTGATTTAATCTTAAGGCAACATTTAATTTTTATAAACATAATGGGCAAATGAGAGGATGGAAGGGGAATAGTTGCCCTCCAATCACTTTCGACTATTAAAAAGGGCATCAGCCCTTTCTATTTTCAATTAAATGAGCCCTTTTCGAAGTTCCTACGACAACTCCTTCGATACAAAGTATGTTGGTCTAAAAAACAGCAACAACAAATAATAATACATTATACCCATATCGATCTTTACTATAAAAATGCCAAGCCTTCCAATCACTTTCGACTATTAAAAAGGGCGCTAGTCCTTTCGATTTCCAATCGAATGAGCCCCTTTTGAGTTTTTACGACAACCCTTTCTATAAACACCTTATATACCCCCAGGGCATAAATTAAAACCCTTACCCTAAGGGCTGTTAGGGTGGTTGTCATCCTCTAAGACCTAATTTCAAGAACTTTCAACTACGTTAAACGAAATGGCTGTCTCAAAATTTTGATTGAATGTGTTTGGGGAAATGGTGGGCGTGAGAGGTGCGTTAGTCGCTCTCCAATCACTTTCAACTATTAAAAAAGGCACTAGCCATTTCAATTTCCAATCAAATGAGCCCTTTTGAAATTTCTACGACAACTCTTTCAACAAAAACCTTATACACCCCCAGGGCATAAATTACAACCCTTTTCCTGAGGGCTGGGTGGAGGGGGGGGTCGTCCAAAGACCTAATTTCCAGAACTTTCTACTACGTTGAACAAAATGGCTATCTAAAAATTTTGATTGGATGTGTTCGGAGGAATGGTGGGCGTGAGAGGCAGGTTATTTACCCTCCAATCACTTTCGACTATTAAAAAGGGTACTAGCCCTCTCAATGTCCAATTGGATGAGTCCCTTTTGACGTTTTTACGACAACTCTGTCTTTAAAACCTTATTTGCCCCAAGGGCATAACTTACAACCTTTGCCCTGGGAGTTCTAGGGGGTATGTCATCTTTAAATACATAATTTTCAGAACTTTCAACTACGTTGAACAAAATGGCTATCTCTAAACTTTGAATGAATGTTTTTGGGGAACTGGTGGAAGTGAGAGGGGGGTTAATTGCTCTTCACTCACTTTCGACTATTAAAAAGGGCAATTTCAATTTCCAATCAAAAGAACCCTTTTTGAAATTTCTACAACAACTTTCTATATACCCCCCAGGGCATAACTTAAATTCCTTTCACTGAGGGCTCTGAGGGGGGTTATCATCTTAAAAAACCTAATTTGCAGAAGTGATATCTCAAAATTTTGATTCGATCTGTTTGGGGAAATGGTTTGCGTGAGAGGGGCGTTAGTCGCTATCCAATCACTTTCAACTATTAAAAAGGCACAATCCCTTTCAATTTCCAATTGAATGAGCCCTTTTGAAGTTCCTACGACAACGCGTTCAATAAAAACCTTATATGCCCCCAAGGCATAACTTACAACCCTTGCCCTGAGGGCTGTGGGGGAGACGGAGGGGTTGTCATCCTTAAAGACCTAATTTCCAAAACTTCCAACTATGTTGAATGAAATGGTTATCTAAAAATTTTGATTGGATTGTTTGGGGAAAAGGTGGGCGTGAGAGGGGGGTTAGTTGCCCTCAAATAACTTTTGACTTTTAAAAAGGGCACCAGCCCTTTGAATTTCCAATGGAATGAGCCCTTTTTCCAGTTTCTACGACAAATATTTCAATAAATACCTTCTATGCCCCCAGGGCATAATTTATAACCCGTGCCTTGAAGACTGTTAGGGGAGTGTCCTGCTCAAAGGTATAATTTCCTGGACTTTAAACAGCGTGGAACAAAATGGCTATCTCAAAATTTTGATTGGATGTGTTTTGGGCAATAGTCGGCGTGGAAGGGGTGTTAGTTGTCTTGCAATACATAATTTCTATCTGGAAATCAACTACGCTGAACAAAATAGCTATCTCAAAATTCTGATTGAATGTGTTTTGGGAAATGCATGTCGTGAACGGGGTGTTAGTTGCCTTCCAATCACTTTTGACTATTAAAAATTGCACAAGCCACTCCAATTTCCAATTGAATGAGCCCTGCTCGAAGTTTCTACGACAACATCTTCGATACGAAGTGCCCTGCTCTAAATAAAAAAAAATAATAAATAATACATTGTGCCAATATCGTTCTTATATGCACCCAGGGCACAGCTTAAAACCCTTGTGCTGAGGGTTGTGGGGGATTGTCCTCCTCAAAAACATATTTTCTATGTGGAAATCAACTAGGCTGAACAAAATGACTATCTAAAAATTTTGATTGGATGTGTTTGGGGGAATAATGGGCGTGAGGTGGCTTGTTGCCCTCAAATCACTTTTGACTACTAAAGAGGGCACTAGCCACTCCAATTTCCAATCGAATGAGCCCTTTTCGAAGTTTCTACGTCAATTCCTTCATTCGAAGTGCACTGGTATGGATAAAAAATTAATAAATAATACATTGTGCCAACATCGTTCTTTACTTAGGCAGTGCGATTGCGCTGCCTATGATATTGGCTAGAGGTCGATTTTTACTATAATTGTCGCCACAGATGTTGTCACACTTTATATTTCCTCAGAAAATTTTCTTTGTATGGGCAACAATTCGTTCTTTAATGTAAAAAAGCTGTAAAGTATAGTTGTGGGTGAAAAAGATAAGTACTTCAAGTTGAAAAATGGGTTTAGGAGGGAAATTAAGAAAGTAACTTGCTCTGAAATGGTCTTTGAAATGTATTTCTTGGTGTTGAGGTATCCAAAAAGCTGTAAAGTATAGTTGTGGGTGAAAAAGATAAGTACTTCAAGTTGAAAAATGGGTTTAGGAGGGAAATTAAGAAAGTAACTTGCTCTGAAATGGCCTTTGAAAAGTATTTCTTAGTGTTGAGGTAACAAAAAGCTGTAAAGTATAGTTGTGGGTGAAAAAGATAAGTACTTCAAGTTGAAAAATGGGTTTAGGAGGGAAATTAAGAAAGTAACTTGCTCTGAAATGGTCTTTGAAAAGTATTTCTTGGTGTTGAGGTATCCAAAAAGCTGTAATGTATAGTTGTGGGTGAAAAAGATAAGTACTTCAAGTTGAAAAATGGGTTTAGGAGGGAAATTAAGAAAGTAACTTGCTCTGAAATGGTCTTTGAAAAGTATTTCTTGGTGTTGAGGTATCCAAGAAGCTGTAAAGTATAGTTGTGGGTGAAAAAGATAAGTACTTCAACTTGTAAAATGGGTTTAGGAGGGACATTAAGAAAGTAACTTGCTCTGAAATGGTCTTTGAAAAGTATTTCTTGGTGTTGAGGTAACCAAAAAGCTGTAAAGTATAGTTGTGGGTGAAAAAGATAAGTACTTCAAGTTGGAAAATGGGTTTAGAAGGGATATTAAGAAAGGAACTTGCTCTGAAATGGTCTTTGAAAAGTATTTCTTGGTGTTGAGGTATCCAAAAAGCTGTAAAGTATAGTTGTGGGTGAAAAAGATAAGTACTTCAAGTTGGAAAATGGGTTTAGAAGGGACATTAAGAAAGTAACTTGCTCTGAAATGGTCTTTGAAAAGTATTTCTTGGTGTTGAGGTATCCAAAAAGCTGTAAAGTATAGTTGTGGGTGAAAAAGATAAGTACTTCAAGTTGGAAAATGGGTTTAGGATGGACATTAAGAAAGTAACTTGCTCTGAAATGGTCTTTGAAAAGTATTTCTTGGTGTTGAGGTAACCAAAAGGCTGTAAAGTATAGTTGTGGGTGAAAAAGATAAGTACTTCAAGTTGGAAAATGGGTTTAGGAGGGACATTAAGAAAGTAACTTGCTCTGAAATGGTCTTTGAAAAGTATTTCTTGGTGTTGAGGTATCCAAAAAAATGTAAAGTATAGTTGTGGTGAAAAAGATAAGTACTTCAAGTTGGAAAATGGGTTTAGAAGGGACATAAAGAAAGTAACTTGCTCTGAAATGGTCTTTGAAATGTATTTCTTGGTGTTGAGGTATCCAAAAAGCTGTAATGTATAGTTGTGGGTGAAAAAGATAAGTACCTCAAGTTGAAAAATGGGTTTAGGAGGGAAATTAAGAAAGTAACTTGCTCTGAAATGGTCTTTGAAAAGTATTTCTAGATATCCGAAAAGCTGTAAAGTATAGTTGTGGGTGAAAAAGATAAGTACTTCAAGTTGGAAAATGGGTTTAGGAGGGACATTAAGAAAGTAACTTGCTCTGAAATGGTCTTTGAAAAGTATTTCTTGGTGTTGAGGTATCCAAAAAGCTGTAAAGTACAGTTGTGGGTGAAAAAGATAAGTACTTCAAGTTGGAAAATGGGTTTAGGAGGGACATTAAGAAAGTAACTTGCTCTGAAATGGTCTTTGAAAAGTATTTCTTGGTGTTGAGGTAACCAAAAAGCTGTAAAGTATAGTTGTGGGTGAAAAAGATAAGTACTTCAAGTTGAAAATTGGCTTTAGAAGGGACATTAAGAAAGTAACTTGCTCTGAAATGGTCTTTGAAAAGTATTTCTTGGTGTTAAGGTATCCAAAAAGCTGTAAAGTATAGTTGTCGATGAAAAAGATAAGTACTTCATGTTGGAAAATGGGTTTAGGAGGGACATTAAGAAAGTACCTTGCTCTGAAATGGTCTTTGAAAAGTATTTCTTGGTGTTGGGGTATCCAAAAAGCTGTAAAGTATAGTTGTGGGTGAAAAAGATAAGTACTTAAAGTTGAAAATTGGCTTTAGAAGGGACATTCAGAAAGTAACTTGCTCTGAAATGGTCTTTGAAAAGTATTTCTTGGTGTTGAGGTAACCAAAAGGCTGTAAAGTATAGTTGTGGTGAAAAAGATAAGTACTTCAAGTTGGAAAATGGGTTTAGGAGGGACATTAAGAAAGTAACTTGCTCTGAAATGCTCTTTGAAAAGTATTTCTTGGTGTTGAGGTATCCAATGAGCTGTAAAGTATAGTTGTGGGTGAAAAAGATAAGTACTTCATGTTGGAAAATGGGTTTAGGAGGGACATTAAGAAAGTAACTTGCTCTGAAATGGTCTTTGAAAAGTATTTCTTGGTGTTGAGGTATTGAAAAAGCTGTAAAGTATAGTTGTGAATGAAAAAGATAAGTACTTCAAGTTGGAAAATGGGTTTAGGAGGGACATTAAGAAAGTAACTTGCACTGAAATGGTCTTTGAAAAGTATTTCTTGGTGTTGAGGTAACCAAAAAGCTGTAAAGTATAGTTGTGGGTGAAAAAGATAAGTACTTCAAGTTGGAAAATGGGTTTAGGAGGGACATTAAGAAAGTAACTTGCTCTGAAATGGTCTTTGAAAAGTATTTCTTGGTGTTGAGGTAACCAAAAAGCTGTAAAGTATAGTTGTGGGTGAAAAAGATAAGTACTTCAACTTGTAAAATAGGTTTAGAAGGGACATTAAGAAAGTAACTTGCTCTGAAATGGTCTTTGAAAAGTATTTCTTGGTGTTGAGGTATCCACCTAACTTAAACATGGTAAAAGATTAAATTAGGTTAGGTTAGGTTAGATTAAGTTAGGTCAGGTTAAGTTAGGTTAGGTTAGGTTAGCCTACGTACGCGCTCGTACATAGGCTAACCTAACCTAACTTAACCTGACCTAACTTAATCTAACCTAACCTAATTTAATCTTTTTACCATGTTTAAGTTAGGTTAGGTTAGCTTATCATGAGCGCTCATGATAAGTTAACCTAACCTAGCCTAACTTAAACATGGAGAAATGTTTCTAATTATTTATTAATATTTATTTATACCTAACCTAACCTATTGTTTTTGGTGCTTAGATGAATGAACCGAATTTAAGAAAAATTAGAAATAGAGTGAAACTTTTTATCTTCATGATAAATAATCACAATCATAGTATAGCCATTCCTATCTTCTATGGAAAAATTTAGAATTGAACTTTAAATTTTTATGTCTTTGAGAAATTATGAACTGAAATGGAAGCATTTTCATTGGTAAATTTCAGAATTGAGCTAACTTTTTTTCTCCTCTATGAAAATTCAGAAGAGAACTTGTGCATTTTGCACTTCTTCGAGAAAACTTAGAATTAAAGTGGAGCTCCATATCTTCATGAAGAATAATCACAATCAAAGTATAACTTTTTCTATCTTCTATGAAAAATTTGGAACAATATTTTAAATTTTGTCATCTCTTTGAGAAAAATCTGAATTGAAGTGGAAAATTTTATATTATTTTATGAAAATAGAATTGATCAATAACTTATTTAATTTTCATTAAGAAAATTCAGAATCGAAGTTGAACTTTTCTTCTTCCGGGAAAATATTTGGAACAGAACTTTAAATTTTTTCATCTCTTTGAGAAAAGCCGGAATTGAATTTAAGAAAATTTAGAATTAAAGTGAAACTTTTTATCTTCATAGAAAATAATCACAATAATGGTATAACTTTTCCTATCTTTTACGGAAAAATTTAGAACTGAACTTTAAATTTTTTATGTCTTGGTGAACTTAAAGCTGAAGTGGAAGCTTTTTATTTTCTCTGGTGAAATTAGAATTGAATTGTGTTCTTTGGTAAAATTCAGAAGAGAACTTGAACTTTTCTATCTTCTAAGAAAAATTTGGAACAGAACTTTAAATTTTTTCATCTCTATGTGAAAAGTCGGAACTGAATTTAAGAAAATTTAGAATTAAAGTGAAACTTTTTGTCTTCATGGAAAATAATCATAATCATAGTATAACTTTTCCTATCTTCTATGTGAAAATTTAGAACTGAACTTTAAATTTTTTATGTCTTGGTGAACTTAAAACTGAAGTGGAAGCTTTTTATTTTCTCTTGAGAAATTAGAATTGAATTATGTTCTTTGGTAAAATTCAGATTAGAACTTGAACTTTTCTATCTTCTAAGAAAAATTTGGAACAATATTTTAAATTTTTTCATCTCTTTTAGAAAAATCTGAATTGAAGTGGAAATTTTTATAATATTTTGAGAAAATAGAATTGATCAATAACTTATTTCATTTTCATTGAGAAAATTCAGAATCGAAGTTGAACTTTTCTTCTTCCAGGGAAATATTTGGAACAGAACTTTAAATTTTTTCATCTCTATGTGAAAAGTCGGAACTGAATTTAAGAAAATTTAGAATTAAAGTGAAACTTTTTATCTTCATAGAAAATAATCACAATCATGGTATAACTTTTCCTATCTTCTACGGAAAAAATTTAGAAGAGAACTTTAAATTTTTTATGTCTTGGGCCTTTTCTTCTTCCGGGAAAAGTATTTCTTGGTGTTGAGGTAACCAAAAAGCTGTAAAGTATAGTTGTGGGTGAAAAAGATAAGTACTTCAAGTTGGAAAATGGGTTTAGGAGGGAAATTAAGAAAGTAACTTGCTCTGAAATGGTCTTTGAAAAGTATTTCTTGGTGTTGAGGTAACCAAAAGGCTGTAAAGTATAGTTGTGGGTGAAAAAGATAAGTACTTCAACTTGTAAAATGGGTTTAGGAGGGACATTAAGAAAGTAACTTGCTCTGAAATGGTCTTTGAATAGTATTTCTTGGTGTTGAGGTATCCAAAAAGCTGTAAAGTATAGTTGTGGATGAAAAAGATAAGTACTTCAAGTTGGAAAATGGGTTTAGGAGGGACATTAAGAAAGTAACTTGCTCTAAAATGGTCTTTGAAAAGTATTTCTTGGTGTTGAGGTATCCAAAAAGCTGTAAAGTATAGTTGTGGGTGAAAAAGATAAGTACTTCAAGTTGGAAAATGGGTTTAGGAGGGATATTAAGAAAGGAACTTGCTCTGAAATGGTCTTTGAAAAGTATTTCTTGGTGTTGAGGTATCAAAAAGCTGTAAAGTATAGTTGTGGGTGAAAAAGATAAGTACTTCAAGTTGGAAAATGGGTTTAGGAGGGACATTAAGAAAGTAACTTGCTCTGAAATGGTCTTTGAAAAGTATTGCTTGGAGTCCAGTCATGACCTTCTGATAGGGTTCTACCGATTATGTAATCAATTTCTCAGAAATCCATTTGTTCTAGTCGATTACGTCATTCTATATCCATAGGATGGTAGGTTTTCTGTATAGGGGTTTCAGATAAGCTGGTTCTAATAGTGTATTTCTTGTTTTCATCTGACTCCGTTTTTTAGAAGTTATGGGCTATTAAATTTCTTAGTTTTGGACGAGATCGTCTCTTTCTAGGTTGCTAGCTACCGCTACAACCTGGATTCTTAAGGAGAATTCATCATTTATATAATGATTTCTTATAATGCTTCAGTTACAATGGACTAAAATGTGTTATTTAATGCAATTCCCGGTATGGGAAAATATTACTTATGATGAATTTTTAACGAATATAGTTAAAATAATAATCCATATAATGATTCCTTTTATTACTTCAGGTACTATGAGCTACAGATAGTTCCTTAATGTAATAACCCAATTAATTTCCTTTAAAATGAGCTATTGAACAACTCTACGATTTTCCAGTGCCAATCTATCTGTGGAAAAGAAACAAAAAAAAATATGCCGTTTGTGGAGAATAACGTGGTTAAAGTCAATTTTCTTGATTTTCAAGCCAATATGTTTCCCTTGCTGTTCAAGCCAAATGACAGAAAGTTTCCTATACAGGGGTTTCGGACAAGGCGGTTCTAATGGTTTACTTTTTGTTTTGATCTGGCTCCTTTTTTAGGAGCTATGGGTTTTTATATTTCTTAACATTGGACGTGATCGTCTCTTACTAGGTTGCTAGCTACCGCTGCAACCCGGATTAAAAAATTATTATCATATCTTATATGTAACTTTTATTTTATAAGTCTTCGATAGTCTAATGGTAAGCATGTCCACTTGTTACCTGGGAGTAGGGGTTCGATTCCCCGTCGGGGAGAACTTTTAATATGTTGAATTAAAAGCACTATCTTTTCAATTTAAAATTTAAAAAAAAACTTGTTTATTTACATTCTAGCTAAAATAATGAAGATAATATGATCAGGGTTCAGTTTCTTTGGACTTGAGTTCGTTTTTTAACTGTAAATACAAACAGGAAAAAGCCTACGGCTTTTTCTTCTTTTAAATAGTAAGAGACGAAACTCAAACAATCAAGTAGCTAACTAAGTCCAATGTATGGAATGGTTTTTTATTTCAGTGATCGTCTTTTAATGTAAATTTACTAACCTATACTATAGTTAAGTGGCCTATATAATTTAGTATAAGCAAGAGGTCGTTCTTTATTATAAATGCCGCTGCAACCCGGATAATTTGACAAGACATAGGTTACTAAGGGCAAGACTTCGTTCCTTACTATTATAATTTGAAATTCAGCTGTCAATAAAACCCTATTATTGCTATATCATTAACTTTAAGTAAGTTGAGTATCTAATCTATTATAGGCAAGAGTTCGTTCTTTATTATAATCTATAATCTTCGAACATTTGAACCTTTTATAATTTATAATGATGTATAATATAAATACTGTAATCTTAACTATAGTGAAGTTGCGTATGCAAGTTAGTATAGGGAAGAGTTCGATCTTTATTATAAATTTTTGCTTCTCGATACACCTGGACGGTTGAATACCTTTGCTTTTGGTTTTTCTTATATTTGATGCGGTAATCTTCATCATTGTGATAACTCTCATTGATCTTTTGTTTGGCTGTCTCAATTTTTGCATGTCTATAATCTTCATCATTGTGATAACACATCTTGCTGTTTTGTTTTGCTCTCTCAATTATTACTTCTCGATACGCCTGGTCGGTTGAATACCTTTGTTTTGCTCTCTCAATTTTTACTTCTCGATGCGCCTGGTCGGTTGAATACCTTTGTTTTGCTCTCTCAATTTTTACTTCTCGATGCGCCTGGTCGGTTGAATATTTTTGCTTTTCTCTTTTCAAGATACTATCTCTGTTGTTTGTGTAGTACTGTTTTTTCAACTTGCGTGCGACTTGCTTGATTGAAACCATTATGTAATTATGAATGAGAACATTTTCATCTTTGTAGTTCTTAAGTAGTAATTATGACGTCACAGCGTAATGATTTTGTTGACGTCATAGAGCAATGATATTATTTCATGACGTCTTCAGAAACAACAATATAATTTCATGTTTTTCTATTCACGTCATAGCTCTAATATAAAACTATGATGACATTCATTATTTATCTAGTAGGGTTTCAGACAAGGTAATTCTAATGATGTACTTTTGTTTTGATCTGACTCTATTTTTAGGAGTTTTGTTATATTTCTTAGCATTGGACTGATCATCTCTTACTAGGTTGCTAGCTACTGCTGCAACCCAAATTCACATATATATTTATTTATGAGAGGCAGCCTGGCCGAGTGGTCCAAGGCACTGGTGTTAGCCACCAGTCTCTTCGGAGGCGTGGGTTGAAATCTTACCGCTGGTATACGATTATGTTTGAAAGACTGGAGTGTGAAAAGACATCGAAAATGCAGTTTTTGGTGGAAAAATTTATTCTCTTTTAGAAATAATTTATTTTAGTTACAAAAGGTTTTTAACCCAATTAATTTACTTTAAAATGAGCTATTGAACAACCCTCTACGATGTTCCAGTGCCAAGCTATCTGTGGAAAAGAAAAAAAAAGAAAAAAGAAAAAAATATCCCGTTTGGGGAGAATAACGTGGTTAAAGTCAATTTTCTTGATTTTCAAGCCAATATATTTCCCTTGCTGTTCAAGCCAAGGGACAGAAAGTTTCCTATACAGGGGTTTCGGACAAGGCGGTTCTAATGGTGTACTTTTTGTTTTGATCTGACTCCTTTGTTAGGAACTATGGGTTTTTATATTTCTTAACATTGGACGTGATCGTCTCTTACTAGGTTGCTAGCTACCGCTGCAACCCGGATTACGAGTCGGACAAACATTTCTGGGAAGATTAAATACCGTAACCCCCCCCCCTCTTTGGCCTCGCAGACACCTTGAGCTTTTTATTCATTAAATGAGCAGGTTGCATTCTATTATTTAAAATTACAAACAGAAAAGAGCCTATGGCTTTTTCTTAATGGAATAGTAAGAGACGACCTGGCTATAACCTACGATTATGACGTCTTTGATCAGTCTTTAACATGAAATATTCAGTTTTTCGTAAAAAACTGATTCTATTTTAAAACATAATTTGTTTTAATTACAAAAGTTTATAAACCTCATTAATTTTCTTAAAATTGAGCCATTGAGCAACTCTCTACGATGTTCCAGTGTCAAACTATCTGTGGAAAAGAAAAAGCAAAAGAAAAAAAAAGATGCTTTTTAGGCAGAATGCTGTAGCAGCTGCCACTTTTCTTTATTTTCAAGTCAATATGTTCTCCTTGCTATTCAAGCAAAGCGAGAAAAAATTCCCTATATAGAGGTTTCAGACAAGGCGGTTCTAATGGTGTACTTTTTGTTTTGAGCTGACTTTTTTTTATGAGTTATGGGTTATTATATTTCTTAACATTCGACTTGGTCCTATCTTACTAGATTTCTAGCTACTGCTGTATCCCAGATTACAATAAATAATTTTTTATGTACAAACAGTTCGTGTTGAAGTCACGCGCCGAGTACCAAGAACCTAACAAAATATGAAACTAATTTAGAAATTTTCATGTATTTTTCTAGTTTTAATTAAACGATTCAAACTATTGCTCAGATAACATAAATATTTTTGCAGCTTACATAACAACTTTAGTGATTCTGGACTGAAAACGAAAATAAAATAAAATTTAATGTTTTCATATTTTACGTAAAGTCACTTATTATGTCACATATGGCTATTAGTAGACAATTGGTGTTAGATATTGCATCACGTCTCTTATTACGTCATATATAGTCATTAATAGACAATCGCTGTTAGAAATTGGACTTGCTTTAAAAACTAAATGCCTTTGTAAAGACTGCAGTATGAAAAGACATAAAAAATGCAGTGTTTTTGTATAAAGTGATTCTATTTTTTTTTTTTTTTTTTGATTAAAAAAGGCACTTGAACTTTTAATTCCCTTTTAATGAGCCCTCTCATGACATTTTAGGGCCAAGGGGTTGATACGATCAGCCCTGGGAAAAAGAAAAAAAAGCAAAAAAAAACAAACAAAACAACTAAACACGCATCGGTGATCTTTCTTCTGGTAAAAACACAAAATTCCACATTTTTGCAGCAGAACTCATAACCTGTTGTTTTCGTACAGGAAGTATCGCCAAAGTAAGAGAGACTGTTGCATCATGCGCAGTGGTGAGTATCATTTACAAAATAATATTGGACGGGGCAATTTGTAACTTTATATCAGTCTTAACATTGGGAGACATCCATTGAGGTATATTAAATATTTCATTAATAATTTTCCCAACTAAATGTAAATTACTAGTTGTCATCTCTCTAAGTATATTGGTTGTGTCAGTGTCCATTTTATACTCATATCTAATGACTAAGCCTCACAATTTTTATAGAGCTTTGGAGTCATCAACAAGAATTGTATGTAACTTGCATAGTTTGAAAGATTGTTGCTAGTGCTCAAAAACGTTCAAATTATTTAGACACTAAGCCCCACAATTTTTATAGAGCTTTGGAGTCATCAACAAGAATTGTATGTAACTTGCATAGTTTGAAAGATTGTTGCTAGTGCTCAAAAACGTTCAAATTATTTAGACACTTATTTGTCTAAACAAATAGTTTAGTACATATTATTCATAGAATAGCCCCTCAGCAGCACTTGTTTTTTCATTGTTAATTTTTTTTTACTATCACATGCAAATCTATGAATGTAGAAGTCAAATGTACGAAATGGTCTTCACTGGAATAAATTTGAAAATGAATGTATTCAGAGAGCGATTGTTATGGATAGAATTGTTCATAGTAACCATATTTTACGCTCACATCAACATATTCTGCATTGAAAAGATTCAATGATTAGGTGACTGAGGGATGGGACTTTTTGCGTGGTAAAAATGCGATTTCTGTCTAGGAAAAGAAATCCCTTTCGATCTAATAATTTTTTCTCTTGATTCCTATTTATTCTTTGACAAGAGTGATGTCTTTCTCTTCTGACCCGAGTAGAGACTGATGAGTGATGAGATGTTTCTCGACCTTTTTAAACAAATACATTCTTAGACCACACTGGCTATACATGACAAATGAAACTCAGAGAGGAGAGAAAGTAACAAAATGAAAAATAAAATCAAAAAGGGTGAAAAAACGAGGATTTTGTCAGCCAGTGGCGAAACCATGAAGATGAAAATATAAGCAAATATTTCGACAAGGACCTCCGCCAAGTCGTCCTCAGTGCTAAACAAAAAAGAAAAAAAAACGAAAATCTAACCTTTTCGAAGTTTACCTTACAAAGACAGAACAGACACTGAATAAAAACCAGGCATGAATCAATGAAAATGAATTTACCAAAATGATTGGGCAAGGATCTTTCGCCTTGCAATAGTTTTAGCTGGTCTACAATTTCGGTTTTCATTAGATATGCAAACTGGTTCTTTTAAGTTATTTCGGGTGAAAATATTGATTGAGTCCTTCAAGATTAAACTGTCGTAAATTGGGCTTCAAAAATATCTCCAGTATCTCTATTTATTGCTAAATTTTGGTTCATATATTTTTTTATCTCAATTACCTCTTTAAAAGTTTGTGGTATGCCATTTACAGTTGATATTAAGGTTGCCTCGTCAAACAGAACTAGATGGGTCGGATTTACGAAAATATGCGAAGCCAATGCCGAATCAAAGTTGTCATTGTTATTTTTTAATCTCAGGGACTTATCTATTGAAATTTTGTGCTCATGCAAACGTTCACCTAGTTGTTGATGGGTCCTACCAATGTAAAATTTTCCACAAGAACACGGGATTCTGTAGACACCACTACCCAGTACAAGGTCTGTTTTATCCTTTCCTGAGTTGATCTGGTTTCGTTTTGTTGATGATATCCTTTCTGTTTGGGAATATGGACAAGACTCTCTAAGAGATTTTTTGGCACATTTGAACTCTTTTGATTCGAATCTCCAGTTCACAATGGAACTCGAAGATTCTGGTAAGCTGCCTTTCTTGGATGTTTTGATTATAAAAACTAATCCTAGTCTTGAATTTTCTATATATAGAAAGCCGACTCATAATGATCGATATCTACATTTCTCTTCCCATCACCCTCCTTCTGTGAAAAGAGGGGTAATAATCTCTTTAGTCGACAGGGTTTTAAAAATCTGTTCCCGTAATCATATAAATTCTGAATTAAATTATGTCAAGGATATACTTTTCTGCAATGGTTACCCAATCAAACTCATTGAAAATATAATAGATAGACGATTAAAAAAGATAAAAGAACAAAATAGGGAGCTTGTCCCCCTTGATTCAGTTACACCGGCAATTGAGAAAAAAATTTCATCGTTTTACCATACATCCCGAAACTTGGCGATAAACTTGGAAAAATTTAAAAAAAATATAATCTCTCTGTTTCTTTCAAAACCGAACAAAAAGTTGAACACTTTTTCAACTCAGGAAAGGATAAAACAGACCTTGTACTGGGTAGTAGTGTCTACTGAATCCCGTGTTCTTGTGGAAAATTTTACATTGGTAGGACCCATCAACAACTAGGTGAACATTTGCATGAGCACAAAATTTCAATAGATAAGTCCCTGAGATTAAAAAATAACAATGACAACTTTGATTCGGCTTTGGCTTCGCATATTTTCGTAAATCCGACCCATCTAGTTCTGTTTGACGAGGCAACCTTAATATTAACTGTAAATGGCGTACCACAAACTTTTAAAGAGGTAATTGAGATAAAAAAAATATAGGAACCAAAATTTAGCAATAAATAGAGATACTGGAGATATTTCATTAAGCCCAATTTACGACAGTTTAATCTTGAAGGACTCAATCAATATTTTCACCCGAAATAACTTAAAAGAACCAGTTTGCATATCTAATGAAAACAGAAATTGTAGACCAGCTAAAACTATTGCAAGGCGAAAGATCCTTGCCCAATCATCTTGGTAAATTCATTTTCATTGATTCATGCCTGATTTTTATTCAGTGTCTGTTCTGTCTTTGTAAGGTAAACTTCGAAAGGTTAGATTTTCGTTTGTTTTTTTTTCTTTTTTGTTTAGCACTGAGAACGACTTGGCGGAGGTCCTTGTCGAAATATTTGCTTATATTTTCATCTTCATGGTTTCGCCACTGGCTGACAAAATCCTCGTTTTTTCACCCTTTTTTATTTTATTTTTCATTTTGTTACTTTCTCTCCTCTCTGAGTTTCATTTACCTTTTTCCTTTACTGTTTTGTTGTGATTTGAATCGCTCGTCGAGGGATCGCGTGCTAGATCTGAGATTTTGTGATACACTTTCTTTAAAAGTTCTTCCCAGAGCCCTAATCGTTTCGTGTAGAGGACGCAAAATCTACGGCAACCGGATCAATATGTTTTTTAGCCAAGCGTAGTGCAGAACAAAACAACTTAACAAACCAATTGCCAACACCGTAACCAGGAATTAAAGAGTGACCCTTTTAATAGTCCATTCCAAAACCCAGTTATCGTGGTCTAAGAGAACCAACAGAGAAATCAATATCAGGACAAATAAAAGTATTTTTTTTATTAGCCATCTCACTGAATGGGACAAAATTGACATGAAATCACAGTCAAACCTTTTGTTATTGCTAAAGGATTGCATAATTCACTGCTTAATGTTCACTGACAGAGTTCCAACTATGAAGTATTTACAGGAACATGTTCAAGGTGCTTTATATTGCAGTGGTGAATGTGTTCGTGAGTGGGTTTTCGTTCAAGAATACCTACAAGGGGGACATTGCTATTACCGACTCTCGATGTCTCAACAAAGGTTGCATAAGAAAATATACAATTGTCCGGTGAGAAGCTGAGTGTATAGTTTGCAAAAATAGCACGTTCCATCCTACTTTTGGTCCCAGCACTTTCACCACTGATTATGTTGTGTTTAAAACCAAGAACATCTCTCAGATTATCGTTGAGATGAATCACTTCATTCTCAATGGGGAAGATAATGTAAATCTTACCATATTCCACTGAATAGTTATTCAGTGTAACGCATCATTATTACGAGCAGAGATTCTTCTATTGATTGCATGACACAAATCTTTCATTCTACCAAAATCTTTGTATTTTAGGGGGATACGTGTTCATAAATCAGAGTTAGGTGATTTTATCGATTTGTTTTCCTCACCATACACTGGTCAATGGTTTGGTCTATCTTTTATCTCATAGGCATAATTTTTTCTCGGGATATCTAATGCATTTATAGAACACAGTACAGAGAGTTGCTCAATGGCTCAATTTTAAGAAAATTAATGAGGTTTAAAAACTTTTGTAATTAAAACAAATTATGTTTTAAAATAGAATCAGTTGTCTACGAAAAACTGAATATTTCATGTTAAAGACTGATCAATGACGTCATAATCGTAGGTTATAGCCAGGTCGTCGTCTCTTACTATTCCATTAAGAAAAAGCCATAGGCTTTTTTCTGTTTGTCATTTTTAATAATAGAATGCAACCTGCTCATTTAATGAATAAAAAGCTCAAGGTGTCAGCGAGGCCGTATCCAAAGAGGGGGGGGGGTAGGGTTTTTACTCTTCCTAGAAATGTTTGTCCGACTCGTAATCCGGGTTGCAGCGGTAGCTAGCAACCTAGTAAGAGACGATCACGTCCAATGTTAAGAAATGTAAAAACCCATAGTTCTTAAAAAAAGAGTCAGATCAAAACAAAAAGTACACCATTAGAACCGCCTTGTCCGAAACCCCTGCATAGTAAAATTTCTGTCCCTTGGCTTGAACAGCAAGGGAAATATATTGTCTTGAAAATCAAGAAAAGTGGCAGCTACTACAACATTCTGCCTAAACGGGATATTTTTTCTTTTTTTTTCTTTTTTTTTCTTTTTTCTTTTCCACAGATAGCTTGGCACTGGAACATCGTAAAGGGTTGTTCAATAGCGCATTTTAAAGGAAATTAATTGGGTGAAAAATCTATAGTAACTAAAATAAATTATTTCTAAAAGAGAATAAATTTTTCCACCAAAAACTGCATTTTTGATGTCTTTTCACACTGCAGTCTTTCAAACATAATCGTATACCAGCGGTAAGATTTGAACCCACGCCTCCGAAGAGACTGGTGGCTAACACCAGTGCCTTGGACCACTCGGCCAGGCTGCCTCTCATAAATAAATATATATGTGAATTTGGGTTGCAGCAGTAGCTAGCAACCTAGTAATAGACGATCAGTCCAATGCTAAGAAATATAAAAACCCAAAACTCCTAAAAATAGAGTCAGATCAAAACAAAAGTACATCATTAGAAATACCTTGTCTGAAACCCTACTAGATAAATAATGAACGTCATCATAGTTTTATATTAGAGCCATGACGTGAATAGAGTGACGTCATAATTAGTATATAAGGAAAGTCAAAACTGAAAATTCTCTCATTCTTGATTAGAATAATGGTTAGATCGAAGCAAGCTATACGCAATTTGAAGAAAGAGTACTACACAAACAACAGAGCTAGTATCTTGAAAAGAGAAAAGCAAAGGTATTCAACCGACCAGGCGTATCGAGAAGTAAAAATTGAGAGAGCAAAACAAAGGTATTCAACCGACCAGGCGTATCGAGAAGTAATAATTGAGAGAGCAAAAGAAAACAGCAAGATGTGTTATCACAATGATGAAGATTATAGACATGCAAAAATTGAGACAGCCAAACAAAAGATCAAGGAACGGTATGGTAATGATGAACATTACAGAGAAGCAAGAATTGAGCAGGCTAAACAAAAGATCAAGGAGCGTTATCACAATGATAAACTTTATAGAGAAGCAACAATTGAGCAGGCTAGACAAAAGAGCAGGGAACGTTATCACAATGATGAAGATTATAGACATGCAAAAATTGAGACAGCCAAACAAAAGATCAAGGAACGGTATGGTAATGATGAACATTACAGAGAAGCAAGAATTGAGCAGGCTAGACAAAAGATCAAGGAGCGTTATCACAATGATAAACTTTATAGAGAAGCAACAATTGAGCAGGCTAGACAAAAGAGCAGGGAACGGTATGATAATGATGAAGATTACCGAAACAAACATAAGAAAAAAGTTGCTACCAGAATAATGGGTAGATACTGGGGTGACAAAAGCTATAATGAAAAAATTAAATTCTCTGCGAGGTTGTAACGAAGAACGCATAAGGACAAAGGGAAAAATTACATTCAGAAATACAAGAAGATGGCAAAATTACAATAAAGAACGACACCTTGCCCATGTTAACTGAAACATAAATAGGGATTATGTAATTTTCAATAGTATCATGGCTGTAGAGATGGCTGAAACCTAGTTACAATAAAAAACGATCATTGGAATAACAAAAAATTGCATACCTTTGGAATTAGCTAGCTACTTGATTATTTGAGAATCGTCTCTTACTATTTAAAAGAAGAAAAAGCCGTAGGCTTTTTCCTGTGTGTATTACAGTAAAGAACGAACTTCCAGCCCATAGTAATCCGGGTTGCAGCGGTAGCCAGCAACCTAGTAAGAGACGATCACGTCCAATGTTAATCATATACAAGAATGATTGTTGGTGAAGCATCAGAAAGACTAGGATCATAGGCAGCACGCTAGCAATGCCTAAGTAAAGAACGATGTGGGCACAATGTGTTCTATTTTTCTCCATACCCGGGAATTTCGTATCGAAGGAGTTGTCGTAGAAACTTTGAAAAGGGCTCATTCGATTGGTAATTTGAGTGGCTAGTGCCCTTTTTAATGGTTGGAAGTGATTGGAGGGCAACTAGCCCCCCCCCCGCCCATCATTCCCCCAAACACATCCAATCAAAATTTTGAGATAGCTATTTTGTTCAGCATAGTTGATTTCCAGATAGAAAATATGTTCTTGAGGAGGACACTCCCCCACAGCCCTCAGGGCAAGGGTTTCAAGTTATGCCCTGGGGGCATATAATGTTTTTATAGAAAGCGTTGTCGTAGAAACTTCAAAACGGGCTCATTTGATTGGAAATTCAAAGGGCTAGTACCCTTTTTAATAGTCGAAAGTAATTGGAGGGCAACTAGCCCCCCCCACGCCCATCATTCCCCCAAACACATCTAATCAAAATTTTGAGATAGCTATTTTGTTCAGCGTAGTTGATTTCCAGATAGAATATATGTTTTTGAAAAGGACACTCCCCCACAACCCTCAGGGCATGGGTTTTAAGTTATGCCCTGTGGGCATATAAGGTTTTTTTTATAGAAGGCGTTGTCATAGAAACTTCAAAACAGGCTCATTCGATAGGAAGTTCAAAGGGCTAGTACCCTTTTTAATAGTCGAAAGAGATTGGAGGGCAACTAGCCCCCCCCCCCTCACGTTCATCATTCCCCCAAACACATCCAATCAAAATTTTGAGATAGCTATTTTGTTCAGCGTAGTTGATTTCCAGATAGAATATATGTTTTTGAAAAGGACACTCCCCCACAACCCTCAGGGCAAGGGTTTTAAGTTATGCCCTGTGGGCATATAAGGTTTTCTATAGAAGGCATTGTCATAGAAACTTCAAAACAGGCTCATTCGATAGGAAATTCCTATCAAAGAAGTTGTCGTAGAAACTTCGAAAAGAGCTCATTTGATTGGAAATTGGAGTGGCTAGTGCTCTTTTTAATAGTCGAAAATGATTGTTACAGTAAAGAACGATCTCTCTCCCATAGTAACTGATATGTTACATTAAAAGACGATCATTGCAATAAAAAGTTATTGCATGCATTGGACTTAGTTAGCTACTTGATCGTTTGAGGTTCGTCTCTTACTATTTCAAAGAAGAAAAAGCCGTAGGCTTTTTCTGTTTGTAATATTTTGTGTTTGTTATCAGGGTTACAGCGGTATCCGGGTTGCAGCGGTAGCTAGCAACGTAGTAAGAGACGATCACGTCCAATGTTAAGAAATAAAAAAAACCATAGCTCCTAAAAAAGGAGTCATATCAAAACAAAAAGTACACCGTTAGAACCGCCTTGTCCGAAACCCCTGTATAGGAAACTGTCTGTCATTTGGCTTGAACAGCAAGGGAAATATATTGGCTTGGAAATCAAGAAAATTGACTTTAACTACGTTATTCTCCACAAACGGCATATTTTTTTTGTTTCTTTTCCACAGATAGCTTGGCACTGGAACATCATAGAGAGTTGTTCAATAGCTCATTTTAAAGGAAATTAATTGGGTTAAAATCGTTAGTAACTAAAATAAATTATTTTTAAAAGAGAATAAATTTTTCCACCAATACATAAAAAGACGATCTTTGGAATAACAAAACATTGTATAGATTGAACTTTTTCCAGTTTTCATTACATATAGGACAGATGTAGTTCATCATAAATGGTGTTTGTCAATACCTTTTTTTTATATAATTATTCATTATTATTTAAAATGCAGTAATTTTTCCGGGGTTTTAACAAAAAATTTATTTGTTAACTGAAAGTAGAAAAATTCCTGTATTTTTGAATAAAATAATTTGATTTAACTGCAAACTACAAAAATATTTATGATGTCAGAGCAAAAATTTGAATTTTTTATAATAAACAACGAATATTCTACCGATTGTCTACTAGTATCATATATGACGTAATAAGTGACATGGCGTGATATCTAACACCGATTGTGTACTAATAATCATATATGACGTAATGAGTGACGTGATGTAAAAATTGAAAAAATAAATTTTATTTTATTTTAGTTTTTTAAATAAAATATCGATGTAGTTCATCGTAAATGGTGTTAGTCAAGAGGAATTTAGATTAAAGAACGAGCTGTAGTCCATAGTAACTGAATAGTCAAACAGTTCGTGGTAACGAACTGTATAGTAAGAGGAACTCGTCTCAATAGTAACCGAAACTCTAACAACGGGAATTTTTATATCAATAGTTACATCAAAAGAATTCAGTTTCATCAAATTAAGTTTCATCAAGTTTACTCATATCCATCAAAAGTTACGAACCTGAGAAAATCTGCTCTGTTTAAAAAGTAGCGAAAAACACCCCTCTAAAAGTCATAGAATCTTAATGAAATTCACACCATCAGATTTAGCATATCAGAGAACCTTGTTGTAGAGGTTTCCAGGTCCTATCTGCAAAAATGTGGAATTTTGTATTTTTTGCCAGAAGAAAGATCACGGATGCGTGTTTATTTGCCTTTTTTCCCAGGAGTGATTGTATCGACCCAGAGGTCCTAGAATTTTGCGAGAGGGCTTATTTGAACAGAAATTAAAAGTTCTAATGCCTTTTTAATCAAAGAACAAATAAATTCTAAAATATAATCTTTTTATACAAAAAAATGCATTTTAGATGTCTTTTCATATTTTCAAAGATATTTGATTTTTAAGCAATCATAACCATATATGAAGTAATCAGTAATATGACGTAAGATCTAACACCGATTGTGTACCAATAACCATATATGAAGCAATGAGTGACGTGACGTCAAAATTGAAAAAATCAATTTTTATTTTATTTTAGTTTTATTTCAGAATCGATAAAGTTATAAACTGCAAAAACATTTTTGGTATCTGAGCATTAATTTTAATCTTGTAATTTAAACTGGAAAGATACCTGAAAATTTTAAAGTTAGTTTTATTTTTTGTTAGGTTTTCGGTAATTGATATGATAACTAAAAACGAATTGTGTGATATTCAATAATGAATGATTCAACTAAATTTACATCCTACAAGCCTAGACTTGCGGAGAACTTACTGTCAGGAGGCCTTGTTTGTGGTGCATTTTTTGGCCTGGAATCTTTTATTAGTGACAACATTATTCGATTTTACGAACTGGAATGCGTAGCCATTACAATGTGCAAGGTTGGAGAAAAAAGATGGCATAAGGAACCAGACATTTTCAACGGCCATATGGATCTATACCTCATTGAACTAGAAGAAAAAGAAAAAGAAAGAGGTATAGAAAAAGTACTAGATCTCATCAATTCCTACAGCTGTCTAAAAGAAAGTGTTGTGAAAAAACTTGTAAAGCGGGAAATATCGGACATCCTTGATAGTTTCAGCCCCAATAAATTCATTTTAGATATGATGAATTGTCTGGAAGAAGCATTTGGTTATAGTGACCAGCAAATTGAAAATGTTTTTAACTTCGAATGTTTTTTATCTGAGCTTGATAGAAAATTTTATGCGCAAGAAATAGCTGAAGAATTCAGACAATCCAAACTTTATTTAGACTGGAAGGACGTTTACAAGAATTATATTCCTTTTACAGAAAATCAACGACTGGAAATAATAAATAAAGTTTCACAGTCTTTGGTGAAACTAAAAGAAAATCAAAAGGCCAAGACAAATAAGAAAATTTGGGATTACCTTCGGTTACCTTTTAACAATCGATGTGAAGAACCGTGTCCTCTTTGTAAAAGTCCTTGCTTTAAGAAAAAAAAACACGACGGAAGACACGATGCTTTTCATCAGCCAGGTGGAATTGTCGGTCACTATTATTATCCACGTTTTTTACACATGTTTCAAAACCAGACCATTAGAACACCAAATTACTTCCGACAGCATCGGATGCTGTCCCATCTTAACCCAAAAGTCTTGGCGAATTATACATGTAGTTCAGCTCCTATTGAATATCAATTCGCATATGGAGAAGATAAAACTCTGTATAAAAATTTTTCAGAAAGATTCAGAGAATGGTCCAGGCCATCCAAGAATTGGCTTGGATATAGAAGTTACGTTGTAAATAAATACAATGAAATAGTAGCAAAGAGAAACAAATGTGAACCAAGTCGCTTTGTAAAAGGAGAACAAACTTATTCTGGAAGTCTTGCTGACGTGAAAAGTATGATTGAAGAACGAGTAAAATACAAAGAGGATTTTCCGAGTAAACAATCAGAAAACACCAATGGTGGGGCTCTATCCACAGCAGCTGAAATCAAAATTACTCCGGCTAAAGAAATTCATACTACAGCGCAATCATCAGAAAACATCGGGATTGGAGAAAATAAAAAAAAAATACAACAAGAAGAAAACGTTTATGGAACATTGGATTGTTCAGAAATAACTTGGATGGCTAAACGTGCTATATTATTGGGTTTTTCTCAGGAAGTCTATGATTTTAAAATTTCCGACAGATCATTAGTTGACCTAAGTGGTAGTGTAGAATTACTTTTTCCTGAATATAAGGATGAAAAGCTTAAATTTTCGTCAAACCAGATTAAAACACTTGAAAAAGCTGCTGTCACCGTTATGAGGAAATGGACTCTATTAAACAATTGGACTTTTGAAGTTGTTTCCGGAGGACACAAAAACGAATATGGGCAATCCTTGGCATTACTGGCTTGGCAGTACTGTATTGGCAGTAGGCTTGGCAAATACTTGCATAACAATATTTTGTCAAAAGATGTCAATCAAAGTCTCAAATCATCTTCAAATCAAAGGTGTACTCTTGAGTACGATTTTTGTACAGTGGCATCTTTCCAAATACCTTCTAGCCAAAGGAAACTGACCGATGAGGTTAAGGGCCGTTTGAAACTCATACGCACAAGGAACGATGCAGAAACATTTCTGTACCAGTATGGGTCCCACTATCCAACTGGGCGCTTCCATTTCGGAGGCATAAACATCTATTATTCGGTCAAAGATGAAAGATCCAATCAGACACTACGAAAAACAAAGTACACCAGTTGGTACGGATCAAAAGATGTTTTCAAAAAGGATATTGGGAAATCACCTTCAAAAAGCAGAATAATTTGCCGAGGATCCCTTGAAAATCATACTCTGGTCTGGGAACTTATAAAGACTGACTTTCCTGAACAAGCCGACCTTCTCAGATTAATTTGGTGTGACAAAACCAAATCAGAGTCAGATTTTATTCAGGAAAAGCGCCATCAATATATGGCCCAAATAGAAAGAGAGAAGGAAGATAAAAGGTATTTAATTCAAAGGAAATATGGTTTTAACCTGTAAGAACTTATCCTGAAATTTCACACGCATTGTTTAATAGTTGCAAACTTTTGGGGAGAACACTAGAAGATCATGCTGGAAACTATAGAAGAGATTATGCTCTATTTTATAATGGAAACTTAAAGAGAACTGATAAATCAGTTCAACTGACTAAGAAGAAACTGACTTATGCTGGAAACTCGAACAGACTATATTGTGAGATTTCTAACACATTTTTCGACAATGACACTGGTAGAAGCAAAGGATTTTTTTTCTATAAGAAACAATTATATTTGATAGTGTTCAACCGTTAAAAAAAATGTTTTCCGTAATAGTTTTCTGTTTTGACTCTTTATGTCCATAATTTTCTAAAACCAAATAATTGTATATTATGAAATCTGCAAGGTCTTTTTTCATGAAACAAAACTATATTGAATATTTTCAGTCATTATTTCTTTTCTATTTAAAGCAATATTCCGAAAAAAAAACATCTGTTAAAAATCAAACACAGGATAGGGTAAAACTTAAATTGTATAGTTTAGAAATTATAATGTAACTGGAAAGGAAAGTTCGTGCAAAGAGGGTCCTACCCAGAGTTGTTACATTAATATGCTTCATTTGCAGTGGGAAATCATAAATAGTGTAAAATTAAAACTAAATTAAAATAAATGTAAAATTAAAAATATCGTTCAAGTATTCACAGAGACTAACACAGAAAAGTGATTTAGTGGGGCTCACGTAACTAAGACCTTTTTTATGCAGGACATGATTCGACAACTTCCTAACCTATCACAGCCCTGAATGTCTGTAACAGGTAGACTTTGGTTCTATAAAAGACTGATCTACAAAAGGATTGGAAATCTCATAATTCAGATACTCAGAAATACCTCTAAGAGGTTGCCATCAAATCCTGGTTATAGCGGTAGCCAAACCTAGTAAAGAGCGAACCATGACCCATAGTAACCGAAAGTTTAAAAACGCCGTTCTTCATGAAGCTGTTCAGTGAGAAAAGCTTCATAATTGACACTGGTTTGGAAATAGTAGCTATTATTTAAATTCAGCAAAACAATGATTTGTAACTACGAAATGATCTTTTGACGATTTCGACGAAGAGCGTAATATCACTTGAAAGTGTGGTCAATTCGGAGTAATAGGGAAAACATTGAAACTGCCGTCATTAATTTGCCTCTTTGCTATTCCAGATAAGGTAGTTATTTTCATTCATCCTTCTGTTCTTTCTTCCTTGACACAGCTTGTTAGGTCAACTTTTGATAACACTAAGAGCCCAAGACCCTTCAAACATAACGTCATATTGAAATAAAACGTACAATATTAGCAAAACCATCATCATTTCATCTATTTACTTTCTTCTGGAAAAAACGCAAAGTTTTGCATTTTTATATATAGGAGCTTGAAACCTCTAAAGTATGGTTCTCCGATATGCTGAATCTGGAGGTGTGATTTTCATTGATATCGCTTGACTTTTGGGGAGTTTTTTTCCCTTTTTCGAAAATCAGGCAAATTTTCTCTGGCTCGTAGCTTTGAAGGGTAACAATAAACTTAATGAACTTTATATATTTGGAATCAGCATAAAAATATAATTCTTGTCATATATCAATTGCGATCAAAATTAAGTTTTTTAGTTTCGATCGCTACTGAGCCGAGTCGCTCCTTTCTTACAGTTCTTTTCCACGAACTGTTTGATTTCTGCTCATTTTTTTGTTTTCATAAAATTTTGGTTCCTGGAATAAAAGGAGGAGAATAAAAGAAACGACATATTACAGCTTCCCATGCGAAAAAGTGATTTTCCTAGTTGTTCAAGATGGGGGAATGTAATTATCCTAAACGAGGTTTTAGGGTATAGTGATGCCAATGGTGCAGTTTTCATTTCGATCTGATACTATTTTTGTGGGTTCTAAGGCTATTTCTCTAAATTCCCATAAATTTGTTTTCACAACAAACTTTTACCATCCAAGTTAACAGAAACAATAGTTATCATTCCTCAATAAGCTTTAAATGGCTATTGTTCCTCACGCTTTTTTTTCAAAATGCGTTTTTAAATTTTCGTTTACTATGTGATTGCTCGTTCTTTACTAGGTTGTGGTGAATTTACTAGGTTGTGGTGAATGGTGATGAAAAAATTCCATGGCAGAAGAGTGGCCATTCCAAGTAAATAAAACGCCATGTAAACAAAGTTGTTACTGAAACAAAAAATATGCTTACAAATTAAAAATATAAAAAGGCTCATAGTAATGAATAGTTAGTTAAGAACAACATCTATCAATAGTACCCTAATTGAAAACCAAAACACAGAAATTTGAAAACAATGTATACAGCAGCAGAATCTGCTTATTATGCTCATCCTGATATGGTAGGTAAAAGGGGTAAAAAAAATAATACTAATAAAACTTATGGGCGTCTAAATAAGTAAAAGGCTGCGATTTCAATCGAAATTACACGATCATAATATTAATATGTATCAAATTTAGCTTGTTGGTAATTACTATTGTCTTATTTAGAAACTGTCTTCATAAAAATCCAACTAAAAGTGTTGCCCCTTCTAAAAAGAGCATGTTGAAAATTAAATAATAATAACAATTATTTATTTTTAACCCAGATCATATACAAAATGGCAGTTGTGGAGTGAAACAAAAAAAAAGAAGAGATTACACTACAATACATGAATACAGGAAAACTAAAAACTTCACAAGAGCAGAGTAAACAAAAGAAAGAAAAAGTGTTTTGTTTTCTTTAGATCTTAATTTATATTTTTTACATTAAAGAACGAATTGTTGCCCATACAAAGAAAATTTTCTGAGGAAATATAAAGTGTGACAACATCTGTGGCTACAATCCGGGTTGCAGCGGTAGCTAGCAACCTAGTAAGAGACGATCACGTCCAATGTTAAGAAATATAAAAACCCATAGTTCCTAACAGAGGAGTCAGGTCAAAACAAAAAGTACACCATTAGAACCGCCTTGTCCGAAACCCCTGTATAGGAAACTTTCTGTCCCTTGGCTTGAACAGCAAGGGAAATATAATGGCTTGAAAATCAAGAAAAGTGGCAGCTACTACAACATTCTGCGTAAACGAGATATTTTTTTCTTTTTTTCTTTTTTTCTTTTCCACAGATAGCTTGGCACTGGAACATCGTAGAGGGTTGTTCAATAGCTCATTTTAAAGGAAATTAATTGGGTTAAAAACCTTTTGTAACTAAAATAAATTATTTCTAAAAGAGAATAAATTTTTCCACCAAAAACTGCATTTTCGATGTCTTTTCACACTCCAGTCTTTCAAACATAATCGTATACCAGCGGTAAGATTTGAACCCACGCCTCCGAAGAGACTGGTGGCTAACACCAGTGCCTTGGACCACTCGGCCAGGCTGCCTCTCATAAATAAATATATATGTGAATTTGGGTTGCAGCAGTAGCTAGCAACCTAGTAAGAGACGATCAGTCCAATGCTAAGAAATATAACAAAACTCCTAAAAATAGAGTAAGATCAAAACGAAAGTACATCATTAGAATTACCTTGACTGAAATTTATAATGAAGAACGACCTCTTACCTATACTAAATTTTTTAAGCCACTTAATTATAGTATAGGTTAGTAATTCAACAGATAGCTTCGCACTGGAACATCGTAGAGAGTTGTTCAATGGCTCATTTTAAAGAAAACTATTGGGGTCAAAAATCTTTTGTAATTAAAACAAATGATTTTTATTACATTAAGAAATTTTAATTATGTTCCATAAGAAATCATCATAAGAAAAAATTTCTCATACGGAAATTGAACTCAAGCCAACTTGGTGAGAGCTATCCCAACCTCTAGACCGTATAGGATATATTAAAATATCCTATTAATGAAGTTTGTGTTAAAGAACAAATTATTAACCCTGTTAGCTGTCTGATTATTTTTATAGTAAAGATCGACCTCTAGCCAATATCATAGGCAGCGCAATCGCGCGGCCTAAGTAAAGAACGATGTTAGCACAATGTATTATTTATTAATTTTTTTCCATACCAGTGCACTTCGAACGAAGGAGTTGACGTAGAAACTTCGAAAAGGGTTCATTCGATTGGAAATTGGAGTGGCTAGTGCCCTTTTAGTAGTCGAAAGTGATTTGAGATATGATTTATTGTCAAAGTGTCAGTTGCACTTAGCCACCACGCTGCCTAGTCACAGAAATATGTTTTGAAAATAGCGCATGAATTCCGTGTCCACTTAAAATATAAGATGTCTCCCATGAATGGCAGCTGGGGGGTTCGGTATCACCTGTCCTTTTTATTACTTTTGGCTTATCAGTTGCATTCTGTTTAGTACTTCCACAATCCCCAAATTTTCAGGGATTTTTCTGAAAATCTTGCAAAACGCAGTGGCAAACACGCTTGGGCTTAGAAGCGTCAAAGCTTTAAATCTGGTCCTATAAATAAGGCATTTTTCTGGCTACTATTTTATTAAACTTTGATCTGTGGAAATACTTATGTAGATGGTGTTTCCTGAGTCTAGGGGCTAAACAATCGTTTTCCAAAGAAATGTTATTTGATATTTTAAAGGTATGTACTTGAGCTCGGTAAATAAGATTGCTTAGAGATTTAGGTATTTTCCATTTGAACTGTTTTTTTTTCTCTTCTTCAATGTATCATTCACATGGATCAACTACTTTCTTTAAAATGTCAAAGAAAGTTTGTCCGCAAGGTGCTTGTTTACCTAATCTATTGAAACAAACCCTTAGGCAAAAGCCTAACTTTCTTAAGAATTCCGTTGAAGCAGGCTTTTTTTAATTACACCACAATCACTGATGCATAGTAAAATTAAAATGAAATAAAATCATGATTGGAATAACAATAATGTAGAATTTTAAGATAGCACTAACCATTTCTGTTTGCCAAATGCGTAAACCCTAAAGGACAAGTTTCACTATCCTTTAATATATCTTCTAAGTGTAACAAAATTTATTCGTCAACACATCCAAATTTCTGGCTTAGGACAACTTTTTTAAACCCAGATTAGCTGAAATAGGCTTCTGTGCTCTGATCTTACTGGCAAACGAATAGGAAATTCATGACATCCATGCATAGAAAAAAACTTTACTACTTCCGCTTGCGATCTATTGTTTCTTTTACTGTCTTTTCATACTGAATCTATTCAAAATATTTGATTATTACAGCAAGTTCGATTTTTAACAAGGATCTCTACTAAGCTTCAAACTTTTGGTTTTCTTTTTTAAGGTTCTAAAATTGTTGTAATTAATTGTTAAAATATATACAAATATTTTTGCAATTACCAGTTTTTTACTCTTTAAGCAATTTAATGTACTTCTCCATACCTGAAAATCTTCAATTTTTCCTCATAAGTGTGACAAGCGTGACAACGTCATTGCAATACTAATGTATATAAAAATGATGTGACTCACATAAATTTTTTTTCCCGAAATTAAGGCTCTTAGTCAATTTTCTCAAAGTTATGACCTATCTAAATCGTTTTGTTTAGGCCGGAATACAGCAGGACGACAATTTTCCCGATAAAAACCATTTCTACTAAGCTTCAAGCTTAGGTTTTCTTTTTTAAGGTTTTGGAATTGTTGTAATCCCTTGTCAAAATACATTCAAATATTTTTGCAATTACCAGTTTTTCGCTCTTTACGCAATTAAATGTTTTTGTGGTGACACTGTCTAATTAATCAAAATTGGATTTTAGTAAAAACATTAAGACGCAAGTACAAAGTTTCAAAATACCAATTTTTATTAAGATAAAGAACACATCCTGGTACGCGTATGCTTAATAGAAAATTGAGAAATTACCACTTCCTAGCTATGTGCGTTAGTAGACCCCGATAAGATGCAGTTGAGGAAATGTATAAAAGATACATTTTATGGGAGTGGGGTGTGTTATACTAATTTTATGCCGGACTGACCTCTGGTCCGTTGAATTTAGAAATACCTTGGAATATTGTTGGATTATTGTAAGTGTTCAAGTATCTTATTGTATTGTACTTTATTATAGATTTCTTATACTTGTTCACACCTTGGGAAAACCAGTCCCAGTGGCTTATATATGATCAGACCCTGTATCGATGTGTGTTAGCTGAATAAAAGTATTGTGTTATAGCCAACCTCTCTACAATCTTACTTTAGTTTCATCGAATATTCCCAGCTGGTAGGCCCCATTAGTCAGGTCCTAGCCTAAGGCACGCGACCCAAGTTTATTTATCCTATGACCACAAGTATCTCCCGTATAAAGAGAGAAATAAGGCAAGAACCACAACTTCACCCAAACAACCTTAAAATCACTTTACCACAGCTGATGACAGCGGTGGGATAAACATTGAATATGTGAATTATTACTTTTAAACCTAGTATTATGAATATAAGAAAAAATCCTTGCCTCAGGTTTTTGACAACCATTTAGCACACGTTGTGCGTGGTGTATGAACGTAGTGCGAGTTTTTGAGCGAATAATAGCGCATAGAACTGTAATTATATTTGTAAACATGTGTTACTAAGAAATGAATAATTTAACTGATCTCCAGAAAATAGACTTACGTAGACTGAAGTGGAAAGAACCACTTCTTATAAAGGCTTATTAGCCTCAAGTTCGGGGTATTTCATAACTGCTATCGTGACTATAGGATTGATCATATGGGTTTTTAAATATTGGTGTAATAGGAAACATCAAATTCTCGGAGGGAAGGATGTAAAAACCCCTGTCTGGATGAAACCATAATCTGTCGCAAAGAAATTAATTAATAAAAAAAAACTTTTATCTGAAACCACAGACAATTTGGTTGGCACTATGAGTTCATAAATATGAAAGTAAAAGAGAAATTTATGATCAATAAACGAGCGAATTTTTGCTATGTCAGTAATAGTACTTTTGATTGTAATAAAATTGGTATGTTGAGTGTTTTGGTTTTGGAAAAAAAGAGTTATACCAAATTTTGGTTTTGATTTGTGAGAAATCTACATGGAAAAAATTGCTTCATGTATTGTTATATTACTATATAGTATCTTAAGTAACTTTTAAAATTTTAACCAAATGTATTTTTGATGAATGTTCTATCTAATTTTTGTGACTTCACAATGCTCGTGTAAGTTTATTACACAATGCTCGTGTATATACCGTGTTTTTTTTAGAAGTAACTTCAAGTTTTAACTAGTGGTTTAATGTTATGTCTAAGCTTTGTGGCTTCTAGTCAACGTATAAATATTTTTTTATTATGTTATAATCTGTTAATGATTCAAAATTCTAAATTTAATTTGAAAAGAATGATGCAACAAATTGCCGGTAAGAAGCATAATGTTTCTATTTAAGCGGCATATTATAATTAAAGTAAAAAGAGAGAAAAATAATTAAAAGTAATTAACCTCTCGCTTAAAAGAAAGAGAATGCAGTTATATATACAAAATTGAGTGTTTTTTTTGTTTACTATATATGTAACACTTTATGCTTTATTTGTATTCTAATGTGAATATTTATTTTAGATAAAGCCTTAATTTTTTTTAAACCAATTTTTTTGTAACATCATTTCGGATCCGTTTTTCAATCGTTTTTGTGATACATTTTTAGAAAGTAGCAAATTTCAAAGCCAGTTCAATTGTACCATGATACCCACAGCTCACACCATCAGAAACAAAACCATAACTGGTCAACTAATATTTTGGGAACTGTATGCAGTAGTAAAGAACTTTTCTTCCAATTCATCATCAAGTGAGATAAAATCAGAGCTTAAGTTAGGCCTAGAAAATACCAAAGAAAGCGCAACGTAGCCTAAATGGCTTTATATTATTGAAAGAATATGTGAAAATACTTTGTGTTGGAAAAATATGTGAAAGTTTAAAAACCAAAGTTGCTATGTATAATTTATCTAAGGCATTTCTAAACCCGGAAGATAAATGTTAAGTCAGCCACATTACCCAGATAAATTAGCTTATTAATAGAAATTAAATTTGAACTCAAATTAATCAAATAGTTTCTAATATAACTTTAAATCTAATTTAAGCAAAACCACTAATTTAATGCTTAAGCCATTGTGGGTCAAACTAAAAGAGAATATGCATATTAGAATTAGGGTGAAAAGAGAAGTTTATCGTCCTAAAGAAAAAAAGAAAAAGAGAGAATAGACAATAACAAGGATAAATTCAAAAAATTGATATCCTTGAAGAAAGGAGATGGCATAATATTTGGCCATAAGCATGACCCTACAGAAACCCATTGAGGCTATATGCACAAAATGACCCAAAAATGGCAGTATAAGAAGAATGTACGAAATAAAAAATTGTTGTTTTAAAATTAAAATATTTTGAGTCAGGACAACTCTTCTCAAGGTTGGAAGTATTATGGTGTCACTGTCTAATTAAGTCAAAATTGGATTTTAGTAGAAACTTTAAGACGCAAATACATAGTTTCAAAATACCACTTTTTATTAAGATAAAGAACACATCCTGGTATGTGTATGCTTGATAGGAAACTGAGAAATCACCACTTCCTAGCTATGTGCGTCAGTGGGCCCCGATAAGAAGTGGTTGAGGAAATTTATAAGAGATACATTTCATGGGAACGGGAAATGGTATACTAATTTTATGCTGGACTCGTATATATGGATTCGTTTTCGTTGTACTGTAGCCCAAACGAGGGGTGTCAGAGTTTTTTGTGGTCTCTAAGGGCACTAGCTCCACATTTTCCTGTCTTGACCTGTTTCATTAATAGTGTATATAAGGCAGCATCAAAATCTAAGATATAGATAATTTACTACTGATGACGGTCACTGTATATGTGACCGAAATATCTGGTATTTTTGTGAATTTCTATCACTGTCTATTAAAAGGATTTTATCCCTATTTGAACTTTTATTTATCGTTTAAAATCTAAGATAATACAACAAATTAATCTCCTAAAAGTCGAGGGTTCGTACAAGGAACTAAGTGATTATTTAAGTCAAGGCGTCATCTATGGTGATAGCAATATTAGAGTTTCTGTAGGTGAAAGTACGATAACAAAGTTATTTGGTGACAGCATTGATAAGGTATCTAACATCAGAAATGTATACCCCACAATGCATTGTCACTATTGCGATCAGATGAAATATAAATTGAAGCCTCTAAGATCCCTTTCAAATAGAAAAAGTTTGGATGTAATGTTGGCTACGATTTTAGAACACCTCCAAGAGAACATACCCGAAGATGACAGAGAACAGCTGATTGAATGTACAGATTGGAAAAAGGATTTCATAGATTCATTCTCTGTCTGTGATTACCGTGCTGGTAAAATGCTGAAAATTCGGGAGAATGTCCGTTCAGTATTAAATAACCTTCATATCGACTGTACACCGGAATGCATAAAGTGTCTAAATAATTTTGAAACGGAGATGATTCGATTTGTAATTCCTTGTCTTACGATCATCAGATTAGGGTAGGTAACTGTGCTGAAGAGACTTAGAACAGAACTTGTTGACGCTCTTAAGGGTAGAATAGTATATCTGCCTGTTGATGTGCAAGCAAATGCAGATATTCAGCCTGAAAAATTTTGTAACATTGATAGTTTTGTAATCATTGTCAATAATCAACCCAATTATAACAAGAAGGTTTGGACTGCACTAATAGATTTGAGAAAAGTCCATGAAGCACTGCTGTGGCTAAGAGAGATCAACAGTCTCTATAAAACAATACCCGCATACACCCTAGAAGATTTAAAAAAAATACTTGAAACGCGTCTTGCTGAAAAAGTGGCTGATGTTGATAATTTACCTGAGATACCGGAAGCTGCAATCCTTCAGAAACTGGCAGAAAGCGCAAAATCTTCATTGGTTGAACATTTTTCTGTCCAGCCACTCAATCATCGGTTCCAAAAGAGTTTATAGAAGATTTTAAGCGAAGGAAAGATCTTGGTACTGACTAATTTCAAATCAAGAAATTAAAGGTGAAAGCGAAGACTTATTTCAGGGATTATTTGATCTAAAAGTGTTTCCACATCTTTTCCCGAGGGGAAAATATGGCATGCATGACAAGGCAAGACCTTTTTGGATTAGGAATGCAGAATATATTAAATCAAGGCTTCTTAGCAGACATTATAAGCTTCGTCTTAACAAACAGTTTCTCTTTCTTATCTTCCAATTGCAAGAACTTTCTTACATGTTTAATAGCGTCGGTCATGTGTTGCGAACTGTGAAATCAAATCAGAATAATCGTCAGTCTATAGAAAGGCTTCAGTCCTGTGATGGAGAGATGGAAGCGACTTTGTTTTCTGTTCAGTCAAAAATAAGAGGATCTCAGCAGTATTTTCAATCTCTTTTCTATTAAGGAAAGTCAATTATTGAGAAATTGGGTCCAACGACTTTATTCCTGACAGCTTCATGTGCTGAGTGGTACTCTCCTGAATTCATTGACTATTTACAGACTGTCCATAAAAACGTACCTTGTGTGGTGAAAATGACCCGAGTAGAGTTGACGTGTCTAGATCCAGGTGCAATTCCCATGGAATTTGACAAGAAATGGACACCTCTATTTAATGAGCTAATTTGTTTAAAGACAAATCCTTTGTTTGGTAAAATTAGGTATCATTTCTGACGTATCGAGTATCAGAAACGAGGTGTGCCTCATGTACACTGTGTGTTGTGGATTCAAGATTTTCTTATTATTGGGAAATCAGCAGCATCTGAAGTGATTCAGCATATCGATAGCATTATAACTCTTTACGTCATAGATATCTAGTATAATCTTAGAATATAACTATCGCTGCAACCCGGAAAATGATCTGATCTGTTTTCGGTCTGATCTGTTCTCGGTCTGATCTGATCTGTTGGTTGTTTGATGTGAAATTACAAACAGGAAAAGGGCTATGGTTTTTTCTTAATTGGAATAGTTAGAGACGACCTGGATAAAACCTACGATTATGATGTCATTGACCTATCTTTAACATGAAATATGTATTTTTTCGTAAAAAACTGATTCTATTTTTAAAAAAATCTGTTTTAATTACAAAAGGTGTTTAACCCCATTAATTTACTTTAAAGTGAGCCATTGAATATGTCTACGATGTTCCAGTACCAAGCTGTCTGTAGAAAAGAAAAGAGAAAAAAAATGATGCCGTTTAGGCAAAATGCAGCAGCTGCTGTCACTTTTCTTGATTTTCAAGCCAATATATTTCCCTTGCTGTTCAAGCTAAGTGACTGAAAGTTTCCTATATCGGTGTTTCGGACAAGGCGGTCCTAATGATGGGATTTTTGTTTTGATCTTGCTCTATTTTTAGGAGTTATGGATTATTACATTTCTTAACATTGGAGGTAATCGTCTCTTACTAGTTTGTTAGCTACCGCTGCAACCCGGATAGATTCTTATAACAATATTTCAAGAACAACTACTTAAACACTCGGGTTTGGAATTGGAATGAGAATCTATTTTCTTAAGCCCTAAAATACTTTAGCATAACAAACGAGGTCGTAGAGAGGCCAATTTATTATTCATGGAATAATTTCTGCTGGTTTAAAGTTGTAATTTTTGTTTAAATTAATTTATTATTGAAGATTTAATATCCGATATCCTAAAAACAGAAAAAATAATATTAACAGAATATAAATAAACAATTAACATTTGACAATTAACGTACGTATTAATTTATGTTAATTGACGACAACTAATGTAAAATCACTTTTTTTATTTTGAGATCAACGAAAAGCAACGAAAAGCAATATAAATCAACGAAAAGCAAATTCGAAATCTCAAAATCAACCGAGGAAAATTTCATCGAAATTTTTTATAAATAAAACACTACATCCAAACTGGGTATTATAACTAGGTACGTCCATATATGGATTTTACTGTTAACTAAAATACAGAATGCCATTTAGTAGAAGATTGATAAATATTTTCCTTGTAGTAGCTATGACAATTTTAGATTTAGTTGTGATTCTTAGTAGTTTGATCATAAATAATTTTAAAACTAGAACCCAGAAGAAACATAATTTGAGAACCTAAAACCAGAAGAAACAATATTAATAGAATGAAAATTGACAACGTTTGACAATTAAAGTATTAATGCATGTTAATTCACAACAATTGATGTGAAATTGCATTTTAATTTTGAGAACTCGTCTAAATCAGCGAAAAAGAAATTCAAGGTTAAAGTGATCATTTTAAGAAATCAAAAATAGCAAAAAATTGTCCGTAAGAACTATTAAAAGAATCTCAAAATCTACCGAAGAAAATTTCAAACAACAATTTTTAAATAAAAAACTGCATCCAAACTGGATATTGTGACTTCGTACGTTCACATATGGATTTGATTCTTAAATAAAACACAGAAATGGGACTTAGTAATAAATTGACAAGTATTTTTCTGGTAGCAGCTATGACTACTTTAAACATATTTCTGGTTTTTAGTAGGTTGATCACAGTTCATTTTTTGACTCTACGTGTAATTGCATTCTTTTTTTTGCTTTTTTGTTATTCAGTTATGTTTGTTAAACAGTGGAAAAGAAGTAAACATACTACTGAAGACAGAAAATTCTTAGCAATTACATATTTGACCTATTTTGTGCTTACAATAACTTTATGGGCTCATTATCGGTTCAGTTTACCTGCCTTTATAGTATTATTCCTTTGGTATCTCTATGCAGTGGATTCCATGTGCAAAGTGGAGGAATTTGTTCCAACTGAACCAACACCATATAATCGACAAGTGCCGGACAACACATTTTCAACTAGTATAACTATCGAACCCAACCAAGAGACAAGGATGTTTCAGACTGAATATTTGTTATGAAAATATCCTGGTTAAACTCCTCGAACATGTTGCCAGATCAAAATAAAAAGTGCACCATTGGAATCAGCATGGCTGTGAACTTTTTATTAGAGGATAACAGTTATTTTTACCTTGAAAAACAAGGAAAATCACTTTTGGCATGGGTAGCACTTTTATGCCTCCTTTTTTCTACTAGGGCTAGCGGGTTGCTAGAACAAATAGAAATTACTATATTTAAGAAAGAAAAAACAATTAAAAAATTGAATCAATTTTCGCCGAAGAAATGATTTTTGTATAATCCGGGTTGCATTGGTAGCTAACAGCCTAGTAAGAGACGACCACGTCCAATACTAAGAAATATAATAGCCCATAACTCCTGAAACATATTGTCAGATCATAATAAGAAGTACACTATTAGAGCCACCTTGTCCGAAATCCCTATACAGAAAACTTATCGCACCTTGGCTTAAAAACAAGAAAATTTATTGGCTTGAAAAACCAGATAAGTTGCTTGAAGTACAATATTCTTCATATAAGGCATCTTTTTTTCTTGATCTTCCTCCACAGCTAGTGGCGCACCGGAACATCAAAGAGAGCTGTTTAATGGCTCATTTTAAAGGGAATGGATGTATATAGAAATTTTTTTAATAAATAAAATTAATTTTTAACACAAGATGATTTTTTTTAAACAGTATTTTAGTAATACTGGAGTAACGAATGTTGCTTCGTATCATCTTGCATAAGAAGACCAAAATAGTATTTTTTAACGTTATAAAAGCATCTAGATATAGTTATATAAGATGAAGTAATTTTTGTTGAAGTTCTTAACAAATTTTTTTTTAATTTAAATAGAATAATTCCTGAACATTTGAAATAAAATAATTTTATTTCATTGGTCAGTTCAAAGTTATAATTGTCTCCTGGAATAAATTATTTTTGGCATAACTCAAGGGCACATCTATAACGCTGTGCTAATTTTAAATAGCAAAAAATAAAATTTTTGAATAAATTTTATTTTATTTTATTTATCAGTTCAGAATAGTTGTTCGACTATTCTGAAGTCGAACGTTTTTTATTCTGAAGATTGAAAACGTAGACATATTCAATGGCTCACTTTAAAGTAAATTAATGGGGTTAAACACCTTTTGTAATTAAAACAGATTTTTTTAAAAATAGAATCTGTTTTTTACGAAAAAATACATGTTTCATGTTAAAGATAGGTCAATGCCATCATAATCGTAGGTTGTAGCCAGGTCGTCTCTAACTATTCCAATTAAGAAAAAACCATAGGCCTTTTCCTGTTTGTTATTTCACATCAAACAACGAACGGATCAGATCAGACCGAGAATAGATCAGATCATCTTCCGGGTTGATGACGTAACGAGTTATAATGCTATCGATATGCTGAATCATTTCAGATGCTGCTGATTTCCCAATAATAAGAAAATCTTCAATCCACAACACACAGTGTACATAAGGCACACCTCGTTTCTGATACTCGATACGTCAGAAATGATACCTAATTTTACCAAACAAAGGATTTGTCTTTGAGCAAATTAGCCCATTAAATAGAGGTGTCCATTTCTTGTCAAATTGCATGGGAATTACACCTGGATCTAGACACGTCAACTCTGACCGGGGCATTTTCACCACACCAGGTACGTTTTTAAGGACAGTCTGTAAATAGTCAATGAATTCAGGAGAGTACCACTCAGCACATGAAGCTGTCAGGAATAAATTCTTTGGACCCAATTGCTCAATTATTGACTTTACTTTATAGGAAAGAGATTGAAAATACTGCTGAGACCCTCTTATTTTTGACTGAACAGAAAACAAAGTTGCTTCCATCTCTCCATCACAGGAGTGAAGCCTTTCTATAAACTTACGAGTATTCTGATTTGATTTCACAGTTCGCAACACATGACCGACGCTATTAAACATGTAAGAAAGTTCTTGCAATTGGAAGATATGAAAAAGAAACAGTTTGTCAAGACGAAGCTTAGTATGTCTGCTAAAAATCCTTGATTTAATATATTCATCAAGAATTCATCTTGATTTAATATATTGTCTCTTCAACGCAGTTACCTACCCTAATCTAATGGGATTACAGACAAGGAATTACAGATAGAATCATCTCCGTTTCAAAATTATTTAGACACTTTATACATTCGGGTGTACAGTCGATTTCAAGGTTATTTAATACTAACCGCACATTCTCTCAAATTTTCAGTATTTTCCTAGCACGATAATCACAAACAGAGAATGAATCTATGACATCCTTTTTCCAACCTGTACAGTCAATCAGCTGTTCTCTGTCATCTTCGAGTATGTTCTGTTGTAGGTGTTCTAAAATCGTAGCCAACATTACATCAAAACCTTTTCTATTTGAAGGGGATCTTAGAGGCTTCAATTTATATTTTCTCTGCTCGCAATAGTGACAATGAATCGGGGTATACATTTCTGATGTTAGCTACCTTATCAAGGCTGTCACCAAATAACTTTTTTTTATCGTACTTTCATCTACAAAAACTCTAATATTGCTATCACCATAGATGACGCGTTGACTATTACAATCGAGTATTCTTTTACTTCTTCTAAATAATCACTTAGTTAATTGTACGAACCCTCGACTTTTAGTAGGTTAATTTGTTGTATTATCTTAGATTTTGATGCTGCCTTATATACACTATTAATGAAACAGGTCAAGACAGGAAAATGTGGAGCTAGTGCCCTTAGAGACCACAAAAAACTCTGACATCCCTCGTTTGGGCTACAGTACAACGAATGCGAATCCATATATACAAGCCTGCCGCGTGCCAATTAGACGCAGATATCAAATATCTTTGAATAGACTGCAGTACGAAAAGAATTTTAATTGCGCAAAGAGCAAAAAACTGGTAATTGCAAAAGTATTTGTACATATTCCAACAAGGGATTACAACAATTGAAAATCCTTAAAAAAATAAAACCAAAAGTTTTAATTTAGTAGAAATCGTGGTTAGAAATTAGACTTGCTGTAATAATCAAATATCTTTGAATAGACTGCAGTATGAAAAATGTGGTAAATTGATTTTAAGGTTGTTTGGGTGAAGTTGTGGTTCTTGCGCCTTATTTCTCCCTTTATAGGGGAGATACTTGTGGTCCTAAGGTAAATAAACTTGGGTTGCGTGCCTTAGGCTAGGACCTGACTAATGGGGCCTACCAGCTGGGAATGTTCGAGGGAACTAAAATAAGATTGTAGAGAGGTTGATTATAACACTATACTTTTATTCAGCTATGTGTGTACATCGATATAGGGTCTGATAATACATAAGCCACTGGGACTGGTTGTCCCAGGGTGTCAACAAGTATAAGAAATCTATAATAAAGTACAATACAATAAGATACTTGAACACTTACAATAATCCAACAATATTCCAAGGTATTTCTAAATTCAACGGACCATAGGTCAGTGCGGCATAAAATTAGTATATCACACCCCATTCCCATAAAATGTGTCTTTTATAAATTTCCTCAACCACATCTTATCGGGGTCTACAGACGCACATAGCTAGGAAGTGGCAATATCTCACTTTTCTATTAAGCATACGCATACCAGGATGCGTTCTTTATCTTAATACAAATTGGTATTTTGAAACTTTGTATTTGCGTCTTAATGTTTTTACTAAAATCCAATTTTGACTTAATTAGACAGTGTCACCACAAAAACATTTAATTGCGTAAAGAGCGAAAAACTGGTAATTGCAAAAATATTTGTATGTATTTTGACAAGGGATTACAACAATTCCAAAACCTTAAAAAAGAAAACCTAAGGCTTGAAGCTTAGTAGAAATCTTTTTTCGGGAAAATTGTCATCCTGCTGTATTCTGGCCTAAACAAAACGATTTAGATAGGTCAGAACTTTGGGAAAATTGGCTAAAAGCCTTAATTTCGGGAAAAAAAATATTTGTGTGAGTCACATCATTTTTATATACATTAGTATTGCAATGAGGTTGTCACACTTGTCACACTTATGAGGAAAAATTGAAGATTTTCAGGTATGGAGAAGTACATTAAATTGCTTAAAGAGCAAAAAACTGGTAATTGCAAAAATATTTGTATATATTTTAACAAGGAATTGCAACAATTTAAAAGCCTTAAAAAATAAAACCAAAAGTTTGAAGCTTAGTAGAGATCGTTATTAGAAATCGAACTTGCTGTAATAATCCTATATTTTGAATAAATTCAGTATGAAAAGACATTAAATTGCCTAAAGAACAAAAACTGGTATGTGCAAAAACATTTGTATATATTTTAACAAAGGATTACAACAATTCCAAATTTGCACTGCACTGAAAAAAATTCAAATGAATTTACTGAAAAAAATGTGCATTGTCAGTTTAATACGATATTTACTTCCTTAAAATCTTAATTAATAGTTATTTCTTAAAGCTATTAAATGAAAAACTTAAAACAATTTCTTTGAAGTTTCTACGACAATCTTTTTTCAAAGTTTCTACAACAACTCCTTCGATACGAAGCGCTCTGGTCTAAAAGAAAAAAAATAATACATTGTGCCAACATCGTCCTTTACTTAGGCAGCGCTGTTGCGCTGCCTATGATTAAATAAAAAAACACATTTTTTCTACTGAAAGTAAGGAGCAACATTAAAACTTAAAACGAACAGAAATCATTACGTTTATGAGCAGGGGGGCTGCCCCCTCATTAAAACCTCGCTCTTCACGCTAAAGCTTTTCGGCACTTCAAAAAAAGCTACTTATTGTTCTAATTAATTGAACCTTGTGTTTCATGATTCGTTTTTAAAGAACTGGGACAAAATTTAAACTTTAGAAGAAGAAGTTAAACTTTAAAGAGCGAGGAGTTGAGGATGGCGCATCCCCCCCCTCATATACGTAATAATTTCTGGTCGTTTTAAGTTTCAATGTTGCTCCTTACTTTCAGTTGAAAAAATTGTTTTTATTTAATTTCTGATCGGTTTTTAAATAGCGCCAGGATATCTGGCGACACCTCCAATGAAAAAATCCCCCGTCCCACAGAAAAATCCTCTGGACAATTCAATCCTGGCAAAAATTTACCCCAGACAATTACTTTTAATATCTCCGCGCGTAAAATTTAATGGGTAAAGAGAAACCAAGATATATAAAGAAATTTTGTAGAGGAATTCTGGCAAATTCACCCAGTGTAAAATTTCCCCTGAAAATTCCACCCCCTGGTAACTTTCCTCTACATGGAAAATTATCCCCGTGCAAAATCTTGCAATTAGGAAATTCTTCCTCTCCTCTTCACCCGAAAAATGTATGCATACTTCCCAATAACAAATACAATACGTAAACAAAGGGCAAATTTAATAACTTAAAAACCTTTCCAAAGGTAATGTAAGGGGGTCAAGTTGTCTCCAAAGACATAGTTCTTGGGAATTTCAACTGTGATTAACAAAATAGCCATCTCAAAATTTTGATCGGACTATTTTGGGGAAAATAGTGCGATAGTAGCGTAGGAGGGAGCCTAGCTGCCCTCTAATGTTTTGGTCACTTAAAAAAGGCACTAAAACTTTTCATTTCCGTTAGAATGAGCCCTCTCCTGAAGTTCTAGGTCCACTGGGTCGATATGTTTGCTCCTCACTTACAGCTCGTTACCACGAACTGTTTCAAAAAAAAAATTCAAAAAAAGATGTAGCAATTTCCTTTCAAATTAGTCATTAAACAGCTCTCTATGGTTTCCTCTTTCCCCGCTAGCTGCAGAGAAAAAAAAAATGGAAATAAAAGTTACCGTCAATGCAGAATATCGTAATTCGAGCAACTTATCCTGTCTTTAAGTCAATAGATTTTCCTTGTTATTCAGACGAAGGGATGGTAAGTATCCTATATAAGGGTTTAGGACAAGGCGGTTCTGATAGTATGCTTCTTGTTTTGATCTGACACTATTTTTAGGAGTTAAGGGATAATACATTTCTTAGTATTGGACATGATTGTGTCTTACTTGGTTGCTAGCTACCACTGCAACTGGGATTTCAATTACTATTAGCTAGCGTTCGTTCTTTATTGTAAAAAACTTAAAAAAGTTACTGCAGTTTACACAACTATATCTACTTGTTTTTATAACGTTAAAAATCCCATTTTTATCTTTGTATGCAAGAAGGTGTTAATAGCATTTGCTACTAAAGTGCCATAGAAAAATACAGTTTTCTGTAAAAATTGATTTCATCTTTAGAATTATTTTTGTTGATTACGAAATATTTCTAAACTAATCAATTTCCTTTCAAATGACACTTAGACAGCTCTCTGTGATTTTCCAGTGCCCCGCTAGCTGCGGAGAAAAAAAAATGACGTCGATGCAGAATATCATAGTTCAAGCCACATTTTTTGTATTTCAAGAAAACATATTTTCTTTGTTGTTCAAGCCAAGAGACCGTTAGTTTCCTATATAGGGGTATTGGACAAGGGGGTTCTAATAGTGTGCTTTGTTTTCTTATATGGCTCCAGTCTTACGAGTTATTGGGTAATTTTATTTTTTACTTTGGGACGTGATCATCTCTTGCTAGGGTGCTAACCACCGCTGCAACAGTAGTATGTTACCTTATACTTCTATGGAAGCTATACGAAAACATTTCTATGGAAGCTATACGAATTTCAACGTTATTCTATAGAAGCTCTACACCTTTTCAAAGAGAGTGAGTATCCTCTCACATGGCCTAATACTTCTATGGAAGCTATACGAATTTCAACGTTATTCTATAGAAGCTCTACACCTTTTCAAAGAGAGTGAGTATCCTCTCACATGGCCTAATACTTCTGGGACTTTATGTTCCTTCCGGTTTTTCTGGTAGGTAATTCTATTCTAGAGGTCATTAAATCTTTGCCAAGAGATTTACGCAATTAATTAAACCTGTATTATAAAACCAGTGCGTCTTGTTTCGAGATTTAACGGACAAGTTTTTGAAAAGCAGACAGTTTTTTTTTGTTTAGCATTTGCAAAAAAGGGGTAATTAGCGATTGGAAAATTTTTAATGCTTTTACAATCGAAGATGTTTTATTAACCTTTGCAAAAAAAGGGGTAATGGGATTTGCGAATTGGAGGAGATGCCATGATTATGTACTGTATAATACACAAGTGATGTTTTGGAGCGTATTGTCAATTTAACGAGAAATGACTGAAAAGTGTTTTGAGGGAGATGGGTTGCATGAGAGTTCAGTTAAAGGGGGTACAGTTACACGGGGGTTTCGGTTATACAGGGGTTCAGTTACAAGGGGGTTCAGTTGCACGGGGGTTGAGTTAAATTGGGATTGAGTTCCACGAGAGTAGTGCTTTGTCGTGGTTTAGCTTGTCACAGTTACATTCTCTTGATCTTTCAAAGTTCACTTTGATTTTAGTTACATGGGGGGTTCAGTTGCACGGGGGTTGAGTTAAATAGGGCTTGAGTTCCACGAGAGTAGTGCTTTGTCGTGGTATCTTTTAAAAGAGCTTTAAGGGGTTTGAGAGACTCAGTTGCCTGATTCCGTGTGGTTTTTCTTTACTTGATGGTCATTAAAAACGAAATTTTTGTGTTAAATAAGTAGTTTTTGTATCTTTTAAAAGAGCTTTAAGGGGTTTGAGAGACTCAGTTGCCTAATTCCGTGTGGTTTTTCTTTACTTGGTGGTCATTAAAAACGAAATTTTTGTGTTAAATAAGTAGTTTTTGTATCTTTTAAAAGAGCTTTAAGGGGTTTGAGAGACTCAGTTGCCTGATTCCGTGTGGTTTTTCTTTACTTGATGGTCATTAAAAACGAAATTTTTGTGTTAAATAAGTAGTTTTTGTATCTTTTAAAAGAGCTTTAAGGGGTTTGAGAGACTCAGTTGCCTAATTCCGTGTGGTTTTTCTTTACTTGGTAGTCATTAAAAACGAAATTTTTGTGTTAAATAAGTAGTTTTTGTATCTTTTAAAAGAGCTTTAAGGGGTTTGAGAGACTCAGTTGCCTAATTCCGTGTGGTTTTTCTTTACTTGGTGGTCATTAAAAACGAAATTTTCGTGTTAAATAAGTAGTTTTTGTATCTTTTAAAAGAGCTTTAAGGGGTTTGAGAGACTCAGTTGCCTGATTCCGTGTGGTTTTTCTTTACTTGATGGTCATTAAAAACGAAATTTTTGTGTTAAATAAGTAGTTTTTGTATCTTTTAAAAGAGCTTTAAGGGGTTTGAGAGACTCAGTTGCCTGATTCCGTGTGGTTTTTCTTTACTTGATGGTCATTAAAAACGAAATTTTTGTGTTAAATAAGTAGTTTTTGTATCTTTTAAAAGAGCTTTAAGGGGTTTGAGAGACTCAGTTGCCTAATTCCGTGTGGTTTTTCTTTACTTGGTAGTCATTAAAAACGAAATTTTTGTGTTAAATAAGTAGTTTTTGTATCTTTTAAAAGAGCTTTAAGGGGTTTGAGAGACTCAGTTGCCTAATTCCGTGTGGTTTTTCTTTACTTGAAAGTCATTAAAAACGAAATTTTTGTGTTAAATAAGTAGGTTTTGTATCTTTTAAAAGAGCCTTAAGGGGTTTGAGAGACTCAGTTGCCTAATTCCGTGTGGTTTTTCATTACCTGGTAGTCATTAAAAACGAAATTTTTGTGTTAAATAAGTAGTTTTTGTATCTTTTAAAAGAGCTTTAAGGGGTTTGAGAGACTCAGTTGCCTAATTCCGTGTGGTTTTTCTTTACTTGGTGGTCATTAAAAACGAAATTTTTGTGTTAAATAAGTAGTTTTTGTATATTTTAAATGAGCTTTAAGGGGTTTGAGAGACTCAGTTGCCTGATTCCGTGTGGTTTTTCTTTACTTGATGGTCATTAAAAACGAAATTTTTGTGTTAAATAAGTAGTTTTTGTATCTTTTAAAAGAGCTTTAAGGGGTTTGAGAGACTCAGTTGCCTAATTCCGTGTGGTTTTTCTTTACTTGGTGGTCATTAAAAACGAAATTTTTGTGTTAAATAAGTAGTTTTTGTATATTTTAAAAGAGCTTTAAGGGGTTTCAGAGACTCAGTTGCCTGATTCCGTGTGGTTTTTCTTTACTTGATGGTCATTAAAAACGAAATTTTTGTGTTAAATAAGTAGTTTTTGTATCTTTTAAAAACGAAATTTTTGTGTTAAATAAGTAGTTTTTTTGTATCTTTTAAAAGAGCTTTAAGGGGTTTGTTGGGATGTGTAGTTTGCTTTTAGGACTTTTCAGAGCTATGATTCTTAGTCTCTCATAGGCGTTTGTTGTCTGAAACTTCTAGTTTGGGATGAATAGTTTGCTGAGAAGTTAACTTTTAGTATTTTATGGTTTTATGTGCCTGAAATCATGAATTAGAATAGTTAATTAGCTGTTTGGGTTTTCAGACATAGTTTTTTAGATGTTCATGGGTGTTAGGTTCCTGGAGGGTTTTATGACTCCTCCTCTCAATGAATTCAGATGGTTTTAGGACTCGTCCCCCTAGCCATAACTCCATTCAACCTTGAGCGAGGATATAAAAGTTTGATGAAGTATTTTTCTACTTAACAACTACATTAATAACTTCCAAGATGATAGGACAGTATGACACAGAATTTATCAGTTACCGAGAGTTCAATGACTCCTCCCCCACAATGAATTCAGATGGTTTTAAGACTCATCTCACTAGTCATAACTCCGTTCAACCTTGAGCGAAGGTATAAAAGTTCGATGAAGTATTTCTCTACTTAACAACTAAATTAATAGCCTTTAAGATGATAGGACTGTATGACACCGAATTTATCAGTTTGAAAAAATCATCTTTTGGTGTTATATTCGAATGTGCTTTTTTATTATTGTCTATGGATCTCGAAGAAATTGACTGTTATCATTGGTTAGTGAACTATAATCTGTTTGAGTATGATAAAAGCTTGTGGAGTACTACATTAAGTTGTATAAACAGACTGGGATTCTATGATAGAGTGATTACACCACTTAATAATACTGGTCAGGAACTGAGAAATGTCCAGGAGGAAGTCAGTGAAATTTGCAGCTTTTTCGGAGTTGAAGCACTCTACGTAAAGGGCAATGTACCTACAGATAAAGTTTAAATTCAAAAGTGTGACCCTAGGATTCCACTTTTCAATCTAGAAGAGTTTAAGTGTCCTAAATTTGAAGGGGGTTATCACCGTCCTGAAGACGAGGTTAGGTTCTTCGCACAGTGGATACCTAAGAACATACCTGATCGTGATAAATCCATAAGACATGTTAAAAACTATTCTATATCATAGGACCATCGTTTGTGGATGTTTAAGAGTGAACTCTAAGTACTATTTTTATAGTGTATTACGGTAATCACCTGGCAAAAAAAAAAAAAAAAAAAAAAAAAAAAAAAAAAAAAAAAAAAAAAAAAAAAAAAAACTGTCTTCCTACTTTAGTAACTGAAATAAATGAGCACTTGAACAAGGTCTAGACCCTACTCATCCATCCAGTTCCCCAGGACAAAACAGTATAACCAATCCGACATTCCGAAAATCAAGTCCAAAATAGAGCAAAATCAGCATCAATAAGCATACGTCTATGTTCCAAAACCAAGCTATAGCACCTTAAATCTACAAAAACATTATATTCCCAAGGTGATCACCATATATCGGGGCTCGTCAGATGAAAACTCATTGCCTAAATGGGTTTCGGCGCTTAAATTTCATTACCCAGGCAATTGAGCGCGCCATGCCATAATCTGGCATACCCCTATATAGTGCCACCAATGGAATAAACATAAACAAAATCCAAAACATCCAAAAAATAAAAATATATACCCCAGAAAAATTTTTTTCAAACATTCTTAACCAGCCTTCAAATAACACTGAGAGCCGAACGTCAACCGATTCAACTCCACCCGGAACAATTTCACTTTCACTCAAATTCTAAGAATTAAATTCCGAATATTCCACCATAATCTTTACCACAGGTGTCGCAATCCAACCCTCAACAACCGGGAAGATAAACCAATTCTGTCAACAAGTTACCGTAAAATATCCTTCCAGATATCTTGATAACTTTTATTATACTTATGTAAAAGCTGATTATACTTAAAACAAAGCTTTTTAAATTGCCAAGCAAGTTTATTGGCGGAAAAACCTCTTATGATTAGCTTCTTGCTAAGTAACATACATCTATTTCTAAAATCGATGTAATTAGTACAAATTCTTGCATATCTAAATAGTTGGGAAAAATACGATGAATATGTTATATTTGAATGAATATTACTTTTTGGAAATGGAAAATTAACTATTTCAAAATTAAAATCGTCTGTTTTATTATATATTTTAAAATTTATTGTATTATTAGGTACCACATTAATCTCTAAATCTAGAAAATGGTCATATTTGCCATTTCCATTACTGGATTCCAGCTTTAACTCTGGTGGATATATTTGAATTGCAATCTCTAAAAAATTTGAACAATTTATCACCAGAAGGTCATCTAAATATCTTTTATTATTTGAGAGCAAATACTTTATATTACTTGGATTCTTTTTATCCGTCATATAATCATATTCTAAATAATTTAGAAATAGGTCCGCTATAACTGGACTGGCATTACCCCCCATAGGAATTCCATTACATTGATAATATAGATTGCCATTAAATTTTATATAAGTATTAAATAGAAAAAATTCTAGTAGATCAAAAATCATATCTAGGCTATAACATCTTGAGCTAGTTGTACTATTAAAATAATTAGTCCATCTCGCCTTCTTATTATACGCATCAATTTTTAAAAACGGCAAATTAGACAAAAGAAAAGCTTTCTTAATAATCTTTTTTAAATTTATAAATACTAAATTAATGGGTAAATTTGTATACAATGTAGTGAAATCAAACGAGTCCACTCTTTTGGCTGAAACTAAAGCAAGAGAGTCTATTACTTGCAGCGAATTATTAACACTCCAGTATGGATTAAACTTAGAAAATTTTTTAATTCCCGAACAATATGCCTCAAACTTATTTTTGATTTCTCCTAAAATACACGACAAGTCAGTAGCCGCAAATCTGGTCGGGCACCTTGCTGCCCCCGCAATAAAGCGTGGTTTCGGGGGATTTTTATGAAATTTTGCCGTCCAATATAAAAACGGAAAATTTTTATCATTATCATTAACTTTAATATTAAATTTTTTAAAAAGTATATCCTCTATTCCAATCAATAGACTATTATTAACATCTTGAACCTTTTTATATGTATTTGTTGTACTAAGCTCCTTTGTTAAAACGTCACAATAAAGCTTCTGACAAATTATTGCAAAATTATTATTTGCTTTATCAATGGGTACAATTACAAAATCCCTCTTTATATTATCAATTGCTTGTTTTATCTTAGAATTATAAAAAACAACATCATTATCATGCTTATTTGTCCTCTTATATATCTTATTTCTAACCTTATTAATAATTAAATTTTTCCAATTCTGAAAACTATTTTTATTAATTTTCTCTTTTTTGCACCAATTATCAATAAATATTTCGAGATTATTATTTAACCCTCTAAGCAGATTCGAGGGTTTTAGATGATTTGAAAGACGGAATTTAGCCCCCATTTTCATTATATTTTGCAATTCAATTTGCTTAATTATTGTTAAATCACCTGTAATAATATGTTCGTAAGTTGGATTAACAAACGATAACAATTGGTCACACTTACAAATAGGTTTCCAATTACTATCCGTGTCAAAATTCCTAAGTATTAAATTATAATTAAAAATCATTTGTCCTATCGTTTTTGAAAATTTATATGTTATAATCGGATTATTCTTATACTTCAAATTACTAGGAAGGGCCTGTTTCACATCAGCCTGATTTAAAATTCCAGGTAAATTTATATCCTCTATTTGTTTACTTATAAAAGCTATAGGAAGATATAATCTATTCTCCTTATTAACAGTCTTATCTGACTTTTTATCATTTGAATTACCTTTAATTCTAGCTAGAATACATACTGTATCATAAATCAGTTTAATTTTTGAGTTACATGGTTTTTTATTATTTACATTCCAAAACAATTTTATTAAATTATTTTTTGATAACTTATTTAAACATTTTATTATGCTAGCCATACCATTAGACTCAAATTGATTCAAGAAATTATGAAAAAATTCTCAGTAAGTAACAATTTGTTTCTTGAAGTCAACTCTTGGATACACAATACGGAAATTTCATTTAAGAAATTATGAAAAAATTGTAAGCAAGTAGCAAACTCTTTCGTAACAAACTCTTTCCTGAACTCAAGTACAATTCATTAAAGAAATTATGAAAATATTTGTAAGTAAGTAATAAACACGTTTTGAAACTACATGCTATTTGCATGCCTTTCCTTGGCACCTTTCCAAACGAGCGGGGATTCCCCACTGGTTCCTACACATTGCAAAAAGTGAGCAGTACGAAAACTCCACGTTTTCAACCAGACTGGTTTTTTAGGGACCAATCAGGAGAGACATGCAAAGTCGACATAGCTTTATTTCATTTTTTAAGGTTAATTTAGACGAGGTTACGTGCGCGCACGTAACCTGTTATGGCTAGGGGGACGAGTCCTAAAACCATCTGAATTCATTGAGAGGAGGAGTCATAAAACCCTCCTGGAACCCAACACCCATGAACATCTAAAAAACTATGTCTGAAAACCTAAACAGCTAATTAACTATTCTAATTCATGATTTCAGGCACATAAAACCATAAAATACTAAAAGTTAACTTCTCAGCAAACTATTCATCCCAAACTAGAAGTTTCAGACAACAAACGCCTATGAGAGACTAAGAATCATAGCTCTGAAAAGTCCTAAAAGCAAACTACACATCCCAACAAACCCCTTAAAGCTCTTTTAAAAGATACAAAAAAAACTACTTATTTAACACAAAAATTTCGTTTTTAAAAGATACAAAAACTACTTATTTAACACAAAAATTTCGTTTTTAATGACCATCAAGTAAAGAAAAACCACACGGAATCCGGCAACTGAGTCTCTCAATCCCCGTAAAGCTCTTTTAAAAGATACAAAAACTACTTATTTAACACAAAAATTTCGTTTTTAATGACTACCAAGTAAAGAAAAACCACACGGAATTAGGCAACTGAGTCTCTCAAACCCCTTAAAGCTCTTTTAAAAGATACAAAAACTACTTATTTAACACAAAAATTTCGTTTTTAATGACCATCAAGTAAAGAAAAACCACACGGAATCAGGCAACTGAGTCTCTCAAACCCCTTAAAGCTCTTTTAAAAGATACAAAAACTACTTATTTAACACAAAAATTTCGTTTTAATGACCACCACTTAAAGAAAAACCACACGGAATTAGGCAACTGAGTCTCTCAAACCCCTTAAAGCTCTTTTAAAAGATACAAAAACTACTTATTTAACACAAAAATTTCGTTTTGAATGACCATCAAGTAAAGAAAAACCACACGGAATTAGGCAACTGAGTCTCTCAAACCCCTTAAAGCTCTTTTAAAAGATAAAAAAACTACTTATTTAACACAAAAATTTCGTTTTTAATGACTTTCAAGTAAAGAAAAACCACAGGGAATCAGGCAACTGAGTCTCTCAAACCCCTTAAAGCTCTTTTAAAAGATACAAAAACTACTTATTTAACTCAAAAATTTCGTTTTAATGACCACCAAGTAAAGAAAAACCACACGGAATTAGGCAACTGAGTCTCTCAAACCCCTTAAAGCTCTTTTAAAAGATACAAAAACTACTTATTTAACACAAAAATTTCGTTTTTAATGACCATCAAGTAAAGAAAAACCACACGGAATCAGGCAACTGAGTCTCTCAAACCCCTTAAAGCTCTTTTAAAAGATACAAAAACTACTTATTTAACACAAAAATTTCGTTTTTAATGACCACCAAATAAAGAAAAACCACACGGAATTAGGCAACTGAGTCTCTCAAACCCCTTAAAGCTCTTTTAAAAGATACAAAAACTACTTATTTAACACAAAAATTTCGTTTTTAATGACTACCAAGTAAAGAAAAACCACACGGAATTAGGCAACTGAGTCTCTCAAACCCCTTAAAGCTCTTTTAAAAGATACAAAAACTACTTATTTAACACAAAAATTTCGTTTTTAATGACCATCAAGTAAAGAAAAACCACACGGAATCAGGCAACTGAGTCTCTCAAACCCCTTAAAGCTCTTTTAAAAGATACAAAACTACTTATTTAACACAAAAATTTCGTTTTTAATGACCATCAAGTAAAGAAAACCACACGGAATCAGGCAACTGAGTCTCTCAAACCCCTTAAAGCTCTTTTAAAGGATACAAAAACTACTTATTTAACACAAAAATTTCGTTTTTAATGACCACCAAGTAAAGAAAAACCACACGGAATTAGGCAACTGAGTCTCTCAAACCCCTTAAAGCTCTTTTAAAAGATACAAAAACTACTTATTTAACACAAAAATTTCGTTTTTAATGACTACCAAGTAAAGAAAAACCACACGGAATTAGGCAACTGAGTCTCTCAAACCCCTTAAAGCTCTTTTAAAAGATACAAAAAGTACTTATTTAACACAATAATTTCGTTTTTAATGACCATCAAGTAAAGAAAAACCAAACGGAATCAGGCAACTGAGTCTCTCAAACCCCTTAAAGCTCTTTTAAAAGATACAAAAACTACTTATTTAACACAAAAAATTCGTTTTTAATGACCACCAAGTAAAGAAAAACCACACGGAATCAGGCAACTGAGTCTCTCAAACCCCTTAAAGCTCTTTTAAAAGATACAAAAACTACTTATTTTTAACACAAAAATTTCGTTTTTAATGACCACCATGAAAAGAAAAACCACACGGAATCAGGCAACTGAGTCTCTCAAACCCCTTAAAGCTCTTTTAAAAGATACCACGACAAAGCACTACTCTCGTGGAACTCAAGCCCTATTTAACTCAACCCCCGTGCAACTGAACCCCCCATGTAACTAAAATCAAAGTGAACTTTGAAAGATCAAGAGAATGTAACTGTGACAAGCTAAACCACGACAAAGCACTACTCTCGTGGAACTCAATCCCAATTTAACTCAACCCCCGTGCAACTGAACCCCCTTGTAACTGAACCCCTGTATAACCGAAACCCCCGTGTAACTGTACCCCCTTTAACTGAACTCTCATGCAACCCATCTCCCTCAAAACACTTTTCAGTCATTTCTCGTTAAATTGACAATACGCTCCAAAACATCACTTGTGTATTATACAGTACATAATCATGGCATCTCCTCCAATTCGCAAATCCCATTACCCCTTTTTTTTGCAAAGGTTAATCAAACATCTCCGATTGTAAAAGCATTAAAAAATTTTCAAATCACTAATTACCCCTTTTTTGCAAATGCTAAACAAAAAAAAACTGTCTGCTTTTCAAAAACTTGTCCGTTAAATCTCGAAACAAGACGCACTGGTTTTATAATACAGGTTTAATTAATTGCGTAAATCTCTTGGCAAAGATGTAATGACCTCTAGAATAGAATTACCTACCAGAAAAACCGGAAGGAACATAAAGTCCCAGAAGTATAAGGCCATGTGAGAGGATACTCACTCTCTTTGAAAAGGTGTAGAGCTTCTATAGAATAACGTTGAAATTCGTATAGCTTCCACAGACGTATTAGGCCATGTGAGAGGATACTCACTCTCTTTGAAAAGGTGTAGAGCTTCTATAGAATAACGTTGAAATTCGTATAGCTTCCATAGAAATGTTTTCGTATAGCTTCCATAGAAGTATAAGGTAACATACTACTTGCAACCCAGATACAGAAGATCATAGTTCAAGCCACTTATCTTGTTTTCTTAGCCAATGGATTTTTCTTGTTATCAAAGCCAAGCAGATTTAAGTGTCCTGTATAGGGGTTTTAGACAAGGCGATTCTAATAGTATACTTTGTGTTTCGATCCTACACAATCTTTAGAACTTAAGGAATCTCTTATTTCTTGGTATAGGACGTGATATTCTCTTGCTGAACCCGGATATAATTACAAACAGGAAAAAGCCCATGGCTTTTTTTAGTTGGAATAGTGAGAAACGATCCCCAGTATGGCACTATACCCCATATAAGCAACTTTTCAAAAGATGCTTGTATTATTTTAACTTTTAGTTACTATGTGCCGTATTTTGTTCTTTACTAGGTTTCAGCTACATCCAATGAAACAGCCATAGTCCCCATTTATAGTGAACTATATCAATCCATTATGTATTTCTTATGCTATCTTGTCGAAAGATAAGCGTGTACTATATAAATATTACATTCACTTATTACGTCATATGTGGCCAAATCCTACGATTATGACGTCAATTATCAAGTTTGAACATGAAAGTGCAGTTTTTGTAAAAATATTTATAATATATATATGTTTTTTTTATTTAAAAGACATTCGATATGGTAATTTCCTTTTGAATGAGCTATTAAACAGCTCTCTATGATTTTCCAGTGCCCTGCTAGCCATGAAGAAAAATCGAAAAAAAAGATCCGTCGATGCAGAATATCGTAGTTCAAGTTACTTATCTCGTTTTCCAAGCCAATGGATTTTCTTTGTTGTTCAAGTCCGGGAGCTGTAAGTTTCCTATGTATGGGGTTCGGGCAAGGCAATTCTAATAGTTACTAGATTGCCAGCTACTGTTGAAACCAGGATATGATTTGACAATATTTTTAGGAGTTACGGGATATTGTATTACTTAATATTGGACGTGATTGTCTCTTTTTAGGTTGCCTAGCTAACGCTGCAACCCGGATTAGTAGGTTGCTTTTGACCACTGTAAATGCTGCAAGTCCAACTAGATATGCCTCGCTGGCTCTTTGTAGAGCAATCAAAGCCGAGCTTTCGAACCTCAAATGGGAATAGAAATCCTGGGCAATCTCTCGCATAAGTCCCTGAAAGGACAATTTCATTGTTAAGAGTTCGGTATTCTTTTGATAGCGACGAATCTCTCTCAGGGCCACGATTCCAGGTCTGTATCTGTGTTGTTTTTTTTACCCCATCTGTAGCGGGAGCGGACTTACGCGGTGCTTTGGTCGCAAGCTGCTTTCTAGTTGCCTTTCCGCTTGTTTATTTTCTCGCCGTTTGCTTTGTCCTAGCCATGTTGATCGTTTGCCTTTTTTTCATAGAATGAGCAAAAAGATCAATCCCTATTGCCTAGCGCCTTTACTTATACAGAGTTTCAAAGGCGTTAAAGAGTAGTAAAGAGTAACATTTTGTGGGAAAGCATTCTATTAGTATATAAAAATGGGCCTTCAAGAAATTCCATTAATCTAAGCAAAATTGTCTAGCTGTTTGTTACGATACTATATAAAATATGACAGGAAGAAGAAAAGGAGGAAACGGGCTTGGAAAAGGAGGCGCCAAACGTCATCTCAAAGCTATATGTGACAAAATCCAGGAAATTACAAAGCCAGCTATTAGAAGAATGACTTGACACGGTGGTAAAAACGTATTTCTGGCCTAATTTATGGGGAAACCAGAGGCATTTTAAAGTTTTTCTAGGAAATGTTATACATAAAACTTGCCAAGAGAAAGAATATAACTGCAATGGATGTAGTCTACACTTTGAAGAGTCAAGGTCGAAGATTGTATTGTATAAATGAGTTTTTACCTTTCCCAATACTCCCACCCAACTGCTTTTTTAAAAGCCAGTAAGTCTATAAACATTTCCTAGCCCAGGTATTATTAGTTTTTTCTTGTTGTGAATTCAAAATGTCAGTCAGTACTTTTTTTCTTTTTTTTCGTTTCAGCTGCAATATCTGAGTAGAATTATGCAAAGAAATTACTATTGCTATTTTACTGAATTTACCTTTTCCTTTCATATTTGAATATGTACTGAATCATATTTTAATGTCAGTATATAGTATAAACTAAGCGATTACTTAGCGCTTACAAGAAAAACTGAGCATTAGACATATTGATTCGTCCCAACACTTAACTTTTGACCTTTTGAGATACAAGATTCCATAAGTATTAAAAACCTTTGCTTTGGAAAAAATATATCCAAGTTCTTATGACACATCTTTTCTGAAAACTGTCTTGCTAGTGGGATTCTCATAAAAAAAAAATATTGTAAAATGGGACATTTCTCAGGTTTCAAATAACTCTGTTTTAAGTGGTACGTATATTGACATTCAACTGCATTCAAGTTAGGTTCATTTAGACTCACTAAGCGTGACGCGGCACGCTTATTGAACCAAAATGAACCTAACTTAATGCTGTTATTTGAAAAAGGGTGATATTGTAGGTTGGCTGCAGGTACCCGGGTAAAGGGAAAAATCAGTTGTGCTGCCATCTATACCTAAATTGAAATAAATGGCAGCACTTGGGTGGGCATTTTTTTAAATGAAATTTTGAAGCATGCCTGGTAGTAGTGTCTCTATCTGAAAATTCCTCTTGCATCTCTGACTTTTTGAACGGATATTCTAAATGATGGAGTTGCTGGCGTATCCCTGAAAATATTGGAAACTTAGCGAAGTAATTCAATGAAATATTTATGTTGAAATAATGGCACGTACGATACTACATGTTATTGATATCATAATAAAGAATTTGAATGATTTAAATCCGTTCCAAAAATAGCACATCATGTTTTATCTTGACTTTTAGCGTTCACTGGTGCTTTGCTTTTAGTTGAATTGTCTATAATTTTCTTAGCGATATTATATTCTACTGCCATTTTTATTTTACTTGCGATTTCATTGTCTATTAAAACACTATTTCTACACAGGTAACAGTTTCGACATGTAGACAGGATATGGTTTATAATATTGGTGGAACGATAGACTCTTCTTTTTCCCTTTTTCTTCGGTTGAATCCTAATATCGGAAAGATAGCGATAGGATCTATCAACAGGCAATGTGTTACCAGAAACACAGGCCAGAAGCTTCCCTTGTCACCAACTATTAGTTTTAGGCTTGCATTCTCTTTGAGCACTATCATCTCTGGAAATGTTATTCTTGCATATCCGCCATCATATGTGTTGATTTTTTTGATACTCCAAAGGAATCTAATCTCTCACTGTCATGACAACTCACGCGTACGTTTCCAATAGTGTTATCACTAGTACTTGTTTCATAGTTCAAATATTTGTCCTTGTCAATATTCAATGCTACAACCATTTACTCAAGAACACATGCTTCCTTGAAATATTTCATCATAACTTTAGAAAAACAGAAGATTTAACTGTTTATCCCTCCAACTTACGAATAATACTGTTCGAAAAACATGATAAAATAAGGATTGTCAATGACCAGCAATAGAGTACGACCGAGGGCGGCCGCATAAGAAAAATAAAAAAAATATTGTTCGCCAATGATTACAACGATGATGAATTTTTGTACGACCTATTTCTTTTATATGAAGTTTCTCTGTCATTTCTCAAAGAATGTGAAAGAGTTCCTGTAGGGTGACACCACTTTTCTTGATCTTTTATATTGCTCTTCGTGATCCCTTTCTAGTATACTCTACCTACTTTTCCAAGACTTTTGTTGTGCTTTCGAGTTTTCTTGGGGTAGTAAGGGTATCTTTTCTTCCAATAGTATCTGGCTTGACCAATCTAAAACTGAGTTTCTGCTCATTCTAGTTGTTTTTATTTCATTCTATATTTTTGGATCAAAATGAACCTAACTTAATGCAGTTATTTGAAAAAGGCTGGTATTGTGGGTTGGCTGCAGATACCCGGGTGAACGGAAAAATCAGTTGTGCTGTCATTTATACCTAAATTGAAATAGATGGCAGCACTTAGTTGGTCATTTTTGAAAAAAATGAAATACTTGAAGTGCGCCTGGTAAGTAGTATATCTTCTATTTCCCTTTTTCTTCGGTTGAATCCTAATACCGGAATATTGGCGATAGGATCTATCAACAGCTAATGTGTTACCAGAAACACAGGCCAGAAACTTCCCCTTGTCATCAACTATTAGTTTCAGGCTTGCATTCTCTTTGAGCGCTATCATCTCTGGAAATATTACTTTCGCATATCCGCCATCATAAGTGTTGAATTTTCTGATAATCCAAAGGAATCTAATCTCTCACTGTCATGGCAACGCACACATACATTTCCAATAGTGTTACCACTAATGCTTCTTCCATAGTTCAAATATTTTTCCTTGTCAACAGTCAATGCTACAACAATTTTATTATGAACAGAGGCTTTCTAGAAATATTTCATCTTAATTTAAAAAAAAGAAGATGTAACTGTTAATCCCTCCAATGTACTAATAATACTGGTCGAAAAATATGATAAACTAAGGATTATCAATGACCAACCATAGAGTACAATGGGGGGGGGTGGCCGCATAAAAAAATGAAAAAAAATTATGTTCATCAATGATTAAAACAATGATGAATTTTTGTATGACCTTTTTCTTTTATATGAAGCTTCTCTGTCATTTCTCAGAGAACGTGAAGAATTCCTGTAGGGGGACACCACTTTTCTTGATCTTTTATTTTTCTCTTCGTGATCCCTTTCTAGTATACTGTACCTTCTTTTCCAAAACTTTTGGTGTGCTTTCGAGTTTTCTTGGGGTAGTAAGAGTATCTTTTCTTCCAATAGTTTCTGGCTTGACCAATCTAAAACTGAGTTTCTGATTCTAGTTGTTTTCATTTCATTCAATATTTTTGTCTCATCTCTTCCAGATTCTCCTCATGATTTCCAGTATTCACGTGTTCTAAATTGACTGCATTGGACTCATTAGAATTGGTGAAGTAATGATAACGGCCTTTACAAATGCTAAAATCGCAGTAAAAATAAGTTTTTATTTCAATATTTTCATTCATCATAGCTTAGTTTGAAGCTTGCAGATCGATTGCTTCTTGTAACAGACTCACTGAAACATGCTGCTGAAATGACGGTGGGTTCTCCTGAAATATAGATAAAATCCTGAAAATTCCAATTTTCAATGTTTCTGACATTTTTAAAAAAATTTAGTTGGCACCTTTCCAGCTTTGGATGAAAAAAAATATAGTTTTTCATGACATTTTTTAACTTCAAAGTGTGTTTTTCTTTGTGAAGTTTTTTTTTAACTTCGAGATATTTTTTCTGAAATCATCAGAAAATGCTTAGTGAATGTCTTAGATCATTATGCAATCAAAACATTCACTTGATATAAGGATACGCTATTAATATCATTGAACATTTTATATCTCATGTGCGCACAGACTTCGAAAAAATCCAAAGTAGCAAGACTTCTTAAGATTTTTTCCAGCTTTATTCATTTTGAATTGATTCTCATTGTGACCGAATGAAATATTTGAAAATCCAGTCATTCAGACTCATGTGTCTCTGCTTTGAAAAATAATCCAAAATAAAAAGACTTCACAAGGTTTTTTGTCTGCTTTATTCATTTTGAATTGACTCTCATACTGCAGATTACAAACAACATCAACTCCTTGTTTCCAACATCAACTCCTTGAATAAAAGGACATGTTTCAAAGTGTCTATTATTTTCCATCTATTTTAGACTCTAGTACACCACTTATGAGCCTGACAGTAGTGTCAGTGTCTGACTGAATTTTGATGAATTCCCCTTTGATATGTTTCTAACTCTAAAAAGAATTCTGTTCCTCTGTCTCTCTTGGGGCTATATCATTGTGCAACTAACACTCAAAGCCCGAGAAATCGGTTATGTAAGAGTTCAGTGACTCAAGGCACTCCTTTTTTGCTAAAAGTATATTTGTTTCTCAACTCTAGCCTGTGTGGCTGGGTGGGTGTTTGCTTGTCCCAGCGTCCGTCTTTGTCTGTTTGTATGTCTGAATTAAAAAAAAATTCTTCGTGACGTTTTTTAAACTAAAAAGGGCTTTTTTTCTTCAATATGTTGTTTTTAGCTTCGAGACGTTTTGTTTTCTTTGCGACGGTTTTTTTTATTCGCGATGTTTTTTTTACTTTGAGACATTTTTTCTGCGAGGTATTTTGTTTCTTTGCGACGTATTTTTTCGTTAAAGACATTGCTGTTTTTCTTGGAGACGTTTTTGTTTTCTTTGCGACGTTTTTTTGCTTTGTAATATTTTTTGTGACATTTCTTTTTTAGCTTTTATTTTTTTTACCGAATCATATTAAGACCTGAAAAAAAAGTTTGAAAAAAACTTAGGTTACAAAAAGAAAATTGTGACGTTTTTTTCTTCGAGACGTTACTTTTTTAACTTAAAAGGGTATTTTCTTTCTGAAGTTGTTTTTAGCTTCGAGACGTTTTTGTTTTCTTGGCAACATTGTTCTTTTTATTCGCAACGTTTTTTTATTTTGAGACGTTTTTTGTCTTCGAGCCGTCGTTTGTTCTTTGCGACGTATTCTTTTCCTTCGAGACGTTGCTGTTTTACTTGGAGACGTTTTTGTTTTCTTTGCAACGTTTCTTTTCGCTTTCAGACGTTTTTCTTATTTGTGACATTTTTTTTTTGGCTTAGACTTTTTTCTTTGCGAATCATTTTAAGACGTGAAAAAGAATAAAAAAACTTCATTCAAAAAAAATTAAAAGTTCGGAATCACAAATAAGTAAGATTTGCCTCAAGGGCTAAGCTCACAAACCATTCAAAGACATCGTTTATGCAATTTTTACTTTTGATATTGCTCTTTACCGTCCCCTGAAGGTCTAGGTTAAAAAATATTTCACGAATTGAATTAAAAGGCTCAAGAACAACCAGTAGGGAGGGGAGTTTTTTAAAACTCAAGATGAAACATGATTTACAAACACGTACAATTCAATGGCATAGAAAATGCATGAAACCTATTCCTTAGAATGTATTTCTAAGAATATAATAATATCATTGACATGTTGTTTCAGATGGTTACAGCATCATTCGTTTACTATATGAAATCTCAGACCTCAAATTCAATTCTTACACCAGACAAATAATTCAGGATTTCAGTGGGCACGGTCGGACCTATTTATAGCTTACTACTGATTTTATTTAATTGCTAATTCTTAAGGTGATATGTGAGGGTGTCTGTCAGTAGATATTTCTAATAAAAATTTATTAGCATCGACTTGTTCTAAAAAAAATTCCAAGCCCCCCTACCCCCCTAAAAAAAGATAGAGGATATAAAGAAATGATAATTCGTTCAATTAATGTTGTATGTGTGTCGTCAAAGTAATGCTCTATGTGTGTCGTTAAAGTAATGCTCTAGGTGTGTCGTGAAATTAATGCCCTATGAGGGTCGTGGAACATGTTAACACCATACTACTAATAATTCTAAAATCATCAGAAAATGCTTATATGAGTTTCGTTAAGTCTTAGTCTTACCCATCAAAGGTGACGAGCCTCTAAGTATATGCCTGATTTACGAAAAAGGAGAGAAACACCCCCTTAAAGTCAAAGAATCTTAATTAAAACCACACTATTAGATTGATCGTTTCAGAGAACCCTACTGTAGATGTTTCAAGCTCCTACCTCTTCAACACCTCGTTCTTTACGCCAATGTTTGAATTTTGTCCCTATTCTTTATGAAGGACTGTTGAAACTCAAGGGTTATTATTATTAAAAATGAGTGGTTTTACACTATTTTAAGTTGAAGGAGTTGACAATAATGATATAAAGACGAGAGCCCCCATAACTTACCTGCAGAAACAATCTTCAATGCATTCCTTATACAGCGAATCACACTTTAAGTTTTTAATTTTATTAAAACACAAAAAATCATCTTAAAAATGTACATAGATTTTTGCCAAAAATATAAACTTAAGTTCCCAAAACCCGGTATGAAAGTAATGTTACGTCGCAGTAGTTCGTATACAATTGTAAAGGAATGTGTATAACAGCCTGCCTCTCGCTATTACAGGAGAAAAGGCTTATTTTAACCGCAAATGATATCAAACTGTTCCTAGTAACGAACTGTAAATAAGGAGCGACTCGGTTCCATAGTAACTGAAACTATTAAAACGGAAGTTTATTATCAATAGCTACATAAAAAATCGCCTTATTATGCTGACTCCAAATATATAAGATTCGTCAAGTTTAGTGTTACCCATCAGAAGTTACGAGGCTGAGAAACTTTGTCTGGTTGTTGAAATAAGGGGGAAACACCCCCCCCCCTGGAATTTAAGGAGTTTTATTGCGCAACTAAAGTTCGTTCAACCTCAAGAGTGTAATTAATTATGTACGGGACCGTTAGAAATATAATCTATATGTGAGATTATGCAAGAGTTCACAAGAGTGCCTCAGGGAATAGCCTTGATAAAGTTCGTTCAACCTCAATAGAGGATGGTCTTGATAAAGTTCGTTCAACCTCAACGGTTCACTGATTCCTATAGCAGCAATAGCTATATGACCCATATGCAAATAATTTCTTAGACCACACTGCTTTTCCATTTACAAAAAATTAAACAAGAAAAACGGGTTTTAATTTCTATAAATCAGTGAATACAACACATTTAATTAAACACAAATACTCCGAATATTTCGGCCCCACATCCGGGAGCCTTTCTCAACGGAAAAAAAATCTTACATAAACATAAAAAACATACTAAACAAAACAAAAGAAAAAATTTAAATAAATAGGAAAAGAAAACTCACATATTAAATAAACAAACTCCATTCACTGCCAATATAAGCATTGGTGTGTCAATATAAGCCTTCGATTGTATACGGCAGTGAATGGAGTTTGTTTATTTAATATGTGAGTTTTCTTTTCCTATTTATTTATATTTTTTCTTTTGTTTTGTTTAGTATGTTTTTTATGTTTATGTAAGAATTTCTTTTTTCCGTTGAGAAAGGCTCCCGGATGTGGGGCCGAAATATTCGGAGTATTTGTGTTTAATTAAATGTGTTGTATTCACTGCTTTATAGAAATTAAAACCCGTTTTTCTTGTTTAATTTTTTGACCCATATGCGAGGGGCTACTCACTCTCTTTGAATAGTTGTAGAGCTTCCATAGAATCTATACATTCTGTATGGGACCATGATCATTAATTCTGTATGGGACCATTAGAAATATAACCTATATGCGGGATTATGCAGAGTTCACAAGAGCGTCTTTGGGAATAGCCTTGATAAAGTCTGTTCAAAATCAATAGAGAATAATATTGATAAAGTTCGTTCAACCTCATCGGTTCACTGATTCCTATAGCAGCCATAGAAATATAACCTATATGCGAGGGGCTATTCACTCTTTTTGAAAAGGTGTAGAGCTTCTATAGAAATGGAACCTAAATGTGAGGGGCTACTCATTCTCTTTTAAAAGGTGTAGGGCTTCTATAGAAGTAGTTACTCAAGATCACCTTAGAACTATATCATTGCGCAACTAACGCTCAAATACAGATAAATCAGTTAGAGTTCACAGGAGTGCCTTACGGGCATCAAGACTTAACCAGTCAAATATTTCTGAAATCATCAAATAATCTTTAGCGAACATCTTAGATCATTATGCAATCTGTTTCAAAATTGTCTGGGTTTGTTCAGAGTTCATTACTCCTTACAAGCGCCTTAGAGCTATATCATTGCGCAACTAAAGTTCGTTCAACCTCAATAGAGGATTGTCTTGATAAATTTCGTTCAACCTCAAGAGTACCATAGGGAATCGCCGTTAAACATTCTTCATTATATTAAACCAACAAGGATGAAAAGAGTAGTGGCTATAGCTTCTATAGAAATGGAACTTAGACATCTGCTGCCTTCTCTTTCATGTTTTAATAAAACAAGTAGGAACGGAGGAAAATGTGTTCTTACTCTTACTAAATTGCCACTGGACCTTATAATTTCGGATAAAAGTGTTGGATTAGTTATTCGCAGTTAATAAAAAAGTATGAAAAGCTGACAAAATTTTACATATTGAATAAATTTCCTTGTAAACTGACTCTGATGCAATGATAAACTATGCAATAAAGTCTAAAATCATGAGCTCCAAAGTATTAATAAAAGGTTCCGACTGACTAATATAGAAGTTGGAGAGTAAAAACAAATTGAGTTTTAGCTGGTATTCACCGTTGAAATTTTTATTCCTTGAAAGTTCATTATCCATCTTATTCAATCCCTCATAAAGATTTTTATTCTTATATGAAACATATTGTATTTATCATCCTCTTCTTTTATGTTGGCAAAAGGATGACTCGGGTTTCTAAGCATAATATATAGTAAGCGAATACTTAGCGTTTAAAAGATTAAAAGCCTTTAAAAGCCTTTGTTTCGGGAAAAACAAAATTATCCGAGTTCCTTTGACTCATCTTTTATTTTAAAACTGTCGTGCTAGAGGGATCCAGGTAAAACAAAAAAAAATCAGAAATTCTTGCTCTGAGAAGCCTCCCTGTCCTCGTTATATCCTCGCTGTACTACCACTAATGCAGATTTAGATACAATTACCTAAAAAGTAGTCTTGCTTAACTTACTTTTTCATATAAAAAAATTAAAAAAAAATTATAAAAAAATTTTTAAAAAAATTAATTTGTCGGATTTTTTTTCAAAATTATGCTAGTTCGTGATTTCTATTGTTTGTTTGTAAGCAAAACTCGAAAATATACTGTAGAAAGGGTATTTTCTCAGGTTCAAATAATTATGTTTTAAGTAGTACGTATATTGAACTCTTATATATGATGTGATCGAAACAAAGTAGCAATAGTAGTGGCAAATTCTTTTTATCAATTGATCACTTCCCTCATCATTCACTCAAAACCTTCAACTTGATACCCTAAGTTGGTGCTGAGATACGGTCTTTTGACAATCTGATAAATAAAAGTTCAAATAGGGATACAATCCTTTTAATAGACAGTGTTTCACAAACAATGATAAAATCTAGATATTTTGGTCACATATGCAGTAACCTCCATCAGTCACTGCATATAAGATTTTTACTACTGATGACGGTCACTACATATGTGACCAAAATGTCTAGTATTTTTGGGAAATTTTATCACTGTTTGTAAAACACTGTCTATTAAAAGGATTTTATCCCTATTTGAACTTTTATTTATCGTCATGGAAAGGAAGTGTGATCTCCGAAATTATCTTTGACAATCTGCATGCACATAGTGTGTTCTGATTAAGTTCAAGACTCCTTTAACATACCCTGATAGCTTTACCTCAATACTCTTACCCTGGACATTACCCCGATCCAATGAACATTTGTGGGACGGGCTACTACGCGCCAAACCAAAACGAATAACTCGCACTTCCCAATAATAAATTCTAGACCAAACTTCAGGTATTCATCTTACAGAATCTGGAAAAATTTCAGAGTTATTTGGTAACTCGACTGATATTAGGAATATCATCAACATCTAAAATAAGAAAGAGTTTGATGTCATTTGAAAAGCAAGAAGCCAAAATGATGAAGTGGAGCATAACATTGGCATTCTAGCTTATCTATGACATATATTTGGAACAGATTACAGAGAATAGTTAAACAATAGTGGACCATTACAAAATACACTGAATAGCAGTTTTTTTCTGTCTTGCCAATTGGCGTGACATCTCTGATGCTCATACGACAAAAGAACAGTATCCAGGACTCAGATCTTGACACGAAATATTGAAATACAAGAAATATCGTAACAAGTTATTTGCAAATTCGATTTATCAATTGGATTTTTGGTAGGTGTTAACAGTGATCTGTTTCGGGGCATTATTTATGACATCATTCTGAGAATATGCATACCATGATGATTTGAGATACATACTGGACAGAACATTTCTTTTGATGGTTAGGCTTATGTCCCCAATCCAAGACCCCAATTCCCCACCCCATCTCTCTAAATCCATCCCTTAACCCCCCCCCCCCCACACCCCATTCCCCCTCCCTCCAGGGCCCAACACCCAAACCTTTCCTCTTCTTTTTTGACAGTTTTTTCCTCTTTTTTTTCATCTTTTTTTCATGTCTTAAAATCACATCAAATATACATCTATCAAAAAAAAATCACCCTTGATATATTAAAAGTAGAAAATGAGGATGATATAAATGTGCAGGAACTGGAAGTTGATTCTAGTAAAGAGATTATACAAAAGAGTCCCCATACAAACCCAAACGGGAAGAAGAAGACAACTGAATTTTCGGTTAAAGATGGAAAAAGTTATACTTCGACTCTGGATTTTTTCCGAAGAAGGGAAAAAAAGTTATCCGTCAGCTCTGAGTTTGCCTAAAGAATAAAGAATTTCAATTTAGTTCTGAGCTTTCTCAGAGAAGTGAAGAATAAAGATAAAAAAGTTCCACTTCTGCTCTGAATTTTAAAAGAAGAAAAAAAGTTCAACTTCTCTTCTGGATTTTTCCATAGAAGTGCAAAAATGCTAAGGTTTGATTCTGATTTTTTTCCGAGAAGAGAAAAAAATCTTAAACTTCATTTCTGAATATTCAGAAGAAGAGAGAAAAGTTAACCATCCTCTGGGGAAAAAGGGGGCGGTATTCTGTTGTTCGTTAGAGAATATTTACGCCCAAGACCAATTCCTACGCCAGATGTTTACGAGTTTTGAAGGAATTCTTTAGATATGTATGAGACCGAAGGTTTTGCCCCGTCCATTAAATATTATTATGGTTGGACTTTTCTATTTCGCTCCCAATCAAAACCTACAATCAAAAGAGAATTTCATTGAAAAACTAAATGGCAGCATTGATCCAATTCAACTAAAATATCCTTATCCCGGAAACTTTTTATTAGGGATAAAAATGATTTACCTTTAGACTCAACTTGCCGTAGTTTTAATCTCAAACAAATGGTTTATTTCCCAAAGACAAAGGGAGGTACCCAACTAGATGTTATTTACACTAATTAATTAAAAAAGCTTTCCGAAAAATAAGTTTTTCAAAGAAAAGTAAAGGCCATTTTAAACTTAAGCTCAGGAGATATGAATACCTGTTAAAATTCAAACTCAAAACGACCAGAAATTACTATTAAAGAATAAACGAAACCCAAAACGAACAGAAATTAAATAAGCAATCGTAGCTAAAAACATACAACAAGTAATGATATAAATGAATAAATAGATTTAAAGCGAGTAATGCTTAGAGTAGAGACCTATCAGGAGGTATGGGACGAACACGTGCTGCCATCTATAATTGAGTATAACGCTGACAGGCTATAAGTTATTCAAGGATTATTGATCGAGTCTAATGAGGTCAATGCCCCCTTTTCAAGGTTGATTTATTTGTTGTTTCTATGGGTAATGACTCCGGGACGAAGTTTGCACATGCGCATTGAATTCTAACGGGACAATGTATTGGTCGACTCGAGGGGAGCTGGATTTCTGAGAAATTGATTTACATAATCTGAAGGTGAATTATTGATCCACGAAAGGGGAACGGGATCACGTGTCTCTTTCTAAGCCAATCAGGGAAGTTATGTAAGGTTTCCCATTACATCACAATTTGCCCTTGAGATTTTGTATATAACGGACATGCGTTGTAGTTAAACTATCATAAAGTTTTAAGACGTCATGGAACAAGCATCTGATATTATTGATGAGTTGGAAACTTTGGCTACATTGATTTATAATGTGAGTTCTGTTTAGTAAATTTTCTTAGTTTATTTCCAAATAAAATCATTTTATATATTCAGCCCTCCAGTAAATTCAAATTCAGGGTATACCCCTTCCCCCCACAATACAAACTCCACTATGTGATGTTAATACTCGATAGAAAGCATAAAATACACTCTTTTTTACCATGTAAACCTCCCCCCTCTGTGTACGACTTTAATTCTTTCAGTGGAAATAATTCTCTCTTTCTCAAATTTATTCTTATCTAAAAGTGACTGTCAACTTCTGTCGACTCTTAATATACTGTTTCCATTTATGCCGCTAACTAAACTTAAGCATTTCCGCAAAGATTTAAAACCTTAATTATTGCTTCCTGTCAAGTGTACATCCTGCTTTTTAATCCTTATGAATTTGCATTACAGTGGTTTCACTGAAAAGCATACTATTTGGTCAAATTAGCGACATAGTTTCTTCATCGCAAATTTTACTTTTTGCTTTACTGAAAAGGGAGATAAATGCTTTCTAGACAAATTATACCTGATAATAAATTCCGGTTAAGAGCGAGGGTACTAATTTTTCCTCTGTAAAAATGGGGATTGTTAAGAGGTTAGTTTTGGTAAGAGTTTAGGTTAGTTTCATGTAGTATTCGTCTTCCATTTTGAGTATTCAGTGTTTATATGGGGAGGGGGGGTTAAGAAAAAAGATGCATAGCTACAATGAGAAGATTTACTGAAGGGCCCTTTTAAATTACATAAACCTTTGACCATAGAGGAATAATGTGTAAATATATGCGTTGCGTCTCTAGGCATGTTTTTAATTTTTTTCTAGCTTTTTCTAGCTTTTTCTAGCTCGTTTATATTCTCAGGAGTCAGCGTGAAAACTATGTTTTTTTTAACTTTGATACACATGGCAAGAAAGAAAAGTCTTTAGGAGTTGCATGAAGACTATATTAAGTGTAAACTGAATAGCATTTTTACCTATGATCGCAAATTTTAGGCATATTCGCTGGATTAACGATCTTTTTTTATCTTATTTAAAGCCTATATCTAAATACCATCTGTTTCTCGAGCTTATAACATTTCGAAAGTTATGCTATGGGTTTGTAGCCTACGGAACTATCTAAATTATTATCTTCCATTTTGAGTACTCAATGTTTATATGGGAGGAAGGGGCAATGCCTCTTTTCTAACACCTTCGCTGTAAGGTGAAAACAAAGTTTTTCTTCGCATGAAAAGCAAGGGGGGATTCTTTTTGCAGACATGTATACCCTTTCACAAGAAAACTAATGTGCTCATTCCGACACGCAACACTGTGGTTAGGAGTGGAGGTACTAATTTTTCTTCTGTAAAAAAAGGGAATCCTTATTCCATACTAGATTTTTTCTTCTTTTTTAAGGACAATTATGAAGAATTCCCCCCTCCATCAAAGAGAGCAAGAGAGGGTGAAGCAGCCCCTTTGATACCATCAATTCTTAAGTATGCTGGCCCTTCCACGACCCCAAAAAAAAACAGGAGGGATACAAGTCCATCTGCACTCCATGAGCAAGGCGAGAATGTGACTATCTCCACCCTACACGGACAAGATGCTACTCCCTCGAACCCCAGTTATGCTGCGGGGCCTTCTGTGGTCCTATTACAAGCCAAAAATGCGCACCCTTCAAGCCCCAGTCTAGCTACGGGGCCTTCCGTGCAAGCTGCAATGCCTGGGTCTTCTAGACAAGCCATAGGCAAAACATCGGCTCCTTCTAATGTAATATCTGAGCTATCAGCTCCCCATCAAGTGTCAGTGCACTCTCCTCAACTGTCTCCGTCAAGTGCTGAGCCTTCCATGCAAGGTAGAAGGGTTGGCCCTTCCAGGCAAGTAATAGACCAACCAATGGCTCCCTATCGTGTAATTTCCAAGCCTCCAGCTTCTTGTCAAGTCGTTGATCAATTTGAAGACGTGAGTAAATTTTTTTCAATCTAATAAGCTATTTTTTAGCTGTTAGAGAGCCTTTTACTCTTTACTTTTGTCTTTTCACTTTTTTTCTATTATTCAGGAACAAGCTTTAGAAATATCTAAACAAAACTATTTTTCAACCTAATACAAGATTGTCGAAGAAATTAAAATGTTATTTCGCTATAATATTAATTCCCCCTTCCCAACCCCTTGTTTTAAATTTCACTGCTCCCTCCCCTCAGAGATACTTAAATATAATGTATTTTTTTTTCTTGTCAAAGAAACCGCTCTTTTCTAATCTTTTCTATCACCTTATTTTCTCTGCCTACTGCACACATCTTCGCTATTTTTTCAACCTCATAATAATATTTTTCGCTAATTTCTAGTTTACTGTTAGAGAGCCTTTTATCTCGCCATTTGAAAATAATAATGCTATTTTTCTCTAGAATATTATAGTTTTCCCCGAGTTTTAAGAAGCAAGCCTTAGAAGACTTAGAAGCAAGCCTTTTTTTTAACTTTTTTAGGCCTTTCTTTTCGCCATTTTTCAACATAGTAAAAGCCTGTCAGATATACTTAAAGGCATTTTTCTCCCAAAGGAAATATAGCGTTCCCCCTTTTGAATCAGGTCAATTATTGCATACATTCAGTCAGCTGAATTCTCTTAGTGAAGCCAAAAAAGGCACTATTTTCAGGTCATAATTTTTCATAGTAAGTAGAAAAATCTTTGCGATATAAACTGCTTTATTAACGAATGCTTAATCTTGCTTCTACAAATCTATATCATTGATATCATTTTTTGTATATCATTAGAGGAGATGGTCTGAAAGGGATAGGCTATCCATTTCAAATGAAGTAAAGACCCCGGTTTTTTCAAAGCAGATAGAGTATTAATATGAAATTTTTTGAGGGGTTGTTTGAACAAAATCAAAACCTATTATGTTATCTTTTAGATAATATTAAGTTGGAACTTTCAGAATATATATATAGAGTAGGGAACAGTGAATTAACCAAATGCTACTATGTGCATACTGCTACTACTAATAAATACGTTTTAAATAATAATACAATTTTAAAAATAGGGTGATTTAGACACTTTGAAAATAAGTTATTTTCTTTTATAGGTTGTATTAGTACCATATTCCATGTCGCCGTCCTCATCAGTTGGAGAAGAAGACGCGCATGTGGAGCTCTCAAACAATTCACCATGGAATGGTAATTCACTTGAAATACCAGATAATATTGACGATTTTTTAACTGATTATTTTAATGTTGATAATAGCATAGCTGAGCAGGGGGACTTGAGTCCAAACACCTTACAGCTTTTAGAGGATTTTACCCGGGAATTAACAGGGAACCATCCCCCCACTGATTACAAACTTCCACATCAAACTAATGAAGTGGTTTCCCATAGCCCTATTATTGAACAATGTGGGGGAAGGGTGGTGATAATATACAAGAGGGGGAGTGGGAGGGTGACAATACCGAATTTATAACATTTCCTGAATTCCAACTGTCAAATTCAATTTTAAATACGATAGTCGTTTACACTGCAATTAAGTTTACACTGCATTACACTTCAATTAAGGTTTCAATTGTTTTAAAGGTGTTTTATTTAAATGAATTTAAAAGCGAGGTTTATCATCATTATGTAGATACTGAGATGCGAGTGGTCTATCCGCATTTAGAAAATTTTGTGGGTGTGTTTTCGGATTGGATTGGCCACATTATTATGCATCTCGAAAATTATAGCGAAAATGGGAGTGGGTCCGTGGTTTTATTTGTTGAAAATTTAAGCGTTACTATTTGTAAATTTAAAAAAGATTTTATTTTAAGAAGGGGAGCAGGTGGGGAGTCTGAGGGGTCTATAGTTTTAAAATATAATCCAGATTTAGAGGGTTGCATGGGCGTTCAACGAATCTGTTTTGAAACAGGTCAAAAATGTTTCAAGTACGCTTTCCTCATTTCAGCATTCGAGCCTGTAGCACATGACGCATCAAAGAAAAATTTAGAATATTGGGCTGTACATGGGAAGGAGGGGTCCGATTTTCCCATTGTAGATTTTTCTTGTTTAGAGGGAAAATACCCAGTAAAGCTCAGGTCCATTGATATTTTTGAAAAAGCCAATGCCCAATTTAATATCGGCGTTACTGTGGTTCAATATGAAACTAAATTTGAGGATGGGGTTCGTTCTAAAGGGAAGGGGGTGGTTCTCCCAGTAAGGAGCCCGTCAATTGAATTGGTGAAGCACTGGGTTTGGTTGTTGTACACACCACCTAGTGATCCCAATTGAATTGGCCATTTCAACCCAATTACAGACATCAGTAGAGTTCTGGGGGAGGGTAAGAATAAGGGGACACGTTTCTACTGTCCAACATGCCTGTCTCGATTTTGGACAGAATTAAAGTTACAAAATCACATGAAGCATTGTAGACGGCTGAAGACGGCATTGTAGATGGTTCTGAAGCGAAGCTAGTGAAAGTGAACGATCCTCGATTTCCAAATCGAATCAAAGAACATCGAGTCATTGCAGTCTCCTACGCCCACGCGCAAAGAGACAGTTCTAACACTATACAGTTGTTAGAAATAGTCGAAACGTTGGATGAGGGTGAGTGCATGGTCAAGGCACTGACCAAATTAATTGGCACTGAAAATGGAGCTATTTCTCGTTTGAGAAATACTCATTACCCTTTGTTATTGTCTGCAGAGGATCGTCTCGCGATTAAAAATCAAAAAATATGCTGGGTTTGTAAGGGGGATTTGAAGAGGAGGATAAGAGGAAAGGGACTAGAGGGAAAAGAGGGGGGAAGGGGAAAGTCGGAGATCATGATCACTTATGGCAAGAAATATCATCAGGGGGTAGTAATTTTAAAGGGGTAGCACATCAATCATGCAATGTGAATGTAAGCCAGCAGTTTTTTATTCCAGTTTTCATTCAGAACGTAAATTATGATTTAAAATTTATTTTACCGGCTTTGGCACGTATGCACAGGGAGGGAGGGGGAGTAGATAGTCCATGGGTAAATAATTCATTTACCTATAATATAATCCCCAAATCATCAGAGAAGCTAGTGCCTCTCGAGTTGAAATGGCAGGTAGTGAATAACGGGCACACGTGTCTGACTATAATCAGATTTTTAGATTCATTTAGTTTTTTCCCCAAGGCATTGAGTCAATTGTTTCAAGTGCAGAAAAGCGACAATTTTGATAGTTTTCCTTTGCTTAAACAGCACTTTCCAGACAGTGAAATGTATGACCTATTGACCTGTAAAGCTGTATATGCATACAACTATTACTGTTCTGGTGCTCGCTTAAGCGAGGAGAAACTACCTCCAATTGAAGCTTTCTTTAATTCACTCACCAACAGTGAATGCATTGCTGAGGAATATGAATTTGCCAAGAAGGTGTGGGCTAAGGTTAATTGTAAAAATGGGTGGGATTATTGTAGACTGTACTTGGCCAGTTACGTTTTAACTCTGTTAGATATTGTCTGTAAAAACACAGATCAAATCTATTCAGAGTTTGGACTAGATATAGGGTATTATTTTTCCACACCACATTTGGTGATGGACTTGATTTTAAAAATTAGTAGGGTGAAATAGGCTTGATAACTGATGTAGATCAACACCTTTTTGTAGAAAGGTCAATGAGGGGTGGGTATGTTTTTCATGGAGATCGTGTTTTGACAACAGATCCGAGCGGACAAAACAGCACCGGTGTAAAGTCAAATGCAGTTTTCCTTGACATGAATTCGTTGTATCCCTCGGTAATGTCTCACTACTCTTTGCCGTGTGGGAACTATAAATGGCTTGAGAATCTTTGTGAGTTCCCCAACATTCACACCGTCAAGGACAATGGGCCACAAGGATGGTTCTTTGAAATTGATGGTCACATTCCATTGGCGCTTCATGATTCAGTCAGAGATTTTGTTTTCCCCTGTATCAATCGACCAGTGACCAAGGACTCACTGAGTTCATACAATCGATCATTGGTTGAGGATATGGGGATGCACTGGACCCCCTCCAAGCAAAAACTGATTGCGGATCTGGACCCTAAAGGAATATCGTTGTTCATCATGTGCTTCTCCACTGGATGGTGAACAATGGTTTCAAGATCACCAAAATACATAGGGTCCTGCAATGCAATCAAAAACCCTACTTAAAGACGTTTATCGACACCTTTGTGTATAAACGCTCTCGGGCAAACAGTAAAGTAGAAAAGGAAATGTACAAGCTCATTCTAAATTCAGCCTTTGGAAAAATGTGTGAAAGCGTACGGAACAGATCTCGTTGTGACGTCGTGACTGACCCTCAAGAGTGTGCACGAATTATCGCAGACCCCAATTTTACATCGTTCATGACCATAGAGACAAGCATGGTTCTTCTACACAGGAAAAAGAGAAATGTGGTACTGAACAAGAATATAGCAGGAGGTAGTTCAGTACTTGAAATTTCCAAAAATCTCATGTTGTCGTTTTTTTACAATGTGTGCAAGGTACAATGGCCAAGGGAGGGGGAGGTTCAAGTTTACTATGGGGACACAGATTCTCTGCTGTTAAAAGTAAAAACCGGAGATTTATTGGGGGATTTAGAAAATGGGGAAGACATCAGCTCGCGTATGGATTTCAGTAACTGGAATCCGTCCCTCTACCCCGAGTTGGTGAAACGTCAGGCCCCCAATCAGCTACTCATGTTAAAATCAGAGACGGGGAGTGATTTGATATCCAATGGGATGTTCCCGGGTTCTAAAGTTTATTACGTTGAAACCCATAACAGGGATGTTAAGCAGGCGTGTAAAGGGGAGCCTACACATTTTTTAAAGCACAATTTCAACATGAGTGTCTACAAAAACTGTGTAGAGAGTAGCCTAGTGCCGAGAGCACAAGTGCTTGCAATTCGCTCTCTACAGTATAAAAATTATACTGTAAGAGTGGAAAAGAATGCAGTTTCATATATATCCGACAAAGTCTTTGTGCTCGAGAATGGTGTAAATGTACTCCCCCATGGCCACTATAGAATTTCAGACCGGGTTGAATGTGTAGACTATCGCGATCAACTTGGTCTGGATAAATTGACCTAACCCAACCTGATAACTTAAATGCTCCAACCTAACCCAACCAGTTGAAGCAGCAGCAGTGACGGCGACTATTGTATACAGTCCCGCCCTCTGCACGGTCCCTGGGGGGTGGGGGGTCCTGCCTGAGGCCGGCTTTCGGCCCGCGGCTCTCGGGGGGTGGAGGGTCCTGCCCGCAGCCGGCTTTCGGCCCGGAGGAGGGTATTCCTTTTAAATTCATAGTGTTCAACTGTGCTTTTGATGTTCGTGTTTTTTAAGTGTTGTTGTACAAATAGTGCTATTCTACAAAAATGGGTGTGTGTACAAATAGTGTTGGTGTTCTTGCTGGACAAAAAGTGTTTTTTTATGACAATAAATGTTGTTGTTAATAAATGGTGTTCTTTTTGTTGTTAATAAATATTGATGTTCTTGTTGAACAAGTGTTTTTTATGATGATAAATGTTTTTCTTGTTGAACAAGTGTTTTTATGTTAATAAATGAATGAAATATTGTTTTTGTTGTTAATGTACTAGATAGATTTATGGGAAAATTATGATTTATTCATTAGACAAGTATGGTTTACAGTTAGTTGTAGTCGGACTGTTGTCAATAGCAGCACTATGTATCAATTTAAAACACCATTCAGATCCTGTCTGTGTGGTCCATCAGTGTCTGGGAAAACGACACTTTTATTTAAAATAATTCAAAATTGTAATCAAATGTTTTTGGAAAAACCAAAGAAAATTTATTATTGCTGTAGTATTTGGCAAGAGTCCTACGATCAAATAAAAGCCATTGCCACAACCATACCAATACGATTCATACGGGGACTTGGTGTTTTCAATAGTATTCAGCCAAACTCGTGGCTGATTATTGATGATTTGGCTGAATCAATTGAACAGTTCTCAAAGGAAATGCTACAGCTGTTTACCGTTCGCTCTCATCAGGAACACATTTCCATAACCCTACTTCTACACAATCCATTTCATAAGAGCAAATGTATGAGAACCCTTGCTTTGAATTGCACCATCTATATTATCTACCGAATTGTTCGTGATTCTAGCTCGCTAATAACTCTCAAGAAGCAAATATATCCCGGCGTCTCGAAATTTCTGTTGTCAGCGTACACTCAGGCAACACATAAGCCCTACGGGTACATTTTGCTAGATCTTAATCAGAGCATACCCGAGGATCTACGTTTAATCACAGATATTTTCGACAAAGAAATTACTGTATATCTTCCGGTGAACAATAGAAAAATCTGTTAGTTGTCATCATGACACTGAATTAACTACACAAACAACGGCATTTATTTTCCGTTTTAGGCACTTCAAAACCTCCATTCAGGAAGGCTATGCTCAAACATGATGTTGACAATGATTTCATTAATCTAATATCTGAACTTTGTTTAAATTTAACTGAGGGCAATGTACACTTGCCAGAAGGTGTTAGACAACAGACAAAGCAACATCGTTCCACTGTAAGCGCCTTGGCTTGCAAAAACAAGGGAAAAATCTTTAAAAGAAAACGTCTCCTTCAAGCGGGCGGTAGCTTTTTTGCACTTTTACTGCCAATAATTGCAGGACTTGTAAACAGTTTTCTCTAGAGAATGGCTAAGCCCTATAAATTGACACCATTTGAACTTGTCCTCTCGCCCATGGAACATTTTGAAGACAATCTAAGCAAATTCATTAATGATGAAAATATTGCCGATAACAAAAAGCTAGTTTTACTTCAAGATGCATTGCGACGTGTGGACAAACATAGACCATATCGTGAGAGACCCGCCGTCACCGTCACAGATCCCTCTAAACAGGAAACATCTCCTCAAGATTCATTAGTGCTATCAAAGGAAAAGGAATTTAATTCCATAGTTCCAACAATTGGAAACCTATTGCCAGTGACCTATCGAGAACAGAGTAAAAGAGTATTAGCATATCTCATGTTGGAAAGTGGTGATCATCAAGTTCAAGTCGATAGAACAGGGAAACGAATTATAATTCAGGGGAAAAGCTATAATCTAGTTGATTTAATTTGTGATATGGTGACGAATCGTAAGGGACTTTTATCTTTTGACAATAATCTATACACCTTTCTAAATGCATCAAACTTCCCCAAAAGTCTTATTGGCAATAAGCAAATTCTAAAGAAACTAAGAGAATATAGTCCTCCAACAACACCAACACCACCACCACCATTTAAAAAAAAGATGATTCAATATTGGAATATACTAGCATCAGCAGCAGCAGCAATGATTTTATAAAACCTGTGGCTGCTAGTCAAAAGCGAAGACGGATTGATTCACCCTCCAGTGTGCAAAAGGGGAGTGGACATTACACTACGTGTTTGCGTTCAAAATGGTTGAAGTTCTGAAACATGTCTATGAAAATATTGGTGAAGCGGGAAATCTAAGTTCCCCCAAAAAGCTTTCTAAAGTTGCCTCTGACATAGATGGCAGCAAACTGAAAAAAACAAAAGAGTATCTAGAAAATGAACCGAGTTACACTCTGCATCGGTATCGCAGGCTTTGTGGCAAACAATATCGACAAACTAAAGCCTTTTTCCCTATGCATGTAATGCAAACTGATCTTTTAACTTTAGACGCGATTCAACAGCGTCACAATGCACCCTAAAAATATATTCTAGTGGCAATCATTGTCTTTAGTCGCTATTCCCATGCCATTCCATTGCAATCAAAGAGAGGTGTTGAAGTTGCTCATGCTTTAGAAAGTATTATTGAACAGGATTGCTATATAAAAATTCAATCAGATCGCGGTAGCAAATTTTTTAATCCTCATGTGCAAAAGGTTCTATTGAAATATAATACAACACTCTACCATAGTCACAGCCCGATAAAGGATGCATTGGCAGAACGATTGATAAGAACGATTCTACTATTAATTTCAAGATATTGTACACTGAAAAATACTGCTGCTTTTATTCATGATTTAGATAAAGTCATGGGAATATACAACCATCGACCCCATCGATCCCTGTCCAACTCAAGCCCTCGGGAATTTCATTGCAGTGAAAATACATTTGATGCTTTTCTAAAGCAATATTCCAATGACAATGAGAAGAAAAAGAAGAAATTCAATGTTGGTGATACTGTTCGAATTAATAGAACCACCAATATTTTTGAAAAGGGGAATTATTTATGGAGCACAGAACTTTTTAAAGTGTCCAAATTCCTAGACACTACACCCACGACATATCGACTGCGAGACACCAAAGATGATGTGATTCTCGGCGGTTTTTATGAATATGAACTGCAAAAAATAGAAACACTAGTGAAATTCATCAAATTGAAAATATATTAAAGAGTCGTACTCGTAGGGGCAAGAGACAGTTGCTTGTTCGCTGGCTAGGATACAACTCTGATTTTGATTCTTGGGTCAGTGTTGAAGATATTAACAATGCCCAATGATTTTTATGTGACTTTCATGTCCAATGTTTCTGATCCTCTCTACAATGATTTGAATAGAACAAGTGATTTTTGGACGAAACTCTCCCCCACCAACAAATTCGACGGCCCATTTGAAGTGGCTCTTGTCGACTGTATTCTCCAAAATACATATGACATCCTGAGAAAAGATCGTAAATATGAAATAAAAATTAGACCCTATGATTGGCCGCCACCCTCGGGTGATCAAGAACAAATTCAAAAGATCAATTGGATGAATTATCCATATATTTAATTACCCTATGAAGAACTCACCTGTATGAATGATTTATTTCGTTCTATTAATAAAAGAATTTCGTTCGTAAAAAGGGGGTTTTTCATTTCAACTATTCAAAGGAGGAGGGCGAGATCTACATTAGTTCACCCATTGCTGATGAAAAGGTTATTCTCAATGATAATCTAAAAGATGTTCTTGGCTTTAAGCTCAATATAATCAACGGTAAAACTGCTGGAAACATTAATTTCATTTTTGCTGACTACCCGCCTGCCTTCTCCACGGACACTTGTATATTTCACTAAGCTTCATTTGTAGAAACATCCCGGGTTGGCAATAGCAATGTTCCCCTCCTACGAGTTCTTGAACGAAAAACCAATCAAGAACATATTCACCACTACAATATAAAGCATCTTCAGTATATTCCCGTAAACACTTCCTATTTTGAACTCTGTCAGTTAACACTAAGAACTGAATTAGGTGATCCCCTAGCAATATCAACTTGGCTTTGATTACTTGCCATTTTTGACCCATTCAACAACAAGATGTCTAATAGAAAAGTGGTATTCATTTGTCCTGATATTAACTGCTATGTTAATACTCTCGGCCCAAGACAACAGGGCAATGGAATGGACTATTACAAAGGTCGCTCTTCAATGTCTGGCTACGGTCTTAGCAGTTGGTTTGCTAAGCTGTTTCGCTCTGCACTACCTCTGGTTAGAAAATATATTGTACCGGCTGCGACAGATTTTGCATCCTCTACACTATACGATTGGGGCTCTGGCAAGGATTTTAAAAAAAAAAGTGCTTCGGAAAATCTTAGGTCCAGTGCGCGAACCCTGGCGAGAGATTAAAACAAAATGGAAAAGGTTTGCAACAATGCATCACTCATCAGTCTCTACTCAGGTCAGAAACGAAAGACATCACCCCTGTCAAAGAAAAGAAGGAAAAAACCGACACGCACTGTAAACAGTAGAAGAAGAAGCACCAGGAAGAGAATTGTTAGATCGAAACTAGATTTCTTTTCCTAAGATGTCATACCTACGGCATAAGGATTCCCAACCTTCACTCACCTCCTCATTGAATCTATTCAATGCAGAAAATGTCGATGTGAGTGTTAAAAATGGATATTATGAACAATTTTATCCTCAACAACCCCTCTCCGATAATATCCACTTTCAAATTTATTCCAATGAAAACTACTTTATGGACATGTCTTCGACATTTACAGATTTACAAATGAAAGTCCGGAAATCCGATAATACATTGCCAATTCTTGCCGATGGAATATCCTATGAAAATTGTATATTACATAATTTATTTTGTCAAATCAGTGTCTACATCAATGGCACGCTGGTGAGCACAAGCAACAATCTCTCAAATTATACAAGCTATATGCAATTCATGCTGATAACACCCAAGTCATACAAGGAATTGAGAGGCACCTCCAATGGATATGAATATATTACTAATACTGATAGAACAGATGCACTTAAAAATGCTACAACTAGTGAATTACATCTAGTTGGAAAAATATATCACGAAATATTTAATATACCCCAATGGTTACCACCCAATATTAAAGTGGATATAAAATTGACACTTGCACCATCCAATTTCATATTGAGAAAAGAACTTGCTGTGAATCCAGATGTAACTCTCTCTCTCTCACCTCGGCAATACTTCATGTGAGCCAACAACAGGTTATGAGTTCTGTTGCTTTGGCAGTGGAAAAACTGAGAGCCTGTGGAAATAATATTAAACTACTTGTTCCTCATACAATCACCAATCAACGCCATATTGCCACGGGGTCACGCGCCTTCACCGACTCATCTTTTATCAATCTCAAAATTCCGTCAAAACTGGCCTTGGCATTTGTAAAAGACGCTAGTGCAATAGGATCGTGGACTGGATGTCCACATAAATTTGAAATGTTTGGGCTTTCATCTCTTGTCTGCAAAGTAAATGGCATCCCACTCTATAATCTATCTTTTGATAAATCTTATAGAACATTGTATGAGTTGACCATGCAAACCCTAGGTCATGATTCAAAACTATTTGAAAATGGTATAACCGAAGAAATGTTTGCTAAAACACATAGTATCATTGTATTGGATTTTTCTGGCACCCAGGATATGAGTATAGTACGTACGGGGAGTGTGCGTTTAGAGTGTACATTTGCCGATCTGTTAGCTGAGAGTATTGCACTAATCTCGCTAAATCAACATGAAACCTATTGGGAAATCACTCACGAAGGCAGTATTCTGCTAGACTTGGCACCATGAACACCGGTCAAATAATCAATGTATCTAATATGGACCCCTACATGTCCAAATACAAATCCTATTGTCTGCCCTCAAATTTTCTTGGAAAAATTCAAAGTGCCAACAATACCCTAATTATTGTTAATAGCAGCCCGTCGATTGTGCACACGGGTCATTGGTTTTGCATCTTTCAAACAATGAAGAAGATTGAATTTTTTGATCCTCTTGGTCTACCATATACATTCTACACACCATACATCAGCAACTATATTGAGAACAGTGGGAAAACTATTATTCAAAATCGGAAGAGGGTGCAGGATCTGACGACTAAAAGCTGTGGCTTCCATATAATACTATATTTTGTGTTCAGATTTCGCGGCTATACCTACAAGCAGTTTCTCAACATTTATGTGGACAATCCACGTCTGAACGACTTTATGGTGGAAAACATCCTCTCAGACCTGTATAATATTGATTTCGGGGCCCTACGAGTAAAGTGCTTAAAAAATGTATGTGAATTTGTTTATTAATAAATGAAAAACGTATATACAACAATGTCTTTATTCTTCACTTTAGATTTCTTCTTCTGTGTATAGGCATCTGTCGTGAACCACTAATGCTGGTAAATCTTTTGGATTCACTGTATATTGATCTTGTTTGACTGCAAAGTCAGGGTCACATTTTCTACAATATAATGTAAATTCACTCTTGTCATATCTCTTTGTATAGTCAATGATACTATTTGCATTCATATTATGAAATTCACAAGTTTCAATCTGTCGATTTAAAGCAATATCACATACAGTGTTTTCAACTGGTGAATCACATTCGGTAACTGCCAAATAAAAATCACTAGGTTTATAGTCATAATAGGCAGTGTCGTCACAACGATGACGTAAAAACCAAATTGTATTGTTATCCCAACAGTTGAATCGTAGACCAGATTATTCTTCCCATAATAATCTAAATCCATGAGGATACCAATCTCGTAGAAATAAACTAAAATCACGTTTGGGATTCTTTCCAATCATACCGGGGTAAGTATTCTCCCACTGATCACATTTGTCATAGTGACAATTGGAACACAGATGTCCTCTAGGGTGAGAGTCACAAATCTCTTCAAGACATGAATTACATCCTTTAATTTGTGCTGCATAGCCTCTATGTAATTTACAAGGATTATATAATTTGCCCTTTTCATTATAGTCATCAATAATTGTACAATTCTCACATCATGTCCAACTGCCAAGAGTGTACATGCATAGTGGACATGTATAGAACATTTTTTGGTTTCCGATGTCAACTCTCTCACAGCTAAAACGAAACTGATCATCCTCGTTCGATAAATTCAGAGGGGGGAATGGTGAGAGGAGTAACTCTGTGAAGCTACCTCTTTCGAAGGCGGAGCCATCTACATTGAATCTATGGCAATGTTGTCAAAAGTATATCCACGATATTATTCTGGTTTGTTCCAATTAATATATCAATAAATTGAGTATAAGCATTTGAGTCACATTGACATAGTTTTATACAATAGTCCAATGGGAGAGAATCAGTTTTCATTATATTGTCAAGTGTTCCCCGAGAGAATATCTTTCGTTGAAGGGATAACTCGAGAAAATTATCATCCAAAATCAAATGTTTTTCATAAACACAAGATTCGATCTAATTCTCTCTTTCTCAAATTTATTCATTTTTCAATCCTATCACTCTGACTGCTGACTCACCGTGATTCGTTAGCCTAACATTCTAACAAAAAGAAAGGGAACATTTTCGATTTCGAAACAATTTTATTGAATAATTACAACAATAATACTACACATGTACAATTAGCGATACAGCTTATTGTCTTCGATATGCTTCACTACTGCACTTAAAGCACTTTGAAGTCTATTCACATGCGCTGTATCAACTTTTACAGCGAAGCATAATTGGTCCTCCATTTTAAATTTGCTCAAGGATATCACATATCTTGCATATACCTCATCCCATTCCAGACAAAGCCGTGATCCTCTCGTGATTTCCACCGTAATGTTTGGTGCTCTTGTATTATTGCTACCAACTCCACTATAAACTTCTAATAGTGTAAATATTCCACTCATCATTATTACAAATATATCCTAATCAGTAAACTCAAACTGTTCTCACTCCTTTTCTATTCACACACTAATAAAAATTGTAGCAAAAATGCTTTCCTTATATTCTCTGCAATCCTCTCCCGCTAATATTTCCGACCCCCTGATTGGCTTGGAAAGAGACACGTGATCCTGTTCCCTTTAGACTCAATCAATAATTCCCCGCCGATTATGTAATCAATTTCCTAGAACAATACTTCCCCTCGAATATGCAATCAATTTCTCAGAAATCTGTCCCCCTTCGTGGATCAATAATCCTTGAATAAATTATGTTAGCCCAGCGTTAGACTCAATTATAGATAGCAGCACGGTGTTCGTCCCATACCTCCTGACAGGTCCCTTCTGCTTAGATTGAATATGAAAATCAAGCTTAAAACGAAAAAAATAGTTTGCTATTAAAGTATAAATGAAACTTAAAACGAACAGAAATTAAATAAACAATCAATGCGAACAAACATACAATATACATTAATGTAAATGAATAAAGAGTTCTTAAAACGAGTGAAACTTAAATTGAATATGCCAATCAAGTTTGAATCGAATAAAAATAACTACAAACAAGAGTTTGGGTATCGCCTCACTGCAGAAGCCTAAAACCTACTGCGTCATTGGCGCCTTACTGAAAACTATATGGGTCTTGAAGAGTCTTGGAAAGTATAGACAAAATCAAATTGAATATTAGATATATAATGATATTAACTGTTGAAAGATCCATCAGTTCAAAAATTTTTTTGCACTGTAATTTTTATTTTTATTTTCAATGCTGTAAGAACTGGAAAAGAATAAATTTGTAATATAAGAGTAATTCGTTTTCAGTGAAGCACCAATGACGCAGAAGGCTTTAGGTTTTTGCAGTTAAAGAAGGGGGCAGTACTCAAATTTTGTTTGTAGTGAAACTATGTTTGTCTTGACCAATCTTGGAAAGAACTAATAAATTAAACTGAATATTTGATGTATAATGATATTAATTGCTGAAAGCTCATCAGTTCAAATTTTTACTGTAATTTTAATATTTATTTTCAATATTAAGTACAAAAAAAACATTTGTAATATAATTCGTTTTCAGTAAAGCGCCAATGACGCAGTAGATTTTAGGCTTCTGCAGTGAGGCGATACCCAAACTCTTGTTTGTAGTTATTTTTATTCGATTCCAGCTTGATTTGCATATTCAATTTAAGTTTCACTCGTTTTAAGATTTATTTATTCATTTACATTAATATATATTGTATGTTTGTTCACATTGATTGTTTATTTCATTTCTGTTCGTTTTAAGTTTTATTTATAATTTAATAGCAAACTATTTTTTTCGTTTTAAGCTTGATTTTCATATTCAATCTAAGCATTACTCGCTTTAAAATCTATTTATTCATTTAAATTATTACTTGTTGTATGTTTTTTTCTACGATTGTTTATTTAATTTCTGTTCCTTTTGGGTTTCATTTATTCTTTAATAGTAATTTCTGGTCGTTTTGAGTTTGAATTTTAACAGGTATTCATATCTCCTGAGCTTAAGTTTAAAATGGCCTTTACTTTTCATTGAAAAACTTATTTTTCAGAAAGTTTTTTTTAAATTAATTTTTGTTTGTTTTTAATTGCAAAAAGTTTCAAGTTTTTATTGCATGGAGGGGTCGCTTACTGTCCGATTATTCTTGACTTTAAAAACCGGATCTAGAACTTTCAATTTAAATCGAATGAGGCTTTTTTCAAAGTCTATACGATTACCTCTTTGATAAAAACCTTATATATGAACAATAGACAGCTTGCATAACTTGTGGACAGCGATTGGCAACAATGAATGGATTAAAAAAATAGCTCCAATTAGGGGGTTTTGATTTTTCACTTGCTGATACAAAGGGATCACGACTGTTTGGAATTGACCTTAATAGGATTTTGTGCGCCAAAGCAATTTTGCATCCATCAGAGAGTATGTATTTTAACCTTATAATTGGATAATTGTAATAGATTTACTATGTGTTCTTCCCATACATAACTTTACCTTATTAAAGTCTTTGGGGTGGGGGTGGCGTAGTTGGCAGAAGGAAGAAAATTTTAGCGTAGACAGTAGGATAGGGGGACGGTGAGTTGGAGACTCATCCAATACGGGGTGGAAATTCACTTATCTCCTCCGTTCTCGATTTAGGAGATTAGACAGACTCATTGGGATGTAGAATGTTGGGCTGTTTGAGTGGTGGAAGACGTTAAAATACTCAAAAATACTTTATATTTTCAGTTATTGCAGGATTGATTTCATAGATTGTGGAATGGTGAGCCCCCTGGCCCATCATTTGGGTGAGCCTCAACTCATAATATGCAATTTTGATTAATTGTTCCGTGTTATGTGCATATATTATTCTATATATGTTATTTTGAGTTATACTTTTATCGCATTGCGTTCATTTTTAAGGCTTGAGATAAAAACTGAAACCTTAGCGGAGACAGTGGTGGGGGAAGTCTCCCCCCTCACATGCATAATTGAGCAGCCACAGAGAAAGTAAAACAAATGAAATTAATGTGTCTTTTGAAAATTTCTTTTTTCAAAAGAGCCGAACAAAATCGTCTAAAGGAACCTGAAGTGCTATCTCTGACATTTCCGTTGGTTCTTTATTCCCGTTACTTTCAGATGTAAAATTTAGAATATAATCGAATGGGTTTAGTCGTCCCCTCCCTGAATAATTCACATTCAGAAAACCCACCCCTGGGGAATTCCTGCCCCCTCAAAGCACATTTTTTTCCTGATGATAATTCCCCCGCGTTAAATTCCACCCAGAGAAAATTTCGCAGCCGTGGAATATGCTCCCAAAACATATTCCCCTCAGATAGTTTCGCATATTCATAAAAATGGAAGCTGAAATTTCTACTCAACTTTTTAGGTCAGAAGCAATGCTATAGCGTTATCTAAGTAAAGAGCCATAAGGGTTCAATGAATTAATACTTATTTATTTTTCCAGGGGCACTTTATGTGGAAGAGCTGGTCGCATAAACTTTGGAACTTGGTTCATTGAATTAAAAATTAAAATTAATAGTGCCCTTACACCAGGGGTAGATACAGGATTTTTTAGGGGGGGGCGCAAAATAGGTTGATTCGATAAACTTGCGTTAGGAGCAAGTTCATATTAACGCAATCTTGCGTTAATTAAGTAAATAACATTACTTTAGACTACTTTAGGGGGAGCGCCCCCCTCGCCCATCCCCTGGTTCCGCCACTGCCTTACACTCTCTGTTTCTTTCCTTGTTAGGGAGGAGAGCAGATGCCTAATAGGTGTGTGTTAATACCAAAACATTCTAACTCTCATCGGGCCTTCAGGTATAAACAGAATTAGTTCAAAGGGCGGGGGGGGGGGGGTATTTGCCCTTCGATCAATTTTGACTCGTAAGAGCTGGACTAGAACTTCCAATTTCCAATCAAATGAGCCCTCTCTGAAGTTTATACGAGAATCACTTCCTGCCCCCGGGCCCTGGGGGTTTTGGTGACGCCAGAGTTTTGTTACTTAACCTTTCAAGTATTTTTAACAAAATTTTTATCTGATGCATTTAGGGCATGGAGGAGGGGGGGCTAGTTGCCCTCCAATCTCTTTTGACTTAAAAATTGAACCAAAACTTTCAATTTCCAATCAAATGAGCCTTCTCTAAAGCTTATACGAGTATCTCTTCAATAAAAATAAAATGGAGGATTCGGAGAATCCTTAAATTACAACCCTAGCCCTGAGGGCTATGGGGGAGCTGTCATCCTCTAAGACCTAATTTCCAGACCTTAAAACTACGTTTAATAAAATAGTTGTCTCAAAATTTTGATTGGATGTGTTTGGGGAAAAGGTGGGCGTGAGAGAGGGGTTAGTTGCCCACAAGTCACTTTCGACTATTAAAAAGGGCACTAGCCCTAAGAATTTCCATTCGAATGAGCCTTTTTTGAAGTTTCTACGGCAATGCCTTCTATAAAAACCTTACATGCCCCCAGGGCATTATTCTATCTGAAAATCATCTACGCTGAACAAAATGGCTATCTCAAAATTTTGATTGGATGTGTTTGGGGGAATGATGGGTGTGGGGGGGGGGCTTGTTGCCCTCAAATCATTTTTGACTATTAAAACGGGCACTATCCCTTTGAATTTCCAATCGAATGAGCCTTTTTTGAAGTTCCTATGACAACGCCTTCATCAAATACAAATCAACTACGCTGAACAAAATGGCTATCTCAAAATTTTTATTAGATGTGTTTGGGGAAATGATGGGCGTGGGGGGAGGGTAGTTGCACTCCAATCACTTTCCACTATTAAAAAGGGCACTATCCCTTTAATTTCCAATCGAATGAGCCTGTTTTGAAGTTTCTACGACAACGCCTTCTATAAAAACCTTATGTACCCCCAGGGCATAACTTAAAACCCTTGCCCTTAGGGTTGTGGGGGAGTGTCCTCCTCAAAAACATTTTTTATAACTAGAAATAAACTAAGCTGAACAAAATGGCTATCTCAAAATTTTGATTCGATGTGTTTGGGGAATGATGGGCGTGGGGGGGGGGGCTAGTTGTCCTCCAATCATTTTCGACTATTAAAAAGGGCACTGGAACCCTCAATTTCCAATCGAATGAGCCCTCTTTGAAGTTTCTACGACGACCCCTTCCATTTGAAGTGCCTCTGGGAAAAAAAAAATAAATATATAATAAAACATTGGAGCCGTATGGCCTAAACTATAGGCAACGCTACAGCGTTGCCTCTGATATAAAACAATACTATAAAAAAACAACTCTGCTTCCTGCACTTGGTGGTAACTACCATTATTCAATTAAAATTATCCCTGGTTTTGATGCCAAACACAATTATAAGGTTACCGAAATTTGCTCCAGACCCGTCATAGGCATTGCGCTAGCGCTGCCTAAGTAAAGAACGATGTGGGCACAATGTGTGTTTTTTTTTCTCCATACCCGGGCACTTCGTATCGAAGGAGTTGTCGTAAAAACTTCGAAAAGGGCTCATTCGATTGGAAATTGGAGTGGCTAGTGCCCTTTTTAATAGTCGAAAGTGATTGGAGGGCAACTAGCCTCCCCCCACGCCCGTCATTCCCCCAAACACATCCAATCAAATTTTGAGATAGCCATTTTGTTCATTGTAGTTGATTTCCAGATAGAACATATCTTTTTGAGGAGGACACTCCCCCACAACCCTTAGGGCAAGGGTTTTAAGCTATGCCCTGAGGGCATATAAGATCAATGTTGACAATGTACAGTTTAGAACAGGGCTTTAAAATAATCGCACGGGAAGGGAAGTTGCCTTACTCCTACTTCTTACAAAAGTTTAAAATCAAAACCCTGGAAAATAGATGGCATGATCTGTGCCACCGTTTTGGTAATAATGCAAGAACCAACATCCGAACTGAAGAACTTTTTCCGCCTTCCCATAATCCTGAACGGAAGCCTCTCCCAAGAGAGGCAAAAAATCCCATCCCCATTTTAGAACCTGTAAAAACTAAAACAACAAGATATTTAGATAGCTTTATACCAACCTTCACTAAAATCTTTAACACCTCCCATACCTCATACTTAATCCTCTTTTTTCAACTCTTTTGACACTCTTGTTTTTTATGACTTATTTTATTGTATGCCGTTTTATGACTAAATTTTTAACTTTAATTTAGGACCTGTTTGATATAACTGTATTCTAGTCACTTTAATATTTTTCTTCATTGTTTAATTTCTATTTGTCTATATTTTGTCGCTTTATATTTCTTATTGTTTCGTTGTCCCTGAACCTAGTTTCATTGAAGTGCTTGTGATGGTTGTTGTTCACTTCATTTTTTTGACACGAACTTATATTTGGCAATATATCGCTTGTGAAAAGTTAAAAAAAACATTATTCCATTCTATTCTGAGTTCCCTCAAAGAAGAAAAAGTTCAACTTAGGTTCTGAATTTTCTCAAAGAATCTCTTCTTTGAAGGGAAGTTCAAGTTCTCTTCTGAATTTTTCCTGAGAAGAGAAAAATGTTACACTTAGATTCTGAATTTTTTCAAAGAAGAGAAAAAGATATACTCCGGTTCTGTGATTCACCAACGAACATAAGAAAGTTACATTTGTGTTTTGAATTTTAGAAGAAGGGTAAAAACTGGATCTTCTCTTCTGAAGTTTTCTATGGAAGTGAAAAAAAAGCTAAGGTTTGACTCTGAATTTTTGAGAGAATAGAAATAGTTCCAATTCAATTCTGAATTTTCTCAAAGAAGAAAAAGAATTCCTGTTTCACTTCTGAATTTTCCCAGTGAAGAGAAAGAAGTCCTTTATCCTTATAGTGCAAAATCAATAATGATCGGAAACATAGAATAAACTATGTATTGTCGACAACCAGACCTAGAGTGCCAGTAGGGTGGCTGCATAGTGTCGATGAGCAGCCGTAGAGTACCTCTGATATAACCGCAAGTCTATTCCATGTCATTTTGAGACATGTCAAAAAAAAGTTCAAAAGTGTCCTGGTTGTAGTAATAAGGCCTCCACCAAGACGTTCCCACATCTTTGCAAACAAAATGCCAAGACCATAGCTCGTTATTGATGAATGGTCTGTGTTATAGTTCATTCCATAAGCCTTTGGTCTTGAACCAAGAGTAGCAACATAGCAATCAATATCAGGACAAACGAATACCATCCTCATTTTTTTTTAAACATGATGCAAGTGTGCATCCTTCCAATGAACAATAATACTGTTTGAAAGTATACGATAAACTATGTAGTGTCGATGACTATTATAAAAATAATGTTATAGTGCCACTAATACAGCCGTATAAATTAAAAAAAAGCTGAATAATTTTCCAAGTCCAAAAAACTCTAAGTCAGAAAACATGTGTCACTACAAACATTATTTTTCTCATAGTAAAAGTCAAGATTAACATATCTATATCAATCTTATTTTGTATTTTGAAAATATTAGATATGATTTTTTGGTTTTAAGCATATTTCATGTCATTCTAAGACATGTAAAAAAGTAGATTTAAAAGTCCAAAGTTATTCAATGATATTAATAATGTATAATAATGTATTTAACATATTTTTATGTTAATATTCTACATTTCGTTATTTCAATAAAAATATTTTATGCATTACTTTCTTATGTTTCAATTATTTTTAGGGTATGTTAGCAAGTCGAACGTTTAGAATGTTTGACTACAATAAACTGAGGGAGTTGATAAATTCCGAATGTTTTAAGTGATGATAGAGTACCTAAAAAAAAGAAAGTTTAACATTTTTTCTCTTCTCTGGAAAAAATTCAGAATCAAACCTTAGCGTTTTCTCACTTCCGTGGAAAAATCCAAAAGAGAAGTTGAACTCTTTTTCCTTCTTTGAAAAATTCAGAAAAGAAGTGGAACTTTTTTAAGCTTCGTTCTTTACTTTCATCAAGAAGACTCAAAACTAAAGTGGAACTCTTTCTTCTTTATGAAAGTTCAGAACCGAAGGATATATTTTTTTCTCTTCTTAGGAAAAAATTCGGAGTCGTAGCATAACTTTTTCCATCTTCAAAATTCACAAAAAAAAAGGAAGACTTCTTTCTCTTCACTGAGAAAATGCAGAAGTGAAATGGGAATTCTTTTTCTTCTTTGAGAAAATTCAGAATTAAATTAGAACTATTTCTATTCTCTCGAAAAATTCAGTATCAAACTTAAGCATTTTTCCACTTCCATGGAAAAATCCAGAAGAGAAGATGCATTTTGTCCCCTTTCTTTTTAAATTCAGAACAGAAATGGAGCTTGTTTGTGTTCGTTGGTGAATCACAAAACCGAAGTATATCTTTTCTCTTCTTTTAAAAAATTCAGAGTCGAAGTGTAACATGTTTCTCTTCTCAGGAAAAATTCAGAAGAGAACTTGAACTTTTCTTCTCTTCTTTGAGAAAATTCAGAACTTAAGAGGAACTTTTTCTTCTTTGAGGGAAATCAGAACTGATGTGTAACTTTTTTCTCTTCTTCAAAATATTCAGAATTGAAGTTTAAGATTTTTTCTCTTTTCTGGAAAAAATTCAGAGTCAAACCTTAGCATTATTTTCACTTTCATGGAAAAATCCAGAAGAGAAGTTGAACTTTTTATTCTTCTTTTAAAATTCAGAACAAAAGTGGAACTTTTTTTATCTTCGTTCTTCACTTCTTTAAGAAAACTCAAAACTAAAGTGGAACTCTTTCTTCTTTATGCCAACTCAGAACTGAAGGATAACTTTTTTCCCTTCTTCGGAAAAAAATTCAGAGTCGAAGTATAACTTTTTCCTTCTTCAACCGAAATTTCAGTGGTCTTCCTCTTCTCGTTTTGGTTTGTATGGAGACGCTTTTGTTTAATCTCATTACTAGAATCAACTTCCAGTTTCTGCACAATTATATCATCCTCATTTTGTACTTTTAAAATATTAAGGGTGATTTTGTTTTGCTAGATGTATATTCAATGTGATTTTAAGACATGAAAAATAAAAGAAGAAAAAAAAACTGTCGAAAAAAAGTTTGGAGGTCAGGCTCTGGAGGGTGGAGGATGGGTTGTGGGGGTGGGGGGGATAAGGGATGGATTTGGAGGGATTGGGTGGGGATTTGAGGACCTGGAGTGGGGACATGGAGCCCAACCATCAGAAGAAACTGTCTGTCCAATATACATCTCATATCATCTTGGTATGCATATTCTCAGGATGATGGCATAAATAATGTCCCGAAACAGATCACTGTTGACACCTACCTAAAATCCAATTCATAAATCGAATTTGCAAATAACTTGTTACGATATTGTGATGCATAACATCAGTTGGCCAATGTCCCGGAAACAATACATTGAATGTGTTTCTAAAATCATAATATGTTCAATGGCTTGATGGCTCAGTCGAGTAACGTGTCGTTCTTTACCTTAGGAAATCATGGGTCTCACGTTCAATTCCTATATCAAACACGAATTTCATAAAATCAACGGGAAAGCTGCTTAGAATGTAAAAAAACTTATCGTTGGAAAAGAAAACAAATCATCATTAGAGTTAAAAAAAAGACACCAATACACAAAACCATCCTTACAATAACATCCTTGCATCCATACAATGAAACATCAAATAAAAAACCAATATAATGAACAATAAAAATCCATATATCCATATACATAAAACATCCATACAATAAAACATCAAATAAAAAACCAATACAATGAACAATAAAAGTCCACACATCCATGCACATAAAACATCCATACAATAAAACATCAAATGAAGTACCAATACAATGAACAATAAAAATCCATACATCCATTCACATAAAACATCCATAGAATAAAATATAAAATAAAACACCAACCATACAACAAGACACAAAACCATCCCTACAATAACATCCATACATCCATAGAATAAAACATCAAATAAAACACCAATATAATGAACAATACCGCTACATTTAACTGACAGAGTAATGTCCTATCTTCCCCGTACCTTAGATTGATACAGTAATGTCCTATCTGCCCCGTACCTTAGATTGACACAATACTACTTCTCTCTCTTCCTTTTTTTTCTTTTCCTTATAACTACCAAATCAGTGAATCATGAATAGAATTGGAAATTATAAACAAAAAGGTAAATACATCTTATTAAAATACAGCCTGTAAAAAATGAAAGCTTGTTAAACCTATTTATTTGAATATCATGTTAACTTGACTTTTGGCGATTCAAAAGTAATTTTTAGCCTTGTTTTATATTTGCTTGTTTTTCCTAAGAAATATTTGAAAGAAAGCATTTTATTTAATAAACATAATTACGCATGAAAAGGATGTAATAGATAAACTTCATTTTTAAAGTGTTCTTTAATACTTACAATTTTGCATATAATCAATCAGCTGCTAGAAGCAAAAATTCTTGGTTGTGTCCAGTTAGTTTCGTAAGAATCCAGAGCCCTGTTTTTACAATTGATATATACCAAAAATGCGCTTAGTTCTCAGTATTTGTGGCCATAAGGCATTACTAGGCCAATACTTGACCATTCCTATGCTGTACAGTAATATATGAGCCCTAAAAAGATCCTGGTAGCACCTACACACCTCCGCCTTAAAAAAAAATTCACTGGTTTCCGTGTCTGGGAGGAATGCTTGGAATACTGAAGTTTGTTTATTTGCAACACACTTTTCCCCAAGTTCTAATTTGCAATTAAAATTAACGACAGCCTCCAAAAAGAAACAGAAAATAGTGAAACTCTTTTAAAATTATACAATAAAATGTGGATATGAATTTTCATACTAAATAAAGTATCTAAAAACAAACTAAAAATACAAAAACCAGATAAAAGTAACTGAAAATTTATATCATATATTATAACGTTTTTATCTACTTTCCTTCTGATAATGACTAAATAATAAGAAAAATTCCGAATTTTTAATGCTTTTGTTTCAACTTATCTATTTATTTTGTGGGTATTTTCATTTCTAATAAAAAATGTTGGCACAAATGAAAAGTTATTCTGTTTAACGTGTTTTTGGGCTCTGCTTAACCGTCAATAAAGCAAGCCGCCAAATCTAACAAACAAAGGCTAGAAAATAAAATCCAATCAAAATTAAATTTGACTTTGTCAAAATGCCATCAAATATTTTGGTTTCAGGCCATAGACTTTGAATTACTAGTCTTTTTGTTTCATATTAGTTTTTGCTAAAATCTAAAAATATTTACAGTAGAAAATTCTGAGAATTATTTAGCATTTTCACTGTTTACTCTACCTGTTATTTTGAAGATATGAGGCTCCAGAAGACTGATAAAATTTCTTGGAGGTTTCATTCGTAAGATTTGAAGATACTAATCGCCTTGTAAAGCTCATGATAGTAAACATACGTAATAAAAACACCAACAAAACGTATTGAATTGCTCCCTATTATTTCATACGCATAATAATTAGAGATGACGCTTAAACCAAAAACACTTCTAGACAGTTTTGGCAGAAAAAAATTCAAACTGAAACTCAGTCTGGCGTCAGTCTTTCTTTGACGAGGTGGATTATTGTGTGGTGAGATCATAGGATAAAATACCTCATATATTGTGGATAGCCTAGTGATCTAGGTGGAAGTATTGAAGAAAAGCGATCCTCTATTGAAATGGGTGTACATAAGTGGATAAAACTGGTTATATTTGGGATTCTTGTATGCAAGTTTGGTAAGTAGGGCTTGTTTGATTGAAGCTAGCGATATGGCATACATTAGACTAAAAAGAATAAGAAGTATGGCCTACCATTAGACTCCATTCAATGGTTTTCCCAAGTAGGCTACAATAATCACTTAAGGAGCTTCTTGCTATCTTGGAGTGTGGTTGAGGTAAATAAAAGTAGGCTATCAGGAATGAATCCTGGACCTAAAATAAGTTTATGGGTAAAGGTCTAGAATAGTGGCTCTTCAGAAGCAAATATGCTAGAACAAAAAGAGAGACAGGTAAAATTCTACTTTGGTAAATATCTACCAAATCATATTATTGACTTACACATAAAGTGAATATATCACTTGATGCCTTTTTTATGCTGATTAAAAATATAATAATCATTTCTATCGGAAATGAATTTTAGCCCCCCCCCCCCCTATATATGCCAATTCAGGGTATATATTTCTACATTAGGGGGGGGGTGGGGGTAAAGTTTAAACATACCTCCCATTTACATCAGAAACCCGTCAAAAACGGGTTTTTTGTGACTGGTTTCCTTGTAAATGCCCATATAATGGGAAAGTACCAGTTTTTTTTATACTTTTAAATGATTAGCTTCTAAAAATTTTAAGTTAATAACCACTTGATGCTCTATGTGGCAAAGTTGTAGTTTGATGCCATAAAATGGCAGAAAATAACACTTTCTTGTGGCATGATCTTTATGATTTCTAAAAAAGAAACTTCTAATTTCCTTTTGAATGATCTTTGTTTTGATGCGATCAGTACTGGAAATAAAAACAAATAAGTGTGCATCCACAACCTTTCCTCAAAAAAAAAAAAAATCTATATTTTGTAGGTTGGAGCTTGGAACCTCTACAGAACGGTTCTCTGATATAATAAAGTGATTCTCAACAAAATCCCTTGCTTTTTCAGGGATTTTCATTTTTTCAAAAATTTTGCTTGTTTTCTCAGATTCATAGCTTTTGGTTGGTAACAATAAACTGAATGAATTTTATATATTTACAATAAACGCAAAAATTCAATTATGTTGTGTGTCAAGTGTTGTTAAAATTCCGTTTTTAGTTTTGGTGAATATTGGCCCGAGTTGCTCCTGACTTAAAGTTTGTTATCACGAACTCCTTGATAAGATTCTCTTGTGATGAACCATTTTATTTGAACCTGTTCATTTTATTAAGTTGGATTTGAGTATCGCCAAAAAAAAGAGGGCAAATCTGACTACTGAATTGTAACTTTGAGTTTAGGTTTTCTTTTGCTATTCTGTAATACTTTTTTTTAATGTCTGAATGTATAGGAATTAAATACGAGGGGGAGAATTGTCCTTTTATGAAAGAGGTATAATTTACATGGTCATTATAAAATCAAAACGTGGTATCTATGCAGGTAGGATGAGGTTTGAATATGGGCCCTTAGAAATGTAAGGATATTGTTAAAACCCCACTTTACGGGCTTTTGAGATCTTGTAAATCTGTTGACCTAGGGCAGATAAATGAAGCTTCCAGGAATATAATCAGATATTCCCTTGGAGGCTGTTTTAAGTTCCTATCTATTCTTCTATAGCCTATTCTAAGGCGTAGAAAATTGCATAAAAACATGTCCACACCTGTTATAGTCTTGGGAAGCAATAAATCTTTCCATAATTTCGGCTTGAGTCTGATTTTTTTTTTTTATTCAGGGTTTGGACACAATGGATAAAGATTAAATTCATAATATATAAATATAACCTGTTATTGATTAAATGAATTGATTCCTTTGCCAGGGATCCTCGCTGTTTAAAATTTGCACAGTTTTGTTTCATTTTGCGTTCCAGGTTAGTTACTCTTTTTGTTTGAATTTTCTTCTTTTTTTTTAGTGCTCTCATGTCTTTCTTAGGGCAGCCACTGGGATTAATGTTATCTGTTATATCATTTTGTGATTAAACGAATTGAACTTATTCCTAAGAAAGTACATCGTAAAATATAGCCCCATGCTACCCCTCCCCACCACTCCTATTCTGGTGTCTGCCCCTCCCCCAGAAAATGTTTGGTACTTATTAAGAATCCGATAAACAAGCGAAGAACCGCATCTAGAATCTAATGAAATCCTAATGAACAACAGGTTTCTGCTGCCTTGTGAGGTATTGCTCACTCCGTGAAAAATTTTAAACTTTAGTTTTTTGAGTTGAAGGGGCAAAAAAAGGTACCTAGGTTAGGTTATATTACGCATTTAATATATGCTATGCTTTACCCCCACCGCGCCCATAATTTGCAAATATATAGCCCACATTTGTTTTCAAACTATTATATTTTCATCCTATTTTGTTTTATTTCATTAGCATTAACGAAACTTCACTTCTCGCGTGTTTATCGGATTCTTAATAAGGACCAAATTTTTTGCGAGCATCCTTGCTGGGTATGAGGTTCAAATAAAAAAATCTATTGGTTAGTACTTCATTTGAGCAGTCAATGTAGGCTAGTACGAAAGGTTTCACTTTATGACTTTGACCACAAGTCTTGTTTAATGATATGTTGAAGACTTAGAAAAACTACATGAAAACTAAGAAACATCTATGTTTTATTTGAAAACTAAAACATAAAAGGGAGCCATCTTGAAACTATTTAGCTTGGATATTTAAATCGAAACAGCTGTATCGCCTTTATATAATATCCCCTAGCGATAGCTTCAAACCCTCGTTCGAATGCAAATAGACAGGAAGGGGCGATAATACTCTTTCTATTGATTTTTTGCGTTTCTATTCCTTCTGTGGGGAAATGCTGAATCAGAGGGAATTGTCATTCAACGTGGATTCTCTTCTCCTAAAAAGAAACATGAATACTCCAGTTCGTAGAGAGACCTCCTCTATTCCTATTTTCTGACTAAGAGCTTGATAACATGGAAATTAGATTTTTCAAATTAGTTTAGATTATCTCAAAATTGTTCAGGACTAAAAAGAAAAATCTACTATAGCCAGGAAGAGTTTCTGAAAAAGTTTCACATTAAGTAGAATACATAATATATGTTTGAAATAATGCATGTTTGCGTGTGTGTTTGTGTATATGTATGTATGCATGTTTCCCCCAAAGAAACAAGAAGACATTAAACAATGTATACAAATAGGAAAATGAGAGATTATACCTGTTACATCTCAATGAAAACAAAACTCCTAGTAGAACTTGCCCACCCTACCCCCTGAAAATTTTCTTGACGGTACTCATGATCCGTTTACACCTTTTGTGGAGCCGGTGGGATCGATAAGCATCTGGACGTAATTTTTTTTTTTTTGCTACACAGAAAGGATTGTCTGCAATAAGACAGGCGCAATCACCCTGCAACATCCATATTAAAGGTATAGTCCATAAATATTCCCACGAATTAGGGAACAATGAACATTAATTCCTGATCCTACCTGCACAAAGATCCACCAGTCCTCCCCCATGTGCCCAATTATACATCTTACACCACTGTAGGTTCTACGTAATTTTTGTGAAGTATCAAGTGGTTCTACTTATCTAAAATAAGTTTTCAAATACTCGCATATGTCTATATATTTCCCATTATGAGGTACTACTGCCTCTGAAATAGTAAGTCTAATATATAGTTTTTCAATAATTTTGAGTCGACTGGTAATCTCAGGATTTCCCTCAACGGCTTTTTTTGGCACAGTTTGGGTCTAAATTGTTGTTTTGTGCCATAAAATGGCAGGAGATGCCCCTTTGGTGTCGGACAATTTTTTTGATTATTTAAAAACCGGTACTATATCTTTCAATTTCGTTTCTAATAAACCTTATCCCGATATTATAGGACTATTAGCTTGATCCATTCACCCCAGGGAAAAAAAGTAAATATGCATCAATGATTATCCTTCTTGAAACACATTAAATAAAAAAAGTTTTTCAACTGAAAGTAAGGAGCAACATTAAAACTTAAAACGAACTGAAATTATTCTGTATATGAGAGGAGGGGGGCGCCCCTTCATCAGTTCTTTCTCATTGCGTTAAAATCTTAAGGCTCTTTAAATGTATATTTCAGTCAAAATTTACGGCTCTTGTGCTTAACTGGTCTTTCCTGTCGAATCAGGACAAAAAGTCAAATTTTAGCGTAAAGAGTGAGGGATGAGAAAGGGACAGCCCCCTCATATACAAAATAATTTCCGTTCGTTTTAAGTTTTAATGTTGCTCTTTACTTTCAGTTGAAGAACTTGTTGTTTTATTTAATTTTTGAATGCTTTTTAAATTATTTCTGGAAATCCCCATACCTCCCCCCTCATGTAACATTTCTACTGTAAAGTCCCCTCGCAAACCTTCTTCCCCATGGAAAATTCCCCCCGGGGAAAATCCTCATCGAAGGAAATTACCCCGAAAAATTTCCATATATTTCCCAATAACAAATACTATAGGCTATGTGAACAATGTGGGCAAATTGCGTAACTTCTAGCCCTTTCCGCAGGGGCTATGGAGAATCATATCATTACCAAAAGCATAGATATCGGACCTTTCAACAATGCTGAATTAAGTAGTCTTTGTGGAAAATGGGCGTGGTAGGGGGGTTAGGCGCCCTCCAATCTTTTCGATCACTTAAAAAGGAAACCAAAACTTTTCTTTCCGTTCGAAAGAGCTCTCTCCCGATCTTCTAGGACCATTATTTCGGTACACCCCCCTCCCCCCTGAAAAAAAGAATAAAACTGCAACCGTGATGTTTCTTTTGCCGAAAAAATGCAAAATTCCGAATTTTTCTAGATATGAGCTTGAAACCTCGACAGTAGGGTTATCTGATATCTCTGCATCTGATGGTGTGAATTTTGTTAAGATCGCTTGACTTTACGGGGTTGTTTTCCCCGTTTTTCTGGGAAATCAGGCAAATTGTCTCAGACTCGTAGCTTTTGATGTGTAATATTATACTCAAAGGACTTTATATATTTGAAATTAGCTTTTGATTTCTCTATTGTTATCAAAGTCCCATTTTTAGAATTATGGTTATGTTGCGCCGAGTCGCTCCTTACTTACAGATCGTTAACACAAACTGTTTGATACAAAATTTCACATTTTTGAATTGAATTGAATTTATTTATGAGCCATTGTAAACACAATAACAAACGGAGTATAAGAGAAGAAAAAAGAGAAAAAGACGGAAAATGACATAAAACAAAATTAAAATTCATAAAATAAGCACACAAACACAATAATTAACCAAGTATTTACACAATATACATAACAGGCACAAAAGGGAAACACTATGGGCACAGTTCATATATAATCCAGTATGATCATTCTCTATCTCACCCATTATAAAAACCCGGACCGGGGTGCGAGTGCTCCGGAGAACGTTTTTGCAGATATAAACATAGGCGAAGTCAGATTAGCGGGAATGCAGGTTAGTCTGTTTGCATCAAAGTGCATTGAAACAATCGGAAACAGACTAACCCGCATTCCCGCTAATGCAGAAATAAGTGGGAGGAGCTTTTTGTTCGCAACGAGAACGAAGACCAGAAATGATCTGCGACAAGCTTACTGGTATATTCTGTCTACTGTGACTATGGGTGTCCAGTGATTCCATTGTTTAAGCTTCAATGCAACTGCCGATGGCAGCATTAGGGTCTATAATGCAGTATCTCCTATTGACCCAAGAATTACTAACCCAAGGGGGAGGCCAATGGGACATTTAGCATACCGGTAATAAATTTGCCGAAGTTGCTTTAGTTTTGTTGACAAAAATGTACGCCAAAAACTTGCAAGGTACAAAAAATTTGGGAACACATATGAGTTATACAATTTAGCTAGTAGCCGGCGATTAAAACGAAGTTTATTAGATACTATGCTACCGTAGGCACTGGACAACTGGCGCTGGAAACGACGGATGAGGAGCTTTGTAGTTGCTTTAGAGGTTCACCGATTGGGAGGCCAAGATATTTCATTTCCGCTTTAGGAGCAACCGATACTCCATCAAGATCAACTTTATATCCTTTATATAGGAATTGGGCCCAAACAAAGTACGAATAATACCCCGCTCTTATACAGTTCAATGAGGATATGCGCGTGAATTTTCGAATCGAAAGCACGACCGATATCATGTCTTCCTAGAACAAGTGGCTCTCCCGATTTACCAGCACCGATCAAAACTGACGACAGGGCCGTCAGTGCATGAGCGCACTTTTGTAGATATGGGCTTGAAACCTCTACAGTAGGTCTCTGATATGCTGAACTTGATCGTGTTAATTTTCATCGCAATCACTCGCCCTTTTAGTAGTGTTTCCTACCCCGCTTTTTTTAAAATCAGACAAACATTCCCAGGCTCGTAAATTTCGAGGAGCAACTTTAAAATTACTGAAATTTATATATGTGGAATGAACATAAAAAGCCAATTCTTTTGAAATGTATACGCTATTGTTATCAATACTAATGTTATTAGACTTTCGGCTGTTGTTACCGATTCTCATTAAAGATAAATGGTATGTCGCACCTCTTTCAACTTGTGACAGCTAGGAGTTATTTAAGAAGTGTAAATGGAGGGAACTGGGGCTCAAGTCCCAAGCTCACCACGTTTCCTAAAAATAGAAATGAATACCTCTTTTAACTTAGGGTCGTTCAAGGGTCATTCGGGGAATTAAGTTATAAAAAAAATGTCTTAGACCAAAGACGATAAACATACTGTATGGAGGATTGTAGGATCGTAGAAATTCAGAAAAGAACCAGTCTTCTCGTAAATAATAGATATTGTATTCGTGTTCAGTGACGAAATGGATGTGAGGGCATCCAAGCACGTTTTTGCGTCTCTGTCTGTAGCTCCACATGTTAGTGGATCAAAATTTCAAGATAGATAAATTAAAGTGGCAGAAAAACTTAAAAATAAGCCTTCTGTGGCAACAAAATGTACCGTATATATTTTCTGAAGGAAGGGAAGTTACGATAATGTCAACCTAAAAACAACCACAAATTACCATAAATAGTTGTGGTGCTGAACCCCCCTCGCCTTCAATCTTCCAAGAAGTCATTTGTCGTTGCTCTTTTTGAAGAAAGAAACAGGTTCAAAATTTTGCTTTAAATTAACGCTTATTGTAGCTTAGACCGGAGGAACATAATCATAAAATATATTGAACGCTGTGTCTGTGAAACGAGGAGTCGTTTGCACCTTCAGTGCTAACAGGAAATTCCCATAATCACTTGTGGTAAATCTGGCATTAATTTATCACTTGGGTCTCAGTTGCATTTCTTTAGCAATTTACCGGGAAACAATTTTTGTCGACAAATTGGTGTGGTTAGTAACACTAAACAATTATTTGGGGCTATAATACAGGAATGCAAGTGGCAAAAGTCTTGGATCAAGCAGCTAGTACTAACAAACTGTGAGTAAAGAAGGACCTTTGTCAATAGAAACCAAAAGTTATTATAGTATTTGTTTTATCACAATATATTTGGAACGACAAGATCTGTTGTTTTTGCTGATTCTAAATATGTAAAATGTATTAATTTTCAAGTTGCTCGTCATTACAATTAGAATATGGAGAATTTGTATCATTTTCGGAATAGTAATTACCCCCCCCCCCCCCCACCCAACAAAAAATGATTCGGTCTTGACGGAAATCATGGAATTAAATTAATCATGCATGAGAGCCTTAACGCCACTATCTTCAAAATGTGAAGTTTCTCAATTGTCTTGTGAATTGAATGAATGTTCAGATGGATACAATATATATATATATATATATATATATATATATATATATATATATATATATATATATATATATATATATATATGTATATATATATATATATATATATATATATATATATATATATATATATATAAATATATATATATATATATATATATATACATATACATATATATATATATATATATATACATATACATATATATATATATATATATATATATATATATATATATATATATATATATATATATATATATATATATATATATATATATATATATAATCAGTGGCGTATCCAGGAATTTGTTTCGGGGGGGGGTGTCAGTCTACCTTTTTATAGCAGTCATGTGAGCAAGAAAATTATCTATCATAGGGCAAGATTTCAGGCGGGGGGTATGGGGGGTATCTAGGTAAACAAATAAAAAGAACACACTTGTCATGAGTATTTCTAGTTGTAGACTTTTTTTGTTTGAGAATGGATGACAAAATTTTGCCAACAAAGTCAGAATTAAAAAAAAAGTTAGAAGCAGTGAGAGTTTCTATTTTGGGCGAGTAGATGTTTTGGAACTGTCACGAAGTGGCAGAATTTAGAAAATATAAAAAAAAGAAGTGCATTATTCCTTATATTTGCCAATGGGACCCTTGTTTTAGAGAACCAAATAAATAAAATAATATTATATCAAAGACAATTACCCAGAATTTGGTTTCGGAGGGGTGGGGGCCTAAGTCCACCTAATATAGCAGCCATGAAAGCAAGAAATGTATTGATATTAACATTGTTTACAGAGGATGAAGCACAATTAAAGTTTAAAAAGCAGAATCAACTGCACTTAGAGAAACGAGCAACGAAAGACGACCTAACCTCTCACAGTAACAGCCGCCGGTCTTTTTTGGCTGAAATCGATCAAAAACTTGGTCAGCATCGACCTGGATATCGTGGTTCAGGGTCATGTGAGCTAGTCCGTTCAGACGCTCCTCGCCCGTTGAGCTCCGGAGATAGGTTTTTAATCGCTTAAGACAGCTAAAGCTCCTCTCAGCAGAAGCGGTAGTCACTGGTAATGTCTGAAAAATCGTCAAAAGCCTTCGAATGCATGGGAAAAATTTTGCATCGCATGACGCAAGAGTCGAAGCAACAGTTGATGGTTTCTCAGACATTCCGAGCCACTTCTGTTTCCAAAGGACTAACTCACATTCCAGCGCACGTCTACCCCCGTGAAATCCCTCGTAAACAGCAACAGCGTTCACAAATTCATTAATTTTTAATGACTTGCTGTTAGCTGGCAAAAGCCTTCCGATTTTGAAAGATGCCTCCTGGTGGTGCAAAAATCTTTGATCAAATTCTTCAATAAGTGAAGCAAAGTAAGGTTTGAACAATGACTCGCGATAAAAAACCTTGATGGACTCATTATCGTTGATGGACTTTCTGCGGATAAACCTTGGAACAACCGGAGCCACATTTAACTCTTGTGCAAGCTCATAGGCTTTCTGAAAAATTGTTTCAAAATTATTTTGTTTTGACTGCAGTAAAGTATCAGAACATAGCTTAACATGCCGACAGCACTCAACTAAGTCTAAATATCCGGCTTACTGCGCCTTAGAGACAGAGAGCATTATGGCACTTACAAACTCTAGCATAGCCATCGTGAGCATAAAACTAAATTCGGTTGCTGCTGAAACCAACGCATTCGCTTTTGAAATAACTTCTGTATCGCACTGTATGCTACCAATTGTTTCCTCAAGTACGGAAGTAATCGCATAATACAAAGACATAAAAACTAAAATGCAATCGTGACACTCCACCCATCTCGTTTCGCACAACTTCACAAGCTTCCTCACAGGACTATCGGGACCAACGACAGCGACCGCTTCTACAAACATATTCGTTCTTTTTGGTGAGGTTGATAAAAATGATATAATCTGCTGTATAGTAGCAAAGGTTGATCTAACAAGTCCTACCCTACTAGTTTTACATAAAGCCAAATTTAAGCTGTGCGATGCACAGTGGGTGTAGATTACTTGCGGATATTTTTTCCTAATTTCTGCCTGTGTACCAGAATAGCAGTCTGACATGTTGCTGGCCTCATCAAAACCAACCCCCACAAATTTCTCCATTTTTAAGCCGAACGCAATGCATTGGCCGATGATTTGTTTCGCTACTGCAGAGCCGGTGAGATTTCCGCAAGCAGAAAACCCGAGAAACCGCTCTTCAAGTAAAGCACGAGTTTCATATTAGTATCTGACTACAAGAACTAACTAGAACTAATTAAGCTTGTCAGCATGTATTTCAATAACTGTACAACGAACCTGAAGAATCTTTTGACGTTATATGCTTATGACTGCAGGCTCCTAGGACTGGCCCAGAACGACCTAAATCTATCAACTATGCAAGAAGATCTGGACAGACTATCTAGATGGTCATCGGATTGGTGTCTACAGTTCAATGCCTTAAAATGTGAAGTTCTACATCTTGGACGCAATAATCCAAAACTTGCATATCACATAGGAGACGCCCAGCTTGAGGCAGTCAGTGAGGAGAAGGACCTGGGGGTTATTGTTTACAATGGGCTGAAGTTTCACTGCCACACACGAGCTCAAGTTGCAAAAGCAAACCAACCCCTTGGCCTCATAAAGCGAACATTTACCACCAGGAAGTCGGGAGTGATTACGAAACTGTACAAAGCCATGGTCCGTCCTCACCTGGAATTTGGCATGACCCTAGCCTCTCCGTACTATAAGATGGATGTGAAAGTACTTGAGAGTGTCCAAATAAGAGCAACTGAGCTTATCTCTGCATTCCAAGAAAAATCTTACGAGGACCGTCTCACCTTACTCAAACTCCCTACCTTAGTATACCGTAGGAAAAGAGGAGACGTAAGAGCAACTCGTAAGTTGCTAGAAAATGACCTATTAAGTCATGTCTTTTCCCCGTCCTTCTCAACTACCACAAGAGGACACACCAAGAAGCTGCAGGCCCCCCTTGCATCAAGCGAGAGTGCCAACAGTTCTTCTCAGTCCGTTCCGTCCCACTCTGGAACAGCCTATCCGAAGCCACCGTCCAATCTAAAACTCTAGATGCCTTCAAGAAAGGAGTTGATCAAGACTGGGCCAACGCCGAATGGAGGCTGAACTGGGATGTCAAATCATAACCTTGAAACACCACCAGCGAGATTTCTACAGGAGGTTCAAAGCCACTTTATGTCGCTGGACATGCGATTTAAGGTAATTTAAGGTAATTTTCTTTCTTTCCTCTCACGTGACCTTTCCGTTTCAATGCTTAGCTTACACTGGAATTATAGCAGCGTTTGAAACTTTGAATGAACTATCGCCTCTTAGTCCGATTCCTTATCGCAATTCATTCATTGCAGAGAAGCTAGTGCTTATAGCTGCGGGGGTTAAATAGTTAGAAAAATTTCTTGACATCTTGTTTGATTACAGGAGGCGACTGCACGTTTGATGATAAAATAATGATATAAGCTTGCTGGAGAAATGGATAGCCATTTAACAAGAAATGAAAAAAAGAACGGGTGCTGCAAATAACTTGAAACCGTGAATATTTCGGAACTTACTATATTGGCACTTAAAAAAAGAAGAAAAGAAATTTCGGGGGGGGGGCGCTCCGCCGCCCCCTGGATACGCTACTGGTATATATATATATATATATATATATATATATATATATATATATATATATATATATATATATATATATATATATATATATATATAATATATATATATATATATATATATATATATATATATATATATATATATATATATATATATATATATATATATATATATATATATATATATATATATATATATATATATATATATTTACTACTGCTACTACTACTAACAACTCACCGCAGCACCTAGCCGCCTGAGGCCAACACAGCTACGCACACTCCTCCTACATCCCAATCTATTCAAAGCCTCCCTTTTTACGCCCACCCATAAAGTTCCCATTTCCTTTAAATCTTTTTTTATGACGTCCTCCCACCCCGGACGAAGACGACCTGCTTTCCGTTTAGCCCTAGACGGTTGACCGAAAGAACAATCTTCGGCAATCTGTCATCCTTCATCCGCACAACGTGCCCTAGCCACCTCAACCTCTCCTTCATTATAGCCCTAGAGAGCGGTATTGAACCACATTTTTCGTATAGCCTATTGTTTGAAATACGGTCAGTCAACCGGGTACCCAGAACAATCCTTAAGCAATTTTTCTGGAAAACTACTAGCAAATCTTCATCCGCTTTTCGGAGCGCCCATGCTTCAGAGCCATATTTGACCACTGTCATCACTGTAGCTTCTAATATTCTAATCTTGGTTTGCAGACTTATCTTCCTATTCTTCCAAACTTTTTTTTAACTGTGAAAAAACACCCTGAGCCTTGCCTATTCTACTTTTGACATCTTCACTGCTCCAACCATCTTTACTAATAATTTTACCAAGGTAAGTGAAGCTTTCCACCTGATCAATCTTTTCATTACCCAACCTCACCTTTTCATCTTCACTTATTCCTAGCCTTAGTGACTTAGTCTTTTTAACATTAATTTTCAAACCTATTTTAGCACCCTGAACTCGCAAAACCCCTAAAACTTCATTCATTTTGCACTTTAGCTTCCACTCTCTTCAATCCCCCAAAGACACCTGATCGAAATTTTGAAACGATTATCATAGGCAGCGCAATAGCGCTGCCTAAGAAAAAGCGATGTGGGCGCAATGTATTATTTATTTATTCATTTATTTTTGGTTTTAGACCAGGGCACTTCGTATCGAGGGAGTTGTCGTAGAAAGTTCGAAAAGGGCTCATTTGATTGGAAATTGAAAGGGCTAGTGCAACTAACACCCCTCCCATGCCCACCATTTCTCCAAACACATCCAATCAGCATTTTGAGATAGCCATTTTGTTCTACGTAGTTGAAAGGTTCGGAACTTAAGTATTTGTGGTTGACAACCCCCTGCATTCCTCAGGGCTAAGGTTGTGAGTTATGCCCTGGGAGTATATGAGGTTTATATAGAAAGGATGATCGTATAAACTTAGGAGAGGGCTCATTGGACTACGAATTGAAAGTTTTAGTACCCTTTTAGAGATTCAGAGTGATCGGAGGGTGGATCACCCCCACACACCTTGACATTTCCCGAAATGTATCTAATGTAAATTTTGAAATGACCATTTGTTGTCCTAGAAACTTCGAAAAGCGCTCATTCGATTGGAAAATGAAAGGGCTAGTGCCCTTTTTAATAGTAGAAAGTGATTGGAGGGGAACTAAACCCCCTCACATGCCCACCATTTTCCCAAACAGAAATTGTGGTCTACTTTGGGCAGGGAACGATCCCTGTAAGTTTTGAGTCAATTGGACACCTAGGATGAGACATATACTCCTTTTCTGCTGTGAAACCTATCTGCAAACAATTTGTAATTTTGCCTTGAATATAGTTCTCATTCAGCATCCGCCAGTGAAAGTCACATATATTTTGTAAAGGATTAAAGAGCGACACAATTTTGTAAAGGATTAAATCTTACGCAATTACCTGAATGCACTCAAATATCGGAGATTGGATTTTTTTTTACTGGATTCTTATTACTCGGTGACGTCACTGATTAGTTATTGTTACAATGGAAGCGGATAGAGGTGATTCGACAATGAACAGTCAGTTTCTACAAGAGATACATTTTAAGCTGGATTTGCTGCCGGAATTGACGTCAAAAATGGACGCTCTCCCGGAACTTGTGGAAAGTGTAACTTCTGTCGAGGCAGAGTTAGCACAAGTAAATGTTCAGCTAAAATCGAACACAGAAGCTAACGAGAAACTGAAGAGTGAATTGATACTGGTTCGCCAAAATTTACAGTCAGCCACGCTTAGAGCTGACCGTTTAGAGGATGTATTGCGGCGCAGCAATGTTATAATCTACAACTTTGAGGCGGTGGATCCGAGAAGGTATACCCTTAGTGAAGAGATTATGAAGGTTTTGAACGACGTAATTCCCAATTTGCGCCTCACCCGCAGGGATGTAAGAGACTCTTTCCGATTGAAGGCGGGTCCTATTGTGCTAAAGCTGAATTCGATGGATGTAAGAAATATGATTTTAAGGGGAAATCCACTTCTACGAAAATATGGACTTTCTCCTGCACCCGATTATAGCCCCGCCCAGCGTGAAGCTAGAAAGCACCTCAGAGTAGAAATGAATAAAGCTCTTTCTGAAAGTCATTCTGCCTATCTCAGGGGTGTCAATCTCTATGTGGACGATGTTATGTTTAAATATGATGAGCTATCGAATAAGGTTATAAAGGAGACTCCGCGCACCACGCAAAAAGTACAAAAGGCAAGAGCACCTACTGCAGGTGCCATTAATAAGGGCAGCGAAGTTGTTATTCGAGGAAATGCGCAAGACAATTCGGGTAGCGATGCAACAATGTCGGATAGCGATGCGGAAACAGTAGTTGAAGTTGATGTGAATAACCCCGCACCTACTGGCAGTAAAAACCTACCATAAAGACACTATTTTAGCGAGGTCTCCATTAAAGGGTAATGATAAGAAGACGTGAAAATTATCGGAAGTTATTAGCCCTGAAGAACAATCAAGGGGAAAGAGTAGGAATGTTTCCAGGCAAGTGTCGCCCACGGGTGGTTGGCCAAATAGAGTTGGTCGGTACGTGTCGTGGGGCCCCCGTGGAGGTACCCCCTATAGTAACAGATATCGTGACTATTACAGCAGTATTCCAGAAGTTTCAGATTTTGATGCAGCTAATACCGAAGAGCGACAGGTACGCAGTGACTAGGAAAAACCCGGTCATATACATCGAATAAGTTTAGTAACCTGGAACGTACAAGGTGTGAAAAATAAAGTGAAACAGATTAGTGAAGATTTAAAGTCAATCGATATTATAGGGTTAGTTGAAACATGGCATAGCGCAAGTGACCCTCCGATATTTGACGATTTTAGTGTTGAGCATGTTGCGCGAAAGCCAGCTGGAAACGTGCGCTGCTATGGAGGGATAACCGTGTTACTAAGTAAAGCTCGTTTCCGTTGTTATCATAGAATTGCTAGTAATTCAGAGAACATTCTTTGGGTACGGTTGGTGTCAGTGAGAAATAAATGAATGACTTTAGGATCTGTGTATATAGCGCCTCAGAATAGTTCCTATAATAGAGAGGAAACATGGGATGTGTTACCTGAAGAGTTAAGTATACTAAGAAGGGATTTTACAGAGGATGTTTTTGTTGTTATGGGAGATTTTAACGCTGATACGGGTGCTTTATTAGAAATGGAGAATGTTTCGTTCCGGGAAGTGCCTGACTTGGTTCCATCTGAGTATGGAATGCCTAGAAGTAGCAGAGATATGGATAGGAGGGTGAATTGTTGGGGGAGAAGGCTCTTGGAGCTCTGCTCGGAGAACGGTCTAATAATTGGGAATGGGAGATTTGGAACTGATAGGGGAGTAGGGGAGTTTACCTGTATATCGGGAGCTCGTCCGAGTCTGATAGATTATGTGTTGGTCGACAGTGGGCTTGCAGCTCAATCAGTTGATGTTGAGGTAGTTCAGTCAGTTGGTTCAGACCACTGGCCAGTTAAGTTAGAGCTGGGTTTAGAGGTTGAAGGTAAGAGGAGTGGTATTGGAAAGAGGTATGAGACAGTGGGTCAAGAGAAGGTTAGAGTTCGAAAACCGTTAAAAAAAGATTGGAATAATAAAGAAATTGATAATATGAATGAGATAATAGCGAGACCGGAAGTAATGGATAGATTAGAGGAGATTAGAAATCTAGATTGCGGTGCTGAGGAAGTCCTTGCCGAGTTATGTGAGTTAGTGCACCAGTGGTCTAGTAAAGCGGTAGAAAGGAAAGTTAAATCAGGATATAAAGGATATTATGATGAGGAATGTAGAAGGTTAAAGCAGGAGGTAGAAACAGAATTAGAAATTATTAGGCAGTGCCAGGATGAAGACTTGCGGTTAGAAGCGTTGAATTTTTATAGAATTAAGAATAGGGAATATAAGAAATTGCTGAAGAGGAAAAGTAGGGAATGGGATAGTTTAGAAAGGAAAAAGATGATGGAGGATTTTACACTAGGGAATGTTAAAGAATTTTGGAGTAGAATGAGAAAGGAAAGAGCTAATATTTCAGGTCGAACGCCTTCACCGGAGTCGTGGCCTGGTTATTTTGAGAATTTAGAAGGAGACTGTGAAGGGCTAGAAGTGGATAGTCAGTCGTCATGTTGAGGTGAAAGTATTTTCCCGCTGCAGGAGAATCATTATGAATTAGTAGGGGAAGTGACAAGAGAGGAGGTTAGAGAAGTAGTTAGTAAGATGAAAGGAGGTTCAGCACCAGGTTTGGATGGGATACCAGCCTGGGTGGTTAAGAAATTTGTGTCGGTGTTTTTGTCGATATTAGTTATAGCATTTAATAATATTGTATCTACAGGTAAGTGGCCAGAATTATGGAAGACTTCAGTTGTTATACCGCTTTTTAAGAAGGGGGACCCTAGCTGGAATGATAACTATAGGCCCATAGCTCTAGCACCAGTTTTTAGTAAAGTGTTAGAAAAATTTTTAGATAGGAGGCTAGATAGGTGGTTAGATAAAAATAAGATTATAAATGAAGAGCAAGGAGGATTTAGGAAAGATTATAGTACAGCAGATAGGGCATTTGTGCTTAGAGCTTTAGTCGATTTTGTAAGGTTAGTTACTAGCATGTATTGCGGAACTAAGGCGGTAGTAAAGGTAATAGATCAGGGTTTTTCTAGAGTATATAGAAACCGTAAAGGGGTAAAACAAGGTAGTGCTCTTTCCCCCCGTTTGTTTTCTATTTTTATAAATGATTTAGTTCAGTTTTTGGAAAGAAGGTGGGCTCCGACAGTGGGTCTTGGTTCAAAATTATTTTCAGTTTTGCTTTTCGCTGATGATTGCGTACTTGTAGCTAAGTCTGCCCATGAATTACAGATTTTGTTAGATCTTGTTGCATATTATTTAGATCTGAAGAAGCTCCAACTTAATGTTAAGAAGACAGAAATAGTTATTTTTGGTAAAAGAAAGGATGAAGAATGTAATGGTAAGTTTATGTTTAATGGAGACGAAATAAAGATAGTTGAAAATTCAAAATATTTAGGTTTTGTATTTCAAAATAATGGTAGTTGGTGTGCCCACATTAAAGAGTCAGTAAAACGGGGGAAAGCGGCTATATCGACGGTTTTTAGGAATGGTACAGTTATGGGTATTAAAAGTCTAGCAATGCATAAGAGAATATTTTTAACGAAGATTATGCCAGTTATTCATTATGGTGGGGAATTATGGGGGATAGAAGCGGCAGAACAGCTGGAGACCCTTCAGGTAACTTATTACAAAAGGCTTTTCGGCCTTCATAGGACTACGCATGCCCAGTTTTTGAAAGGGGAGCTAGGGCTTTTTTCGGTCCGTAAACATAGGCTGGTTCAGGTAGTTAGATTTTGGATGAAGATAGTGCAGGTACCACGAGGTAAACTTATTAGAGAGGCCTATGAAGAGCTACTTTCTTCAGGGCGTAAGAGGTCGTGGCCGTTTAGGGTTAAATCCTTATTAGACAGATTAGGATCGTCATATATATGGAATGATGGTAGAGGCCCCGCTAATAGTCAGATTGATATAATAGGAATAGTTAAACAAAGATTACAAGATCAGGAGATACAGACATGGGGGAATAAAATTAAGAGATCCGAGACATTAAGCGTTTATAAGGAAGTTAAAAAGGTGTTTGGCCAGGAGATTTACTTTAAATTTAATTTGCCAAGTAAGTATTTGTCATATTGGTTGCAGCTGCGGGCCAACTGTTTGCCTTTAAGATGGAGGAGTAAAGTATTTGAGAGAGTTAAGGGGTTCCCGGGTCTAGGTACACGTGTCCCATTTGTAATATCGAAGAGGAAAATCTGGACCATTTTCTGTGCCGGTGCCAGGGGCTTACTGATTTGAGGGAGGGTATTTTGGGGAAAAGTAATTTTTCACTTCGGGGCATGTTGTCTCAGACGGTACCTAGCCTCATGTGTAGATTATGTAGATTTGTTGATCAGGCACTAAAGATAAGAAAGGAACTATTGTGAAGAAGATTTGTTATGGTTTGGAATAAAAAGCTGAAGGGAGTTTTACTTTTGTTTTCCGGTTATATTTGATGTAGTGTATATGGCCCTTTAGAAAGGCTTTTGAATACACCATTATTATTATTATTATGTGTGTGACATTGTGTGCAATTATGTGAGTTAGTTTTATAGTATTATGTGTGCTTTTGTGTTGCAATTGTTATGTAATTTTAATTTTATTTGCTAGGGGCTATGTTTAGTTATTGTTATATATGTTATTATCATGTGTTTTGACTTTATATGCAACTGTGTTTGTTTTTGCCATGGCCCAAAGAGGCTTTTGTTTTGCAATAAATATCTATCTATCTATAGCGCTCATCCCCAGAGGTATATTTATTGAATCTCTGGGCTTTTCTGAATGAAATGGATGTTTCAGAATTTTAATTTGATTTTGGAGGAGGTGGGTTGTAAGAAAGGCCATGGGAAGAGACACGTTTTTTCAGATTGATTTCAGCATATAAAGTGCGCACTATAACTCAGAATTTTGGATTGAATGAGCCCTTCCCAGCGTTTCAGTGGCCATTTTGTATGACGAGGCATGAGAGAAAAAAGATAGCACAGGCTCAGGCAGGATTTTTTTTTGTGGGTGATAATGATACGAAAACATTGTTTTGATAATTTGAATATAAACGTCTTGAACATTTATGATTTCGAGGGGGCGCAGGACCCTGGGGTGCCTCTCAACTGACTATGATAACCCTTATTATTTTTAGCAAATTGAGTGCATTTGCAAAAGACACCATTTTGAGTACTATGAAACATTAATTTTAATGATTGGAATTTATTGTGGAGACCGAGCTCCGTCTGTGCTACAAATCAATAGTAGTCTACCCGTCTTTGTAGCAGCCAAAGCGGTTGATAATTTAAAAACAGGATGTAAGGGCGTGGGGCAAAGGTTGACAGTCAAGAGCAGGTGTTCATACATATCAAGACTGAATCTCCTACTAGTCATTTGTATATTCGTCCCTACCCTACAGACGACTTTTTGTGCTGTGTTAACAAAGAGATTGTCTTTTGATCACTTGAAGGTATAATGAAAGTATATACTTTGCGCATAAATAAATATATATATATACACACACACACACATATATATATATATATATATATATATATATATATATATATATATATATATATATATATATATATATATATATATATATATATTATATATATATATATATATATATATATATATATATATATATATATATATATATATATATATATATATATATATATATATGCCTGCAAGTTTGTAAGTGGCATATGGCACTTGCAGAGGGCGGAATTTATAAAAATTACGTATATACGAGACATCGCTTTTGAATGAGCCATTAAGCATCTCTCTGTGATGTTCTGGTAGCCCGCTAGGCCTGTTGAAAGAAATAAAAAGGGAGACAGATCAGTGCTACCCATGCAAAAAAGTGATTTTCCTTGTTGTTCAAGGAGGGGGACTGTAATTCCAATGGTACACTTTTCATTTTGATCTGACGCCATTTTCAAGGGGTTTGAGATTTTTTTCGAAATCACTGTAAATTTCTTTTCATAATAAACTTTTACTTTTAAGACGAAACGAGGGATTCTACCATTTCATCTAACCGTCACAAGCAGTAAACGTCATTTCGTCGACAAGGAAAATCCGCCAGAACATCGACACGTCAGGACATCGACAGTCACAATCGCTACCCGTCAGAACGTCGACAGTCATAACATCGACACATTAGTTCATTGACAGTCACAATCGCTACCCGTCAGAACGTCGACAGTCATAACATCGATACGTCAGTTCATCTACAGTCACAATCGCTACACGTCAGAACGTCGACAGTCATAGCATTGACACGTCATAACATCTAAAACAATTTTAGATGTTATGATGTGTCGATGTTATGACTGTCGACGTTCTGACGGTTAGTGGTTCTGGCGGATTTTCTTAATGAAAAAAATTTATAAGTTTATATAATAGTAATAGCCTAAGTATATAATAGTTTAGAAACAAATTTTGGCTTTATATTTGTTCATTAGGGGAGTGGGGGTAAAGCATAGCATATATTAAATACGTAACCTAACCTAGGTACCTTTCCCCCCCTAAACCCAAAAAACTAAAGTTTAAAATTTTTAGATGTTATGACGTGTTGATGTTATGACTGTCGACGTTCTGACGGTTATTGGTTCTGACGGATTTTCGCTATGAATTTTTTTTGATGTTATGACTGTCGACGTTCTGACGGTTAGTGGTTCTGACGGATTTTCGTTATGAAAAAAAATTTGATACTATGACTGTCGACGTTCTGACGGGTAGCAAGTGTGACTATTGATGAACTAACGTGTCGATATTATGACTGTCGACGTTCTCACGGGTAGCGCCTGTGACTGTCGATAAACTGAAGTTTCGATGTTATGACTGTCGATGTTCTGACGGGTAGCAATTGTGACTGTCGTTTTCCTGACGTGTCAATGTTATCACTGTTGATGTCCTGACGTGTCGATTTCTGACGGAATTTTTGTCGATGTTACGACATATTTTGTCGATGTCCTGGTGCCTTCCCCGAAACGAAATAATAGGCTACTCACCATTCCTGGTTCAGTGTCAGATGCTGATTTTTTTTCACTGGGCATTTTTTTCGAAACATGTTTTTTAACTTTTGGTTACTATGGACTGTGGTTTGCTTTTTACTAGGTTGCAGCTACCGCTGCAACCATGATGTCATGACGTCCAAATGGACCTTAAATTAGAAGGAGTGCCTTTGTAAAATTACATTTTTTTTTTCATTGTAACATTTAACTTTTGCCTCAGCTTGTCTTTGGTCATTATGAAAAACATGTCGCAGAACGTTTGTTTCTTTTAATTGTTCAGGTGGTGGGACAAAAATATCTTCTTTTGCCTCGGCTTGTCTTCTGTCATTATGAAAGACATATCGCCGAACCTTTGTTTCTTTTAATTGTTCAGGTGGTGGGACAAAAACTTCTCTTTATTCCGAAGATTTATCTAGTTCAGGTTTTTGATTTTCGAAGGTATGGTAGGCATTGATGACCACCTTTGTTTGTTTTAATTGTTCAGGTGGTGGGACAAAAATATCTTCTTTTGCCTCGGCTTGTCTTCTGTCATTATGAAAGACATATCGCCGAACCTTTGTTTCTTTTAATTAATTAAAAAAAACTTTCCACAAAATAAGTTTTTCAAAGAAAAGTAAAGAACTCCATTAAACCAAAAATGAGCAAAAGTAAAATAATCTACCAAGCGTGAAACCACCACAAATCAGCATCGATAAATAAATGAAACTCAAAACGAACAGAAATTACAATAAGTAACCGAGTCAAACTCAAAACGAACAGAAATTAACATGAGTTGGGCTCAAAACCTCTATCCCTTCCCAAAGCCGGAAACATAATTTGCACTTTACTGAAAAAATATAAATTTTTTTACTTTTATAACTTTAATAAATCAAATAATATTAACATTTTGATTACTAAATATCAGTATATGTATATTAAACTGACAATGCATATTCATTTGTATGCACATTCAAAGACCTAATTTCCAGAACTTTCAACTACGTTGAAAAAAATGACTATCTCAAAATTTTGATTGGATGTGTTTGGGAAAAGGTGGGCGTGAGAGGGGGGTTGGTTGATCTCCAATCACTTTCGACTATTAAAAAGGGCACTAGCCCTTTGAATTTTCAATCGAATGAGCCTTTTTTGAAGTTTCTACGACAACGCTTTCTATAAAAAAAAACCTTATATACCCCCAGGGCATAACTTACAATCCTTGCCCTGAGGGTTGTGGGGGAGTGCCCTACTCAAAAACATAATTTCTATCTGGAAATCAACTACGCTGAACAAAATGGCTATCCAAAATTTTGATTGGATGTTTTTCGGGAAATGGTGGGTGTAGGAGTGTTAGTTGCCTTCCAGTCACTTTCGACTATTTAAAAGGATAAAAGCCACTCCAATTACCAATTGAATCTTTTCGAAGTTTCTACGACAACTTCTTCGATACGAAGTGCCCTGGTCTAAAGGGAAAAAATAATAAATAATACTTTTTGCCAACATCGTTCTTATATGCCCCAGGGCATAACTTAAAACCCTTTCCCTGAGGGTTGTGGGGGGAGTGCCCTCCTCAAAAACATAATTTCTATCTGGAGATCAACTACGCTGAAAAAAATGGCTATCTGAAAATTTTGATTGGATATCTTTGGGGAAATGGTGGGCATGGAAGGGGTTTCAGTTTCCTTCCAATCACTTTCGACTATTAAAAAGGGCACTAGCAACTCCAATTTCCAATCGAATGAGCCCTTTTCGAAATTTCTACGACAGCTCCTTCGGTACGAAGTGCCCTGGTATGGAAAGAAATAATACATTGTGCCAACTTCGTTCTTTACTTAGTCAGCGCGATTGCGCATCCTATGATTATTCAGGTGTAAAAACTTCTTTTTCTTCCAAAGATTTATCTACTGATTATTTTCTTCCAGGTTTTTGATTTTCAAAGGTATGTTAGGCATTGATGACCTTACCCACGTCAAAAATCCAAAACCCAATCATCATCGCTATCATTTTCAATTTATTTGGTTCGTTTTACCTCCGCTTATCTTTCGTCATTATGAAATGCGTATCGCCGAAACTTTTTTTTTTTTTTTTTTTTTTTTTTTTAACAAAGGCATGGTAGGCATTGATGACCTTATCCATGTCAAAATCCCAAACCCAATTATCATCGCTACCGTTTTTAATTTTGACCCGTTTTGATGCTCGCTATCCAGAATAAAAAAAAACTGTCCAGAGCAAAAAATTCTGCAATCTGCAAGTGCCATATGGCCCCAAAATAGCACTGTTGTGCCATTTCTCAAGGAGTGGTACTAGCTGGCTACCAGAACATCGTAGACAGATCTTTTATAGCGCACTTTTGCACTTTTGCACGGCACTTTTGGTGCCGTGCCTCAAGTGGAAAAACTGGGGCTATTGGGCTAGCAGAACTTATAAGAGTGATGTTTAATGGCTCATTTATAAGCTATTGCTCATATCTAGGTCTACGTGCTTTTTTTTCAATTTTACCATTCTTAAGTGAGATATAGCACTGAAAACAACAGTTTTGGTGCCACTTCTTAAGTGGAAAAGCTCTTAAGTACAAAACAGGTACTATTGTAATAGTTATGCTCCAGAACCCTTAATTGAAGGTTTACGAGAACCCCTCCCGTACACTCCCCCTTCCAGCCCCCTTAGTAACTTTCATAAATCGTCTGCTCATCAGTAAGCTACTGGAAAATTAGCCGGCTACCACAACATCTTAGATATATGTTTAATGGCTTAGTTAAAAGTTATTGCTTATATTTACTAAGTTTTTAAAAAATTCTACCTTCTATTAGATTTCATAGATTTCAATGTTAACTAGTTTCTGGGGAGAATTTGCAATGAACTCTTTGTCATAGTTGAAGCATTAGCTACAACCTAATAAAGAGGGGACCACAGCCCATAGTAACTAAAAGTTAAAAAATGTTAAAACAGTCTTTTTTCTTCTTCTTCTTTTTATCCAGTCCTAGCGGGTTACTAGCGTGACGAGTGCTGGGGCCAGGCGGCCAAGCCGCTTGGCTCTCGTTACTATATATATATATATATATATATATATATATATATATATATATATATATATATATATATATATATATATATATATATATATATATATATATATATATTATATATATATATATATATATATATATATAATATATATATATATATATATATATATATATATATATATATATATATATATATTATATATATATATATTCGACGATGGATTCGTAGATAAAAATCCTGTCAAATTTTGGAATAACAGGGGTACCATGAATAAATAAAATTGATTTCCATTTTATTGTTAAGAAATTGAGAGGAGGTAGTCAGTTTGGAGTTTTCCTAGTTAAAGATGAATCATCTAGTGAGAGGTTCATCAAAAAGACAGTGTCTATGAGAAAGCCCAACCAGTCATTAATGGTAATGAGACTCAAGGAAAGATGGGTAGGAATTTTGAGAATTAGTTAACCCGTGAAATAGTTAAAGAAAATTATGTAGAAAAAGTTATGATTTTTATCACCTTGATTTCTAATATCTAATATAAAGGATTGGAATATATACTTATTTATTTACCTGCTTGTGTTCTATTAACAAGAAGAGGTAGTAATTCTTATTTAGTAGATGTCAACTTGAGATTCATTGGAGATTTTTTTTTTTATCAATGTTTTGTGCCTAATTAAACCTAAAGCATTTTGTATGTTCACAGCTATTAGATGGAGCCAGGTATTTGGTTTTTCAAGTTTATTACCTATTGTGCTCGGAAAGTAAACTTATTGGTGGTAAATGTAGAAGGTAAGTTTCCGAATTGCCTAAGGTCAACAACATAGGGGTTTGTCTTTTCATTCGACCACTCGGCCAAAAAGCGTTCATTTAGATTGGAGAAAATGGTAGCAAGTCTTTTGTTTCGTTGTTTTTGTATTTTCGGATTGTTGATAACGCTGGACTAGTTCTCAGGGGTGCAGGAACGTTACGCGTAATATACTGTAAAAAATATACTGTGACTTTTGTGCATACATTGTCCATTCTCATTTTGAATCTAATGATTTTAATAGGCTCTATTATAAGCTGTAAACTGGATTTGGACGTCACCAAAATCTTGCTTGTTACCTTTCTTTTCAAGGAGGCACACTTGTGCCTCTATAAAGAGGCGACCCACCACAATGTTTAAGCGATTTCAGGTCCTAGAGGTCGCAGAGAGACGGCGGTAATCGCATTTTGTAGCCCAAGCTAAGAAACTTGCAAAATTTCATCCTCCTCCGACTTTATCTTCATGGGGTAAACTGGGCCGGAAGTTTCGACCCTCCCACCACAGCCCCCCTTTAACGTTGTCCGATTGGGCTGAAATTTAGAGGTTAAGCTTTCCTAGGGCCCGGGAGCTTATCCTCGAAATTTCAGCTCAATCCGATCACTCCTTCCCTGTTTTCAAAAAAACAAATATAGCCACTTAAAATTCATCATTTCTTTTTTTTTCTTATCCACGCCTACAGGCCACAGTTGGCAACTGATCCGGGTGAATGAGGACTCATTCGAAGCAGAATTCGACCTGTTAGGGCCTTTTGATATTTTCAGACCGAAAAAATTATCCCCCGAATTTACATTTACGAAAAACCTCGTTTTCCTATAATAGCCCATGTTAATTTTTCCCACCACAACCCCCCTTTAACGTTGTCTGATCGGGCTGAAATTTAGAGGTTAAGCTTTCCTAGGGCCCGGGAGCTTATCCTCGAAATTTCAGCTCAATCTGATCACTCCTTCCCTGTTTTCCAAAAACCAAATATCAAGTTTTATGGGAATTTGCTTGCGTCGAAAATAGATTCCATTTACTAAAAAACAATTACAATTCTCTTTAGTCCAGCGGTTGATACTCCAGACCGTCAGGCGGAAAACTCGGGTTCGATTCATCGTCAGAGCAAATTTTTTATATACTGAATTTAAACTTTAAAAAAGAAACTCAGTTTCTTTTTTAAATTATTTGAAAAAAATTACGTTTTCTAAAGAGTTAAAGAGGCTGAGTTACAAGGTCGACCCTTAAAACGTACAGGGATTAGGAGGCACAGTTGGGGGGCTGTTAAAGAGGCTGAGTCACAAGTTCGAACCTTAAAACGTACAGGGATTAGGAGGCACCCTGTACGACGTGATTTGAGTATTCAGGAATTAAAAGCCTTAACACAAGAATGTTCCAGAGCGGGGGGTTTGGGGGGTAGCAGCCCCCCAACTTAAACTCCTGACACGATCAGCTAACAGTTAGTCAAGCGATAATAAGTAATAAACTGTACAAAAACGTGCAGAAATTATTTGAAAAAACTATGTTTTCTAAAGAGTTAAAGAGGCTGAGTTACAAGGTCGAACCTTAAAGCGTACAGGGATTAGGAGGCACAGCTGGGGGACTGCCGCCCCCCAAACCCCCCGCTTTCGCAGCCTTTAAATAAAAAAAATCTTTAAACTGAAAGTAAGGAGCGACATTAAATCTTAAAACGAACAGAAATTATTCCGTATATGAAAGGGGCTGTGCCCTCCTCAACGCCTCGCTCTTTACGCTAAAGTTTTTATTGTTTAAAAAAAGAGTTGTGAGAAAGTCAAACTTTAGCGTAAAGAGCGAGGCGTTGAGGAGGCGTTAGCGTAAAGAGCACAGCGTTTTAAGATTTAATGTCGCTCCTTACTTTCAGTTTAAAGAATTTTTTTTTATTTAAAGGCTGCGAAAGCAGGGGGTTTGGGGGGCGGCAGTCCCCCAACTGTGCCTCCTAATCCCTGTACGTTTTAAGGTTCGACCTTGTAACTCAGCCTCTTTAACTCTTTAGAAAACGTAGTTTTTTTCAAATAATTCACCGGAGTAATAAGACCCAATTTCCTACAGTTACCAGCAGAGATAATATTATTTAAAAAAAAATATGAAGAAAGGGGAATGTAGGGGCGGTAGCTTTATTTTATCTGGAAGCAAGTTAGCATAATGATGCTTCTTTGACTAAGAGATGATACAGACTATGTTTAAGAGAAGAACGGTTTGACTTTAAGAAAGGGAGGAAATATGTTAACTGAATAGCCAGGCTTTGATGAATAATTCATTACTGTCTGAACTGGCATATCACCGTAGTTCCAAGCTTGATAGATTATGAACAAACATGTGCTCCAGCTTATAGAAAAGCTCTCGTGAAGATCCAATCATTTGGGGTAAAAACTCATTGGGACCCTGTACGTAAGCAATATCAGTGTGGTTAAGGTACAAAGCAAGGGTAGTTGCTGGTTCGATGTGGAATTATTCCGGTATAAAGGGCTATTTTGATACATATTACCAAAAGAACAACAAAGCCTATGGGACGATATGGCGCCAAGTTGATACATCTAGGATCATTCCCTAAATGATCCCTGCATGATCATTGACCGAACCAAAGAGATTTTGAGGATTTGATTGAACCCCTTTCAAAAGGAAAAAAAAGGTTGAGAAGGCCCACAAAGATCTTTCCCATGGTTAAACTTGCTTTTCGACAAAAATGCCATGGAAGTTGAAATAGTTGTCTGACATCGGAGAGGCAGGGGAGAGGAAATGGACGAAATCTTGTACTTTTTACAGTTTTTTATGTGTGCTCTATTCATATGATTCGTCTTATTTTTCTTTGCCGCTTTGCCAAGCCTCATTTGTAAAAAAAAGAGGCGGAGTATACGTGCCTACCTGATATTAAAAACAAAACAAAAAAACAAGTTTTTTCGACTTAAAGTAAAGAGCTACATTAAAACTTAGAACAAACAGAAATTATTACGTCTATAAGGGGGGTCACCCTCTCCTCAGTACCTCGCTCTTTATGCTAAAGTTTGATTTTTTGTTTCATTTATTTAAGAATGACTCCTGAGTCACAAAGGCCGTTTCGTTAGAATAATAAGCTCTTTTAAAAACTCTGTAAAAACGTAAGTGTAAAGGTCGAGGTATTGAGGAGAGGGTGAACCCCTCATATACGCACTAATTTCTGTTAGTTTTAAGTATTAATGTAGCTTCTTACTTTCAGTTGAAAAAACTTGTTTTTTATTTAATTTCTGATCGTTTTTAGATAATGCTGGGAAATCCGGCTCCCCTCCATGGAAATTTCCCTTCCCCCACGAATAATTCCTCCATGGAAAAATCCTCCTGCGTAACCCCCCCCCCCCCCCTTAGCCAGAAAAATCTACCCTGAAAAATGTCTGTATACTTCCGAATAACCAATACTATAAACTACTGTATGTAAATAATGGCTAAAGTTCTTAGCTTGCGGCCCTTCCCTCGGGCACTGTGGGGGGTCAAGTCATCCTCAACAAGACAGTGATTAGATTTTTTGACCATGCTGAAAGAATGGTCGTCTCAAAATTTTGATCGGTTGACTTTAGGAAGAAAATGAGCTGTCCTCCAAAATTTTTGGTCACTTTAAAAGGGCCCTAGAACTTTTGATTTCCGGTCAAATTAGCCCTATCCTGATCTTCTACGATCACTAGTTCGGTAAGATCACTCCTGGGAAAACAAAAACAAACAAATAAACACGTATCCATGATCTTTCTTCCGGCAAAAAAAAGAAAAGAAAAAAAATGCAAAATTCCACATTTTTAATACATAGGAGCTTGAAACCTGTACAGTAGGGTTCTCTGGTATGTTGAAGTTGATGGTGTTATTATCAGTAAGATCAATTGATATTTTGGGGCTGTTCCCTCCTTGTTCAAAAAATTGGCAAATTTTCATAGACTCGAAACTTATGATGGGTAACATTAAATTAGATGAGTTTTACATATTTTGAATCAGTGTCAAAATTCGATTCTTTTAATGTAGCTATTTTCATCAAGAATCTGCTTCTTAGAGCTTCGGTTACTATTGAGCTGCATCGCTCCTTACTTACTGTCGTTACCACAAACTGTTTTAGATAAGTTGCGAGGAAAGCAAACCAAACACCATTTTGTATTTTTGGACAAACTTCCTTGAAGTTTCCTCATTTTCCTTGAATTTCGAAAGACTTACCATATTATTACGCAATAGAGTAATTTTAATTATAAAATTCTTCTCCATAATCTTGCTGGAGAAAGTGATTTTTATATTGTTTGAACAAGGAAATTCGGAACTTTTTTGTTCGTTTCTTTAAATTCTTTTTTCCTGAATATGTCCCTTGAACGTGCTATAATACGTTCGTTTACAAGGAAGTATTTATCCTACTCGTTTTAATTCTCATTGTACTAGAGAATATCTCGGTACTTGTCGGTTATTGGAAACACGTTCAAGAATCACGCTTAGGTTACATCTCAGAAAACCGGGTTCATAGCTACAAAAATAAGTGATGGATGATACAATGCACTGGACTTAAGACAGAATGCATTGGACTTGTATAATTTGGGCTATATATTTGCACATTAGGGGTGGGGGCTATGTTACGTTAGGTTGAGTTAGGTGTCCATATTTTGTTTAAAAAGTATTATTTTGTCGTCGTGTTTTGTTATTTTTTATTAGGATTGACCTAACTTCACTTTTTGGGTGTGTTTCCAATAACCGACAAGTACCAATATCTCTACAACATATTGTGTTCGTTTCGTTATCATAGAATATTCAAGCACAGCCAACTCTGAATATTCAAGCACAACCAACTCCGCCTAGTTGTGTCGAGGATAAAATCTTCTACCATTTAGCGTTCTTGAGAAAATAACAGCTAACATAACCTAGGTTAATGTCCCTGAAAAATTGCGCAATTTAAAATCGTGGTTACAGCTCTAGCAGTAGCTTCAACATAGTTGAAGAGCGAACCACCACCCATTGTAGCTAAGTTGGAAAACGAGGTTTTAAGGAAACTGCATACATTTCTGAAATAGCGTTATTTTGGAAATCGTAATTTTCATCCAGATTAATCTGACTAGTAATATATAATTACGAGAAGAAATCTTTGGCAAGTTCTATAACGAGCTTGAAACCCCTCAAATCGAAAGAAAAAAACAGATCATTAAAATTGTCATTCTTAAAAATCTCGAAATGGGGGTTTAAAGTCCTCCACCTTGATCAAAATTGAAAATCATTTTTATTTTGTTTTTCTCCAGGGTTATCCTATAAGACTAGTGGTCGTAGAATATTGGGATACGGTTCATTCGAAAAAAAGCTCTATTAAGTAAGAAAATAAGTTGCACCACACCAAAGTGACATTCTCATCATTTTGTGCTGCAAATTATCAGTTTTTTTTTCAAATAGGGCCAAAATACCTGAGATAAAATTCTGAGATAACTATAAAGTGTGTGGGGTCTAAGATCTATAACTGGAGGTTCATTGTCCTCCATCTTGAAAATCAATATTTAGTAATAAAATGTTAATATTATTTGATTTATTAAAGTTATAAAAGTAAAAACATTTATATTTTTTCAGTAAAGTGCAAATTATGATCTGGCCTTGGGAAGGCATAGGGGTTTTGAGCCCAACTCATGTTAATTTCTGCTCGTTTTGAGTTTGACTCGGTTATTTATTGTAATTTCTGTTCGTTTTGGGTTTCATTTATTTATCGATGCTGATTTGTGGTAGTTTCACGCTTGGTAGATTATTTGATTTTATTTTTGCTCATTTTTGGTTTAATGGAGTTCTTTACTTTTCTTTGAATAACTTATTTTGTGGAAAAAGTTTTTTTTAATTAATTTCCGTCGTTTTCAGCAGTTTTTAACAACATACACTCTTTTAAAAATCTGGACACAAATAGTAGTGTTTAATTTAGTTTCATACCTCCTCTAGTTGACCTGAAATAGAAAACTTGATACCATTCGCAAAAAAATCTGTTTACTTTCTTTGATAGCTTGGATACACTTACGCTATTTTGATTTGGTTAAATTTTAAGAGCAGAAGTAGCCCCGAAAGTTTGAACATAATACCCTCAGTCGTTCTTGGGATACTACTGAGATGCCTTATTGGGAATTAGCATTAACACAGTGCATTTCGATTGAATCTTAAATCAACATTTAGTTTTTAAACATAATGGGCAAATGGGAGGGTGGGCGTTGGGGGGACTAATTGCCCTCCAATCACGTTCAACTATTAAAAAGGGCTTTAGCCCTTTCTATTTTCAATCGAATGAGCCCTTTTCAAAGTTCCTAAGACAATTCCTTTGATACGAAGTGCCGTGGTCTAAAAAAAAAAAAAAAGAAAAACATAATAATACATTGTACCCACATCGATCTTTACTATAAAAATGTCAAGCCTTCCAATCGCTTTCGACTATTAAAAGGGGCACTAGCCCCTTCAATTTCCACTCGATTGAGCCCTTTTTGAGTTTTTTACGACAACACTTTCTATAAATATTTTGTATGCCCCCAGGGCATAAATTTCAACCCTTGCCCTGAGGGCTGTGAATGGGTTGTCATCCTCAAAGACCTAATTTCCAGAACTTTCAACTACGTTAAAAAAATGGCTTCTCAAAATTTTGATTGGATGTGTTTGGGGAAACGGTGGGCGTGAGAGGGGCGTTAGTTGCTCTTCAACTATTGAAAAAAAACACTAGCCCCTTCAATTTCCAACTGAATGAGCCCTTTTGAAGTTCCTACGACAACGCTTTCAATAAAAACCTTATATGCCCCCAGGGCATAACTTACAACCCTTGCCCTGAGGGCTGGGGGGGGGGGTGTCATCCTCAAAGACCTAATTTTGAGAACTTTCAACTATATTGAAGAAAATTGCTATCTCAAAGTTTTAATTTGGAGGTGTTTGGGGAAATAGTGGGCGTGAGAGGGGGGTTAGTTGCCCTCCAATCACTTCCGACTATTAAAAAGGGCACTATTCCTTTCAATTTTCAAGCGAATGAGCCCTTTTGAAGTTTCTACTACAACGCTTTCTAAAAAAACCTTATATGCCCCAGGGCATAACTTAAAACCCTTGACCTGAGACCTGAGGGCTGTGAGGGGGTTGTCATCCTAAAAGACATAATTTCCGGACCTTTCAACTACGTTGAACAAAATGGCTATCTCAAAATTTTTATTGGGTGTGTGGGGAAATGGTGGGCGTGAGAGGGGGGCTACTTGCCATCCATTCACTTTCGATTATTAAAAAGGGCGCTAGCCGTTTCAATTTCCAATCGAATGATTACTTTTTGAAGTTTCTACGACAACGCTTTGTATAAAAAAAACCTTATATTACCCCAGGGCATAACTTACAACCCCTGCCCTGAGGGCTGTGGGGGAGTGTCATTCTCAAAGACATAATTTTCAGCCTTTTTAACTACGTCGAACAAAATGGCTATCTCAAAATTTTGATTGGATGTGTTTGGGGAAATTGTGGGTGTGAGGGGGGTGTTAGTTATTTTCCAATCACTTTCGACTGTTAGAAAGGGCACAAGCCTTTCATCCTCAATGAATTATCCTCAATGACCTAATTATCCTCATCCTCAATGACCTCAATGACTTAATTTTTAAAACTAACTACGTTGAATAAAATGGCTATCTAAAAATTTTGATTTGATGTGTTTGGGGAAAAGGTGGCGTGACAGGGGGGTTAGTTGCCCTCAAATCCCTTTCGACTATTAAAAAAGGGCACTAGTCCTTTGAATTTCCAATCGAATGAGTCCCTTTTCAAGTTTCTACGACAAAGCTTTCAATAAAAACCTTATATGCCCCCAGGGCATAATTTTCAACCTTGGCCCTGAGGGCTCTGGGGGAGTGTCCTCCTCAAAACATAATTTCTATGTGGAAATCAACTACGCTTAACAAAATGGCTATCTCAAAATTTTGATTGGATGTGTTTGGGGAAATGGTGGGCGTGGAAGGGGTGTTAGTTGCCTTCCAATTACTTTTGACTATTAAAAAGGGCACAAGCTACTCCAGTTTCCAATCGAATGAGCCCTTTTCGAAGTTTCTACGACAACTCCTTCGATACGAAGTGCCCTGGTCTAAGACCAAAAAAAAAAAAAAAAAAAAAAAAACAATACATTGTGCCCGCATCGTTATTTACTTAGGCTTCGCTATTGCGCTGGCTACGGCTGGCTATGATTACCGGATTTCCCAGCATCATTTAAAAAATGATCAAATATTAAATATAAAAAAAACAAGTTTTTTCAACTGAAATAAGGAGCAACATTAAAACTTAATGAATATAAATTGTTACGAATATGAGGGGAATATATGAAAATATTACGAATATTTTCATTACCTCGTTCTTTACGCTATGTCTATATGTGTTATACTTTATGATTTCATCAACCATAACGTGCTCTGAAAGACGCTTTTTTACAACTCTACTTTTCTTTTGATATTCAAATGTGATCAGTATCACTAAAGTTATGCTCGACGAGCGTTATCGGACACGAGCGTTGCTGCTGACAAATGCTGGTGACAAAGCTGTGAAAAGATCTTCCTAACTTTATAAAATATCGATTCTCGCTTCTAATCTCACTTCTCAATGGATCTCACTTCTCAAAAAATCTCACTTCTAAATTGTCAACTCACAATGAAATATGCCCTCCATGCTGACATAATGCAATTTTCAGTTGCTTGTTACCACTTTTTACTACTGCCGATCTGAAACAGATATCCGCCTTGTGTTTCTCACACTTTGGTCTTTTGACCATTTTTTCGTCTTATTGTGTTGTCAATGCGGAATTTGACACTTTCTACGTCAAAACACCCTTTCTGGTTTTTACATCTGCCTCACATGTCGGATGGGATTGTGGCGTGTGATGTAATCTTACGTACAATAGTAGAAAAATGTTGAATCAGTACAGAATGGTTCTAATGTTTCCTCTATCCGCGGTGTCGCTCCAAAAGACCATTGCTGCAATAGTAGCTTAATCAGCATCAAATATTGTAAGCAGGAATCAGACGAGTAGCCAAAGCTCTGGTGTCAGTGTAAGACTCCAAATTATCATAGACCATAGTCACGAGTCACCATAGGCAATAGTCAGTTCCCGGCATGATGACTTTTAAAATGTTTGTTTCAAGGCTTACACCAACTTCTTCTCATGTTCTAATAGTTGAATTTGTCTTTATAGCTTCAAGGAAAACGTCTTCAAAGCTTCAAATGAAATAGGAGTGGCCTTAGGCGGAAGTTGAGTCATGCTATTTGTTTAAGATAAAGTGGCCTAGGCTATACTTAGGCAGAGTTCTAACCCTTTAGCTCTGACCTGTGGGTGTAGTCTTTCGTAAGTTCGATGAGAGGCCCATCCGTAATAATGCTGTTATTAGCTCTCGCCCTGGCTCTATGAGTGACTCCCATAACAATGGCAACTATAATTGCTGTCCACCCTCTTCCTACATAGCAGATTGTGACACTCGTCAGTTGATTCTTCCTCTGGAAACAATGCTGTTTCCTTTGGGTTCTGGTGTTTAAGAAAGTCTAGGCACTGATTTTGTCAGTTTTGTGTTAAATTACCAGAGAGGCATGACATGCGTATTTTGACGAAGCCAACCATCTGACGGTCTTTCTTTGATATGGCATAGGTATCTTCCTAATAGTTTAAGAAGATGGAGATAGATGACAATGAGGTATCATCACTACATCCCTCGTAGATCCACTGAAGAAACCGATAAAGAACAGTGTCATACACCATCTATACACCCCCCTTAGACCCACGGAAGAAACTAATAAAGAGCAGCTTCATAAAATGCATTTATATAAAAGGACCTCCCGGGACAGGAAGCTCCTTACTAAAGTAACAAAACTGAGAAAAAGTATAAAATTTAGTATTGTGTAGCTCAAGAATTTTTTTCTGAGATTAAGATATGCATATACCATCGCAACAATGGATAATATCTTTGTCAAACACCAGCTTCAAAGTCTGACGGTTGCAATATCTTGAAGTAGCTGTAGGGCGAAGAATCAGTTGGTCAGAGCCCAGAATCAAACAGGTCGTGGTAGGAACTGCAAGTAAGGAGCGACTCGGCTCAATATGAAGCGAAACTCAAAAAGAACGGAATTTTGATATCAAAAGACACAACAAAAGAATTAGCTTATTATGCTGATCCCAATATATAAGATTCATCAAGTTTAGTTTTACCCATCAAAGTTACTAGTCTGAGAAAATTTGCCTGATTTTCAAAAATGGGGGAAACACCCCCTAAAAATCAAGTAATCTTAATGAAAATCACACCATCAGAATCAGCGTATCAGAGATTGAAGAATTTTCCAGGGAAAATTTTACACTGGGGGATTCGACAGAATTCCTTTACGAAATTCTTTTTATTTGTCTTACTTTCTCTTTGCCAACTCAATTTTGCTTGCGGAAGTGTTCCGGGGGTTATTTTTAGCGTGTTTGGACTTCTGGGAAAACATTTCGACGGAAGGGGGAATTTTCGGAGTGATCGGGAAAACGATTCGAAATTAAGGTCTTTTTTCAAATGAAAGTATGCTAAGGAGAATTTTTCAGGCTGAATTTTCCGCAAGATGTTTTATAGGGGGGGGGGGATTTTCAGAGAGGATAGAATCGTCCAGAGGGAATTTTATCCAGAGGGAGGCGTATTTTACGCGGGAGGAAATATCCACGAAGGAGTTTTCCGTGAAGGGAGGGTATTTTTCATGGAGCGTGAGCCAGAATTACCGGTATTATTTGAAAAACGATCAGAAAAAAAAGTTTTTAACTGAAAGTAAAGAGCAACATAAAAAACTCAAAATGAACAGAAATTATTCCGTGTATGAAGGGGTTACACCCCTCCTCAATACCTTGCCCTTGACGCTAAAGTTTGACTGTTTGTCCCAATTTTGTAAGAACGGCTCCTGAAACACAAGAGCCATTTAATTAGAACAGGAAGCTGTTTTAAAAGTTTTAGAAGCTTTAGCGTAAAGACCATGGTATTGAGGAGGGGGTAACCACTTCATATACGAAATAATCTCTGTTGGTTTTGAGTTTTAATGCTGCTCCTTACTTTCAGTTAAAAGACTTGTTTTTTTTAATGTTCTACAAGATTTGAACTTCACTGACTGTTGAAAGAAGAGATTCTGAAGCATTGTAGCGGCAAAGCTAAGATGTAGCAGCTGATGGGTTGCTTAAGACCAGGCTTTGAATCAGCCTGAAGAATCAGGCTTTCCGAAATTTGGGATTTAACTTCATGGGGCCCGGAATGAACCATCTCAGTCACATAAAGTTTAAATATAGTTAAATATAATAGCCGTTTATCTGTATGGACTGCATATATGTATAAGGATGGATGTGGCACCGCGAGGCATTGTGGGCACTGAAACTGGAAGGCTATCTAAGAGTTTTTTGACAGTTCTCAACCCATTGGCTAAGTCAGGTTTTCCCCCTTAATTGCCTTGATTCTCTCCGGGCCATTTTTTTTCTTTTTTTTTTGGCTTCAAAATGGCAGAAGCCCACACTTTGCTGTTGCAACCTCTTTTGTTGCCTCAAAAATGGCACTAGAACTTGCGTTGGCAAAATGTGTGTAGGCTTCATACGTTCTAAATTAATATGCAGTCAATTTAGAATAAAACTATTATTATAAGATATGCGCATATATGTGTTAAACATATACCATATGCAGTCCTTGTAGAATAAACATTTATTAATAAATAACTATGTAATCTTTATTTGACGTTGATTCACTTGAGGCTTTTTAATTTGTTTGTACTACTGTTTAGTTGCATCCCAACTGCTGGATGAAAATATCTGGGTGTTTTGGCGGTGCGGGGCCTGGGATACTTGAAGCCTCAAAAACTACATCTTAGGTCGATATGTTCTAACTTTCTTTTGAAAGTCTTTCAGATAAATACGGGGGAGGGGTAATAGAATTTACTTCCTAATTCTTTATCATCGGGACTAGTGAAATGTATTTGGGCATGCAATGTCTGTGCTCTGGGATGACAGCTCCCTTTTTATTGTTGGAATTTTTTTTTCTGTGGCACAAACTATTGCATTCGTGTGCTCTCCTACGCAGAAGAGGGGCAGCAGGGGGCATCCCATAAGAAAAAGACGTCAAAAGAATTTATTTTCTTCGAGGAAAACATGAAAATTATGGCCTGAAAACTTTGTTTTCTCATTTCAGACCACCCTCCTTCCCTTCCCGGGAAAATACTAAGGGGCTCTACTTTTATGTATGTAGGCTATGTATCATGGTCTACTGAGGCGATGAACAATGCTGTTGTAGCGGTTATTTCTAGTCGATGTGGCTGCCTGAATGCTTCTAATGAGTTTGACGTTCCCCAAACTACTCTTGAAAGATACGTTAAGAAAAAAAAGGAAAATCCTGAGTATCAGATTGATAAAACTGCAGGGAAATTTCAAACCGTTTTTACCCAAGAACAGGAACTTGAGCTTGTGACGTACTTAAAAACTATGGAGTCGCGGTTATTTGGCCTGACGATGAAGGACTTGCGTACCTTAGCTTACCAATTAGCTCAAAGAAATGGCATAGCTCATAGATTTCAAAATGAAATAGCTGGTCAAGACTGGGTCAACGGATTTTTTAAGAGAAATCCTAGTCTGTCTATTCGTAAGCCAGAGTCAACATCTGGTGCAAGAGCTATGGGATTTAATAGAGTGGCTGTGGATAGTTTTTTTTTTTCGCTACTCACTCAATTGGTAGATAAGCACAAACTTACAGCGTCGCAGATATTTAATTGTGATGAAACTGGTGTTTCAGTGAACCCTAAGAACCATTCAAAAATCATTGCTTGTATGGGTAAACGACAAGTTGGTGCAATAACTTCTGCAGAAAGGGGGGAGACCGTAACTTGCCTTATTTGCATGTCTCCAAGTGGATCATACATGCCCCCGATGTTAGTTTTTCCGAGGAAGAAAATGCAGAAGGAGTTTGAGCTGGGACTACCTCCAGGGAGTTGGGCTGAGGTTCACAGCACTGGATGGATGACCGCTGAGCTATTCTTAGTATGGTTTAAAAAATTTGTAGTATTTTCTAAGGCATCAAAGGACTTTCCGGTTCTCCTCATATTAGACGGACATTCCACCCACACCAAGAACCTAGAGGTCATAGATTACGCAAGAGATAATGGCGTTTCGTTGCTTTGTTTACCCCCGCATTGTTCTCACAAGTTACAACCGCTTGATGTGTCTTTCATGAAGCCTCTGAGCCTTCACTGCGCTGACGAGCTTCGAAAGTGGCTCCGTTGCAACCCAGGAAAATTTGTGACGCTGTTTCAAATTTCAACGCTCTTCGGATCAGCGTTTATCGAAAGCGCCTCTATGAATACTGCAATTAAGGGGTTTAAAGCAACAGGAATTTGGCCACCTAACCCAGCCATATTCTCTGATTCAGATTTCCTACCAGCTGACACTACTGACATCAAACAAGCTGAACCTTCAACCCAAAAAGTGATTGAGGAACCTCCAACGACAGAGAAAGAACAAGTGGGAAAATCTTCGTCTGGCTCATCTGTTGATAAAGAAAATCCCAACACTTGTAATAAAAGGGGTGAAGGTGTTACAGTTTCTAGCCCTACCGTTGGTGTTAATGGCACCCCTGCTAAAAAGGTTCAATTTAATATGGATGACAAGGCTACTCCTGGATGCTCTTGGATGACAACTGACATGAATGACTCTCCAACTGCATTTATTGTTTCACCTGAAAATTTAATTCCTATTCCAAAAGTCAGAGGAAGTGCAAAAAGGACGAATCGAAGGAGGGGGAAGACTGCAGTTATAACTGATTCACCATATAAAAATGAGTTAGAGGATGCTATAAAAGAAAAACAAGAAAAGGAGATTGCCAAGACAGAAAGAGCACTGAAGATACTTTTTAAGAAAGAAAACAAAACGGAAACAATAAAAACAAAAGGAAAGTGCCTGAATAAGAGTGAAAAAGTGCCAAGAAAAAAAAAACAAGAAGATAAAGAAACAGCCTGAAACTTACGGCAGTGATTCTGACGAGTTTTCCGACTGTGAATGTTTATATTGTTGTGAGTTTTACTCAAGGTCAACTGAGGGTTGGGTTGCCTGTTCCATATGTAGAAAATGGGCTCACAATTCCTGCGCAGGAATTGATAGCTAGGACGATGAAGCTATCCTTGTATGTGAATTTTGTAATTCAGAATGAGATTAAATTGATGAAAAAATATGTTTAAAGTAGTTTTGTTGGCTTAAGCAAAATGGGAAAAGCCAAATTATAGTTTTATTTTTTCCAAAAAAGCCATTGGGCCATAGGAAAAAAACAGAACAGAAACACAAAAAAAAAACAAAAAAAACACAAATAAATTAAAAGAAAAACGTACCTATGAATCTTCACGAAATTATTTATAAAGAGATACATCTTTCACGATGTGTCAGCCCTTCATCAACATACTTACCCAGATCCCTTAATGTCATTTTAACTCGTGATCCTACAATCCCTTCCACCCATCTTTACCTGTCAACACTAACGAAAAAACACTCATTTCTCAGATCCGCCAATTCCTTACAATTCCCCCAAAAATGAAAAATATCCTCATTATCTTCCCCACACATTGAACAAAGGACTGGGTTAACACTATGAGCCATAAATTTTCTCTCTTTCCTCAATTTCAATCGACCATCCCCTTAAATTCAAAATCCATTTTATTTCTTCCTCGTTCAACCCCAACTTAAAATAAACGGTACTTTTGTCTTATAGCCACCACACTCAAGATCTTGTATCGCGAATATGAGATAATAGCCGGTTTTCATGGTCTTTATACCTGACAATATTAGCTTCGGCTCGGTGGGAAACTATGTCGTAGCTATATTTTAATTAGATGTTTAGTTGCTATTTTGGTTAAATTAGTTTAGGTTACGTATTTAATGTAATGCGGTCTTGGCGCTCACTCCCCCTTCCATAATTCTTTGTTGTAGTTTTCATAATTTGGTTGATAAAGTATTATATTTTCATCATATTTTGTTTTATTTCATTAGCATTAATTAAATTTCACTTCTCGACAGAACTTAAGTGTGGTGGCTATAAGACACAAGTACCAAATAAACTTCTCCCCCCCTCCCCCGCGTGTCTTTCACCGTACTATACAGACTCAGAGATTCCGAGGCCTCCTTCCGAGCCTGCCTTTGCTGTATTCCTTGCTCGTGTAACCTTTCTTTTACCTTATCAAGCCCTTTATCCGAATTCGATCCCCTACCTTCGTTCCAAAAATACGAATATTCTACTTCATCTAAAATTGTCTTTATTTCCTGCGGCCACCCTACCTCTATCTTATCCTCCAACAAACTAAAATATGCTTGTTTTGCTAGCCTATTTTTATTTCTTAAAATTTTAACCTTTGTTTTCTTAACTTCTTAGTCCCAAATCCCCCTCTATTACAACACTGTGAGTGGATTTAAGGACCCGAAAAACTCTTAAAATAATTCCTTTGCATTCTTTCAAAGTCTTCACTTTCTCTAAAACCCCACAGCTCACACCCGTAATGCATAATCAGGAGGAGTTTAGTCCTCCTGATTATGCATTACGGGTGTGAGCTGTGGGGTTTTAGAGAAAGTGAGGACTTGGAAAGAATGCAAAGGAATTATTTTAAGAGTTTTTCGGGTCCTTAAATCCACTCACAGTGTTGTAATAGAGGGGAATTTGGGACTAAGAAGTTAAGGAAACATAGGTTAAAATCCCTAATCTTTCCAACCTCACTTTTTAAAATTAAATTCATACACATATTTCCCTTTTGTACTCTATGCTTAACCTCCTGTGCATACTTACCATTCCAAAAAAACTTAACTGCTAAATACACAAATTCATTTTCAATCTCTATAAAATCACCTTAAATCTAAATTCATCATCTTTCCTTAATTTTCCACTTTCCTAAAAACTACAATTACCGTTTTCTTCTAATTTAATTCTAATCCTTTCATATCCAAATATTCTTCCATCATGTTTAGTAATGTTTGCATGTCTTTTGCCGATTGTGATATGAGAGCAATATCATCAGCAACCAAAAGCATGCATATCTTCGAAACACTTGTCAGTACTTCCGCAGCGCTTTTCTCCTTGAAGAAATCAACTATATCATTAATGTACACGTTGAACAAAATCGGTGACAGTGGGCATCCCTGTTTTAAACCTAAACCTGTCCAAATTCTCCCGGATACCTTACCTAGTATTCAAACAACTAGACCTACTAAACTGTAGCCTATATTCCTACAATTAATCTAGCAAAACTTACAGGCAGTCCTATCTCCAGAAGTCGCTTAACTAGCATAGCTTTTATTGCATTATCAAAAGCCCTTCTTACGCCCAGGAACGCTACGTGAATCCTACCCCCTCTTTTCATGGTTCCTTTTCTACCTATACTATGCAAAATAAAAACCTTTACCCCGTTCTCTCCTAAACTGTCCCTGCTTCTCTGTTAATTTCCCTAATTCTTCTAGCCATTTTCTTAGCCGACTATCTACTATCTTACAAAAAATATTACTAACTATGGGGAAAATCTGGATCAGTCGCTAATTCGACAATTCTTTGCTGTTTCCTTTTTTTATACAATGGTACAGCTATAGATGTTGTCCATTCTATTGGCCAGCTGCACAATAACAATAGGCCTATGTGGCTGGAAACGACAGTTAAAACTGGTATGCATACTTCTTTTGCCCTTTCCCATACTCGTAGTGGAATTCCGTCTCTACTTGTAGCTTTTTCTTTAGCTGATTTCATAGCCTCCCATATCTCCTGTTCCGAAATTGGTGCTATCAATTTCGTATCTCCTTCTGTCAGGGGTCCAAGAGGTATAATTAACATCTACCAAAAGGTAGATGTTAATTTAGTGTCACATCCCGCTAAAATTAGAACTTCTGTTTAATTAAAAAAAGATTTGTCTAATTGAGAAAAGAACGGTGCTTTATAAGGTGGTTAGGATGCCTGATCTGCTCCATACCGTAAGCGTCCATGCTCTTAATATTTTCCCGTTATTTGATGACATTTCATGAGGTTATAAATGGTATTACTGTCGTGCAATTATGTGTCTAAGTTGTTAACCAAAATACGGGAAAAGGGGAATCACCGTATGAAAGTTTTGGGCCTAAATATGTCTTTCCATTTTTTATAACATCCCCCTCTTCTCATCTGGAATTCCTTTAATACCCTTCCCCATGGATTAAGACCCGCGTCTTGTCCGTCTGATATGTACTTTTTCATATATAACTGATCACGATGAAAAAGCATTGTCGTTATTGTTGTGTAAAATTTGTATTCTTAAACCAAGCTTCCACCTTCCAGTATGCAATGAGCTTATGTATTTTTCAGGAATAATATCTGGAGATGACATAACATCTGGTCCTGTGTTTCTGACTGAGCCTAGGAATCGAATCGATTTTTCTAATACAACTGGAACTGTAATAGAATGCGCTGCCACAGGAAATCCTCAGCCGGAAATCATCTGGGTACTCCAAGATGGTACTAAAGTTACTGACGTACCTGGACTACGTCAGGTTCGTTCGTTTTTACTTATCACTGTAGATGTATAATAATGAAACAATCTGTCACAAATTTCCTATTGGTGTTGTTTCTAGATGAATCTTGTTGTTTATCCAAATTATGAATGTAGCTCTGCCATAGCTGCCAATCGACTGATGTAATAATACGTTTTTCTTCCCACTATATAAAATCTTGAAAATGGTGAAGTGGCAATGCAAAAAAAGAAAGAAAAAGACAAGCAAAAAAGACAAACAAGAAAATTTTACAAATGACCAAAAAAGAATAACAAAAAAATCAACAAAAATCACAACTGTGAACTCAGCCTTATAAGATTGTGGTAATGCTATAAAGTGCATAAAATATCTTTGAACAGCTTGTGCAATAGCCTCTCAAACGACATAACAAAATCAGTCGCTCCTGATTTGGCAATACTTTACTTTTACAATCAACGTCCAGGCAAATAAAGTTAATAGTACATGAAAATAAGCACAGCGGACCAACAACAAATCAGTAGCTGATAGTAGATGTCAATTCAATTCCATCCAATTTATTTAAATAAAAATGAAATATAACACCAATAATAAGAAAGATCCTGGAAGCGGACTTGTTGAGGACCATAACAACAAAAAATTGAAAATGAAGAAGAGAGAAAAAAAAAGAAAAAAGAAATAGAAAACACGGGTAAATTAAAGCAAATTGATTAACAATTTAGAGAATTTTAATATCAAAGTTTAGTAACTCAAGCATTTGACAGAACACCATGGTAAAAATAATTTTAATATAATTAGCTAAAGGATGTTAATTTATCTTAACTGATTAGCAACAGTCTTTTGAGTATAGTGACCTAGAAGAAGAACTTGATGTCTTAACTTTCGATATTTAACTTTTGAATCTGACATTTATCCAAAAATATTTAACCTGGGAATCTTATTTGTTAACAGCTTTTTTTTTTAACTTGGCTCATATTTGTACGGCAATCTGAATTTATACTGTAAGCCCAGTGGCACAAATTCGCGAAAATGTTGGGGAGAGGGTGAAATTTTTCACAAATCTAGGGGGGGGCAGTTTTTTTCTTTTCGATTTGTTCCAATTAAAATACTAAAAGGGTATTTTTTCAATGCAAATAGAAGGAATTTTTGTTAAAATATAAGTGGGCGAAAAATCTAGAGGAGCAAATTCTCCTTCTCCAAAGTGGCGCCACTGTGTAAGTCATTTAATGTGTTTTCCTCGATCTCATAAAAATAAATTTATGGCTAGTCAAATTCAACGGAAAGTAGGAACTCCGCTTCAGAGTATTTAACACTTCAGGGTATTCAGAGATTTGGCTTAAGTGGTGGATCCAAGATACTAAAAAAATATTTATGGTATTACTAATGAATAATAATAGCCACAATGCAATCAATACAGTGATTAACAGATAAGATGAATAATTTACTTCATTCTTGTCATATACTCGTTTGTAGTTGCCCTTATGAATTAATCAACCTTTGATTAGTGTGTGCTTTTAGTTCGATTGTTATTACTGAATAGAAAAAATAGCTTAATGTAATATTATAGTAGCCTAAAAACCGACCCACAAAACGTATAGGTAGAATAGCAGGGGCGTAATTTGCTATCGGGCAGAGGGGGCAACTGCTCCCTCCAGACCAAAGTTTGCCCCGCCACTAGCTGAAATTTAGTTTCTGTAAAAAATCTTTTCAAAATTAAGATAAGCCTGTATAATTCAAGTATCCCGAGAAACAGATCAGTTTTCTTTAGTATATCTTTGCCATTATGGTAATATATGACTCATGTTTCTGTTTTCACTGTCATTTCACTTGATTTAGGAAAATTGGCTCCAACTTTGGCCTCCCACCCCTGGATTTTGACGGAATTACGCCTCTGTAGAATAGTATTTAATTAGGAGCTATTAGAATGCAGCAACCATGACCTCAGAAATCAAGTGTATCCTCTATGCGTGCATAGAATTGTGTGCGACTAAAAGCACATGACAAGTTAAAGTCACGAAAATTTGGCTCCATATTTATGCAAAAATTAGCACCTATTTATCCCTTGCTGTATTGGACTGTCAGCTTTTAAAATTTATGTAGCTTGTATAACTTAGGCTACCGTACTCAAAGCTGTAGGCATTAAATCCTTGATGAGAATGAAAGGCAAGTAAAAAGCACCCTTCTCAATAGAAATCGAGGCGCTAAATAGGCAGAACTTAAATTACAGTATATACACAAAAATAATTTATTTTATCCTGCTTCCAAATATAAATGCATGAATACAAAATTAACCATCAAAAGTTATAATCATAAGAAAATTTCTCTTATTTTTTTTTTTAAGGGGCATGGTCACCTCGCAACAAATATTAATTGAAATTGTATCATAAAATTCAATATGTCTGAGAACCATACAATGTAAGTTTCTAGTTCCTAGCTACAAAAATAAGAAATTTGCATTTTGCCGCGGAACAATGGTAACGGATGCGTGCGTAAAGTGTAAACTGCCGATTTCTGTCATTCTGTGCAACGGAACATCAATTTTAATTCGAATTGAGTCAGAATGCTATCAAGCGAAAATTCCGAAGTAGCCATTTGGTTTAGTAGCCTACTATCAAAAAGGAACGGTTTAGTACTGCAGTCTAGGAACGTTTATTGCTGACCGTTTATCCGCTGGCACTAGCAGTTATGTAGTATTGCATAGTCGTTTGCCAGCTTTGAAGGAAAAGGTCTGTGATTCTTTTTTGGGGGAGGAAACGGGTACCTAAGGACCCATAACGGGTAGTTTTGGACTGAAAAATTTCAAGATTTCCGTCAGAGGTTTTTCTGACAATCGTGGACGGGATTCATCAATGATGTTCCTTAACTTGGAGAAGTATATCCCTGCTAAGGGTGAAACCTGGACGTCCAAGGGGGTAGGAGTTACTTCTCCACTTTTACCAGAAGCGTTAGTGTTTACCGGGAAACGTTGGCTTATAAATATCAAAGAATCATGATTAAGAGTTGAACTTGAATGTAAAAAGTAGGAGCCTAATGGAGACAGCTTCCAGGGATGTCAATTCACGAAAATGTTGGAGGAGGAGCTAATTTATGTTTTTAATCTGAAAGGAGGGGGAATATCTTTGCTGTATTATCCATTTTTTTCAATGTAGTCTATGTACCAAAAAAGGTATTTTTCAAAACCTGGCGAGGCAGGCAGAAATCTATGGGGCAATTGCTCCCTACCCATCCCCAAATCGACACTCCTGTCCACAGTATAAAGATATAGCAGTAAGTTTACCGCAGATAATTTCTGGCTCTTCATTCTCGGTGCGAACAAACAGCTCCTCCCACTTATTCTTACATTAGCGCGTAAAAACAGCTCCTCTCATTTGATCTGCCATCAGCGGTCCAATTACCCTGGAACACGTATTTTGGCAGAAACATTCTCAAAATGCCTTTGAAACCAACTTGAGACTTCGAAACCTACTTTTAATTCCTAAAAACATCTAATAATAATATTGCACTACTAATTACCGATTTTCATATATGTATTGGAATAAATTAATTTAAAATTAGTTTATTCAAAATTTAGTGTTCCAACGTTGAAGCCAAGTTTCGCGTTCAAGAGAAATCTGACCTGTCTACCCGTGAAAAGATCTAATGTCGCTTACGTTTATATACTCTCTGGAACACTCGCACCTCGGTCCGGGTTTTTATAATGGGTGGGATAGGGAAAGATCATACTGCCTATAATATATATACTGTGCTCCTGACGGTGCTCCCTCATAGTTAAGAATTCTAATTTTATTACATACTGTAAATAAACATACATAAGTCATTATTCTCAAACTGTTGTTTTTAGAAAGTTGAATTTTAGCGTACGGAGCAGGGGATGGGCACTAGGGGGCCTCTGCCTTGGTCTTATGCACGATTGTTTATGAGCAGTTTGAGCCTCGGTTTAGCTCTTCACCTCACTTGAATAAAAAGATTGTCTTATTTACATAATTCTCTGTCTAAGTTCAGCTATGGATAGGAAAGTAATAATGACTGAAACACTCCTTCTAACGGTATAAAGCGGCTTTCACACTACATTCTTAATTTTCAATGCAAATGGCTAAGTTATGTAGCACTAAGTATAGCCTCTCACATTTAGACAAGTTCTAACACTAGGCGGATATAAAAATCCATAAAATCAATCTTTGCCTAAAATCATCGTAATTATAATCAAACTATTCAAAAACTAAAATTGTGGAATGGAGATTGGGATTCAAGCTAAGATCAAAAGCAAATGGCTTTTTAGAAAATATATTAATTTGTTTTCAACATATATTAACAGCTCATCCAGAAATTCCGTTTTGTTACTGCTAAATACACAGCGGAAACTTACGTATCGTAAAATTCTAGATAGGGCTCTAGTCCACCTGACATTGCGTGCACGAAGGACACAATTTGCAAAGTTACATGACGTAACGTATCGTCTTAAGTTATGCTAGGGTGATAGGTTATGTGGCGTAGTTGTGAAAGAACCATCCATAAATCTAAAACTGACGTGAAGGACATTGTTCGAATAGTAAAAAGAAACGAAGCAAGAAAACTACATACAGCCAAATACGCTAAATTTAAATGCGTCAAAAACTAAAAGTATAAATGTTAGTTGGTTAGTTAATATAATTTTGAAGTGAATAATACCCAGATGGCAACTTCGGTCATGAGACAGACATCGCAGTCCTCTCTCCTCTGGGTTTTCATGAAACAGAATCCCCTCTCGAGAGCAAAAAAGAGATAAACCTACTTTTTTAGGAAGGAATCTATGACAAACAGTTTGAGTCAGAAGACTCGAATGAACTTTATTAACCCCAGACACGCTTGAAGTTGGGGGGAGGGGCCTGAACATATCATAATTCATGCTTGGATGTACCTAGTTTGAACCAAGCCCCAAATTCTATATGTGATCAGGATCTGATTTTGCCTGATTTGAGAGCAAGAAGAGATGGACATGCTTTTAAAGAAAGAATCCTTTGGCAAACAGTTTGAATCAGCAAATTCGAATGGATTTATTCACTCAAGACATGTTCTTGAGGTTGGATGAAGGGGGGCTGAAACATTCAAAATCTCATAGTTCATGCTTCGAATACCTCGTTTGATATGTTTGTCTGCTTTGAGTTTGCCTAGGAGTGCTGGAAACCAGTCCAAATAAAGTTGAAACAGCATGATAATTCAAAATATTATTTGAACGCCCGTAGAAGCTACGACAAGTCAATTCTTCCTGTTTTTATTTGTTGCAAAACTTTGGCTGTGCCCTGCACATATGCAAAAATAAGAGTGACCATCCTAAAGATGAATCTAAAGTAATCCTTGAAAAAAAAATTGAAGACTGACCACATATTGTCTCCTCCCCACTTTTCTTTGGGAAATGCTCTTACCTCCTTTCCTGCCCGAATTGGATCTAAGAGAAGAAGCATTTTAGTTTTCGTCTATTCAGCAATTATGCTTGTTCGTGTCAACTGCTTGGAAACCGAAGATAAATTTAATGTTTTTCTTCAGTTGAGTTGCGTTACGAACATAATTTCCCTGAAAAAATCGTCAGGGGGATTTTTGGATTCTTTAAAAGAGCAATAATCTCTTTTCTTGAATAATACGTGTTAGAGTTTTGTAGTTTTACAGTTCCGAGGGATTATCCGCTTTCAAAAGTTGTGTACATCAAGTTGAACGCGCAACACACGGTGGAAGTGTGTCATGCATGATGCGGAGATTCGCTGTGGTGAAAGGTGCCATGATCGGCGGAACAAGTGGTGCTCAGATATGTATGGCAGGTGACAGAGGGTGAACGATCCCTCATATTTAGTTCGGAAAACAGATAAACAGATATAGATATTTTAATTGCAGTTAAGGGGCTAGAAAAAAAAATTGAATTATAGGTTACATCCTAAAGCAAATCTACGTAGGCCCTACCCAAGACCTATTTTATCACCTGAAATTTTTCATGTTTTAAATACCAACAAAGTGGTCTTTCGCTGCTTCCTCGTTTTTTTTTGTTTTTTTTTATAATGCGAACTAATATAAGAAAACTAAGTTTTCCCATGAAAAATAAACCTTAAACAAGCAAAAAATGGGGTTGCAAACAAACACAAGTGGCTTGTGTAAGGTATAAAATCTAAAACGAGCAGAAACCGCCATTCGTCGCTAAGCCTTACAGCATTTGTGACACATGGGTCACAGTTCTAGAGCAACACATCTAACAATGCTCCTCATATTGCACTTGAAACCTCTGAAGGCTTAGCAATGGTCATAGCTGCCTACCCCTGCGTAACATAATTATGGTTCTTCTTATGGATGAGGCCGACAAGGTTGAACTCCTTCACTTACAAAGGCCTGATCAAATACATATAAAACGAGATTATTATTGCAGCTGTTCATCAAGTTTTCTGAATTTGTTGACTTTCGTCTAAACAATATATTTTTTTTACACCTATCCTCCCACATATCATCAGCTGGAGTCAGTTCCGGCGCAGACTCTGAAAAGGTGTAGGCTACCTATGAGCCTGCTGACAATGGTTAAGAACCAATATCCTATTCTTTTAGATATACGTATGACAAGAATCTATACTCCGATGGCTTAATCCTCCCCAAGAGAAGTAGATTCTGTATCCTGAAATGGCATTCCAGAAAATTAGCTGTCGCTTCTCACTAAGTTTGGTAGACCTGCTTAAACTCATTTTGGCAAACACCCATATGAATCAATTCTAGGTTAAACCTCCACAAAGGTTAGGTTTTTCTCAGGTACTCTAGAAAGCAAAACTAAGATATAAGCTAGAGCTACTCAACAAGTTTGTTTGATATTGAATTGTATCTTCTGGTAGATAATATAATGAAAAGTATATATATATATATATATATATATATATATATATATATATATATATATATATATATTCCTTTGAATAATATATAATGATTCTTCTTCCGTTAGAGGTCGGATCGCGTTTGTAGTCTTTAAAGGTGCAACGTGGGAATTAGATCCCAGCTTCTTCCAAATTGCGTTAATTTCTGACAACAATGTCTTGATTATAAGATTATGTCAGTAGAAATGACCCTATAACTCGTGACAGGGCTCCTTATATGGGCATAGCCTCCCTAGGGAGAACACGTGGTTAATGAGGTCAATGACATGGAACACCTGTGCTGTCAGTCATTAATCAAATTGTTTCCGGGCAAAGTTTAATAGTGTCTGACAGATGACGTCAAGTTAATTAATGTCTTTGATGCATTTCCAAAGAGAATGTTTCCGAGGCAAAGTTTAGATCACACATGACAGCTGATGTCATGATTGATTGGCATAAAAGGGGAATTAATTTGTTGTTTCTAAGCGGAATTATTGATTTACGAAAGGGGAATTAATTTGTTGTTTCTAAAGAGAATCGTTTCCGAGCGAATGTTTTGATCTTAGCGCGCGAAAAGGTTTCTTTGTAATTTCAAATGTGAAAGCACAGGGATGCCAAAAACAAAGGAACACGCTGAAATTACGTTTAGGGATTATTTGGGCGAAACCGTTTTAGACAGGCTATGGAATTATTTCGGCGAAACAGTTAGAGACATTTTAAAAGATGATTTAAAAGATGATTTTAGAAGAGGATTTGAGAGTGAAACTCTGTGGTCCTTATACCACACAAGTTGTATTTTAACAGTGTTGTGAGGTCCTCTACCACAACCCCAAAGGGTTCCGATCCCCCCACCCCAACCCCGAAGGAAGCTACCGGTCCTCAAAGGTCCCCCGGGCTCCCAAAGGGTCCCCGGCGCCCCAAAGGCCCCTGAGCCCCTATTTTTTAATACTTTTTAAGGCTATATTATATCTTTTCAGAACAAGTTCCTTTCTTAATGTCATTCCTTAGCCCATTTTTACAAGTTGAAGTACCAATCCTTTCACCACAACTTTACTATAAGGCTTTTTTGGATACCTCAACACCAAGAAATACCTTTGAAAAGACATTTCAGAGCAACTTCCTTTCTTAATGTTCCCTTCTAAACCCATTTTCCAACTTGAAGTACCTGTCCTTTTCACCCACAACTATACTTTACAGCTTTTTTAGATACCTCAACACCAAGAAATACCTTTCAAAAGACATTTCAGAGCAAGTTCCTTTCTTAATGTCATTCCTTAACCCATTTTTACAAGTTGAAGTACCCATCTTTTTCACCCACAACTATACTTTACAGCTTTTTGGATACCTCAACATCAAGCAATACCTTTCAAAAGGCATTTCAGAGCAACTTCTTTTCTTAATGTCCCTTCTAAACCCATTTTCCAACTTGAAGTACCTGTCCTTTTCACCCACAACTATACTTTACAGCTTTTTGGATACCTTAACACCAAGAAATACCTTTCAAAAGACATTTCAGAGCAAGTTCCTTTGTTTATGTCCCTTCTAAACCCATTTTCCAACTTGAAGTACTTATCTTTTTCACCCACAACTTAGTTATAGGTAAGAGTTTGAAGTTTTACCTTAGAGACTTGGCTTAGAGTTTTAGTTTGGTTTAGTTTTAGTTAAAAGTTTAGAGTTTTTTAGCTTAGAGTCTTAGCTTAGAGTTTTAGTTAGAGTTCTAGTTTAGTTTTAGTTAAGAGTTTAGAGTTTTTAGCTTAGAGTCTTAGCTTAGAGTTTTATTTAGAGTTCTAGTTTATTTTAGTTTAGTTACAGTTAAGAATTTAGAGTTTTAGCTTAGAATCATAGCTTAGAGTTTTTGTTGAAGTTCTAGTTTAGTTTAGTTCTAGTTAAGAGTTTCGAGTTTTAGCTTAGAGTCTTAGCTTAGAGTTTTTGTTAGAGTTCTAGTTTAGTTTAGTTTTAGTTAAGAGTTTAGAGTTTTACCTTAGAGTCTTAGCTTAGAGTTTTAGTTAGAGTTGAAGTTTAGTTTAGTTATAGTTATGAATTTAGAGTTTTAGCTTAGAGTCATACCTTAGAGTTTTACTTAAAGTTTTAGTTTGGCTAAGTTTTAGTTAAGAGTTTCGAGTTTTAGCTTAGAGTCTTAGCTTAGAGTTTTTTTTGTTAGAGTTCTAGTTTAGTTTAATTTTAGTTAAGAGTTTGATGTTTTACCTTTGAGTTTCAGTTAGAGTTCTAGTTTAGTTTAGTTTTAGTTAAGAGTTTGGTGTTTTACCTTAGAGACTTAGCTTAGAGTTTTAGTTTAGTTTTAGTTAAGAGTTTAGAGTTTTTAGCTTAGAGTCTTATCTTAAAGTTTTTGTTGAAGTTTTAGTTTAGTTTAGTTTTATTTAATAGTTTAGAGTTTTAGCTTAGAGTCTTAGTTTAGAGTTTTTTGTTGAAGTTCTAGTTTAGTTTAGAGTTTTAGCTTAGACTTGAGTTTTAATTAGAGTTCTAGTTTAGTTTAGATATAGTTAAGCGTTTGGAGTTTTAGTTTAGTTTAGTTTTACTTAAGAGTTTAGAGTTTTAGCTTAGAGTCTCAGCTTAGAGTTTTTGTTAGAGTTCTAGTTTAGTTTAGTTTTAGTTAAGAGTTTAGTTTAGTTTTAGTTAAGAGTTTGGTGTTTTACCTTAGAGTCTTAGTTTAGAGTTTTTGTTGAAGTTCTAGTTTAGTTTAGTTTTAGTTTAGAGTTTTAGCTTAGACTTAGAGTTTTAATTAGAGTTTTACTTAAAGTTGTAGTTTGATTAAGTTTTAGTTAAGAGTTTCGAGTTTTAGCTTAGAGTCATAGCTTAGAGTTTTTGTTAGAGTTCTAGTTTAGTTTAGTTAAGAGTTTAGAGTTTTACCTTAGAGTCTTAACTTAGATTTGAAGTTTAGTTTAGTTACACTTAAGAATTTAGAGTTTTAGCTTAGAGTCATACCTTAGAGTTTTACTTAAAGTTTTAGTTTGGCTAAGTTTTAGTTAAGAGTTCCGAGTTTTAGCTTAGAGTCTTAGCTTAGAGTTTTTTTGTTAGAGTTCTAGTTTAGTTTAATTTTAGTTATGAGTTTGATGTTTTACCTTTGAGTTTCAGTTAGAGTTCTAGTTTAGTTTATTTTTAGTTAAGAGTTTGATGTTTTACCTTAGAGACTTAGCTTAGAGTTTTAGTTTAGTTTAGTTTTAGTTAAGAGTTTAGAGTTTTAGCTTAGAGTCTTATCTTAAAATTTTTGTTAGAGTTCTAGTTTAGTTTAGTTTTAGTTAAGAGTTTAGAGTTTTTAGCTTAGAGTCTTAGTTTAGAGTTTTTTATTGAAGTTCTAGTTTAGTTTAGAGTTTTAGCTTAGACTTAGAGTTTTAATTAGAGTTCTAGTTTAGTTTAGTTTTAGTTAAGAGTTTAGAGTTTTAGCTTAGAGTCTTAGCTTAGAGTTTTTGTTAGAGTTCTAGTTTAGTTTAGTTTTAGTTAAGGGTTTAGAGTTTTAGCTTAGAGTCTTAGCTTAGAGTTTTTGTTAGAGTTCTAGTTTAGTTTAGTTATAGTTAAGAGTTTGGAGTTTTACCTTAGAGACTTAGCTTAGAGTTTTAGTTTAGTTTAGTTTTACTTGAGAGTTTAGAGTTTTAGCTTAGAGTCTCAGCTTAGAGTTTCTGTTAGAGTTCTAGTTTAGTTTAGTTTTAGTTATGAGTTTAGTGTTTTTAGCTTAGAGTCTTAGTTTAGAGTTTTTGTTGAAGTTCTAGTTTAGTTTTAGTTTAAGAGTTTTAGCTTAGACTTAGAGTTTTAATTAGAGTTCTAGTTTAGTTTAGTTTTAGTTAAGAGTTTAGAGTTTTTAGCTTAGAGTCTTAGCTTCGTTTAGTCTTAGAGTTTTAGTTTAGTTTAGTTTTAGTTAAGAGTTTCGAGTTTTAGCTTAGAGTCTTATCTTAAAGTTTTTGTTAGAGTTCTAGTTTAGTTTAGTTTTAGTTAAGAGTTTAGAGTTTTAGCTTAGAGTCTTAGTTTAGAGTTTTTTGTTGAAGTTCTAGTTTAGTTTAGAGTTTTAGCTTAGACTTGAGTTTTAATTAGAGTTCTAGTTTAGTTTAGTTTTAGTTAAGAGTTTAGAGTTTTAGCTTAGAGTCTTAGCTTAGAGTTTTTGTTAGAGTTCTAGTTTAGTTTAGTTATAGTTAAGAGTTTAGAATTTTAGCTTAGAGTCTTAGCTTAGAGTTTTTGATAGAGTTCTAGTTTATTTTAGTTTTAGTTAAGAGTTTAGAGTTTTTAGCTTAGAGTCTTAGCTTAGAGTTTTTGTTGAAGTTCTAGTTTAGTTTAGTTTTATTTAATAGTTTAGAGTTTTAGCTTAGAGTCTTAGCTTAGAGTTTTTGTTAGAGTTGAAGTATAGTTTAGTAATAGTTAAGAGTTTAGAGTTTTAGCTTAGAGTCTTAGCTTAGAGTTTTTGTTAGAGTTCTAGTTTAGTTTAGATATAGTTAAGCGTTTGGAGTTTTACCTTCGAGACTTAGCTTAGAGTTTTAGTTTAGTTTAGTTTTAGTTAAGAGTTTAGAGTTTTTAGCTTAGAGTCTTAGCTTAGAGTTTTTGTTAGAGTTCTAGTTTAGTTTAGTTTTAGTTAAGAGTTTAGAGTTTTATCTTAGAGTCGTAGCTTAGAGTTTTTGTTGAAGTTCTAGTTTAGTTTAGTTAAGAGTTTTGAGTTCTACCTTAGAGTCTTAGCTTAGAGCTTTACTTAGAGTTGAAGTTTAGTTTAGTTATAGTTAAGGGTTTAGAGTTTTAGCTTGGAGTCTTAGCTTAGAGTTTTAGTTAGAGTTCTATCTTAGTTTAGTTTTAGTTAAGAGTTTAGAGTTTTACTTTAAAGTCATAGCATAGAGTTTTATTTGGAGTTCTAGTTTAGTTTAGTTTTAGTTAAGAGTTTTGAGTTTTACCTTAAAGTCTTAGATTAGAGTTTTAGTTAGGGTTGAAGTTTCGTTTAGTTTAGTTACAGTTAAGAGTTTATAGTTTTAGCTTAGAGTCTTAGCTTAGAGTTTTAGTTAGAGTTATTGTTTAGTTTAGTTATAGTTAAGAATTATAGCTTAGAGGTTTAGCCTAGAATCATAGCTTAGAGATTTAGTTAGAGTTGAAGTTTAGTATAAACTAGCATAACCACAAAATTACACAATATTGCATAGAAATACCAAAACCATAGGTTAGATTAGGTTAGGTTAGGTTAGAGGTTAGGTTTCTCCACGTTTAAGTTAGGTTAGATTAGGTTAGCTTATCATGAGCGCTCATGATAAGCTAACCTAATCTAACCTAACTCTAATCTAAAACTCAAAACTCTTAACTAAAACTAAACTAAACTAGAACTCCAAATAAAAATCCATGCTATGACTTTAAAGTAAAACTCTAAACTCTTAACTAAAACTAAACTAAGCTAGAACTCTAACTAAAACTCTAAGCTAAGACTCCAAGCTAAAACTCTAAACCCTTAACTATAACTAAACTAAAATTCAACTCTAAGTAAAGCTCTAAGCTAAGACTCTAAGGTAGAACTCAAAACTCTTAACTAAACTAAACTAGAACTTCAACAAAAACTATATGCTAAGACTCTAAGATAAAACTCTAAACTCTTAACTAAAACTAGACTAAACTAGAACTCTAAGTTAAACTCTAAGCTAAGACTCTAAGCTAAAAACTCTAAATTCTTAACTATGACTAAACTAAACTTCAACTTCAACAAAAACTCTAAGCTATGACTCTATGATACAACTCTAAACTCTTAACTAAACTAAACTAGAACTCTAACAAAAACTCTAAACTACGACTCTAAGCTAAAAACTAAATTCTTAACTATAACTAAACTAAACTTCAACTCTAACTATAACTCTAAGCTAAGACTCTAAGCTAAAACTCTAAACTCCTAACTAAAACTAAACTAAACTAAAACTCTAACAAAAACTCTAAGCTAAGACTCTGGGCTAAAACTATAAACTCTTAACTAAAACTAAACTAGAGCTTCAATAAAAACTATAAACTAAGACTCTAAGCTAAGACTCTAAGCTAAAATTCTAAACTCTTAACTAAAACTTAACCAAACTATAACTTTAAGTAAAACTCTAAATTATGACTCTAAGGTAAAACACCAAACTCTTAACTAAAACTAAACTAAACTAGAACTCTGACAAAAACTCTAAGCTAAGACTCTAAGCTAAAAACTCTTAACTAAAACTAAACTAAACTAAAACTCTAAGCTGAGTTTCGAAGGTAAAACTCCAAACGCTTAACTATATCTAAACTAAACTAGAACTCTAACAAAAACTCTAAGCTAAGACTCTAAGCTAAAACTCTAAACTCTTAACTATTACTAAACTGAACTTCAACTCTAACAAAAACTCTAAGCTAAGACTCTAAGCTAAAACTCTAAACTATTAAATAAAACTAAACTAAACTAGAACTTCAACAAAAACTCTAAGCTAAGACTCTAAGCTAAAACTCTAAACTCTTAACTAAAACTAAAATAAACTAGAACTCTATCAAAAACTCTAAGCTAAGACTCTAAGCTAAAATTCTAAACTCTTAACTATAACTAAACTAAACTAGAACTCTAACAAAAACTCTAAGCTAAGACTCTAAGCTAAAACTCTAAACTCTTAACTAAAACTAAACTAAACTAGAACTCTAATTAAAACTCAAGTCTAAGCTAAAACTCTAAACTAAACTAGAACTTCAACAAAAACTCTAAACTAAGACTCTAAGCTAAAACTCTAAACTCTTAACTAAAACTAAACTAAACTAGAACTCTAACAAAAACTTTAAGATAAGACTCTAAGCTAAAACTCGAAACTCTTAACTAAAACTAAACTAAACTAAAACTCTAAGACTAAACGAAGCTAAGACTCTAAGCTAAAAACTCTAAACTCTTAACTAAAACTAAACTAAACTAGAACTCTAATTAAAACTCTAAGTCTAAGCTAAAACTCTTAAACTAAAACTAAACTAAACTAGAACTTCAACAAAAACTCTAAACTAAGACTCTAAGCTAAAAACACTAAACTCATAACTAAAACTAAACTAAACTAGAACTCTAACAGAAACTCTAAGCTGAGACTCTAAGCTAAAACTCTAAACTCTCAAGTAAAACTAAACTAAACTAAAACTCTAAGCTAAGTCTCTAAGGTAAAACTCCAAACTCTTAACTATAACTAAACTAAACTAGAACTCTAACAAAAACTCTAAGCTAAGACTCTAAGCTAAAACTCTAAACTCTTAACTAAAACTAAACTAAACTAGAACTCTAACAAAAACTCTAAGCTAAGACTCTAAGCTAAAACTCTAAACTCTTAACTAAAACTAAACTAAACTAGAACTCTAATTAAAACTCTAAGTCTAAGCTAAAACTCTAAACTAAACTAGAACTTCAATAAAAAACTCTAAACTAAGACTCTAAGCTAAAAACTCTAAACTCCCTAAAACTAAACTAAACTAGAACTCTAACAAAAATTTTAAGATAAGACTCTAAGCTAAAACTCTAAACTCTTAACTAAAACTAAACTAAACTAAAACTCTAAGCTAAGTCTCTAAGCTAAAACATCAAACTCTTAACTAAAACTAAACTAAACTAGAACTCTCGAAAACTCTTAACTAAAACTTAGCCAAACTAAAACTTTAAGTAAAACTCTAAGGTATGACTCTAAGCTAAAACTCTAAATTCTTAAGTGTAACTAAACTAAACTTCAACTCTAACTAAAACTCTAAGTTAAGACTCTAAGGTAAAACTCTAAACTCTTAACTAAAACTAAACTAGAACTCTAACAAAAACTCTAAGCTATGACTCTAAGCTAAAACTCAAAACTCTTAACTAAAACTTAATCAAACTACAACTTTAAGTAAAACTCTAATTAAAATTCTAAGTCTAAGCTAAAACTCTAAACTAAAACTAAACTAAACTAGAACTCTAACTAAAACTCTAAGCTATGACTCTAAGGTAAAACACCAAACTCTTAACTAAAACTAAACTAAACTCTTAACTAAAACTAAACTAAACTAGAGCTCTAACAAAAACTCTAAGCTGAGACTCTAAGCTAAAACTCTAAACTCTTAAGTAAAACTAAACTAAATTAAAACTCCAAACGCTTAACTATATCTAAACTAAACTAGAACTCTAATTAAAAATCAAGTCTAAGCTAAAACTCTAAACTAAACTAGAACTTCAACAAATAACTCTAAACTAAGACTCTAAGCTAAAACTCTAAACTATTAACTAAAACTAAACTAAACTAGAACTTCAACAAAAACTTTAAGATAAGACTCTAAGCTAAAAACTCTAAACTCTTAACTAAAACTAAACTAAACTAAAACTCTAAGCTAAGTCTCTAAGGTAAAGCACCAAACTCTTAACTAAAACTAAACTAAACTAGAACTCTAACTGAAACTCAAAGGTAAAACATCAAACTCTTAACTAAAATTAAACTAAACTAGAACTCTAACAAAAAAAACTCTAAGCTAAGACTCTAAGCTAAAACTCGAAACTCTTAACTAAAACTTAGCCAAACTAAAACTTTAAGTAAAACTCTAAGGTATGACTCTAAGCTAAAACTCTAAATTCATAACTGTAACTAAACTAAACTTCAACTCTAACTAAAACTCTAAGCTAAGACTCTAAGGTAAAACTCTAAACTCTTAACTAAAACTAAACTAAACTAGAACTCTAACAAAAACTCTAAGCTAAGACTCTAAGCTAAAACTCTAAACTCTTAACTAAAACTAAACTAAACTAGAACTTCAACAAAAACTCTAAGGTAAAACTCCAAACTCTTAACTATAACTAAACTAAACTAGAACTCTAACAAAAACTCTAAGCTAAGACTCTAAGCTAAAACTCTAAACTCTTAACTAAAACTAAACTAAACTAGAACTCTAACAAAAACTCTAAGCTAAGACTCTAAGCTAAAACTCTAAACTCTTAACTAAAACTAAACTAAACTAGAACTCTAATTAAAACTCTAAGTCTAAGCTAAAACTCTAAACTAAACTAAAACTTCAATAAAAAACTCTAAACTAAGACTCTAAGCTAAAAACTCTAAACTCTTAACTAAAACTAAACTAAACTAGAACTCTAACAAAAATTTTAAGATAAGACTCTAAGCTAAAACTCTAAACTCTTAACTAAAACTAAACTAGAACTCTAACAAAAACTCTAAGCTATGACTCTAAGCTAAAACTCGAAACTCTTAACTAAAACTTAATCAAACTACAACTTTAAGTAAAACTCTAATTAAAACTCTAAGTCTAAGCTAAAACTCTAAACTAAAACTAAACTAAACTAAACTAGAACTTCAACAAAAACTCTAAACTAAGACTCTAAGGTAAAACACCAAACTCTTAACTAAAACTAAACTAAACTAGAACTCTAACAAAAACTCTAAGCTGAGACTCTAAGCTAAAACTCTAAACTCTTAAGTAAAACTAATTTAAACTAAAACTCCAAACGCTTAACTATATCTAAACTAAACTAGAACTCTAATTAAAACTCAAGTCTAATCTAAAACTCTAAACTAAACTAGAACTTCAACAAAAAACTCTAAACTAAGACTCTAAGCTAAAACTCTAAACTATTAAATAAAACTAAACTAAACTAAAACTTCAACAAAAACTTTAAGATAAGACTCTAAGCTAAAAACTCTAAACTCTTAACTAAAACTAAACTAAACTAAAACTCTAAGCTAAGTCTCTAAGGTAAAACACCAAACTCTTAACTAAAACTAAACTAAACTAGAACTCTAACTGAAACTCAAAGGTAAAAAATCAAACTCTTAACTAAAATTAAACTAAACTAGAACTCTAACAAAAAAAACTCTAAGCTAAGACTAAGCTAAAACTCGAAACTCTTAACTAAAACTTAGCCAAACTAAAACTTTAAGTAAAACTCTAAGGTATGACTCTAAGCTAAAACTCTAAATTCATAACTGTAACTAAACTAAACTTCAACTCTAACTAAAACTCTAAGCTAAGTCTCTAAGGTAAAACTCTAAACTCTTAACTAAAACTAAACTAAACTAGAACTCTAACAAAAACTCTAAGCTAAGACTCTAAGCTAAAACTCGAAACTCTTAACTAGAACTAAACTAAACTAGAACTTCAACAAAAACTCTAAGCTATGATTCTAAGCTAAAACTCTAAATTCTTAACTGTAACTAAACTAAAATAATCTAGAACTCTAAATAAAACTCTAAGCTAAGACTCTAAGCTAAAAACTCTAAACTCTTAACTAAAACTAAACTAGAACTCTAACTAAAACTCTAAGCTAAGACCCTAAGCTAAAAAACTCTAAACTTTTAACTAAAACTAAACCAAACTAAAACTCTAAGCTAAGTCTCTAAGGTAAAACTTCAAACTCTTACCTATAACTAAGTTGTGGGTGAAAAAGATAAGTACTTCAAGTTGGAAAATGGGTTTAGAAGGGACATTAAGAAAGGAACTTGCTCTGAAATGTCTTTTGAAAGGTATTTCTTGGTGTTGAGGTATCCAAAAAAGCTGTAAAGTATAATTGTGGGTGAAAAGGATAGATGCTTCAAGTTGGAAAATGGGTTGAGGAAGGACATTAAGAAAGGAACTTGCTCTGAAATGCCTTTTGAAAGGTATTTCTTGATGTTGAGGTATCTAAAAAGCTGTAAAGTATAGTTGTGGGTGAAAAAGATGGGTACTTCAACTTGTAAAAATGGGTTGAGGAATGACATTAAGAAAGGAACTTGCTCTGAAATGCCTTTTGAAAGGTATTTCTTGGTGTTAAGGTATCTAAAAAGCTGTAAAGTATAGTTGTGGGTGAAAAGGACAGGTACTTCAAGTTGGAAAATGGGTTTAGAAGGGACATTAAGAAAAGAAGTTGCTCTGAAATGCCTTTTGAAAGGTATTGCTTGATGTTGAGGTATCCAAAAAAGCTTTATAGTAAAGTTGTGGTGAAAGGATTGGTACTTCAACTTGTAAAAATGGGCTAAGTAATGACATTAAGAAAGGAACTTGTTCTGAAAAGATATAATATAGCCTTAAAAAAGTATTAAAAAATAGGGGCTCAGGGGCCTTTGGGGCGCCGGGGACCCTTTGGGAGCCCGGGGGACCTTTGAGGACCGGTAGCTTCCTTCGGGGTTGGGGTGGGGGGATCGGAACCCTTTGGGGTTGTGGTAGAGGACCTCACAACACTGTTAAAATACAACTTGTGTGGTATAAGGACCACAGAGTTTCACTCTCAAATCCTCTTCTAAAATCATCTTTTAAATCATCTTTTAAAATGTCTCTAACTGTTTCGCCGAAATAATTCCATAACCTGTCTAAAACGGTTTCGCCCAAATAATCCCTAGGCGTAATTTCAGCGTGTTCCTTTGGTTTTTGGCATCCCTGTGCTTTCACATTTGAAATTACAAAGAAACCTTTTCGCGCGCTAAGATCAAAACATTCGCTCGGAAACGATTCTCTTTAGAAACAACAAATTAATTCCCCTTTCGTAAATAAATAATTCCCCTTAGAAACAACAAATTGATTCCCCTTTCATGCCAATCAATCACGACATCAGCTGTCATGTATGATCTAAACTTTGCCTCGGAAACATTATCTTTGGAAATACATCAAAGACATTAATTAACTTGACGTCATCTGTCAGACACTATTAAACTTTGCCCGGAAACAATTTGATTAATGACTGACAGCACAGGTGTTCCATGTCATTGACCTCATTAACCACGTGTTCTCCCTAGGGAGGCTATGCCCATATAAGGAGCCCTGTCACGAGTTATAGGGTCATTTCTACTTATGTCTCTTCCCCTCTGCTACCCACTACCAATAGAGGTAAAGTACTCCCCAAGATGCATAGACAGAAAATAGCTCTTGTTTCCTGCGAAGTTTTATTCATGTTTGTCGACCATTCCGGTAGATATCATGATGACAAGAAGGGTGAGACCCTTTCTCTCCAAAGTAAAATAAGGTACTGACTCCCCAAAGGCTAAACCAGGACGTTTGCTTTTACCTTAATTTTCACTAAGTTTGGTTGAGATACGATACCCCATTCTGGTATTATATCCTGATGACAAGAATTAAGGAACTTCGTCCTCTCCGCATTGGCAGATTGCATCAATAAAAAAAAAAAAAAAAACACAACTGGGATACTAACTTTTACCACCCGACTTCGTCATACAGTCTTGCAGATGGAATGAATTTAATAAGTCCCCTTCATTTGTCCCCAAGGATGCCAAGTGTCCAGGTTCCCACAGGACATAATAAGGAGGACTAGCTCTCACTCCCCATTGTTTTGTTTTTTTATTTCTTTGAAAGATGCATTAACGACAGGACATGCAGGTTACATTTCAATGGCTATTATTCTGATGACATGTTTTGGGGACCCCTATTTTCATCCAAACAGAGTTTGAATCGGATCCTGACCCCCAAAACTTTTAGCCAGAATACAAACCTTCTCACCAAAGTTCGTTAAGATACGGACTCCTTCAGGTAGATTCTGATGACGGGCGTTTTATAATCCCTCCACCTTCGCAGGCTGGATGAGGCATAAACTTCTGTTAGCCGTAACTCTTTTCACACTTGCTCTTCTCATAAAAATTGGTGTATACCTAAGGACTTCAAAGGTTATTCTGACAATTTCAATCGCCAGAGGCCACTAAAAACGCAGGGCCTGATATGCTATTGGTCAACCATTTACCTAGAGTTTCTCCCTAAGGTTATGTCTGTTGAACCTATTGTGTCTGATTGAAGGAATCTGAATTGAAGAGGTTGTGTCTGAAAGAATCAAAAGATGGTTTGTCAGAGACAGCCTCTCTTAGGAGCTCATTCCAAATGGAGGTGTAACGTCTTACAAAGCTGTTATAAAATGTCTTACAAAGTTGTCTTTCACTCATACATACTAGAAAATATCAAGAATCTTAACTAAACACGAGATTGGTAGACAAATTCAATAAAATAATCATTTACCCAATTTTAGAATTTCTCGACTCAAGCCTTGTAGATTTAAAGGATGAATAAACATAGGATGCTCAGGAGTATTTTTGGACAAACATACAGAGGGATATTTGAGTAAATCATACGAGGTTTTGCTGTAAATATTCTTTCTGGATGTTTTTTTTCGTTTTTGAGAACTGATCACAGAAATTTCCCAAATATTTGGAGCAATTTTATGACCAGCTCTTCCAGCCGTTTGTGGTAACAAACTGTAAGTAAGGAGCGACTTGGACCAATAGTAACCGATATTCTAAAAAAGAGAATGTTGATTGTAATTGATACATTGTGCTGATTCCAAATATATGAAATTTATTCTTTTTAATGTACCCATCAAAAGTTACGAAACTGAGAAATTTACCTGATTTTTAAAAATGGGGAAAATGCCCCCAAAAAGGCAAGCGATCTTAATGAAATCACAGCATTAGATTCAGCATATAAGTGAACCTTACTGTAGTGGTTTAAAGCTCCCAACTACACAAATGGGGATTTTTTTAAGAAGAAAGATCATGAACGCGTGTTTTTTGGGGGGTGGGGCTGTTTTTCCTGAGGGTAATCGTATAAAACCGATGGTCCTAAAGATCAAGAGAAGGCTCATTTGAACGGAAAATAAACGTTGTAATGTCCTATTTGAGTGACTAAAACGATTTTGCCCGGGAAAGTGGTGTCTTCTTCCATTTTGTGGCACCGAGCTACAATTGGCCCAAAGAAGACGTTCACCTTCCATGAAATTACATACAGGGGGTGTAAGTGCGCATCAGCTATTGTATAGGAGTGGTGGGTCATTTTGTGGGTGTGGTGGCAGATACTTCAAAGAATGCATTTTAATACCGAACTATAATCGAAAACCTTGACCAAACATTCAAATTATGCCCAGAATTTAATTGCAACCCAACCAGTTTGACTTTTTCTCAAAATTCTTTAAGAACGACTGCTGAAACACAAGGGCCGTTGAATTGGAATAAGAAGTTTTTTTTTTTAATCACTGAACAACTTCAGCGTAACGAGCAAGGATTTTGAGGAGGGGGGCGATCACTCTCATAAACGAAATAATTTACATTATAACGGGTTCTGAAAAGAGCCTGTTTCGAGCTTCAAAAGTTGTTTTTTCTTTTTATGTTTCGTGTAACCGTCTCCGATAATTGTAATTTGGGTTCTCCAAAAATATTCAAAAAAGGAAGTGAACCGCGTTTAATCAAAACTCTTTGCAACAAGGTAGAAAAGAAATTTAGTTAGACGTTTTGTTTCCATCCACTATCACTGCATCATTTTTGATTTGTATGGTATTTTAGGTTCAGTCATCTGGATCGCTAGTTTTCCCTCCATTTCGAGCTGAAGATTACAGACAAGAAGTTCATGCTCAAACATATCGCTGCAAGGGCACTAATGCCGTGGGAACTATTGTCTCAAGAGATGTTCAAGTTAGAGCAGGTAACATCACGTCTTTCTTTTCTCTCTTAAAAAGCTAAATTCATTGCAAGGCGATTTAGTCCTTCAAGCTTTTTGTATAGCAGAAAAACTTCTATATAGCGTCGAATTCTTAAGCGGTCCCTAGACGAATAGTAATATTTGCAACACTTCTCCGGGTCTTCCCGGCGTCAAATATTGCTGTGAATGTCAAGTTATATTTGTTTGTCGCCGAGTCAATACGCATAAATACAAAAGAGCATTTTTTTTTCAGTTTAGGACTAGTCCATAATTGCTCTAGAGGTATAAATTGCATTCAATTAGAGTCAAAGCGTTTTTTATTTTAGAATTTAACTGATATATTGAAACACTTTTTAACATAAAAACCCTATGTAATAATTAGAATATCTGAATCATTCGGAATAATATTGTTAAAGTAACAAATTGGGCAGCAAGATATCATAGATTTTGACATATATAATAGTGTAAAAAGAAATTATTGATATACAAAGTGTCCGTAAAGTCTCTGCACAAAAAAGAAATATGTTAGAAAACATTTGACTAATTAAATTTATTTTAATAATTGGTTATCGGAGTTTTTATTTGAGCTCAAGGTCCTGCACACGAGCTGAGGTAGCACGCTTGCAAAATGCAACTCTTACTTGCACTTGGGCTAAATGACAAGCCGCAAAGATTTCACAAAAGTTAACAAGGCGACTTTTCCTGTTCCATTGAGATATGGCAGACAAAATGGGATAATTTGGGGATCGAACTACCCCTTCTGACTAGGGAGCTTCTCCTTCATAGTCAAAGAGCAGGGGTGTCGTTTGGGGGTGGCAAGGGGGGGGGGCAGTTGCCCCCCAATAACGTGAAGAAAAAATTATTATACATCCCATGCCCTTTGACTATCAAACATATTTACATTTGACTATCTGGATATGGACCTCTCTTGCCCCCCTCACAATAAAATACTGGAGATTCGCCCCTGTCCAAGAGTGACTGTGGGATGTAAAATCATATTCTGTCGGACACTTGATCGATATTTCTTCAACGATAAAACAATTACTACTGATGTAAACATCTCGAATTTCTGACTAAATTTTTGGCAACGCAACTGAAAGACTTGAGACCAACCATCATTTGCAGCAAGAGGATTTATCCCTACTTTGAGGACTGTATGTTCGTCATTCTTTCAAAACCAACGTTTCTAGGCCCATGGATTGGAAGAAAACGGCCAATTCCATAGCCATCGCGTCCACCAGATATTACTTGGGATATTACTTTCTTTTGATGTGGTTCTGTAATAGATATCGTCTAGATATGCGATACAAGATATGCGGACTTCAGGCGTAGTGCCATTGTCAAGATTGATGAGGCTTTTCCACAGCGAACATGGCAAGAAATCGATTACCGTCTCGATGTACATCGTGTGACTAAAGGTCCCCTTATAGAGTTCTATTAAATAAAGTAAAATCATTTCTTGCAAAAAGTTATTGAAATAAAAAAGTTGTAGTTATATTATCTGAACAACTACTTTTGTAATAGATTATTTTAATTATTATAAGATCAATATTTCATTGACAATTGAATTACTTCTGTTTCTTTTTAAGCAAAGTATGTTTGACAAATTTTCCAATCTTTTCAAAAATAGCCTAAGAAATAAAGCTTATGACAAAATTGTTGCGTAAAAACGTGAGCTTCCCACACATCAATAAATAACAACTATAAGAACTCATTGTCAGAGCATTTCAAATGGATCATTAAGAATAACCAAGTGTTTCTGGTCATTGGTGCCAAATTCCTGATTCAGCAGAAACCGGAAGAGGATACTCGTAAAATTAGTCTCATTAATCGGATGCTTGAATTAAATGTGCGAAAAAACCTACTGCTTGTTTTGTAAGTATAATCCATTATTCATGTGCACCGATCACTATAATTTGAACTGATTCCTTTTTTAATTCAAAAATTGGCATACAAAAAACAACTACACAAATCATGAATAAACAATTATCACATCATTCCTGAAGCAAAAGCTTGCACATAATTCCATTATCTAACTGAAACTAAACCAACATCACATTGAATAATGATTATAGTTCTCCCCAACTAGCAAGTGTCTAACGCAATCGCCTTAAAAAAAAATCTTGGCAGTGGTAGCCTCAGGCGTGGCTCTCGTGTACCTTGCCCTGGTACCATTGAATGACCCTGGTCTTTGGCACTCTCAGGGATCTTATGATTATAGCGATTTTTAAGAATAAAATCCTAAGATTGTTCCTACATTGCTGATATGATTCACTAGCCTTTACAACCTCTGCAGAAATAACCATAATTAATGAAATAAAAATGAAAACATATCAGTATATAACAATGTTTTCCTTAATTGCTTCTATAGAAGCCATGACAAACCGGCTTTGTAACAGGATATTAAGTGAATTTCTCCTGTTTCAGGCCACTAAAATGTATAGTAGAACCTTCAATTAATGAAAGTTTGGAGGAAAATACGAAGATGCACAGTTATGGATAGTTAAACCTTGATAATTCGTTTTAATTGATTCATTGGGAAAAAGTTTACTCCTTTTCCCCTTAAACTAACTCTGTTGTGAAACACACTAATTTCGGACTATTTGGAAATGAAAATTAAGAACAAAACTGTTACCACACTAATTAGGAGAAATATAATTACAGACAGCATACGTTTTATCTGAAGGTTTAGGAATAATGTTGCGATAGCTATGTACGGAAAGTAATTATATATCAGCCTGGTTGTCTGTGAACGGATTCGATCTTGCGGTTTCTTTTAGATTCAGAAGTGGTTGCTTCTAACTCAAGTTAAATTTTCGTTGAACACTTTTTTTTTGTTGTAAACCACATCCGATCATAAGTCAAAATGCCCTTGACCTCTGAAATTTCATTCTATGACTAGCACCTTTATCACCTGTGGGTAAAATTAAACGGAGAAATTTGGAATGTTATTTAATTTTTCAGGCTATGTAGTTTCCGGTAGCTTCTCGCGATACCTTATGCATCATGCGACGAGTCGTGCTCGTCTCGTATACTCTTATGAAGAATCGGCGATATACCCCCTAGGGCTGCATGAGACCTATCAACGATACATCGATTGAGGTACATCACGCTTATGCATGTAGGACGTAGATGCTGAGGGGGGGGGGGGGGAGGCACAGGTCCTAGAACCCTACTTGAGACCCTCCAACCTTGTATATTCGAAATCCTTGCATATATATATATATATATATATATATATATATATATATATATTATATATATTATATATATATATATATATATATATATATATATATATATATATATATATATATATATTATATATATATATATATATATATATATATATATATATATAATATATATATATATATATATATATATATATATATATATATATATATATATATATATATATATATATATATATATATATATATATATATATATATATATATGTGTGTGTGTGTGTGTGTGTGTGTGTATTAACGACATTATTAAAAAATAACAACTGCACAAATTTAAACAGGGTTAAAAAACCGGATGAGGTGGCAATGCGGGCCTAAATACAAGCACCTGCAAATCGATGCTGATGATGGTTCAAAACATACCTAATACCAGTTGCACCAGAACCAACCAACAAATGCATCAAACCAACAAGTTAGTTTTTATTTCGATAAGGCGTTGCAAACATAGGCCATACTTGCAATGCTGATATAACAAATATTATTTAGATTCAAATCACTTTCTCCACTCAGTGGATCCAGACGCAATAAGTGAATAAAGTTTCGCGAGACTGCACCTAATGTACCTAATTTATTCTGATGTTGATGGAGCTCTGATCCAAGGCCGTACCCAGGATTTTTTTTCGGAGGGGATTTTACTAAAAAAAAATTTCTGGGGGAGGGGGGATTTACACAAAAAAACGCATACAAAATTTGTTTATGTCCATTTTTGTTACGTTTTTACGAGTCAGACAAACATTTCGTGGGGGGAGGTTAACCCCCCCCCCCCCTGGATACGGCCTTGCTCAGATCATCAGCTAATTCAGGAACCATTAGCTTTGTCACTACTGACTAGAGGTCGGTATTGTCGCATATATTCCTGACCAAAGGCGATTGGGGGGGGGGGGGGAATCTTTCATAGTGTCTATTGAAGGGGCAGGCACTGTTCACCTCATTTTCAAGAGACTACCTTAAAAGATTGTTGTACAAATAGCAGGTGTAGCCTAATCTTAGTTTCGCATTGCATATTCAAATTTCACTAATTGAGTAATATTTTCTCGATGTATAGGTGATAGATTTGTCTTTCGTATAATTACCATAATAATAAAATATATGTCATGAAGAACGCTTTATATTTATACCATTTTTTTCAATTTAGTACAATTAAAAAAAAAAAATACTTGATTTTCCAGGTGGAAAACAAACGGTTTTTAGAATAAATACATTTGTGACGATCAATTTTGTTTCTGTTTTTGGGAAACGCATGTTTCCGGCTTTACTTTTCTTGTTAATTCATTTTCAATGTGCATAGTTGAAAGTGTTGAAGGAGGTATGGGCCCTCTGAAATATGTGCTAAACGTGTATTAATTTCAAAATCCACATTGGAATATTAGTCTCAGGTTTGTAAGCAACGAGTTCAGATTTCCTTTCTGAAATATGTACTTAATACATTTTAATTTAGGAAGTCATATTGCGACCTTAAATATTTTTAACTACTAACATTTAATCTTTATGGTTCTTTCCTCAAATAACACCCGAGTGATCAGGATTCGAAAAGGGTACCGTACGGTATATGTATATGTAGAAATTGGGGGGAGGTGGTTGAAATGGACAAGTTGACGAGATATAAAAGGTAACAGGTAGCCCTTTGATTTTTTCCGTTCTTAAGAATAACTCCAAAACAGAGAATGCGATTAAATGATCCCTCTCCTCACTTTGTAAAAAAAAACAGAACAAAGATATACAGGACCATCTTTCAGCCTGACTTCTTTGGTTCTACGATGCGTGTCATTCTTCTGCTTGATTTGACGAAGCGAATGCGGTCATGTGAGCTATAAAGAAATGAAAAAAAAAGATATAAAAAAATTATATGTTGGCTGAATATTAACAAAGACTTGAATTATATTGTAGATGTTGAAAGCAAGTAATTAATAAATTGAATTGTCAAATGTATGTTTGATGGAAAATTGACCAAGAACAACACCCGCTAAAAAAAAGCAGGTCTGATAGAAGAACCAGTTCTTAAATTCGATATGCTGTCGTGCGTTCTCGTGATAATAAAATGACACAAAAGAAAAAATCAAGATAATCTTCTGACAACGCTGAAGGTAATTACATGAGATAATAGCTCATGATTCAAGACATAGACTTAATATAGGATATATCCTACTAGTATTTTGGTTGCTTAAAGTAGTCATTTCTTGGCTTTATATTAGTTAGGCCTACATAGATCAGGCTCAGACCCAATTGAAATCTCCAGACAAACGTATTTAGCCGTTTATGAGCGACACTCAGGTCCTATTTGCCAATTGAAAGATCAGGTCCCAATTGAAATCTCCAGACAAACGTATTTAGCCGTTTATGAGCGACACTCAGGTCCTATATGATACATTTTTGCTGTGCCTTTTAGTGCGAAAAAAAAAGAAAAAGGTAAAGTTATGAAGAAGGCGATGAAAACTAAAACTTATTATTCAAACAAAATCCTCTAAGAAATTAAACTAGGTCTACTTTAGGGTCTTGTTTTGTTTTGTTTGTTATATATTTGTATGTTTAGGATTCGCCCCAAAACTAATAATCTTAATTAATTTTTTTCCATTTTTTTAGAAAATTTTAGGGTAGGCCTACATTAGTTTTTCCCTAAACCTTTGAAATAGCACCCTGCACGAAGTTACATCGCTTGGAGTCATCGCAAATAAAGTATAATGTCAGTATAATGCAAATACAATAGAAATCATTTTAAAACCATTAAAGGAATTGGCTATAAAAATGAGAGAAACATATTCAGTAAAAATGTTACTTAAAATTCCAAACTTTTCCAAAAAATCGAAGAAAATTTTCATAAAAAAAATCTGTTTCTCTGTAGTTCGAAAATTTAGTGGTGAACTAAGTGGTAGTACGTAAAATTTTTTTTTGTGTGTTAATTAATTAAGGGGGTGCGTCCTCCTAAACGGCATCCTACACTTTTTTGTATCGCATGGAAAGTCTTTGTAAACATAATTGGCTATATAAATCGAAAGAGATATAAAATTCACTAAAAACCTGCCCCGAAACACTTAAGAATTCGCTAAGAACAGGAAAGTGCTTCATAATAATTCACATTCTTTCAGATTTAAATTTTAGAGCCTCGAATTTCTTTTACTATTAATCGACTTTACTGATTTTTTTTTTTCAGTTGAGTATTAAATTTTGTTTCAGAACTAGTCAGTATACAATGCTAGGTGTATTCACCCCTCCCCTAGCAAAAATTCCCCCCAAATGCAAAATTGAGCAGCCAAAAAGAAGGTAAGACAGATAAAAATGATGAAAAAAAGAAAGAATTTTGGAATATTTATCTTATATTCCAAAATACAGGCAGAATGTATGGTATAGAACATCCTGTAGTATTTATGTTCACGTTTTTATTTGAATTAATTCTTTTTTCGTGTTTTGGGGGGTCGAATTATCATAGCAGGGCTAAATAAAGGTTAAATAAAATAATTTGATAATAATAAATCAGTGACAACTGTCGAAGAGTTGCCTTTTGATTAAAGTATGAGGAAAGTATCTCTCGTACTTACGAGGCTGGGACTCAGAAGTACGGGTAATTACTTTCCATGGACTTGTTCTGGTACAGATTAGAGGCATCACTAGCCAATTTTTTTCTGGAGGGAGGGGGGGGGGGTGGATTTTAACAGCTGGCTGGTCATATTTACCGACTGATTTAGGTGATATTGTTGTTAAAACTACTTTTAAAAAGAGCAACCAATAAACACGCATCCGTGATTTTTTTTTTCTGGAAAAAAAAGCGGGATTCCACATTTTTAGGAGCTTGAAATCTCCATATAAGAGTTTTCTAATATGCTGAATATAATGGTGGGATTTTAATTACGATCGCTTGCCTTATTTGGGGTTGTTTTCCCCGTCTTTTTCAAAATCACGCACACTTTCAGGCTCGTGCCGTTCAATGTGTAACATTAAATCTAATGAACTTTATATGAATGGAATCAGCATAAAAAGCCAATTTTGTTCATGTATTAATTTGTTCACAAAATTTAATTTTTTTACGGTTTTGTTACTAATGGTCCGAGTCGCTCCTTACTTACAGTTCGTTATTAGGAACTGTTCGATTCTACACCATATATTCTACGTGTATTTAGGAATATAGGTGGAATTTACGTAATCCTTTGTTTTCTCCATTCTTTTTATTTGTGTTAATTTTCTTTTGCTGCTCAATTTTACATGTGGGGAGAATTTTCCATGTAGAAATTGTCACGGGGGAATTTCCAGGGGGAATACGCCGGATTCATTGTACAAGGGAGCTGGCAATCGTAGCGAGCGAAGTGAGTAGATGGAGTAAAAATGAGTCATATGAGTTCTTATTCAAGAAGACCAAAAGGCTCGAGTGCTACTCGATCGAAGACAGCTATTTCCAGGAGCTGGAAGCTCGAGCTCCAATAGAGCGAAGTAGGGGCCCATTGTGAGGGCCTAAGGCCCAAACCGCTTGCCTTAGAGGGGAAGCGAGTGTTTTTTACATCACGATTTTTCTCATTTGTACACATAATTTTCCCCTGGAACAAGTTTATATGTATAAAGAAGGTCCAAACGAAGTGTAATGTTCCCCCGAACATCAGCAGTTCGGGGGAAAATACCCGAACTGCTAATGCTGAGTAATGCAGGAAAAGGGAAGCCAAAGGATACTGTGACGGCTAATTGTTCAAACAAAGTCCGGTCTTCCGTGCGCTGGCCGGAGGTCCGAGTTCTCAAGTAAAGTGATATTCAATGTACAGGGGCTAAATTACCGAGGGATGCGAATTCCATTTTTGATGAAAAAAAAACCTGAGCTGCTGATCGTAGTTAGTGAAGGGAAACGACAAAAAGCTCGCAGCATGGGGTTTTCCTAGTCAAAGCGGCCGGGGAAGTTGTCCCTTTGGTTCGTTAAATCTGAAATAAAAAAAGCTAATTCCTTAACCCGTTATTTCAAACAACGGCCCCAACCTGTCACGCGGGTACCCCTGGGGGTATTTTTTGAGTTAATCGAGGTTGCACAAAAAACATATTGAGCTTAAACTCGAGTTATCTATGCCAATCGAACTTCATTTATTCTATACTAACATCATTTTCATAAAAGCATGGTCACTATGTATATTTCTGTCCTCAATTTTTTCTGTTTAGTTTTGCTTTTCATTTTTACTAAACCGTGGAAACGCCCAGTCGAAAAATAGGATTAAAAGTCGTATTGTACTGAAGTTTTCCCAGTGGTGTACGTCAGAACCTATAGTGAAAAAAATGAAAAGAAATTAGGATCTGTTGATCTAAAATCTAAGAATTCAAGTTTGCAATTTTTTTTATTAATGTATTCATCTTCCCTTTTAGTGGTTTCACAGGATTACGACGTTGATGTAAACAAGGAGTATGTCATTCGGGGCAATAGCGCTATTGTAAAGTGTTTATACCCTTCTTTCATAGCTGAGTTTCTTGTGGTTGACAAATGGATTTCTGAAACAGAAACAGAACTCCGAGAGGTTTATCTTTCGTCAACTAACTACGGTAGCGTACACATTACTGGCTTATTCTTTCCTAGCAAGACTACCTTTTTTCACGCAACCTCTAACCATGAATTTGTTTCAGCTAAATAAACGACGAGATCGTAAATTAGACATATATATATATATATATATATATATATATATATATATATTATATATATATATATATATATATATATATATATATATATATATATATATATATATATATATATATATATATAATATATATATATATATATATATATATATATATATATATATATATATATATATATTATTATTATTAATTCTAATGACAGTTTTTACCCGTCATAATTTTGCCTTGTATTTCTAGTTGTAAACCAGGATTTTGAAGTGGATGTAAATAAAGAGCATGTTATTCGTGGAAACGCAGGAATCTTCAAATGTAATATTCCTTCATTTGTCGCCGATTTTGTGACTGTAGATTCGTGGTTGTCGGATATCGGTGAAGTATTTATTCATCAAAATGGAAGCTTTGGTAATCATAATTAACGTCCTTCTCCCCCTATTTCGTCATTGCTATTTTTAGTCTTCCCTTTCTAGCTGTAATGCAGGAATATCAATCCGATGTGGCCGTGGAGCATGTCATTCTTGGCAATTCAGCAATAATTAAGTGTATGATACCTTCTTTTGTTGCTGATTTTGTATCAGTGGACGGATGGCAGACTGACGTTGACGAACATTTTAAATATCAAAATAAGTTGGGTAAATTGCTTAATAGATTGTTTTATAGACCTTGGGCCTTATCTTACCATTTATTTGAAGTCTTGATAGGTGGATCAAATTTCAAGAAGACTGTTGACTATTGCTTAAAAGAAATGTTTCTATCCTCTGTGCCAGATGTTAGCAGTGAACAGTGAGACATTTGTGATTGCTTGACATTCAACGTGATTTCTAACGCGATATCATTCTTGTCGATGAGTTTCAAGGAGGAAAGCTTTTTATCCGTGTAAATTATTAACTAAGTGATCAAGAGTGTTTTGTTCATTGTTGACAACACAAATTAGCTGCTATGTAGACTTGAGAAAAAATTACATATTTTTTATATGTATAGGCTAGGTTTCCTTTGATTATGAATATTTTATAAGATTGTCGTTAATTCCACCTTCCTCTGGCTTGTGAAAGTCCGACTTATCACTTCGACTGTATGGGTGAAAACTGTTATGTTTGCGAGGGGACTGGAGCTAGTAGTTTTGGTTTTATCCATATTCTACCAGATCAAAAATTGATGTTTGTATATCCTGTTTTTGTATGGATTACCCGCATCATAACATCGAAAGTTAAAGTCTACTAAACATGCTTGGTTTTTGAAGCATTGGACCTCTTTGTTTTATATTCACTAATGATGTCCGGTACCAGCATTATCTTCTGGATCTGAACCTGTCTAAAGGTTGCAGGGTATGTGTGACGCTTCTAAAAGTAATGTATATCCTGTTTGTTTTCTTTATCTTTATGAGCTGACAAGAGAATAAAGGGTAAAGAACAAAATTTACGATATGATTTTTCTAGTACGGCTTATACTTCCTTGTGATGTATTAAGTCCAAGAAAAAATAAACAGTAGTAAGAATTGCGTTGTAAGAAGCATTGAATCTAAAAAGACGTTACTGAAACATCGCAAATTAGGTACATCCACGTTTTGTTTACAAGTAGGCCATGTTGTTTAAGATTATCTCATTGGTAATTCCTTTCAGTTGCAGATCCTACTTTTGAATTTACAGTTTTTGAAGGTCTGAAATATTATGCAAATTAGTCTTGACTTGTAATGGACGCCTGCATTTCAAGACAAATTAAAAGTTCTCACGGTCTTCTTTGGATTCATTTTGTACATTAAAATTAGTTTTTTGGTTTTATTTTAAGCTGTTTTGCACTCTCAGTCACGAGTATCTTTTTTAGTGGTGAAGCAACTCTATCAAGCCGATGTTGGAATAGAGTATATCATACGAGGAAATGCAGCCATTCTAAAATGTAGCTACCCAAGTTTCGTCGCTGACTTTATCATTGTCGAATCGTGGCAAACGGACGAGGGCGATGTCTTCGTACCGAATGAGGGCGGATATGGTAGGACAAAGTTATATTCCAACCAAGTATCTCAATATCTTTACCGAAACTCGGTTTCTCTACTTATTTAGTATGCTAGAATATAGTATTCTAGGGCAGGTGACCCAGTGTTTGTGCAAAAGAGTTAAAACAGGAGTTGCGAAAATATATGGTATTGTGCGTCTTGACTCAAGTAAATTCAAAAGTAGTTTCTTATGTGTTCTTTTTTACTCTGCGTTGAGGGTAAATGCGACTTTTTCCAACTTTCTACCAATAAGGACATGTTTTCTTTCCTCCATAATTCTTTGAAATTCATTTATGGTTTTTGTGGCTAGCAGGTTTTGCATTGGTCTTTTTAATCTTTTACCGTCTGATTGGATTGAAATACTTGTTGATTATGACTAGGGTGGGCTGTTGTATCTACTTCGGTCGGTGATTCTTTGTTCTTTTTACCGATGTTGTTAATTCCTTGGTAGTCCTGGTGACAAGTATATATTTTTCAAGTTGCCTTTTACGTTGGCACCATTGGCTCTTAGCAGTGGATTTCCTCTTTGAAAGTAGGCTTGATCTGTTTTGTTGGCCTAATATGTTTTTTTTCCGTCTTGCGATCTTTAGTGTATGGAGTTATCTGCTGCTGAAACGGATAAAATACTGTCCTGGAAGAATAGTCGGTATGGGAAGGCTGTTAGCAATTATTTTGTATCTGACTCACGTGCCCAATGACACATTCTTTATCACCGTTGAACAAAAATCAAGGGAGGAAAAACCACCACTAGTATATTCTGATCATGAGATCTAAAGAAAATCAAGATATTAAAACCATATTAAAATAAGATTAATTGTTTTAAATTTTTTAGCTGTGGAACAATCATACATAATCGAAGTGAATAACGAGCATGTCATTAGAGGCAATGCGGCCATATTGAAGTGTGTTATTCCGTCTTTTGTGGCAGATTTTTTAGCTGTTAAGACGTGGTCGATTGAAGGCGCTCTTATAGAAGAGATATCAATTGGCTCTTTTGACTTTGGTAAAGTTAAAAACTATTTCATATTGTATTTGCTGTCTAGAAATTCGTCGTTGTCGGTTTTTAAGGTATTTGTTCTTTTTCCAGTTGTGGCTCAAGAATACTCCGCTGAGGTGATGGCAGAGCATGTGATACGAGGAAATGCAGCGATTCTTAAATGTTTTATTCCGTCTTTTGTCTCGGACTTCGTTGGTGTTGAATCGTGGGTTGCAGATGATGGATATACGTACTTTCCATCAAATGATTTCGGTAAAAATCATCATTGCTGTTGATTATCTCCCCTGCGTAAAAAAGCAGATATTTCAGTTTTTTACAAAAATCATACTCTTCATCAATTTGCAAGAATCAGTGCAGAGCTGCTGATAAGTCATCCAAACAGGCTTCTCACTACCCACCGTTCTTACTCGAAGCATTCCTTTTTTTATTATTAAGACCAGATAGTAGCATATTCTAGTTGTTAATAGAAGATAATTGTCTTTCAGTTGTTTCACAAGACTATCATACTGAAGCTGGCAATGAATTTGTAATACGTGGAAACTCTGCGATAATTAAGTGTCAAATTCCCAGCTTTATGTCTGAACTCGTTGAAGTAGAGAACTGGATTGATAGTGATGGAAACCTTTATATCCATTCATCTTCAGTGCACGGTAATAAAGACAATTATTTCAGTTTTGAAGAGAGTTCTTTATTTAAAGAACATTATAAAGAAATTATTGCATATTTATGCGGATGCCAATTTCCATTTTTTTTTCTTTTTATTTTAGCGGTATCTCAAGACTACGAAACTGAGACCCACAACGAGTACGTGATAAGAGGTAACGCTGCCCTATTGAAGTGTGGGATCCCCAGCTACATTGCCGATTTTATTGATGTGGAATCGTGGCATGATAGTGATGGAATGGTTTATAGATATTCGACATTAGAAAATGGTATGGGACGATACAAAATAAATTTGTTCTTGTTACTTTCACATTTGAAACTGAATTGTTAGAATATGTGCTAGTTTCAAGTTATTGAAATTCCAACAATAGTGATCTTTTCTTTTAGTGGTTTCCCAAGATTATCTGGTGCGAGTAATTGACGAAGTCGTGTTGATTGGAAATGCTGCTATTCTTAAATGCTTGTTTCCAAGCTATGCTGGAGATTTCATCGTTGTACAATCGTGGGAGGATTCAGACGGATTCTTATACAAGATTGATGACAATAACGGTAATTTTACATGATGACGTAGATAACAAGCAGTACCGTGAAAGTGTTTCTGTGATACAATTTTGTTGTGGATGTTGCGTATTTAACATGAATGCTACAAGAAGGAATAGTTATGTGTATTCAAGCGTCTTCTGTGAATTATGTTATGAAAAAATAATGTATCAATCTTGTTGCAAGTTATGAGATATATTCAGTCTCACTCGTTCTTGTATCCTATTAAAGAAGAATTTGACTTGTATCCTATCAAAGAAGAATTGGCTTGGATGAATATTCTTGAATGCCATTTTTGAAGCCGCACTAATTGGATCAATATTCGATTGAATTATAAAAAGCTCAAGAAAATATCTGTTTTTTATGTTTTTCCTGTGATATATTTTGTTTCCTTTGCCTTTCATTGGAATTTGTGTTGTTTAAAGTGAAAGATCACAGTTTCAACTGTGATCATGATGTTCAGTGTATTAAGTGGTGATAAAGTTCTAAGAGAAAAATGCTGAAACCTTCTAGATTCTGGGATATTCAGTTCATTTTCTGCTGAGATTATCAAGACCTACTTGTTGTTCCTGTATTCTACATTCAACGGTTTCTACTCACCCTATTTTGCTTGCAATTCGTAGATTGATGTTAAAAATTTAAGCCCATTTTAAGGACAGCTATTTTAAAACCTATTGTGCAATCACAGGCACATAGGGGAAATACTATGCGAATAAAACAAAGGATACTGGTTATCTATGTCAGGCATAGGGGAAACAATTTAAGTATAAAATAATCCCGAATTTGATTCTCCTAAGGTGGCTGGTAAGCTGGCATTGCTGTTCGAAGAGCTGTACATGTCTACTCGTTCGAAATTTAAACCTTTCCATGGGCTTTTATAATTTAGCGTCGGTTGATTGTTAGTATGGACAGGGTTGCACCTACCGTTGTAACCATGGTAGGGGCGATAGAGGACTAGTATCTTTTGTTCGATTTTTAAAACTACGTTCTTTGATATTAAAGTAGGTTTTTCTTTTAAAGTTTTCTTCCCCTCCCAAATATTCTCCCTCCAAAGGAAATGATTCTATATGTTTCGGACTATGCTCGTTCGCCCATCCTAAAGATCTATTGCTCCTTACAAAACCGATCTTTTGAGTCAAATCTTGTTCAATTTTTGGGTTTCTAGTTTTTACAGGGCTGTTGATACATGAAAGTGTAGGGGGGGGGGATTTTTTCAATGCGCTAAACGAAGAGAAACGGCAATTTGCTTGTGAACCAAGGAAACAGATTTTGTGTTTCATTTGGGAAAATACTCAGTCAAGGGCTGCAAAATCGAAATGACTGACTTGGACTCTGTTTACCTTTTATAGAAGCGGGAGCTCACAAATTGAAACAACAATATTCTGGAAATTGATTTATGCAGGATCTACTGTGAAAGAATTTAGACGTCTTCGGGTTACTGTTTTATCGGAGTATTCCCTTTATAATGGAGTAGGTCACTTTATAGAAATTCATTCAGAGCTGATAATAGTGGCATTATTTGGCTTCATTATTTTTAAGGTTTTACTTAGAGGAAGAATAGGCAATATATAGAATGTACTAGTTCTGTTATGGAGATAATTTACCTGCACATCTCCCTTTTTAATTTGATAGTCATTGCGGTATCAACTTTTTTAGTCGTTTATCAGCCGTTCGAAGTGAGAGTCTATGACGAATTTGTTATTCGTGGAAATCCAGTCATTTTAAAGTGCAACTTCCCAAGTTATGTTTCTGAATTTTTAATTGTGGAAGGATGGTCTTCAAGTGACGGAGAAGAATTGCAGTTTTCAGATTTTCCCGGTACCGTATGCTTTAAATTTGAACTCTAACCTTGGCATTATACATTTAGCTATTGCCTGTTGGTTAGTTAAAATCATGCTGAGAAACCTCTTAGGTGGATGTTTTTTTTTCTTATACATTGGCAGTTAGATAGCAAATTCTAGACTTTACGACTTCTTTTCTACCACAGCCGTTCTTCCGTTAAATAGTCTTTTAATTGGTCAATAGCGATCATAGAAAAGAAGAAAACTTTGTAAGGTAACCATAAGAAGAACAGAAGATTATTCTACCCAAAACCCTGATATAGCTGTAGCCTATTAGTATTCTGAAGAATTATGTATCAGTCTTTACATTCTCATGAGCTCCCCCCCTCTTTTTCCTTAAGTTTCTTCAATATATTTAAATTACTTATGCTGCATTAAAGCACTGTCATAGCCTAGTATGAAAATTCCTAATGCAGAATTCTGTACTAGCATTTGCCTTTATCATGAGCCCCTTTTTTTTTCTTTTCTTACAGTAGGCTATCCAGAAACAAAGATCGTTTGAATGCAGTGGCACCCTATGTCTGAGATGAGTATTTGCTCCCTAAGTGCCCTAATAGAAGCTGAAAAAGATTACTAGTTATTGACAAACTTGGGTTCGGGATTACGCACTGTACTAGCGAAAAAAAAAAAAACACTTTAAGTATTTAGTAATTATCTATACTCTTTCTTTTTTCCAATTGTTGACAAAAAATTTAAAGGCGGGTGCCATTACATTTGCAAAGCGTGGCCTGATAAAGTTGGTTTCTTTTTTTTTTAATTCTGCCTTGCTAGCTTCGTTGCATTAAACATATTTTTAAACTTAGCATTCTCATTTCAGTTTTTGAGTAAAAAAAAAAAAAAAAAAAAAAGAAAAAAAAACAAACAAAAAAAACGACAATTTAGATTTCAAAACACAGTCGGGACAGTTCCTATAACTGGATGTCACACAGTTCTTAGTAACGAACTGCAAGTAAAAGAGTGACCCGTTTCAATGGTAACCAAAACACAAAAGCAAACAATCTAGTAACTGCATATACATCAGAACAAATCTCCTTTTTATGGTGATTTCTGAGCATTTTAAATCATTAAGTTTGAAGTTACCGTTCAAAATTTATTAGCAGAAGCATAATTTCTGAAAAGGGAGAAACCCCCCAAAAGATTGGGGATTTTGGTGAAAATTACCAAAATAGGACAAAAAACTATTAAATTCTGCATATGCTGCAACCGATGAGCACATGTTTCAAGTTCCAGTCTTCAAAAATAAAAATATCGTATTTTTCCCGAGAATACATGTTAATTTGTTTTGTTTGGAAGGGGGGGGGGGTCAGAGGTAACCACATCGAACCGGTGACCATAAAAATATAGAAAAAGGACTGTTTTGAACCGAGATTAAAATCTGTAGTGCTATTTTTAAATAACAAAACAGATCGCGTCACAATACAGTGGTTTTTGTGCTGTTTTGTGGTACAAAACAATAAACTTGGCCCAAAAATTGACTAAATAAAATCGAGTGAACATTCTAAAATAACCAATCGCTTTAAAACTATCAAAACTTGCTTCTGCACCCTCCCAGATTCAGAGGTCTTAACGTCGCCTGATGGTGCGTTCATCCCTCAAGATCAATGAATTCATTGCAATGTAAACGATTGTTATTGATAATTATTTTTAAAAGTTCAATTTCATTGAATTAATTCATTTGAAGCTTTACGTAATGTTTCATTGCGCACCAACTATTGGGGGAAGGTTAGAGGATTTTTGCGTGGTTAGGGGGAGCCTATGCCACAAATGTAAATTTGTTTAAGGCTCCAGTCATTAGACTGTCAGTAAAAGGCCTTTGAGATAAATATAGAGGTGTTGGGGGGGGGGCAGAGACATTACCCAATAGTCTCTTTTCGTTCTGAAGAATATATTTGAACTATGCCAACAATATTGGTGCTATCGACTTACATTTCCTCTCTATTTGCATTATATTGTAAGTGTAGAGTGGGGAGTTATACCCTAAAATTAAGATTTATCCACAAAACTACCTTGTAACTGTGTGAAAGCTATGACCTTTAAGTATAATTGGTATTTTGTTTCCCAAGAAACATCATTTTCTCATGGATGGGGGGGGGGGTGACCCTCTTAGAAATATTTTAAAGGTTGTACTTTTAGCGATCATTATACATCTTATTGCTGTTAAAATTTTTGGCTGGAAAATTGAAGCAGGGTTTAAAGGGTTTACACCCCTCCTTCCTCTTTCAAGAGAGTACTGTATCAGACGTTTTGCTGAAACGAACCGTAAAGAATACGTAAGTTTTTCCTTCTGCAAATACCAATTTTTGCGGGAATATGGCCCAAATATTATCAATTAAAATCCGTGTGCACCGTGACACACTCATCCCAAAACACGGGCTACATTCCATAAAATGGAACCGTTATTATAAAATGTTTATTATTTAGTATAACTAACGGTTACAGGATGTTCCATGGTTGCGTGCCAGCTATTAAGGCTGTTTTTTTTAGAGGATTGCGTGTGTTGTGGGGGGGCGTACATAGAGTCTTAAGTTTTAACGTCGTCATGCTCATTGGTTTTTTATCCGTTGAGAAACATTCATTCTGCGGGCTTTGCGAATATTGAAGCTTCAGAAAACAATTTTATAAGTTGCGTTTCCTCAAGATTGACGTTCTACATTTCTTCCTAAGACCAAGATAATAGAAATACTTTCAGCTGATATTTAGCTATGTTAGGTAATTCTCGGTTTGAGATTAAATATTTCTTGGGCTTGTTTTCATTAAGAAAATTGTTTCAAGTTAGATTTTTTTTTTACTTCAAATTCAAGTGGTTTGTTACCACTATCATGGTATACTCAGTCAAGAAACTTCAGATGGGTAGATCAGGACATTTTTCATCGGCGCCCGATTGTTGGAAAAAAGTTCAGGTGGAGTTATATCCACATGCTGGGATGTTTTAGTGCGCTTTTCGTAGTATTTTTGGATGAGTCCTCAGACGCTTCTTGACTTCAAATTTGTCATTCAGCTTTCTGTTTTTCCATGTTCGTATGTATGGCTTTTACCAAAAAAGAAACTAATTTATTCCATCATTATGCAATCATAAAAACTAGTGACACCAGAAACACTAGCAGTTGCTGTTTTCCGATGACTCATACTTTTTGAAACTCTGCTTTAGAGCTAGAGACGTACAGTTTTGAATCTCTTGTCTGGAGTAGCAATCTATTAAAGCACGACATATCGATCTCAACTTGATGTATGAACTGCATTGGGAACTGAAATGTTAGGAAATTCCTTCCCCTGAAATTTATTGAAAGTTTTCCATTCTTATACTCTCCCATAAAACATGTTAAACGGCAAGGAAAAATGAGGATTACAATAACAATTGAAATGTGTGTATGCACTGGTTATGGAATTTATAGACATACCTGACATACCTACCCACTTACGGACATCCATATACACAGAATATTCTTTCTGGGGATATTTGAAGGTGCTTGAATTTGAAAAAAAATATATACGAAATTGTGTGATAAAATGGGGGACATTCAAACAATGTAGAGGGGAAGTCCTCGGTCCGAAGCCCTTCCCGGGGTTCCTGCGGACACTATTACCATTGAAAGTTGTAGAAATCACCCAAGGCTAACCTGAAGGGTATCCCCGGAACAAATATGACCATAAAAGTTTTGACCATAAAATATTTTGATGTTGGTTTTATCCTCTCTTCTTCTGGAAGAAATATTCTGATATGTCTCATCAAATTTTGAATATCACGTTTGTGATTGAGGCATAATTATGAAGGAATACTTTAGTTGTTTAACCCTTTTTTAGTTTAATGTCCCACAATTAAGCGAAAGTTTCATACGGATAACTATTGCGAGCTGAAATTAATAAAAGCTAGTTTAAATTAAAAAAAATTAGTAATAAGATATTTGACCGTAGTTTGTTTGTTAACTTCAATACTTAGTACCTCAAAAGTTAATTTTGTATATATTTCACTTTGAAACTAAGTCATACATAAAATACAGGTAATGTCTAGCCCATAGTCAGAGCTGTTAAGGTCAGGGCAAAGCCGGGTCCTTCGGGGAAAAACTTCAATAAGTCTTTTGGGTAGAATGATATAACAGTGAATGTTTTATTGTATTATTACCTCTCAATGCTCTCTGACGTAAGAATGTCCGTCACCCTAAACTTGTATCAACACCTCCGGCATTGAGCTATTGTTTTAGTGAACCTCTTTAGTTCTGTGTTTTGCTCAATTCAGTCCTTAAATGAACGTAACCTTTTCTCATGTTAGTGATATGTAGATAGCTCTAATCAAACACAACCTATGTTCCATTTGCTCATTTACCGCCTGATTGTTAACCACATTAACTGAGGACCGGTGCAAGCATTTCAAACTTTCAGTTCTCTTAGAGGTCTTTGTGCGTCATTTTTATGGAACAGCTCCTTTCATATGTCCATTAGAAAGGGCTCCTTGTAATCCGATTTTTGATAAAAAAAAATATTTATTTCTTGTTACGTTTTCCTTAAGTATTTTGGATATTCCTTTTTGTAAGATTGCCGAGCTCGAATGGAAGCCTCCCCTTTGTTGTTGATTTTGGATGATCTTCGCTTGATCATACAGGAAAAGAAAGAGCAAAATCTCATTTCTCTCTTGGAAGTGAGCCGAGGAAAGAGTATTTATTTGGAGAATCTGGTAACAGCCGCCTATTGGGAATGATTTGTCAATTCCGGTATATAAGTGCGTGTTAAGCCGTCTCACCATTATCTTCAGATACGGTTGGGAACGTAAAAGTTTCCAAAAAATTGTAGACTAATTTCTAGACGTCAAGAATGAAGGAAATAATAGAACTTACTGATAACTGGCTACTTTTTTTTTAGGGGGGAAGGGTGCTGTTTCTGCCTTCAAGAAACCAGGAGTAATTACTTGATTCTTTTGTTTTATTTTTCGTGCTTTTTCTTGTCCAAGCCGTGAAAAGAGAGAAAAAATACCGGAAAGCGAGAAAGATACTCTTATTAGTCTATAAGTTATCCACTGACTGGATTTATTATCCCTGGCTGATACACCTTGTGGGGTCTATGGGATTTGAAAGGCTTTAGTGTGGATCACAGCGAGGAACGAATTTTACAATTTTGTAAAAGTTTCTATTAATGTCATCTGTTGCAACGCAAAGGGATATCTCCTGCTTTTCCGGTGTTTTTACTACTTCCGTTAGGCTCTTAACCCCTCGTCGGTTTTCAATCGCTCCCTTTCCTTTGAATTTTTTCCGGGACTTGGTAGGTTTATTAAACATATTTTCCAATACTAATCTCGAGTTTGCTACAAACTTTCCGTCAATGACATCTGACAGACGCATGGGGCTTTAAAATTCTTCCTTCAATTCGGTCGGTATGGTTCTCAGCCATCTGGTTCATAATTGTATTCAAATGACTTAGTCCAGTTTTTACCCACGTGTCTCCTGCCTTTTCGCATTTTGGCTGAGAAGGAACGATGCAAAGCAGCAGGACCAAATTTCGCATCTGGAGTGGGAATGTCTCTGATCCCTTTCTAAGTATGCTCCAAATCCTTACCTAAATCGTATATTTATGAATTTTGCATTACTGTGCTCTTTCATGTGTAATATTTTTATTTTCAAATGGCATCATCTTTGTACCAGAAACAGCTCAAGACCACACAAACTAGAACTTACATTGGGGAAGGCACATTGTCGGGCACCGTTAATTCCACAAAAAGACCAAAATAGACGTTTCACATAAAATACACAAGTGATAGGAATAATCTGGAGATTTGAGATTATTTCACTAACCCGTTATAAATCGTGTACGTTACACTGTAATCCTACCACCTGTTAACGAGAACTAAAAAATTTAAGTGTATGTCTTATCTGTCTTTCGACTAGTATGGAATACCAATTTAATGTTGTTAGAGATTGATGCAGCAAATAGCTTAGACCCAGCGGAATTGGTCGCTAAAATTCCTTTCAGCGTAGGATTTGTTTTTCATGGAAAGTAGCGTTTTT
>CM051262.1:40719440-40819440 GCA_027921565.1 Artemia sinica | reverse complement strand
TCCACATTCTTTAACTTCTAGTAGAAGTAGACTGTGACATTCAAGAAAAACCTGAAGTTTTTATTGAAAAAGTTAAAAGTTATGCTAAATAGAAAGTTTTAATTTGACGTAACTGCTGTAAAAGGATTAGCTTGTAGGAAAGTAGTGTACTTAATTTATCAGCATTTCGATATTATTTTTGGTTTTATGTTTTTATTATTTCATCATTTTCTGCAATGGTAAATTTTTGGGTAAATTATAGAGAACGCTATTATTGTTGCTGATGAATTTTTGTTTCAACTATAAAAGAAATGTTTCACAGTAAAACTAATTTAATTGTTTATTACATATTTTTACACCTTCGTAATCAAATGTCGATGGCTAAGACCGTACAGTGCCAATTCAATAAGATCAATGTCAATTTCAACTTAATATAATTATATAATTTAATTTAATAAACATTCATTTGCTTTGAAAGTACATTCGAATCCATGATGCTAGCTTATAGTCAACCTTTAAGTTTATTTTGTTATAGGCCTCTCAAAATCAAATTATATTTAAAAAAGATCTCGCCAGTTAATGTTTTTATGTATAATACATTTAAGTTCAAGTATGTTGAAAACAAAATAAGATTAAAGGCAATTTAAATCCTTAAATCGTAGTTTGATTTTCAAAGACCTTAGTTAATTTCCATAGCTACGCATTTTTAATATTGTTCATTTGTTATTTAGACAGTAAATACTTGGTGCTGCCTTCGGGTGAATTGCACATTCGTGATGTTACCCCAGAAGATGGATTTAAGACTTTTCGCTGCAGAACGAAACATAAATTGACTGGGGAGACAAAGTTAAGTGCAACTGCTGGAAGACTAGTTATTACTGGTAAGTTATTTTGTAGCCTAAAATAATACCTACTTTATTAAACAAAACATATTCAAGATGTAATGTATTCAGTCTTAAAACAAGGAAAATGAGAAGCTAAATAACATCGCTCGATTCCTTCAACAAAGTGCTTAGCCAATTAAATGTTGAAAACCTAGAAATTTTACGATACAGTAAATTTTGAAACGGATAATGATAATAGATCCGACTATTGCGTAGATATCTTTATAATAAAGACTTGTTGATAAAGCAGAAAAAATCACTTTGTAATTTGTTTGACGATTGGTTGTAATGGTGAAAAGTGAAATTGCACGAATAAAATCATCAATAGATAACCGTTCAAATGGGGATAAGTCCATTTATTATACAGTGAATTCAGATACAAAAGTTTGGATATTTCGACCATATGCATTTCTGCTGACGACGATCGCTGTACATGTGATCGAAATATCCAGACTTTTGTATCTGAATTCACTGTATAATAAATGGAAACGTTCAATCCCCATTTTATTGTTTATTTGTTCGTCATAAAAAGGCAGTGTGGTCTTAGGAAAAATACCTAATTTGAGGTATGACGTCGAAAATACTAAAAAAATCTTGTTGTCGAATAGGTTATATAGTCTGGTTTGGTTGTTATAACCCTTTCAGTTAACTTGCAATAATAAAGCAAAAGAAAAATTCAAAACACTGCTAGAAAAGCATATATATTTTTTTTAATTGCTTTCCCACTTAAAATATTCTTTCTATAATAGAACTGTCTTAATAATTGTAACAGTCTTTAATAGTATCATGCAATATTTAATCATGAATTAGTAAGCCGGTCTGATGGATGACTTCAGTAAAATGGTCTTGCAAAAATTAGTACGTCTAGAAAGACAGTTTTTAAGAAAAGAAGTGTAACATAATAGTAGTTCTAATGTAAAGATTAATAAAAGTAATAAACATTTTGTTGTACGAACGATCTTTCTACGAACAATCTTTCAGATTTTAACCCTTAACAGAGGTTATTTGCGTTTTATCGACAGAAACCAGCGAAATATAATTGAAATATTTTTCCTCTTGATGGTAAATGTAACTAAAATAAATCGAGTTGATAATTTTAAAACATGTACACGGGAAATCATAATTCCCAATTTTCCTAATCTTTATTTTCAACTTAACAAACTAAAAAAAATCAGCATTCATTGTCACTGTCCTGAAAAGAGGTTGAGCTTAGATAAAAAGCAAGTTTTTTTTTCAAGAAGGCAGCCTGAGTCCTGTGAAAACTCCAATTTAATAAAACTTTAAAAACAAAAAGATTAATTTTAACACAAATACTAATATCAACAAGAATCCAATAAAGATGCTCTGAAAAACTACACAATTTCGAAGTTTTCAAAAATTTTACAAAATACATACTATCCAACTATCAGACATAGACATACTATCATATTATCATGCAGCGCTTGATACTTTAAATTGTCTCTGACCTTGATACTTTAAATCTAATAGCGGTAAGCTTATCTGAATAATAGCATTGAATATTGGGTAAAATTTGGGGCCTCAAAACTGTAAATACACAAGTTAATTATATTCAAAATAAAGAAAATCATGTGCCAAACATTAGCACATGACGTTAATTTTATTAGGTTTGAAATTATATCTTCTATAGGCTTCTGGTTAAAAATTTATTTTTATGTTTGTCCTATCTGCTGGTTTGTATGTATAGTTTTTACGGGGTTTTCCCTGTTATATTGAAATATAAATTGCTAAGCTAGTCTAGTTGACACCTTTTAAGATTAGGAGGAATGATTCCTATACAAAAACAAATAATAATATAGCAGAAAAAGTTTTGAAATTGAAATGGCCTACAACTTCTCTCTTTTTCTAATTTTTACCTAATCTTCTCTATGAAAATGAGCTGACAGCTCTCTCTCCCCCCCCCCACTCCACTATATTGGACTTATGTGCAGATATGGCCCAGGATAAATAAAAAGTTTGACAGATGGTAAATAACCTGAGCTTGACAACACAGTATTACAATTTGGATTTAAAACTTTTATTCACGGAAAGTTTACTTTGCTTTGATCAGATTGAAAGTAATATTTTTGTACGTTCCTAATTAAAAGTTAATTAGAATTTCTGAAAAATAAATTTTCTGCCTCTTTTTTTGCGTCTTTTTGCTTATAGCTTGAACGATTGGGTTTGATCTTTCAAAAATGATTAATCCTTTGTTCAAATTCTTTTATTGTGTTGGCTTCGACTTTTCAACGAAACTGAAGATATCTTAGAGAAAAAGATGTTTATTACTTTAACATAGTTGCTTTTTCGCACATTCCGTATAGGACCAGGCTCAGAACAAAACTTTTGAAGCATTGGAAAACAAGTCAGTATTGAGTCATAAAAATACAAGAAAATAAATCTTTGTTAAAGCCTTGTGTATTTTAAAATCTCAGCTTCCTAAAAAGCCTCCTTACTTGCGTATATTAAAGACCATCTGCTATTTGGTTATTACTGCTTTTTGTTTATTTTTAGAATGATCCATTTTATTTATTTTATCCCTTGTTGTCCATGTTTTGACACTACCTTATAGTTGCACGTATATTTTCATTTCAGACTCTATAGGCTAAATAGGCTACATATATTTAAATCAGTGCTGCACATATTTCGCTGGTCATGGTCCTCTTGAATCTGATGAAAAATAGTTTTGCCCCCCCCCCCCTTAATTATTCACGTTGTTACGAGTTTCATTTGACCGTACTGTTGCCATTGATGCATTTAGTTTCTAAATAAATTTCGTCAAGCTATCCGTAAGAAAATACCTTGCGTCTAAGGGGGATGTGAACCAATTTTTTCCTTTATTATGGCAGCGCTGATTAAAGCGCAACCTATTATTTTCCTCACATTTTTCAGGATCAGTCATAAACTTTTATTTATTTCAGAGCGATAATGACTTTCATCAGTGCATCAACTTCAATAAACTATATATTATAATATATAGTGTATTATTGTTATTACTATCATTATCGTGATCAGCTTTATGTAGCCTAGGACCAAAAAAAATGGAGGGCAACTAGGCCCCCTCCCACGCTCATTTTTTTCCCAAAGTCACCCGATCAAAATTTTGAGATAGCCATTTTGTTCAGCATGGTCGAAAATATGATAAATATGTCTTTTAGGATGACTTAATCCCTCGAAGCCCCCAGGGGGAGGGCTGAAAAGTTATGAACTTTACTCAATGTTAACATATAGTATTGGTTATGGGAAGTATACAGACTTTTTCAGAGGAGATTTTTTCTGGTAGGTGGGGGAAGGAGAGGGTCGGGGGCTATATGGAAGGATCTTTCCATGAAGGAAGTTTTCATGGGGGAAGGGAAATTGCCATGAAGGGGGCGCCGGACTTGCCAGCATTATTTATTGGTTATTGGGAAGTATACAACCATTTTCAGGAAGGATTTTTCTGGAGGGGGGGGGGGGCTAGAGGAGGGGATTACTCTGGAGAATATTTCCGTGGAGGATGTTTCTTTGGGGTAAGGGACATTTCTATGAAGGGGGCGCCGGATTTCCAAGCATTATTTAAGAAAACGATCAGAAAGTTAAATAAAAAAAACTAAGTTTTTTTCAACTGAAATGTAAGAAGGAATATTAGAACTTAAAACGAACAGAAATTATAACGTAGTGTGAGGGGGTTCTCCCCAAGTCAATACCTCGCTCTTTACGCTACAGTTTTTTTTTAGTGCTTTCAAAAGAGCTATCTATTCTAATTAAACGGCCTTGTGATTCAGGGGTTTGTGAATCAAAATTTTTTTTAACTTTTAACGTAAAGAGCGTGGTATTGACTAAGGGGAGAACCCCTTCATATAAGTAATAACATATACGTAATAAAAAAAAAACAAGCGATACGGCTCAATAGTAATCGAAACTTTTAAAAACGGAATTTTGATGTCAATAAATGTATCAAAAGAATGTGTTTATAATGCTGATCCTAAATATATAAATTTTATTAAGTTTAGTATTACTCATCAAAGGCTACGAGCCTGAGAAAATTTACTCGATTTTTTAAAGAGGGGGGATAACGATAAGAGAAGGAATTTTTGAAAAAAATCCGTATGGGATCCTGGAATGTCGAAGAAAAGTTCTTCTGAAGTTTGGGAAGTTCCTTGTAGTTTTTTAGAAGAAAAATGAAAGAATTTGATTTCTAGCCTGCTCAATAGTATAGACAAAAGGGAACCGAAACTATCCTAACTCCGAAAGTAAACTTTTAGAGGTAATTTAATGTTGAGGTCCTGTATAGCATAGAATTATCTCTTCAAGACTTGAGATCGAAAATTATGTATTCTAGATTTCTATGAAATAACACTGGAAAGGTGATTCTTGAAATCCCAAGTTCTGTTTTTTTTTTTTTTCAAATATATTTACAGTTTTGATTGAATTATCGTAAATTTTGTCTATTGTAACAAGTCGAGCTTTCATCTGACTTATGTGGGAGAAGAGGGGGGGGGTCTGGAATTTGGTACTTTTTATATCTACCAAACGTCTAGGATTGGTGTAATAGTTGGAGCTAGTATACTAGATATTTCAACTAAAAACCCGACCCGTCAAGTATGGAGGTGGGAAAGGGGGGTCTTAAATTCTCGTCATCGTCACTAGAATAGGTTGTAGAATCTCAACAAAACTTGGTGAGAAGCAAGAATGGACAAAATCTCCTAGTATTATCCCTTTTGGGTGTGTTTCTGACCTTTGCAAGGGAAGGGAAGGAGATCGTTTCTCCATTCTTGTCATCATAACGTCATCAGAACGTATTACGGGTTTAAATTGACTTAAAATACTAGAGGGTGTACTGCTTTTGCTTTCGAGAATCCAGAGCAGATCCTTTCTACCTAGGTATAGGGCAGGGGATTGGAGATTTTGATAATCAAAGCATGTACCAGAATGGATTTTAAACAAAATGTAGTGGAGAGTGAGACATTGTTTCCACGTTCTAGCCTTAAGGGAGAAAATATGTTCCAACGGTAGGATGGGGTGTGATCCGAAATTATTGTCATCAGAACATCTAGCGGAAGAGCTTCTTCAATCTCAACCGAACTTGATTTGGTACCAGCTGAAGGTCCTACTTTATATTAGTAGTTTATCGATAAATATGACGTCAGTAGGAGGAGATGGAGGCGTCTAAACTATCCTTATTGCAATAGACTTCCTACCTAAGGGTTGTTGGATTTGAGCCCAAGGGATACTTTGAGCCAAAAGGAGCTTAACCAAAATTAGTTAGAAGTCGTAGTTAACTTCCTAGTTATACATTTTTTGAGTCTCTGATTGATTCAACCCTTTTCTTTACTATCTTATTTTGGTCTTGGGTGATTGAAAACATATTAAGTCCTTTAAGTCGTCTTAGCCCGGGCTGATCGAGAATATTCCAACCGATAACTCATTTAGTGCTGGCAGGTCGAAGATAGTTCTAGCACTCATTTCGGTATCTCATTTTGGTCTGTGATGATCGAAAACATTTTAAGTCTGGTTAGCCTTTTGGTTTGCACTGGTTCAAAATACTTCAAGGTCGGTAATTCCTTTTGGTTTGGGCTGTTTATTTCCTTCCATGTAAGTTTCGAGCCCATAGGATATCAAAAATTCGATAAGGTATTTAACTCTTTTTGGCTGATTCACTTCCTGAGACCAAGCTTTATAGTCAAGCCAAACCCCTGGATTACAGGAAATTTTTGACCTAAAACCTTTTGGTCGCCACTTGGATGGGAAGCCAAAGGAGGATGTGTACAGCCTACTCCCAGGTTAAAAATTATTGTATGATTCTGATTAAAATAAGATGCAATATGCCCACCTTTTCTCTTAAAGTGTACCTAGGGAAATTATACAGTTTGAATAATTGTTAGCCCTTGCCGTTGGGGCTGAATAGATCGCATTGTCCCTGGATGTGTACTTATTGAAACTTCCATCTATTCTGAGCCAAATGAATAGCTCAAAATTTTTATTTGATACAATGGAGGATATAGGGGGTATCGGGAGCCAAATGGGGTGGTGAAGGTTAAGAGGGGTTACGTATCCAATCTGACTCGCGGGGCTGCATGGACCCTGTCTCTCCAGTATGGGTAATATTTTGTTATTTACTTTTGATCATTCTGAGTAATATAACGTCCTTAAAATTTTAATCCGACGAAATGGGGGGGGGGGGGATGCCCACAGACAAGCTAGAACTTCCAGTGTCCGATCAAATAAGTCCTCTTCTAATTTTCTACGGCCACCTTTTCTATAAGAAGTGACTAGGGAAAAATAGATGAGATATATTGCTCTTTGCTTAGTCAGCGCTAGTATGTTTTAATTTCTTTAATTTTTTTCTTTAATTTGTAGCTTTAATTTCTCTATTTCTCTTTTTGACCAGTAAGAAACTCAGTTACAATGAGCTTATTGAAGTTGATGCGCTGATGTAAGTCATTGTTTGAATTTATTTTCTTGTATATTGTTTGTAATAAAAAGGAAAAGAAAGATTATCAATATAACAGCTACAAATGTTTTTGTGTTTCATTTTTTTCGTTCCCTTTTTATGTTTTTACTAAATTCTTTAATTAAGTGTTCATGACTCATCTTGTTAAAAACTTGTGTGCTGATAGATAAGGGTACCCTGCTTCCGAAGCAAACTGATATTTTATAGTACTTGTTGTAAAATAGTTTAAACATACTTTTATAGAAACCGTTGCCAGTACCAAACCTCGATTGCCAACTACAGATAAAGTCCATTCACTTGAAATTAGGGGCGGCATAGGTTTTTCCCTTTTATGCTTGGCTCAAGGTCAACCTGTTCCTGCTTTCAGGTAGGTCCAGGTTTTCAGTTAGGCATTTAACATTCATCCTTTGAAGCTAATTTGCGGCTGAAATTTTTGTTCTGTATTTAAAGCTGAAACTTTAACGGCTGAATATATTTTTCCAAGGAAATGCCAGTTCAAAACCAAGTCAAGAGAAAAACCCATTAATATTAGTGAAGACGAGTATTAGTATGCAGTTCAGTGTGTATTTGACTATCAAAAGAGATATTGCAAGTTTTTTTGCTTATAAAATCATGCCTGAGACAGGAGAAATAGGGAAACCTCCTCTATGTATCGTCCAACGACTCGCTCAAGAAAAATTTTGGGTCTTGAATTTAATTTTTTTTTAAAGTCTTAGATCCAACCTTTAAATCCTCCTTAAATGCGTGAACTGTTCAGTATGACTTACTTGCTTAACAATATCATCTTTGTTTCTTTTCTGCTTGGAAACTGTAGACTATTTTTACACTTTTCAGTTGAACTGTTGAAGATATCTTGAACATGTTTAAAACATGCAGCCTCCCAGGATTCATTGTTGCCAACAATTTTTCTCAATTCTTGCATCGAAACTATCCCAGTCAATCAATTTTTCAATACAGAAAACCGTCTAGTAATAGGCCAATACGTTCCTCTTGAACTGCCTGTTTACTCGAAAAGGAAGTTGAGTGCCAATTAGAGAGGTGGGAAACAGCTTTTAAGAAAATGAAATTGATTCGTAGCTTTCCAGCGCATAGCGTAATACAAAATGACAATAAGGCAATTTTCAAGGGATGGAGTAATGCCTTCATGCCATGTGGCTTCAGGGGATGTACAAGGTTTTTCATTTTTTTTTTTTTTGGGGGGGGGGGAGGGGAACTAAGGGAAAATGCCTTATGTGTAATAATTTAATGCATAAAATTTTACAAAGTCACACTTAGAGACAAGGAGGATTAGAAAAAGTTTTCCCCCAAGATTGGTCTGAAGGATCATCCTCAAAAAACCAAAATATTCAACATTCCTTAAAAGTTTCAACTTATTGCGATTAGCTCTTTCTGAAACATTCCACAAATCTTCTATTCCGATTATATGAAAAGAACTTTCCGAAAATGAAGTTTTTCAAAGAATAGTAAAGAGTAATTAGAATGAAGATCAGCAGAAATAAATCCTTTAATAATTCAAACTGAAAACGACCGGAAATTCGTTTTAAACATTGACGCATAGTATTTTATACGGTTTTGGTGCGATTTCGAAGTGTTTGTAAACTGATGTCCGACGAAGTCTTTTATAATTGTACAACCTTAAAACCTGTAAGTGATATCGACCACCAACGTAAGCGTTTATAGTTTACAGGGCTTAATGTCGTAATTATCGTCAACCAGCGATGCTTCTTTTGAAAGACTAGTTCACTTTATAGACTAGACCAGGCTATTTAAGTCTGACATGGCTGATAAGAGACTTTATCCTTGAAGTAGCAAAGACATCAAACTAAAAACATTCTTGCTCCCTCTTCCCCCATGGACAAATCTTAGGTCTAGTGGAAACAGCGATTTTTTAAGATTTTTCTGTCGGCTGTTACAAAATTAGGAAGTTTTAGTATAGTACCATATTTTGTCAATTTTGTCATGTTGAACAATAAAAATAAATAAGCGAAACCTGACTCCCATAGTCCACTACACCCTCAAAGATAAGAAACATCATCTGAAGCTGTTCAGTGCCATGTTTTAAGATTCTTTGGCTAAATTTTCACCCGTCTTTTGTTTCTTTAAATTTGGTGCTCACTACTACCAAAAACTATCTAACTATATGTGGATGTCTTTTACATTGAAAATTCAATTTCTGATTTTTTCAAATTTTTAAAGATACATTTGGTTGTTTGGCGGTATTGGTTGTTTGGCGGTATTGGTTGTTTGCTTATCTTGGTACTTAAAAACGGTTTCTTTTAATTTATCTGCTGTCTACAGATATCTTATTCTTTGTTGATGTTGCCAAGTCAATTGAGTATGTTCTCGGAGAGCCTTGAAGGATGTGGAGAGTGAGCTTTTTAGTATTCTTATTCTTACAGAACCGATTAGCAACACAGCTCCACGAGTTTCAAAGGCGGCTAAGCTTCAAGCTCTTGAAAACGTTGCCAGATCTGTCACGGTTCTTCTCTGCGAAGGTCAAGCCTTTCCGGCTCCTATCTTCCGGTAAGTCCGTCGAGGAGACAGGATACCGGCAAGGCATTTTTTCTTTTCATTTCTTTTCGATTTGTATTCTGATAGAAATTTGATCTTCGTTTCGTCAAATCCCTGAACGAAGTGTGTACAATAAAACTATAACTATCTTGGTGTCTCGAAAGCGGTGTTGCTACATGGTTAGCTTTGCTCTAGCTTCAGATGTTCCTTCACATTTTCAAGTTTTGTTGAATCTGAATCAATTAAGGTGTATGAATTTTTGCCAAAAAAAATTCAGGATCATGTATATTATATTATACGGCATCTTCGATGAATTCTCTTAAACGCATCCTTGCTTGTTATTCATGTTTAAAACCTGTATTGACTTCTATCGACGACATCCTCTGAATTTTCCAAAGGATCACGTTAGAGTAATTTGAAGTCTGTCGCAGGCAATCGTTTCCAATGCTTTGCGATTGTCAGGATTTTCCCGTTTCTATTTTTCAGGAAGTCTACGCAATGACAATTCTTGCTTCTCTTTGGTGTCCCAGGACTTTGTTTGAGATACCTGTTATTTTAGCTTTTTCCTTTCAGTGGACAAAACAAGTGTCATAATTCCACTTCAAGAATACCTTTGAGATGAAATTGATTTAAGGCTAGTGTGAAGTTTGTAAATTGCAGTCAAATGCTATTATAGTTGACCAAATTAGTAAATTCTCATCCTTTCTTAGTAGGATATGGAGTGAATAGAGGGTAATAAGTAGAATAACTCCGATAATTGTCGGGTTTATTGAATGGATTCATTCTACTTTTGGAAGGGAGACCCCCCTTTGCTTCGTACTTTATGCTTGCCTCCTTAATTTGTGAAATAAAAACCGTTGAAAGTTGGAGGACGTTTGTATCGAATAAATTTTCCTCTTGGTTACAGAACCGTTGTCAAAATCCTCCCCGAAGATGCAAAAAACTTCCAAGTACGAAGGATTTGAAGCAGTTCGAGGACAATCGTTTGTAATTCGCTGTGAAAGTCAGGCATATCCTCCACCGATTTTTCGGTAAGTCAACGTGAAATTCAATATGAAAAAAAAGAGGAATAAAAGAATTAATTGTTCTGAGCCTGTTTATTTGCATTAAGCCTTCCTCTGTGGATTTCATCCTTTTACCCAATTTCGGAAGCAACGTCTTGGGTTTTCAAGGCAGAGAATTGGGAAACTGGAAAAGTTATGAAATTTTACAATTTCATGTGACCTAAATCCAAAAATTCAAAGTAATATGCCGTTGTATTGTTCGTGTGACAGCAGTATTACAGCATTATTATCAAGATGAGAACCGCTAGATACTCTTGAGGTTTTTCCTGAGGAATCTGTTGAGGTTATATTCTTATCAGTTTTCTATTATATGAATATCTTTTTATCTTTCATGATTAGTATTACTACCATCGATATTTTGGGTAATTTTGCTTTAATAACCAAGTTTTGAATAATCTTTGAAAAAACAATTATTTCTACTGGAGGAGCAATGGGACTAGTAGGCTTAGGGCCGGCTAGGCATTATGCCTACCAATAAAATATTGTCGTTTTACTCAATTTATTGTAATAACAACTAGATAAAATTAAATCCTCTGCTGATTGTTTCTTCTGTTCACCGTTCCTTTCATGGGTTTAACTTTGAATTCTTGGTTCCAGAGCCTATCGGTAAAACTTCTCCTAAAATACCCAAAGGCCTTGATTTCAACGTCGTCAAAGTAACAAATGGCGTATCATATGTGCTTCTTTGTGAAGGTCAGGCTAGCCCTCCCCCTATTTTCAGGTAAGGGTGTTGAAATTTATATGCTAATTGAATAGGCTTTTGAGCTCTCAGAAAAAACGGCTGGTTGACAATTTTTAAGTGTCCATGATGATTTTTGGGCAGTATAATTTGTCCACTTTTCTGGTTGAATTTTGTCAAGACTGCACATAATCAAGATTTGTATTTACCTTTCAAATCTGATTCGATTATGTTTTTACAATTGCCTTTTCTTGGATAATTTTTTCAATTCTTGGTTTCAGAACCTATTGGCAAAACTTCTCCTACAGTACCCAAAGTCCTTGAGCTCAGTGGCATGAAAATAAGAAACGGTCAGTCATATGTGCTTCTTTGTGAAGGGCAGGCCAACCCTCCCCCAATTTTCAGGTAAGGGAGTTGGTCTTTGCGTAAAGTTAACATAGGGGAATACATTTTATGTAATATTGTTTTCACCCTTTCCCAGAACTTATCAGTTTATTCCCGTTGAAAACAAAGTCTTTCAACATTTCTTATTGCCATGAAGACTAAGGAACATTAACTCACACATTCAGATTTTTTTATTTTTTTTTTTAAATGGTCCTTTCATGGGTTTCATCTAAACTTCTTGGCGAAATTTTTCCTATGACTCCTGAAGAACTCAAAATCAGGAGTATAGCGGGAAGAAATAGAAAAACCGGCCAACCTCCCCCAGAGATGTAGCTCTGGGAGCTGGTGTTTCTTACTATAAAATATAAGGTTTATGTTTTCCAGGAAAGAAAGAAAATACTCCTCATTACTTCTGGAAATGCCAAAGTTCGTGGGTTAGTGTTCCTCGGCATGAATTTTTACACCAACAAACCTGACAAATTAGAAGTATTTCCTGGACCGGTTGACCTCCGAGAAAAACGGATGATGTGTCATAGTCATGCCAGTAGTGTTTACTTTAAAAAGAGTCATGCACCTATCAATTTTTTGCCACCTCATCTTCGTCATAGCTCGTCTACCCCCAGGTGGCTTTACAACCCTCTATGGAATCGATAAAAATTTTAATTTAGCCATTTTATTCTGAACAATCAAAAACTTCACGGAATTTTTCCTATGGGGATAAGATGGTCCGTGCAGCCCAAGGTCAAGGGGCCCAAATTGTGCAAATAGCCTTTTTTAAAATAATGGGCTCATAGACGCTTATCAGTAGAAAGGAGATATCATAACTTGTTGAAATAAGAATCTAGCAAAGATTTTGGTGAATCTGTGTGTAGGACCCTAAGTCGAATCTTGGGGCCCTAATCCCTTTTCAAATTCATAGATACAGAGAGGTGTCACCACTTACGACGCAATTTTTTTAGGGATTCTTCTGGAATTGGTCTTAAATGATCAGATGATTGTATTCAAGGTACAGAGGCTCATGCCTCTTACCCCCCCCCCATTTCCTGAAGTTTAGTTTGTAGTCTATCAGAGAGGACTACCTGTACTTGTTCTGCCAAGTTTTCGTCTCTTAGAGCTATTGTTAGCCGCTTTTGTTCTTGATTTATGTTGCTGAAAGCTGCTCTAATGATATTCTTGTGCTTATACATTGAACTGATGTAGATGTAAACAGTATAGGGGCACATCCACGAGTTGTAGAATGAAACTACAGATGTTATTGACTAAATTATTAATTGGTTACATTATTGGCAATAGAATGGCGAGTACAGTGCACCTTAGAACAATGCCGTGACTCTGGTCGTTTCATTAGTAATCTGATTAGAACTTCGGAGAGAAGGGAATATTGAAACGTCAATCGACTGTTTTTCGGAATAATTTGCGCAATAATTTTTCTGTTAGTTTTTCTGAATCCTTTAACGCGTAAGTGATATTACGCTCCAGAAACTAAAGGAAGGATATGTGAAGTAAAACTTATGACAAATTATGATTATCCATGGAAAACAAAATAAGCTTTTGTCAGCAACTTTAAATGGCCATATACCCAGGATAAAAGAACGATATATCAACCCTTCATCCCATTGAATGGAAAGAAATAGAAGAAGACAATCCGGGCTAAAATGAAAAACAAAAAAACGGACCGTGATGAAATCCACTACACATGGCATCAGATGTATCTACGTTTGATCTGTTTGTGACGACGGGATAAACTTTTTTACCTTTAGAATGTCACAGGAAAAAGTGGATTTCTCACCATCTTATGTGACGTTCTCTTATCCTGTAATCATATTGAATGTAACCATGTTCATGTTTTTTGTATCTATATGATCTTGATTTATTTACTTCTGCCCCTTTTAACGGGGACTGTGGGAAACATTTAATCAAATGAAATTTCTGTTTGTCCGAGTGGCCCCGCCTTATAAACCTGATTGTCTTTCCAGTGGGGAATTTCAAATCAATTTAATACTATTTAAGGTTATTGAATTATATATTTTTCTCAGAGTAAATTTGCAGTGTGTCTTTGCTAATGTCAATCAATATGTCAATAAGTAATATATCAGCTACAAAGTAATAATTGATTGCAGAACCTGTTGGGAAGTCTTCGCCGAGGAAGTCTTTAGATATTGATATAGTTGTGGTGTCCAAAGATTACAAATCACAGTTCAGTTTGTTTTGTCCTGCGCAGAGTAACCCCGCACCAGCTTTCAGGTAAATATCCTACCTAAACCGTAGGTGAATATCCTACCTAATGTATATTTTCACTATGTTAAACCCATGGGTTGAACGGCTCCAAGTAAAGATCTCAAAATTGAATTGATTGCGCTAGCAGTGTATATGCCGCTCAGTCAACATTATTTTTCTCAGCACACCCCGTTCCTGATTTCAGGTTTGTTTGTTCTATACACATTGTTGTATTTGTCCTGTTAAGTTCCTTTCAAAAATTACGGTTGTTCTGGCGCATTATGGTACCTTAGCTGATTCTCTTCAAATTTCCTATTTGTTGAAGCTTGCCAGTAGCCCATTCAATCCAGTTATTGTAATGTAGGGATTTATTTTTGGAGTTTCATACGTTTGGTATTTCTCAAGTTGTATTTCAGTTGGTAAAAAGGCATATGGACCATATTTGATGGTGTTCCAGTTTTATAAGGTTTATTTTTTCACATCAAGGTTTGCATATATATATATGTATATATATATATATATATATATATATATATAATATATATATATATATATATATATATATATATATATATATATATATATATATATATATATATATATATGCATATATACATATATATATATATATATATATATATATATATATATATATATATATATATATATATAATATATATATATATATATATATATATATATATATATATGCATATATATATATATATATATATATATATATATATATATATATATATATATATATATATATATATATATATATATATATGCATATATATATATATTATATATATATATATATATATATATATATATATATATATATATTATATATATATATATATATATATATATATATATATATATATATATATATATATATATATATATATATATATATATATATATATATATATATATATGTATATATGCATATATATATATATATATATATATATATATATATATATATATATATATATATATATTATATATATATATATATATATATATATTATATATATATGCATATATATATATATATTTATATATGTATATATATATATATGCATATATATATATATTATATATATATATATATATATATATATATATATATATATATATATATATATATATATATATATATATATATATATATATATATATATGCATATATACATATATATATATATATATATATATATATATATATATATATATATATATATATATATATATATCTATATATATATATATATATATATATATATTATATATATATATATATATATATATATATGCATATATATATATATATATATATGCATATATATATATATATATATATATATATATATATGCATATATATATATATATATATATATTATATATATATATATGCATATATATATATATATATATATATATATATATATATATATATATATATATATATATATATATATATATATATATATGCATATATATATATATATATATATATATATATATATATATATATATATATATATATATATATATATGCATATATATATATATATATATATATATATGCATATATATATATATATATATATATATATATATATATATATATATATATATATATATATATATATATATATATATATATATATATATATATATGCATATATATATATATATATATATATATATATATATATATATATATAATTATCTTGAAAGGGATACTCCCCTATTGAAGTATTGCCAATCAAGAAAAACACTTGTAGTGCTTTTTCTGTAGCTCCCTGTTGGTCTAGGATTTTCCTAATTTAAAGGTCTGTTCTCTTTTTCTTTTTACTGGGAGGGGGAAAAGAGCTCATTGCTTTTCCAGATAGAACATTTTAGTTTTTGTTCCTTAGAATCAATCGTTTGTGTAGTGCATTTTTATGATCCTCAAAGTTGTATTTGCATTACATTGGAAGGTGTCTATCACAAAATACCAGAAAAAATGGTTGCGGTAATGTTTTTTTCAGTTGATATGTGACAACTTTTTCAAGTATCCCTAAAACCATCCTAGAATTTTACCGCTAGACCTGGAGCTCGTATCTTTGTACATTTAGGAAATGAGAACTCCTAATTTTTGGATCACTCGAATATTCAGGGATTGGTGCTGTTCTCTCTAAGCTACAGTGAACCAATTGATTAATAAATAGCCTAATGTAACGGCTAAGTCTTGATTTGAATAAATACATCATTGATTGCAGAGCAAGTCGGGAAGTCTTCGCCGAGGAAGCCTTTTGATATTGATATAGCCGCAGTATCCAAGGATTACAAGTCACGCTTCAGTTTGTTTTGTCCAGCTCAGGGTAGTCCTCCACCATTTTTCAGGTAAATTCCTACTAAGAACATTTCTTGTATTGTGACTAACTTTCCAGAACCTGTGGGTCGAACTGCACCAAGAAAGGATGCACAAATTGATTCAATCGCTCTTTCAATGCAAAAAGCCGCAGAGTTTACTTTATTGTGTCCAGCGCAGTCATTCCCTGCTCCTGCTTTCAGGTTTGTTTGTTATGTATATTCCTGAATTTGTTCTTGTTGGCTTCTTAATCCTCACCAGCAAAATGTGTTTATCTATTTGATTATTTTTACTGGTGTAAAAATATTTGGGCAAATGGGGTTTACGGAGAAAAAATGCTCATTTTATGAAAAAGATTTAGAAGTGAACTTTGCTACAGCTCATTTGAAGGGAGGATTACTTATAAAAACAGTTGTATTTACTCGCAGAAAAGCAATTATACTATGGATTTTGTTTTTATGTTGTGGACGCACATGTCAAGGGTTGCTCTTAGACGATGCAAATCTTTTGTGAGACAGAGTAATGTTCTTGGATTAATTGTCAGTCATTTATGCAATAACAGTCTGGTCCAATTCTATGGGTCCAATTGATCCCATTCCACTAGTTTAAGGTTTAAACAAGAACGACTATAATTTAGTGTAAGAACTCGTATGGTTTTGCGTATAACACCATATTTGGGATAACCAGCTAGTTTTCTTCTCTGTGTCATAATTACACTATAAAAAGTTTTCTACCACCTCAAACTTTTTTTTGACTATTTTTTAAGTTTGACAATAAGGATTATAGAAGTATGGAATCTTCCTGTAGCTTAGTATGAGATGTTTTTCATCATATAGGTTTGGTGCTGACGGTTACTGAACAACCATATTTTTTCAATAATAATAGTATTTTTCCTCATCTTAGAACCAGTGGGAAGTACGAAACCGCGAATGGCCGGTAGACTTGATTCTAGTACAATAACAGAGTACAGCAGCTCCTCATTTGTGTTGCTTTGTCCTGCTCAGGCAAACCCGCCACCATCATATCGGTAAGTCTTCAAGTTCTGCATTTCCAGCTTGCTATTCCTCAAGCGAAAAAATTATCTCCACTTTTGAAACCTATTTGACTGGTATGACTTTGTTTCTTGCTCTTTTTTCGAGAAAGAATCTTTTGCAATTGTTGCATAGCTAGTGAATTGTTTAGGCTTTGGATATCGTCGTTGGTATTTTCATCAGTTTTAAGGTTTAGTGAAGCCATTTCATGTCATTCAGTTGTATCTAGGGTTTAAACTGAAATATTTTAGGTAGAAAAATATTTCATGAAATCTTACAGTTCTAGATTCACGTGAAGTTTGGTACTGGCTCGGTTTTCATATTTGTATATCTCTTCAGTTGCACTAAAACTTGGCTAAATGAGTTATGTGAGGCTTATTTTCCTAGAGCCTGTTGGAAGTACTCTCCCGAAAATCGCTGGTGATGTCGAATCGAGCACAGTTAAGAAATATAAAGGTACTGCATTTGCTGTAATTTGTCCCGGACAGGCCAGTCCTCCGCCAGTCTACAGGTCGGTTTTTTCTTACACATGTTTTCTATAATTTTTCGTTGTTTTTTTTTTTTTTTGTGTGTGTGTGTGCTAATCTTCGAGTCGATCAATAATAATATTTTGCGTCTACTGCAGGCGTAATACTAAGCGTATCCAGGAGCTCTCTTTCGACTGGGTTTTGACTGGCTCTTGAAACTGGTTTATCGATATGATGAGCACATTTTTGCTATTGAAAAATAAACCATTTACAATCACTCTTGCTCATCTTCTGCCAAGCTTAGCCTCAGGACTTCCCATATTCTGGGCGTACTATTAAATTCCAAAAATCGTTTGCTTTATTCCCATGGTGCACTTATCTTTCTTAAGAAATTGTTCCTTAAGAAAATCTTGCTTAAGTTAAATGTTTGTTATCAAATTTGATTTATTGGCAAGAATTTGGTTATTGACCATTCTAGAGCCAATTACATCTTCGAGACCGAAATTAAACATGGATTCTGAGACAGTTACCAAAACAAAAGCTAGCACGGAATCTTTTGGTCTACTCTGTCCTGGGCAAGCCTACCCGCCTCCAGTTTACAGGTATATCTAGCTGTTATTATTAAAACAAAACCATTGTTAATAAGATTACTTAGGAAGCTATTTTGATTATATAGAGCCAGTTGCCAGTACTCGTCCAAAGATTTCTACTGGTTTTGACTCTGTTACACAAACTCGCAATCGAGCGACGTCTTTTGCTCTTCTATGTTCGGGACAAGCTAGTCCTCCCCCTATATACAGGTAAGCGCTCCATGCTGGATACTTTTTGCAGTACTTTTATTCGTTTCCCTTAGTTTCCGGGTAAAGAACTATTATTTTAGAGCCCGTTGGAAGGACACGACCTAAGCTAGACCATGAAGTAGATGGTGCAAATAAGGTTCGACATTCTACTACCGCCTTCTCTATCCTATGTCCTGCCCAAGGCTCACCGCCTCCAGCCTATCGGTGAGTAAGAGTATGTTATCTTTAAAAAAAGAAAAGAGGGAAGAAACGCTTACTTGCAAGCTTTAATAGTCCTCTATTTCTTTATATCTTTTCTGGAACTTCAATGAGGTAGCCAATAACGTTGTACATCGGTTAGGATAGGTGTATCCTGGTCCAACGCTTAGAGAATTTTTCTTACTTGGCGAAGGAAAGTTGTTGAAAATACAAAAAAAGGTCATTCTTTGGCGGCAATTTCCGAATTTTTCTTTGGGAGTGGTATTTGACCAATTTTAGGGGAAATTTTACCCTCCTTATACCGCCCTATATGCATGTATGCCGATTAGGTATGTCGATAGTAAATTTCTGGTGGTTTTTATCTTCTACCTTTGTCGGTGATAATCAAAATTTTATAACCTTTCCATCTCTAGTATTGTTGGTAAAATAGTTTTTGGTTTTTTCTTTTTATCTTTATTAGTTGTCTTCGCTGAAAGTGTCGTTTTGTAGCCAGCAGAGTGATGAAGGCCCTAAGGCTTTTCGTTCTAAACTTCGCGTGACTTATCTTAAAATCATAACTACAATCTTGAGATAAGCTTTGCTTCTGATTGGGTTAATCGTTTCCTAGTTATCAGTTAGAATGACGTTGCTGTTTCACCTCATTTCCTTTTTTTTCTCATTTTAAACTATTGTGTTGTTCCTCTGTAAAGTCGCACTTTTGTTCTGTTTTCATTCAGTCGTCATATACCCTCGTAATTTAATCCAGCTTGTCTTACTTGTGTTGAAGGGCAACATAACTGTTTTCTTCGTTTGTTTGGTTGTATTGTGACCAGTAATCTGTAGCTTGACAATCGCAAGTGCTGGAAATTTGGAACTTTTTTCCACAATAGGATTATGAAATTGAGAAGAAAGGCTCCTAGGCTGTTCCCGAAATTTCGTTAATTTTCATTTTTTATTTATTTTCTTAGCCTACCAAAAAAAATTAATAAGAATATAAATACTGCAGATATGCCCTTTTACCAACCGTATTTAGCCCTTCAACATGCCCTGAAAGTTTCAACTTAATACCTCTAGCCGTTCTTGAGATTTCGCAAATACGTCGTTATGACAAATTTGAATGCATATAGTATCTTTTGATTTAATTCAACATCTCCAGTAACAATGCCTGAAAGTTATTGCGTATCCCCCCCCCCAGTTTTTCCCGGGATATTACACATACGGCCATTTGACATTCTGGATAAACGTAGATTTTTTTTTATTTAGTATTATACCCCCCTCAACTTTCTCCGAAAAATAAAGTTCCATATCCCATTTTGTTCCTGATACATTTTATCTATGCCATTTTGACAACCTGGGTGCACTTTAACCAATTTGATGCAGTTCAATTGTAGTAGTAGTAGTAGTAATAACAGTAATAATAGTATTAGCCCCGAGAGTTTCAACTTGATACACTCAGTTGTTCCCGAGATATTGCTGATGCACTCTTCTGACAGCCTGTATGCGCATATTGTGTTTTAGTTTAGTTCAAAACCCCCCTAAACATTTTCTGAAAATTTCAGCTTAATACCGTAGCCTTAGTAGTAGTAGTTGTTGTAGTAGCAGTGATAGTAATAATATGCATGTAGTGCCTTTTGGTTAGTTCAACATCCCCCTCCACATGCACTGAAAGTTTCAACATAATGCTCTCAGCTGTTCCTGGGATAGAGCTGATACGTCCTGTAGATAACCTGCGTCCATAGTGCATTTTGATTTAGTTCAACACCCCCCTCAACATTTCCTGAAAGTTTCCTCATAATACCCTTAGTCTCAGTAGCAGTATTAGTAATCGTAGTTATAGTAGTAGGCTTAGTAGTAGCAATTTTGTAGTAATAGTAAGCACTTAGTGCCTTTTGGTTAGTTCAACATCGTCCTTAACATGCCTTGAAAGTTTCAACTAATACCCTGAGCCGGTCCCAGGATATTGCTGACACGCCCTTTTTACAACCTCCATGCACATATTGATTTGATTTAACTCATCGCCCCCCTCATTCCCTGAAAGATTCACCTTAATGCGAATAGCCTTAGTAATAGTAGTAGTTGAAACAGTAGTAGTAGTAGGACTAATTGCAGTAACATGTGGATAGTGCCTTGACACAACATATAATTTTACCCTTTTAACTGCCTATATACACATAGTTTGCTTTATCGAGTTCAACACCCCCTCAACATTTCGTGAGAATTTTGCCATAATGCCCCTACCATTAGTAAAAGTAGTATACTAGCAGTAGAAGTAGTATTAGGAGCCTGTATATATTGCCTTTTGATTAGTTCAACATCCCCCTCAACATGCCCTAAGACTTTCAACTTAATGCTCTAAAAACGTTCCTAAGAAGTTGATGATATGCCCTTTTGACAACCTGTATACGCTTAGTGTGTTGTGATACAGGTCAAAATCCCTCTAAACATTCCCTGAAAGTTTCATTTTAAAGCATTAGCCCTAGAAGTGGTAGTAGTCATAATAGTAGTAGTAGCGGTGGCAATATGCATATCTTGCCCTTTGGAAAGCACGGCATGCCCTGAAAGTTTCAACTTGCTACTGCAGGCCGTTCCTGAGATTTTGGTGTTAATACACCCCTTTGATAACCTGCGTGCACATAGCGTGTTTTTGATTTGGTCCAGCATCTCCCTAAACATTTCCTGAAAGTTTCATCTTAAGGCCTCACTAGTAGTTGTAGTCGTAGTAGTAACAGTAGCTGTTGTAGTAGTAGTAGTAGTTTATAGTATGTACATATAGTACCTTTTAGTTATTTCAATATGCCCTGAAAGTTTCAAGCCGTTTCTGAGAAATTGTTGATACGCCCTTTTGACATCCTGTGTGCACATGGTGTGTTCTGATTTATTTCAACATCTCCCTAGACATTCCCTGGAAGTTTAGCTTTACTACCCATAGTTCAACATCGGCCTCAACATGCCTTGAAAGTATCAGTCTGTTACTCTAGGCCGTTCCTGATATGTTGCTGATACGCGCTTTTGACAATCTGCATGCACATACTGCCTTTTGATTTAGCTCAAAATCCCCCTAACCATTCCTAAAAGTTCCTCCTTAATATCCTTAGCCTTAGTAGTAGCTGTAGCAGCAGTATTAGTAGTAATAGTGACAGCAGTAGACATTCCCTGGAAGTTTAACTTTACTACCCATAGTTCGGCCTCAACATGCCTTGAAAGTATCAGCCTGTTACTCTAGGCCGTTCCTGATATGTTGCTGATACGCGCTTTTGACAATCTGCATCCACATACTGCCTTTTGATGTAGCTCAAAATCCCCCTAACCATTCCTAAAAGTTTCTCCTTAATATCCTTAGCCTTAGTAGTAGCTGCAGCAGCAGTATTAGTAGTAATAGTTGTGGCAGTAGCAGTAGTAGTAGTAGCAGTATGCACTTTGTGACTTCCGGTTAGTTTTGCATCTCACTTAACATACTCTGTAAGTTTCAACTTAATGCTCTAAGCCGTTCCTAAGACATTGCTGATGCACCCTTTGACAACCTGCATGTGCTTAATAATAATAATAATAATTTATTTATTATTATATATAAATATATAATGTGTTTTGATTTAGTTCTACTTCCCCCTCAACATTCCCTGAAATTTTTAGCTTAATACTCTTAGCCTTAGTTGTACTTGTAGCAGAACTAGGTGGTAATAATGGTAGTAGTGGTAGTAGTAGTAGCGTGCAACTATTGGCTCTGGGTCAATTGGATGCCCCCTCATCGTCCTTGAAAGTTTCAATTCAATATCCTAAACTGTTTCTGAGATATGCCCTTTTGATAACCTGCATGTGCATAGTGTGCTTTTGATTAGATCAATACTTCCCTCAACGTTCCCTGAAGGCTTCGCCTCAATACCCTTAACGTTTTTGGATACCAAGGATCAAACTTGCCCCCTTTCTCAATAACAAATACTATATGTAAACAATAGGCAAAGTGCATAACTTACAGCCCTTGCCACAAGGGCTGTGAAGGGATGGGGGTCATGTCATCCCCAGAGGCATAGTTATTAGACTTTCAACTTTTCTGAGCAAAATGGCTATATACAAATTTTGATCGAAGCAAAAAGGGCTGTGAAAGGGGTGGGGGTCTGCTTTCTTTTCAATCACTTTTGACTCTTAAAAAGGAATTTGGAACTTTCAATTTCCAGTCGAATGAGCACCTTCCGAAGTTTCTACGAGATCTCGTTCAGTTTGAAGTGCCATCAAGAACAGCAGAAAGAAATAAATAAACACATAGTGCCCACTTCGCTCTTTACTTGGGAAGCGCTATTGCACTTTAGTAGTAGCCGCAGCAGAAGTTGTAGTGTTAGACGTAATAGTAGTAAGTAGCAGTAGTAGTACTAGTAGCAACGTGCACATTTTGTCTTTGGGTTAATTAAACATCCCTCTCATCGTGCCCTGAAAGTTGCAACTAGTACCCTAAGCCAGTGGTTCTCAAACTTATTTAGACATTGTACCCCTTTTTAGGCACCAAACATTTTAGATACCCCTTTTCAGTTACCGGTACTAAGTAAACTATACCAAAAATCCAAATAAAATTGTCTGTCCTAGAGTTAAAGTTTTTTTTTTTTTTTTTTTTTTTTTTTTTTTTTTTTTTTTTTTTTTTTTTTTTTTTTTTTTTTTTTTTTTTTTTTGGCTGGCAACTTACAACCTAAAAAATTTTGCTTACCCCCCAAGGGGTATGCGTACCACAGTTTGAGAACCACTGCCGTAAGCCATTCCTGAGATATTCCCGGTGGCTAACCTGCATTTGCATACTTGCACTCCCACCAACTTGCCCTGAAACTTTCAACTTATTGCTCTAAGCACTGCGCTAAAGCTTGATTTTTTGTCTCAATTCTTTAAGAAACACTGCTCAAACACAAGACTGTTATGTTTATGTGATAATTATTTTTAAAGAGCTTTGGGACGTTAGCATAAAGAGCGAGGGTTAGGAAGGGGCAGCCCCGCTCATATACGGAATGATTTATGTTCGTCTCAAGTTTTAATTTTGCTCTTTCAGTTGAAAAAAAAGTTTAGCCCTTCTTCCAAGTAGGGAAGTTTAGTCCAAGTAGGGAAATTTAGTTCTATTTACTTTTAGAACCACTAGGGAAGGTGAAACCAAAATCCCCGTCCGACTCCCGGTATAAAGTGATTGATCGCACACGAGGTATTGCATTTGCTGTTTTATGTGAGCTGCAAGGTACTCCACCTCTTTCGTTCAGGTGAGAAAGCATCATAATATTGTTTTCATACGATAAGTGTTATTCTAAAGGCAGGTAGACTCTATCATCAAGTAAAGGGGTACCGTAACGGTAGGCTCAACCATTATCCGCTATGGAGAGTAACCCAAAAAAATATAATATTTCTTTGAGGCTTAGAATGTTCCTCTTCACTGTCGAAGTGAAAGATGTAAATTTATCTTCCTCTTTTTAAATCACTTTACCATCAAGCCATGGCTAATTGGAGAAAAAACAAAGACAGATAGTTTGAGTGACAGGCAAAGCCTTTACACAGGATAAGCCTTTTTCAGGATTGTATAAAAATGACGTCATTTTCACTTGATGATAGATAGTTTATCATCCATCCTTTGGCAGAACTAAGGTAGATAGTCATAGAACTAAGGGATCAACTAAGAACTGGCAGATTTGCGGCTATATTGATGTTCAGTCCCATTTGTTCATATATTGTATTGATCTTCTATGTTATCTGTTTCTTCAATTTTGTCCTCGAGCCCGAGATTCTGATGTCGGCAATATGCCGGGATTCTTTGCTCCGTGTACTTTTATCCAGCTTTTTTTTTATTCTCCTTTTTGCACTAAGCACAGCTGAGTGTTGATTCTCGCCGAAATTTTGGCATTTTTCTTCTTGTTTTCATTGGCTGCAAATTACTTCGATTTCATCGTTGTCTTATATTTTCTCGTTTGGTAACGTCAAAAAGTTATTCACATGTCCGTAGATGCAGTTGTGTCTAATGTTAAAGCTTTCAATGAATATATTATGTTGAGTGGAACAACTACAGTTACCAGTAATATTCATTATATGTCTATTTTTCACTGGCACTAAAATCCTTAAGTAGCGTAATTTCTGAATAGTTATTACTGTGTAATCTATTTGTACAAGCTACATTTTTTTTACTATTTGAGATGAATGACTTTTAGGACATTAGCATAAATCTGACAACCACTTTTGTTAATTATACGAATTTCCCCACCTCGGTATTTCTATATTGGTAACGCTTATTCTTTTATTTATCAAAACAGTTGCTACCCCTAGTTGCAGTTTAATTGAATATGTTCTATCACCTGTCTTCACACTATCCCTCTTTAAAAATGTGCCTTAAAGTCACTGTTTACTTGTATTAGAAGCATTCAGAGCTCAAGTTCCAGTGGATTTCAAATATTCCCTTTTTGAAAATCGTATACACCATGTATTGTGTGCTACTCGTAACAAAAGTGCGCCAAGTGTTTCATGAAGTGTGTCACATTTGCCATGAAGAGTGTCTCACCTATGTTGGAATAAGTAGCACTCTTGGAATGAGTGAAGACATGTGCTCCTGGGGAATAAGAATGACAAACCCCTTGAATGAATGAATCGAATTTGCCCAATATATTTTTGAACCTGAAGTATATGAAAATTTTATTCATCCGAACAAGCAAAATAGAAAATAGAAAGCTAGGGCCCGCCAGTAGAATAGATCTATTGAATTCTATGGCCCCTCCGTACCAAACAGGTTTTTCTGGTAGGTATTCTATTCTACAGGTCATTACATCTTTGCCAAGAGATTTACGCAATTTCTAGTTCAGGGTATATACATGTCTTTTTTTAGTGATAAACCAAAACCAGCATGTCTTGTTTCGCTGTTATGCAATTATTTTTTGTATATATTCAGGTTTCAAATTAGGTTCTTCAACAGTTTTGAATAGTTTATTCAACTTAACACTACTGACATTTTTTGTGAACATTTACATAGAAAATGGATAATTCTAAGCAATTTCTGGTGAGTAAAATTTTCTCATTATTATAATAAAAAGAAATTGTCTTGTCATTAAGTTAAGGAAGAAATTCTTTCCTTACACTGTGTGGTTACCTCTTTTAAAAAGCTTCCTTCATCATTAAATATTAAATGATCTATGTATTTCATTTTTAGTAAATATTCAAAAAAGAGAGGCATGTTCACTTTGATTTTGGTTCATTGTATATGAAAAATTAAAATAGAATGGCAGAAACAACCACTTTGCTAGTGGTTAATCTTTTTGACTACTTAAGACAGACACTAGAACTAAGGGTACTTATGCACTTAGAAGCCTATTGTTTAGGAGTTGAAACCTCTACATAGTTCTCTTATAGGCTGAAATTTACGGTGCGATTTTTATCAAGATTAGTGGGCCTTTTTAGGGACCTTATAGCCCTATTTAATAAATAACATTGTTAACTTAGCTATCCTTTTTATTTGACGGGCCTTATTATCTCATAGGGGATTGACTGAGCCATGTTAATTAACTTTTCCACTTTTTAAATTTCTATTTATGTCTACATTTGATTGAAATCTGATAGTTTAAAGAGAAAAAAGGCTGTTATACCAAAGAGTTTAATAATTTCTGACTAAATTCGACCCCTAGCCTGTAGGACTATGACCCCCCTCCTTCCCCCGGAAGTCGTGACCCAAAGACTGAGAGACGATGTGTTAGGAGTTTGACTTGCGCTTTAGTCAAAGTAATACGTAAATGTCAAAGGGATTAATTCTATTACATTGCTTCGAGAGCAAATGCTTTCATTTAGAAGCCTTACCGTTATCCTAAATATAGAATAAATAAAAAAAAATTATTTAACTGAAAGTAAGGAGCAACATTAAAACTTAAAAGGAACACAAATTATTATGTATTTGAGGGGAGTTACCCCCTCCTGAATACCTCGCTCTTTACGCTAAAGTTTGACTTTTTGTTCTAATTATTTAAGAATGACATCTGGAACACAAGGGGGCCGTTTATTTAGAATAATAACCTTTTTTAAAAGTTCTAAAACAGCTTTTGCGTAAAGAGTGAGGTATTGAGGAGGGGGCAATATCCATGAGCGTAGGGAAGGGGGGGGGGTAGCTTCCCCCCTAGACCTTCAAATTTGCATTAAATATGGCTGAAAAAGCAGATGGTTGGAAAAAGCAGTTTATAAAAGGCCCTCCATCACACTATCAAAACCCCTGATTTTGAAATCAAGATGTTTTTTACACTACTTTAGATGCCTAACATAAACTGAATTATTTTCCAAACCCAAAATGCATTTTTTTTTCATGCTAAATTTTTGCCTTTTTTTTAAAGGAAGAAGATACGTGCTATAATGCCCCTCTGGAAAAGAAAGCGAGATGGAGCGAAGCTGCATTAATGCAAGCCACAAGGCCATCTATTATTAAATACGCTGGTAGAATTACACATGACCTGGACCAGCCAATGGCCGCGAACCTTTTAATACCAGGGTCCTCTGGCGCCAGTGTTAGCTCCACGCAAGCTGGAAGGAAGTTGAAAAGGGAATGGGCTGCTTCACATAATGTCTCAGCCTCATCAGATCAAGATAGGGGGGACACTCCTCTTCAAGCCATACCAGGGACTTCTGATGTGCAGCCAGAACTTGTAAATGTATATATTTTTTTCCTTATATTTTCAAAAATAAGAAAAAATTTTCTCAGGCGCATAGCTTTTGATGAGTAAAACTTAAAATTTGTTTCTAAACTATTTCATTTTCTTTCATTAACCAAATTAGCGGTATATAAAGGAATGTTTATAACGCTGAAATAGCTTATCACGCATTTCTATAAAAAAAAACCTTACCTTGTAACTTCTAACCAAGACGCATTCTAATGCAATAATTCCAATATTCCTTTTAAACAAAAACTAACTATTTGAAAACAGACTTTTCGCTATTTCACAGTTGACAAATCATTTTTAAGCTGCTGTATATTTTGCACTAAGCTCTTAACCATATCCGACGCTTATCAAATTATCCCATCGCTACAGCCTGAATTTTAATCCGCTTTGATAGGTATTATTCAAATTTTAAGTAGGGTTTCATGTAACAGGATGTCTTTTTGCGATAAGAAGGTCTTTTTTAATAATCTCCAATTATGTCTTCACAATGATGTCAAGAAACATTATTTTGGGACAAACTCAATTATTTTCATTGAAAGATGCATTCGAGAAAGAATTTGAGCCTGTTCTATTTGAACAGTGCTTTGAAGTCCGATATCCCAACTCGAAAGGGCATCGATCCTCCTACCTCGAAGGAAGCTCCCGGTTCCCAAGGGTTCTCCAAGGGTTGGGATAATTTGAAAAAAAAAGAAAAAAAAAGATTATTTTACATAAAAAATAAAACTTTTTTTTCTACAGATTAAAGATATAGCACCACCAGCGACACCATTGAGTGATGAAGCAAGTGTATTTACAGAACCCATTCTGTCACCACCAGCAGAGTTCAGGGATGAACCTACACTAGTTCTAGAGAATTTGGAGTGGCATAGGGGGTTCCTTAATGATGTTTTTGGGGAAATGGCTAGCCTGGAGGACTTAACCAGCGATATTGACATGCTTGAGGATCCGGGGTGGGCAGATAGTTTTATGCGTGAACATTTAGGTGATGCTACAAGTGCATCTGAACCGGGTCCTCATAACGAAATTCCAGCAGAGGACAATACAGGCTGGCTCGATCAATTGTCCCCAAACACCTTGGAATATGTACTAGGAGACCTCATGCCACATCCCCCCAATGTGATTGAACAGACTGGGAGTGGTGGTGTTATTGACAATTCCCTGTCACCCTCCTCCACCATTCTACTTAATGGTATAGATAGTAGTAGTAATACAACAGCAGCTCATTTTTCCGGGGACATTTTTAACGATAACTTTACTATTAGTGAATTGAGTCCTGAACAAACAGGGACAGGACATGAAAATAGTGCTATGTCCCCGGAATTGCCTGAATTTTATTTGTTAGAATCTGCTCTAAGTCATTTGCAAACATACAGAGTAGATTTTAGCCTTCCCGAGGAAAACGCTGGCATTATTTTAAATGACCCTGTGAAAGTTCTCCATAGCTATATCGACAGAATTCGAGCACTTATTGAGATTCAGATTCAGAATTGGGGTGGTCGAGGGGGAATTAAAGCATCGGTAAATCAAAAAGTTTACTTACAAAAGGGGACATCCGGGGATATTTTTTATTTTCATTTTTCAACAGGCAACCAGACTTTTTATCCAGGTCTAAACGAATTTGAAGACAACTTTTTCAACTGGGTGAATAAACTAATTTCAACTTTGGATACATTTAATGAGAGGGGTAGTGGGTCCACCATTTTATACATTGAACGCATGGATCTGAATCTCAGTAGATTTAAAAAAAACTTTATTTTAAGGGGGGCGGGTAAAAGAATAAAATGCCACCCAGATTTGTCGGCTACCAAAGGAGTTCAGGGTTTCAATTTTGACACTGGACTGCAATGTTTTAAATATGCGTTTTTAGCAGCAGCCCATAAAACATTGAAAGATGAATCATCAATGAAAAATCTCGACAAACTTGCACGTAACGGTGGAAAAAATTTCCCTAAAGTAAATTTTGATTGTTTAGAGGGAAAGTATCCAGTGTCCTTTAAAGAAATAAGCATATTCGAGAAAGCAAATGAAAATCTTGGGGTGGGGGTGGTTGTTCTCCAGTATGACACTGAATTTGTAGATGGGGGAAAAAACCGAATAAAAAAGGAGTTTTGTATTCAGTGAGGACACCGATGGTGGAAAATGTTAAAAATTTTGTATGAGTTATTTACGAACCTCCCAAAGATGTAAATTCTTATGGCCATTTTTTCCCCGTTACGGCAATAAGTCGACTCCTATCTCAAGGCAAGAACAAAGGAGAATGTTTCTATTGCCCCATGTGCCTTTCCTAGTTTAGATCTGAGCGAACGTTTTCAGATCACATGAACCATTGCAAAATTCATGGAAATCAAAGAATAGAAATGCCGGCAGAAGGCAAAGACACTTTACAATTTAAAAATTTTCAAAATTCTCTTCTGCAATCTGATAAAGTGTCTTTAGATTGTGAAACAAGACTGGTTGAGGTATCAGACCCATCAAAGCCAAATATAGTCAAGGAACACAAACTAGTTGCGTGTTCCTATGCGCACGCCCGTCGCGACTGCAACAATAAAATGCAATTGGAAGAGTTTTTTTTTACTATGGACGAGGAGGGCAGTATGGAAAAGCTATTGATTTCTTTAATAAAAACGGCAAACAAGGCAATTTCACGATTACGTCATACCAATTATCCAATGACATTGTCGGATAAAGAGCAACTGGCGCTGGAAAAGGGGACAATTTGCTGGGTGTGTAGGGGTGCCCTTGCCCCAAAAGACGCGGTTCAGGATCATAATCACCTTATTGACCCCAATTCAACGGGAAAAAGTAACTTTCGTGGGTGGGCTCACAAATCATGTAATTTAAAAATTAAACAACAACTTTTTCTACCTGTTTTTATACATAACTAACTACGATCTAAAGTATGTGCTACCAGCATTGGCATATCTTCAAAGAAATGGAACAGTAGATGATGATGCATGGGTGATAGACAGCTTTACGTACAAAATCATACCTAAATCATCGGAAAAGTTGCTTGTTTTGGAATTTATGTGGAAATTTGTTGAAGCCGGCGTTGAGTACACGAATAAAATTCGCTTTTTAGATTCCTACAGTTTTTCCCTAAATCATTGAGCGAATTAATTCAAGTGCAGAAAAACGATGACGGCAGCAATGCTTTCCCCCTTCTCAAGCAACAATTTCCAAATGATTTATATGATTTGTTAACGGTCAAGGGCATCTATCCTTATGATCATTATTGTTCCATGTCAAGATTCGCCGAGGAAGCTATTCCTCCAATTGAATCGTTTTATGACAGTCTTCACGATCGTAGTTGCACCCTCGAGGAATACAGTTTTGCTAAAAAATTTTGGGCAGAGGGAGGGTGTAAAAATGGCTTTGACTACTGCAAGCTGTATTTGTCGAGTGATGTGTTAACCCTGTTAGACATTATGTGTAAAAATACGGATAAAATCTATGAGGAATTTAATCTTGATTTGGGTTATTATTTTTCTTCGCCTCATCTAGTGATGAACCTTATCCTGAAAATTAGTGGGGAAAAAATTGAGCTAATCACTGACATTGATCAGCATCTGTTCATAGAAAGGTCAGTGAGGGGGGGTTTTGTTTTTCACGGGGACCGTATCTTGGAAACTGATCCAACAGGAGAGAAGACGGGGACAAAATCGAATGCAGTTTTCCTCATATGAATTCTCTCTACCCCTCGGCCATGTCCCATTATACACTACCTTGCGGTGACTATAAATGGCTCAATGACCCTCAAGCTCCCCATTTCCCCCAACATTAACAGTGTTGAGGAGAATGGGCCGGTTGGATGGTTTTTTGAAATTGATGGAGAGATACCAGTCGAGCTTCACGATTCAGTAAAGGATTTTGTTTTCCCGTGCATCAATAGACCTGTGACTAAGGACTCTTTGAGCCCTCGCAATAGGCGTTTAGTCGAGGTGGACGGATTGCATTGGGCACCTTCAAAACAAAAACTTATTGCTGACCTTCTGCCGAAAAAAACATAGTTGAACATCATGTAGCTTTAAAATGGATGTGCAACAATGGTTTCAACGTCACAAAGGTTCACCGAGCACTCGAGTTTAGTCAAAAACCCTATTTGAAAACATTTGTCGACACTTTTGTCAGCAAACGTTCGGCAGCACAGACGAAGGCCGAAAAAGAAATTTATAAACTCATGTTGAATTCGGCTTTCGGCAAAATGTGTGAGAGTGTCCGCAATAGGAATCGTTGTGACGTTGTGACCGATCCAGAACAATGTGCTCGAATTATTGCCGATCCCAATTACACTTCCTTTACAATCATTGGCCCGGACATGGTACTTTTGAATAGGAAAAAAAGACGCATTGTCTTGAATAAAAATATTGCTGCAGGCAGTGCTATCTTGGAGATCTCAAAAAAGCTCATGTTGGAATTCTACTACAATGTGGCTAGGGTACAGTGGCCTGAAAAGGAGCAAGTAGAGGTCTGCTACGGTGACACGGATTCTCTACTGTTAAAAGTAAAAACATCAAATCTAATTGATGATTTGGCGCACGGTGAAATTATCAGTTCACGGATGGACTACACCAATTGGAGTGGTCTTTACCCTGAGCTAGTAAAACGTCGGGCGCCCAATCAGCTTTTATTTTTTAAATCTGAAACAGGAAGCGACTTGATTTTCCGTGGTATGTTTGTAGGTCCGAAGGTGTACTTTATACAGACATACGACGAGGAAATCAAGAAACGTTGCAAAGGAGTACCCATGCGCTATGTGGACAAGAATTTCGACATGAACATTTATAGGAATTGTATTACTAAAAATGCAATTCCACGAGCCAAATTGTTGGCAATTCGTTCCCACAACTACAGGAACTTTACTGTAAATGTAGAAAAAATAGCCATGAGTACCATTTCCGACAAGGTCTATGTTTGTCAAGATGGTGTGACCACCCTCCCCCTTGGACACTATTTAACTTCAGACCGGATCGAATGTATTGCCCACAGGGAAAGTCTCGGTTTAAATAAAGTCCTGTAAATTATTTCCTAAAAACCTCTGGGGGGGCCTCGCGGCCCGGGGGGGGGGGGGGGGGGTGAGGGGGGGGCTCGTGGCTGGGGGGGCCGCCGCCAGCGCGGGGGGCGCACCGTCACCAAAGTTATCTTTTTTTTTGGACTTAGAGCAGATTTTTTTTTTCAAGTGCTCTCTCTAATTTAATGTTTTTTTCTCTATAAATAAACAAAAAAAAAGTGTTTTTTCTCTGTGTATCCCCATGTAAATGTTGTTGTATTTTTTATTATAAATAAATTTTAAAAAGTGTATTTTTTTTCAATGTATTGTTACTTTTTTATGTGCATATAATAAAAGAAAAAAATATGATTCTTTATTCGTCTTTGTCTTTGTCTTCTTGAAGAACAGAGTAGTAGTAGGGAAGTTATTTAGTCATTAGACAATTAGAGTCTACAGTTAGTTGTCCAGGTGAACTGTTGAAAGGAACATGTATCAATTTAAAACACCATTCAGATCGTTTCTGTGTGGGCCCTCAATGTCGGGCAAAATAACACTCTTAACTAAAATAATTAAAAATTGTGATAAAATGTTTGCGGAAAAGCCGAAAAAAATCTACTATTGCTATAGTATTTGGCAGGAGTCATACAATAAAATAAAAGCAATTGCTGCCACTGCCATGGGATCGGTGCAGATACAGTTCATACAGGGACTTGATGTTTTCAACATTATTGAACCAAACTCTTGGTTGATCATTGACGATCTGGCTGAATCTATTGAACAATGGTCCCAGCAAATGCTGCAATTGTTCACTGTTCGCTCTCATCATGAACAGATTTCCGTTACTCTAGTTCTACACAATCTCTTTCATCAGAGCAAATGTATGCGAACACTTGCTTTGAACTGTACCTACTATATCATCTACAGAGTTGTTCGTGATTCTAGCTCGCTAATAACCCTCAATAAACAAATCTATCCAGGTGCCCCTAAATTTCTGCTCTCAGCATACAATCAGGCAACTAATAAACCCCACGGTTATATCCTATTGGATCTTAATCAAAATACACCCGAGAATCTGCGTGTAGTCACAGATATTTTCGACAATGAAATTACAGTATATCTCCCTGTGAACGCTAAAAAGACCTATTAGTCGCTATCATGACACTGAAGAAACTACATGAAAATAGGCACTTGTTTTCAGTTCTAAGCACTTCAAAACCTCAGCTTAGAAAAGCAATACTCAAACATGGTATTGACAATGATTTCATTAATCTAATATCTGAACTTTGACCGAGGTTTAAATTTGACCGAGGGTAATGTTCAACTACCAGAAGTAGTTAAGCAATAGGCAAAGCAACATCGTTCCATTGTACGTACATTGGCCTCTAAAAAGAAAGGAAAGAATTTTAAAAGGAAACGACTTCTTCAGACAGGCGGTAGCTTTTTCACACTTTTACTGCCAATAATTGCAGGACTTGTAAACAGTTTTCTCTAGTGAGAATGGCCAAACCCTATAAATTGACTCCAATAGAACTCGGTCTCTCACCCGTCGAACACTTTGAGGACAGTCTGAGTAAATTCCTCGACAATGAAACTATTGATGATGATAAAAAACTGATTTTACTTCAAGATGCACTTCGCCGAGCGGACAAACACTATCGATCGAAGCCCACTGCTGCTGCTGCTGCTGCTGCTGCTGCTGATCGCAAAAAAGAATCATCTCCTCAAGAATCTACTGCTGCTGCTGTTGGAACACAATTAAAGAAGGAGGAATTGGATTCAATTGTATTGAAAATTGGAAATCTAATGCCCCTCTCATATCGTGAACAAAGTAAACGACTCTTAACCTATCTCTTGGAAAGTGGTCAAATTCAAGTTGAGAGCAATGGGGAAAGGATTATAATTCAGGGCAAGAGCTATAATCTACTTGATTTAATGTATGACATAGTTACAAATCGTAAAGGACTATTATCATTTGACACTCATCTATACAACTTTCCAAATACATTAAACTTCCCCAAAAGTCTTATTGGCAATAGACAAATTCTAAAAAAATTAAATGAACGTGCATCATCATCATCATCAACACCATTAAAATATGAACTTGAAGAAGAAGAAGATTTTAAATCAATTTTCGAAAATACTAGCACACCACTGATAGCTAGACAAAAGCGAAGACGTATCAAGTCAACGTCACCACCAGCAGCCAGTATACAAAAGGGTAGCGGACATTGCACAACGTGTTTACGTTTAAAATGGCTGAAGTTCTGAAAGGTGTTTATGAAAATATTGGCGAGGCGGGGAGTTTAAGTTCCCCCACAACTCTTTCCAAAGTCACGGGTTTTCGCACTAAAAGTGTACAAGACTATCTACAAAATGAACCAAGTTACACTCTGCATAGAAATCATAGACTTCGTGCCAATCAATATCGAAAAACTAAAGCCTTTTACCCATTGCATATAATGCAAGCAGATCTCCTGACTCTAGATGAGCTTCAAAGACGTCACAATACACCGTACAAGTACATTCTACTTGCAATCAGTGTTTTTAGTCGCTATGCATATGCAATTCCATTGCGATCAAAGAGAGGTGTTGAAGTTGCTCAGGCCATTGAAAGTATTCTCGAAAAGGATTCATATAAAAAAATTCAAACGGATCGCGGTAGTGAATTTGTTAATCCTCATGTTGCAAAAGTACTAGAGAAATATAGTACACTGCTCTATCATAGTCACAGTCCTATAAAGGCTGCATTGGCCGAACGATTGATAAGAACTATTCGACTTTTAATTTCAAGATATTGTACATTGAAAAATACGCCGGCTTTTATTCATGATCTAGATAAAATCATGTTGATTTATAATCAACGACCTCATGGATCATTGTCCAACTCTACACCAACGGAAGTTCATCATTCGGATCATAATACAATTGACACCTTTGTTAAACAATATTCCAATGAATCAAAAGTCAAGAAGAAGAAAAATAAATTCAATTTTGGTGATACTGTTCGAATTAATAGAACAACTAATGTTTTTGAAAAGGGGAATTACTTGTGGTCCACTGAACTTTTTAAAGTGGCAAAAATTCTAGACACTAAACCCATAACTTATCGCCTGCGTGATACCAAAGATGAAGAGATTCTCGGCGGCTTTTATGACTATGAATTGCAAAAAGTTAAAAATGCTAGTGAAATCTATCAAATTGAAAAGATATTAAAGACACGTACTCGCAGGGGTAAGAAACAGTTACTTGTTCGGTGGCTAGGATACAACTCTGATTTTGATTCTTGGATTGGTGTTGAAGATATTGACAATGCCCAATGATTTCTATGTAACTTTCATGTCCAACGTTTCCGATCCTCTCTACAATGACTTGAATACGACAAGTGATTTTTGGACAAAACTCTCCCCCGCCGTCAAATTTGACGGTGCATATGAAGTGGCTCTTGTCGACTGTATTCTCAAAAATACCTATGACATCCTGAGAAAGGATCGTAAATATGAAATAAAAATTAGACCCTATGATTGGCCGCCACCACCAGGTGATCAAGAACAAATTCAAAAAATCAATTGGATGGATTATCCATATGTTGAATTACCCTACGAGGAGCTCACCTGCATGAATGATTTATGTCGTAGTATCAATAAAAGAATTTCTGCTCGTAAAAAAGGAGCTTTTCATTTGAACTATTCAAAGGAGGAGGGCAAGATCTACATTAGTTCACCTATTGCCACTGAAAAGGTTATTCTCAATGATAACCTAAAGGACGTTCTTGGCTTTAAGCTCAATATAATCAATGGTAGAAGTGCTGGAAACACTAATTTCATTTTTGCTGACTACCCACCTGCCTTCTCCACGGACACTTGTATATTTCTCTACGCTTCATTTGTGGAAAACATCTCGGGTTGGTAATTCAAATGTTCCCCTCCTACGAGTTCTTGAACGAAAAACCAATCAAGAACACATTCACCACTACAATATAAAGCATCTTCAGTATATTCCCGTAAACACTTCCTATTTGGAACTCTGTCAGTTAACACTAAGAACTGAATTAGGTGATTCTCTAGCAATTTCAAAAGGCTTAGCAGTGATTACATGTCATTTTCGACCCATTGTCAACGACAGTACAATCACCTAAAAAATGAACAATAGAAGAATTCCATTTGTCTGTCCCGATATCGATTGTTATGTTGGTGCTTTGAGTCCAGGTCAAATAGGCAATGGATTGGACTACTACAAGGGGCATACTACAATGTCTGGCTATGGTCTTGGTAGCTGGTTTGCTAGGCTATTTCGTTCTGCACTACCCCTTGCCAGAAAATATCTTGTACTTGCTGCATCAAATTTTGCTGCCTCCACACTACAGGACTGGGGGTCGGGCAAGAATTTCAAGGAGAGTGTTAAGGAAAATATTTGATCTTCAGCAAGAGCCGTTGGTGAACAATTAAAATCTCGACAAAATGGGGAGGGATTGAAAAGGATGCGTTCGCGTCATTCACTCATCAGTCTCCACCCAGGCAGGAAGCAAAGGACATTAACAAGGACTTTGAGAAATAAAACAACGAAGGCCAATAAGCTGCAGAAGAAGAAAAAGAAAAAGATTTTTAGATCAAAGAAGGATTTCTTCTCTTAAGATGACTTATCTCCCCCACAAGGAATCATATCCATCAATCAGTTCCTCATTGAATCTATTCAATGCTGAAAATGTTGATGTCAGTGTCAAGTATGGCTACTATGAACAATTTCATCCTCAACAACCCCTCTCGGAAAATATACACTTTCAAATATTTTCCAATGAAGACTATTTCATTGATTTGTCGTCAACATTTATTGATTTAAATGTTGTGGTGAAGAAAAAGTCAGATAATACAACTCCAAATGCCGGCGATGGTCTCTCCTATGAAAACTGTATTCTACACAACCTATTCAAACAAATAAATGTATTTATTAATTTAACATTGGTGAGCACTAGCAATAATTTATCAAACTATGCAAGCTACATACAATTTATGATGATGACGCCAAAGGCGTACAAGGAGATGAGAGGACAATCATTGGGCTATGAATATCGAACAGGTGTTGATACTGACGGTGAGTTGACTACTGCAGTGACCCAGGAGTATCATCTAGTTGGAAAATTAAATCATGAGATATTCAATATATCCCAATGGCTACCCCCCAATGTCAAGATTGACATAAAGTTACAGATGGCCCCATCGAATTTCATTTTGAGAAAAACACTTCCTGCAGCACCCGATGCAAATGTTATTATCACATCGGCAATTCTCCACGTCCGAAAACAACAAGTTATGAGCTCTGTTGCATTGGCAGTGGAGAAGCTAAGAGCCAATGGTAACAACATTAAACTTCTTGTCCCCCATACAATCACCAATCAACGTCACATTGCCACCGGCTCTCGTAGCTATAGCGATTCATCATTTTTCAATGGAGAAATCCCATCAAAATTGGCTTTGGCCTTTGTGAAGAGTGGCAGTGCCGTTGGATCCTGGACTGAATCCCCCCATGATTTTAATTTTTTCGGTCTATCTAGCCTCATGTGCAAAGTGAATGGTATTCCACTGTACACTCTATCCTTTGACAAAAAATCCTATAGAACTCTGTACGAGTTGACCATGGAATCCCTAGATCATGACTCTCAACTATTTGAAAATGGAATAACCGATTCAATGTTTTCAAAAAATCATGGGGTTATTGTTTTGGATTTGTCAGGCACACAGGATATGAGTATAGTACGAACAGGGAATGTACGTTTAGAGCGTACATTTGCCAATGCTCTGACTGAGAGTATCACGCTAATATCACTGAGTCAATTTGAAACCTATTGGGAAATCACGCCCGACGGCAGTGTTCTACTAGACCTAGCACCATGAACACAAACCAAATAATCAACGTATTTAGTATGGATCCATACATGTCCCAGTACAAGTCCTATTGCATACCCTCGGACTTCATTGAAAAAATTCCAAGTGTTAACAATACCCTAATCATTGTTAATAGCAGTCCATCGACTTTGAAGACCGGTCATTGGCTATGCATCTTTCAAACAGCAAAGAATATTGAATTTTTTGATCCTCTTGGCCTATCGTATAAATTCTACGCTCCATACATCAGCAACTTTATTGAAAGCAGGGGGAAAACCATTATTCAAAGTCAACGAAGAGTACAGGATTTAACGACTAAGACATGTGGCTTTCATGCACTACTCTTTTTCATGTTCAGATGTCGTGGCTACACCTACAAGCAGTTTCTCAACATCTACGTTGACTTACCTCAATTGAACGACTTTCTAGTGGAGAATATACTTACAAGTGTATTTAATATTGATTTTAGTGCCCTAAGAATAAAATGTTCTAAAGATGTATGTGAAATTGTTTATTAATAAAAAAATTTATATATATGATATAACGACTTTTCTGCTCTTTAGATTTCATCCACTACTAGGTATTTGTCGACAACAACTAGTGCAGGTAGATTATCTGAATTCACAGTGTACTGATCCTGATGTACTGCAATGTCAGGGTCACATTTTCTACAGTAGAGTGTGACTTCACTCTTGTCATATCTCTTTGTATAGTCAATGATACTATTCTCATTCATTCTATAGAATTCACATGTTTCAATTTGCTTATTTGAAGCAATTTCACAAACAGTGTCCTCAAGTGTCGAATCACATTCCGTCACAGCCAAATAAAAATCAGTGGGCTTATAATCATAACACCCAGTGTCTTCACAACGATGACGTAGAAACCATATTCTTTTGTTGTTCCAACAGTTGAATCGATGACCCGGTTCCTCCTCCCAGAACAATCTAAAACCGCGACGATACCAATCTCGTAGCAATAAACTAAAATCACGGTTAGGATTCTTTCCAATCATACCGGGATATGTACTCTCCCACTGATTACATTTATCATAATGACAATTGGAGCATAGGTGGCCTCTAGGATGAGAGTCACACACCTCTTCAAGACAGGAATTACAACCTTTAATTTGCACAGCATATCCTCTATGCAATTTACATGGGTTGCATAATCTACACTTCTCATCATACTCCTCAATCATTGTGCAATTCTCACATGATGATGATGACCAGCTGCCCAGTGAGTACATACATAACGGACATGTATGGAACATTTTGTCATGTGTTGACGCTCTCACTACCACAATGAAACTGAGCTAGCAACATCAAAAAATTGTCTGAGAGAGAGAGAGAGGAGTAAATCATCCTTGAGCACCATCTTTCTTATGAAAAAAAGTCCTAAATTTCTAAACTAATGTTTAAAAGCATATCCACAATATCATTTTGTCGTGTCATGATCAATATATCAATAAATTGTGTAAATGCATTTGGACCACAATGTAGAAGCTTCATACAATAGTCTAATGATGGAGAATCAGTTTTCATTATATCGACTAGCATTCCCCGAGAAAATATCTTCCTTTGAATAGACAACTCTAGAAAATCATCGTCTAGAACTAAACGTTTTTCCATAAGAACTAGATTCCTCATGATTCGATCTTTCTCGAATCTATCCATTTTTTAGAGTCCTAACTCTCTCACAACCAACTTCAGACTAACCAGAATTTCTTTTTTCTACTCTAAAAAATATACGCTAGTCTACTATAGAAAGAAAAAATACCATTGATTTAGAAACAATTTTATTGAACATAATTACAATAATAATAATATTCACTGATGCATTTTGTTCTCATCAATATATTTCGATAGGACATCTAATGCTGACCGAAGTTTATTTATATGGAGAATATTCACTTTTCCAGCAAAACATAGTTGCTCCTCTTGCTTAAATTTGCTTAATGATATCACGTATCTCGCATACATAATGTCCCATTCAAGACATAGTCTACAGCCAGCGGTTATTTCCACAGCTACATTGGGTACTCGTATATCGTTGCTGCTGCTGCTGTCGGTTCCATCATTAATCTCCAATAGTGTAAATGCACCACTCGTTTTTTTTTCTCCACTAATATCCTTGCAAATAAAAACTATTCTCTTTGAATTGAATTCTCTTACTAATATGAATTGTAACGAAAACTATTCCTTTTATTCAAATCCCAATCACCAATCAAGTTATACTCGTTCCTCTTTGAAAGAGTGTAAGTCCCTGTAGAATAGAATACCTACCAGAAAAACCTGTTTGGTACGGAGGGGCCATAGAATTCAATAGATCTATTTTACTCCCGCCTAGAGGGGGTAGCTTTTAAGTTTGGAAAGGATACCAATAAAGAGGGACAAACAAAACCGTGGAACTGACTAGGTCAGAAGTTACAATCCCATGAAAGGGTAGGGCTCCTGCTCCTTCAACAAAATAATATATTCTTTAATTCATATCTAATATACTTATTTGTAAGGTCTTCAGGATTGCACTTGCACCGTATTGAACGTATTGCGGTTATACAAATTGCTTATAACACCCGACTGGATTGACATGATGAAAAGAAATACAGGGCCAGGGTCGGCTTTTAAAGCTTTGATGCTCCTAGGCCCAAGCGTTTTGCCGCTCTGTTTCTGTGAGATTTTCGCGGAAACCCCTGAAAATTCGGGGGATAGCGGAAGTACTGAACAGAACGTAACTGATGAGCCAACAGTAGTCAAAGCGAGAGGTGATACCGAGCTTTCTGCTGCCATTCTTGGGAGACATGTGACAGTTTATACGTCGCCCAGGAATTCCTGTGTTGTTTTAAAATCACTTTTCTCTGAATAGGGAGCGCGGCGGCGGAGTGCACCTGGCACTTTGACGATAAATCACATCAGTCCAATTTTTGTTAAGAAAAAAATCACTCAGTAATAGTTTATTGCGCCCCCTGGCACTGTGTGCCCCTAGACCCGGGCCTATTGATAAATCCAGGCTTGTATAGGGAGCCAAAAGATTGTGGTGTGTACATTTTTATAATATTTCCTTTGTTAAGTTACGAACCATTCTACTTTACATGGATATTTACAGGCACTGTCTGTGAACGCAGTGAACCCAGTCAGCCTTGGTTGGAGCTCCGCAAAAAAAGTGTACGGTATTAAAACTACTAAAGGACAATATCGTTAGAGAAACTCAAATAAAATTATGTGCATCGATTTGAGTTTAAAAAACAACAAAAGCATTTATGTGCAGAATCCAGAAATGAATGGAATGTTTTGAGAAAGTAAAAGCTGCGGTGAACCTCAACATTTAAGACAATCTGACGTGAACTAGTCTACAGCCACTTTAGACGCCCTAGGAACTGTACAGCTGAGCTGGTCGAGAGGGAGAGAAATTCAATAGACCATTATCCAGGATATTCTGTGCGCAAAGTCGCAAACAGCATCAGTGCTGTAGTATATTCTGTGAGACTGGCAGGCAAGTGCCAGTATCCGTCGCGTATAATGAAGTTATGGTTACAGTTCCAGTAAGACAGAGTAAACTATTACACCCCAAATTTCTTCCGGGTTTGTTAAAAGGGCTATATGGACACCTTGGGATTTGTCTAAAGATTGATTTTCAGTGGGTGCCTCATCACCCATTCTCTTAGGCCTCATCTCATCATCAGCCCTCATCTTCTTGGGGCACCCACTCAAAAAGATGGGACTACTGATTTATTTTCCTTGGATGTAATTTTTGCACTGAGACTGACGACCGTGAGGAATCAAGAAGAACATCCCTGCGGTCTTCAAGTTCCAATATGATGTTTATATACAATGAACAGGTTTTCAACAGAAATTCAATTTAATATGTATTAAAAAAAAACTATCAAAAGTTGGTTCTCTATTCTTTTCGTTCACCCTTTATTAGACAAGCAAAAAGCAAATTCAATTGTTACAATTAAGTATTTTCCGACTGCTCTCAGAAATTCAAGTAGCGTAAAAAGCAGGAATTTTTTTCCTACGAAAAAGAAAAAACAACAAAACAACATAAAATAAAAATTCCGCGAATACAGCTTGAACTCCAGATATAGCCCCCAGTTCACTTTTGGACATTGTTTAACATGTCGTTTCTCTCTGCAGATTCATGCCGCATATACGAAATGTGTGATGAACAGCCTACTTGTGAGACGATGAAGAGGGAGGGGTGCTCCGAGGGAAGGCGGTAATTGCAAGATGAAGGCAACCTCCTCCTGGTGAGCTCCCCTTTCTATTCTTTCGCTTGTTTAACGCACGCTGCTTTGATTTGTCTTGACTTTTATTTACTCCACTGAACATTTATAGCCTTTTTATAAATGCTTGAAACTCGAAGCAGACGCTCGGATCAGGGATGTCAACTGGTTAGTTCTGAGGGTTCCCGGACTTTCCGAAATCACGTACATCCGAAATCACGGTGGCGCGTGCCAAGCCGGGTGAAAGCGTGCAAAGCGTTGCGGAATCGTGGGAAGTGGTGTGGAGACTGTGTTATGTGGCGGAACTGTGTGGCACACTTGGAGCTTCAAGAGCAACGTTCATCTTGTTTTCCTGTATTAGCTGTTTGTTACTTTTTGCAGTTAAAAAAAGGAAATTCTTGATTTTCTGACTCCCAATCAATGCTGTTGCTTTTCAAAATGCTCCATGTGTGCAAGCTAGTGCTTTGTTGCTTTGCCCCAAAACATAAAACTGTATAACCTGTACTGTTACTTTAAAATTTTCAGCATGCATTAATTATGGCTGCATTAGCCTACTTTGTCTCAAAACATAACGCCTAACTTTTTCTTTAGCGATGTATTTTATAGTAAGAGCAGTTTGGTTGAATAACTATCACTTGGACTGCCATAGAAACGCTTCTCTAATAATTGTTGAACAGCGTACTGTGTTTTATCATTATTTATAATCCTTTCGACATCCTTTACCCCTGAAGATGAACGGTGCTCTGTAACTTTGAAAACGAATTTCTCTTACCCTTAAATACGCAATTCAATATAAATAGGTACTTTTCGCACGTATCCAACCCTCCCCAAGAAGATGAATGTGCTTGTTGATTATTGCTTACTAGTCAGGTCCTTTGATAGAAGAAAAACTCCCATAACTATGAAAATTTACATAAATATGAAAATAAGCAAATCCAGGCACTCCTTTGTAGTAATGAAATCCTGACCATTTTATTTTTTTGAAAAAGTCAGAGAAGCAGTGTGAGGCTACAAAAATTATTATTCTGGTGTCTGATTGGTCCTTGTACATGCCCCATAAGTTTTCAGCTGATCAATGAGGAAAAAAAAAAAACTATCTACCTTTCTGCTGAAAAGATCAACATTAACAAGACACTGTCAAAATTAAATGAATAAGCTTTAACAAAAGAAATAGGAAGAACACAATGAAAGACTTTCCCAGTTAATTAAGTCAAAATAGAACATCCACTAAATCAGAAATAGAATTGTCCATTTAAATATGTTTACAAGTTTGTGTTATTGATAATAATTCATGGCAATGTTTTTAACAAATAGTAGAAAATTTATTACAAGCCTTATCCACAGAATAGTAACATAATCTTATTTATGGGTCAAAGTTTAGAAAAAGTAGTATTTCATAGTCTACTCATGATTAAATTCTTCCAGTTCTAAAACAAAAAAACAATCTTTGGTCATTTTTTTTACTCCATTTTTCCAAATGATTGTTTTTATCGGTAGTTACTATTTTTGTTATTTTGAAGTTTGTCGATGCCATGATACCCGGAATTTTGCACCTTATCATTATAGGATTATATAACATCTGCCTAACCCTTTTACAGGGTACCCTTCCTTCATAGGGTGCCCATTCCACATTGGCACAAAAATTATGAAATTCAACGAAAATACTTTTCTTTGTTTCCTGATCCTCCTGTTTACCTTAAATCCGTTCTTCCCAATTTACCCAGCAATGCTCTAAGCTCTTAAAAGTTCTTAAAAGGAAATTAAAAGTTCTAGTGCCCTTTTTAAGTGACCAAAAAAAATGGAGGGCAACTAGGTCCCCTCCCATGCTCATTTTTTCCCCAAAGTCTCCTGATCAAAATTTTAAGATAGCCATTTTGTTCAGCATGGTTGAAAATATGATAACTATGTCCTTTAGGATGACTTAATCCCCCGAAGTCCCCGGGGGGAGGGCTGAAAGTTATGAACTTTACCCAATGTTATCATACAGTATTGGTTATTAGGAAGTATACAGATGTTTTCAGGGGGGATTTTTTCTGGTAGTAGGGGGGGGGGGGGTCGGGGGTTATGTGGAAAGATCTTTCCATGAAGGAAGTTTTCATGGGGGAAGGGACATTGCTATGAAGGGGGTGCTGGATTTCCCAGCATTATTGAAAAAAAGGTCAGAAATTAAACATAAAAAAAACAAGTTTTCCAACTGAAAATAAGGAGTAACATCAAAACTTAAAACGAACAGAAAATATTACGTGTATAATTGGGTTCACCCCCTAGTCAATACCTCGCTCTTTAAGCCAAAGATTTTTTAGTACTTTCATAAGAGCTATTTATTCTAAATAACGGCCTTTGTGATTAAGGGGTCATTTTTAAAGAGTTGGAACAAAATTCAAACGTTAGCTTAAAGAGCGAGGTATTGACTAGGAGGAGAGCCCCCTAATATACGTATTAAAAATATATGAAAATAGAAGTTCGTTACGCAATTTAATTCGTAAGTTACGTATATTTATGACTTATAAAAACATTAGTAAATAAAATTAAACGAGTTTCGAGAAAGCCATTTAATCAAATAAAAGTAAAATTAATATGCAATTTTTTTAATTATACATATACGGTGAGCCAAAATCAAAACCTGTATTTATTCATAAACGTTCAAAAATTAAATAAAAAAACAAGTTTTTTTTTAACTGAAAGTAAGGAACGACGTTAAAACTTAAAACGAACAGAATTATTCCGTATATGAAAGGGGCTGTCCCCTCCTCAACGCCTCGCTCTTTACGCTAAAGTTTGACTTTTTCACAACTCTTATTTTTTTAAACAATAAAAAACTTTAGCGTAAAGAGCGAGGCGTTGAGAAGGGGACGGCCCCTTTCATATACGGAATAATTTCTGTTTGTTTTATGTTTTAACGTCGTTCCTTACTTTCAGTTAAAAAAACTTGTTTTTTTTTTATTTATCTATTAATAAGTCCAAATGGATATCATTGTATAGTTTGTTGAGTACTATTATCCATACTTGTCGTTTCGTAAAATTCCACGAGGCCCTTCCCTTCCCTTCTAAGGCTAAGAAACTTTTTGTATATTTCAAAAAAAAAAATAATGCTTAAAATTGGGATAGAGACAAGGTGCCCTTCAGCTTTACCCCTCCTTCAGGAAATTCTTGGCTCTTGCTCTCTCCCTGAGAAGAGATAGTAATATAAGGAGAAACACAAACTGGTCTTTTCGTCTTTATTTTCGTGAGACAATTACGAAGGTGTGTAGTGCGTCCAGGACTCGATAGAGCCAAGGCAGGGGCGTAGTTCCAGCATTTTTATTGAGGGGGCAAAAAAGTCCCACATCCAGAGAGTCAAGGGGCATGGACTATATAATAGGTTTTTTTCCAATTTATTGAGGGGGTAACTGCCCCCCCTCGCCACCCCCAAACGACGCCACTGAGCCAAGGGTTCGTCCAGAACTGGATCGAGCCAAAACTGAAGTTCAGTCGATTTGAGCCTAAAATTTTTCATAGAATTTTCTGATTGAATAATACCCGAACCTCATACACATAGAGAAAAAATTGCAAAGATGAGGTGGGATAAAAAAAAAAGTAAATTATTGGGAGAAGCGGCTGGAACTCGCCAAAGCTCAAGAATATTTGTACAACAAGAGAAACAAGGGCTAAAAGAGATCTCGGAAAAAGGAAAATATATGGGTTAATTACGGTATTAATTGATTTCAGTGTTCAAAATATCCATTGCAAATGGTAAAATCTAATTGTTAGTATCAGTTAATTCCGGGTTTAGTGACGGATGAAATATCTACAGAATCTAATGTTCAATGGAGCTTAGATCGGAACAGAAACAGAGGCTGGGTTCCAGGATTCAAGGTGTGTAGTTACTTTTCTTGGCTGTTTGTAACGGGACAAACCTAACTGGGTTGATCTGTAGAATTACTCGATTCTTCTATAAGTCAATTGGAAGATGATTTTCTCTTACTTATCCTCTTATAGAATTGGTAATTTAGGTTTTCCCTCAATTAATAATCTTTTGAGAAGAGACCCACGATCATTCCATTATTGTCTCACACTAGGCGGAAAAATCAAAATTATTCGTGCTGGTGTTTTTCAATATTGTGAAAAACGCTAAAAATGTGCTATTTTAGAAAACTTGCTTCGCATTCTGCCCTTTTTTTTCTACCTGTCATCTATCTAAATTTTTGCAAATTGCAGTGAAAACTAAATATTTAATTGGAGTTGGAGACTTTGATGTTTTAGTATTGCAACGGTTTGTTTCGATTAATTCAGCTCAAAACCTCAAGATTTAGTACAGATATTTTTCTCAAGCACTCATGCTCAAAACCAATGATTAAATTACTACAACTTGGAATTTTCAGAGCCTGTAAGCAAAACTGCCCCAAAGCTGCAAATTGGCTCGAATATTGCGAATTTCGTGGTAAAAGTTGTTTTAGGAAACTCAACTGATTTGGTGTGTCCATCCCAAGCATTTCCTGTCCCAGCTGTCAGGTAGTATTGTCTTCTATCTGCTATAGTTCAACATTGTTACTGTAATGTCGATCGAAATAAATTAAACTTTTGTATTTGTCGGTTGTTCACTGGATTACCGAGTGGGATGTGAGTAATTCCCGCAAAGGATAGTTAGATGAATTTTTTACCGCTGTATGCTAAACTTGATCAAAATTACATAAAGATTTGAACACGAATAAATAAAAAGAATGCATTTGAAATTCTTTTTTCCCGGGAATTATCCAGATTTGTAATATTTTGTCTAAATGTTCTGTGTCTCGAGAATCTGTTTTAGGCAAGCGGTATAGATTTACTGTGGCTACCCTAGGACTTGGGAGAGATATTTGGATTCAAAAATGTCCCTTTGAAATTTTATATTTCAAAGTCTTGACAATAAGTAATTCTATGACAATAAGTAATTCATTTTGTGATATGTATCCATTTAGCGATGTTTCGTAAAACTGAAACCTTACATGTCAAAGTGTTTTGAAGATTCCGTTAGAAGAAATTCCCTCTAATATTGGGACAAATGAATTCTCGTAGACCATTTTTTATTTTGGGGAAATCATATAGGGACAACCACCCCCCCCCGCCCTCTTCTTAGCTTAATGCTCAAAAAAGCTTGGATGAGATACCTAGGAGCTGAAAGTTTTCAGTTTGGATTAAGTATGGATACTTCATCACAAATTCTTTTGGTTATTGGTTGCAATTTCAAATTTGGGACGAATAAAAGTATTGGTGGTCTAAAATATTATATGTCAGGGTTTTTGTGCAAGGGCTGATGGTTATTCTTAGGATATTTTGTCTTTTTTAAATCTTGGTTTTGAGGTTCAACGATATCCTACTCAGGCTGTTTGCTACTGAAGCAGGAAAGCCCAATATGTCTCAGAAGTTGTACGTTTTCAGTTATTGTTAGAATTCTCAATTTGTTGGAACCCATTTCTATTGCAGAGCCCATTGGTCGTACTGCACCTAGGCTAACTGGCGACGGCTTGAACAAACGAGCTGTACGATTCAAAGACCCCATTTCATTGCTTTGTGAATCGCAAGGGTATCCTTTTCCATCTAGAAGGTTTGTCCTGGTGATACCATTTAATTGATTTAATACTTTTCACTTTTTGTTGTCAAGAGCCTACTGGAGCAGTTCGACCCAAACTAAGTGGGGATCGCTTGCATGAAATAAATGGTGCTGCTGGTATAACACATTTCAGTGCTTTGTGCGGCCCAAGGCTACCCTTTTGTGGTTTTCAGGTTTGAATTTTGCTTCATTTAAAAAATAGAAAAAAACGCGTATTATTTGTATTTCAGAGTCTTTTTAGGTTTGGCCCCTTTCTCATTAATGGAAGCATCTCACTCTTCTTTCGAAAATAGAAAGATGATTTCCCTCTTCAATTATTTAGGGTAGACAAAAGAAAAAAATCACTTAAATAGAAGAAAAAGGGAAGCAAACAGAAAGAACATAAATGAAAGAAGAAAAGAGAAGTTCAGGGATAAGTGTGGCAAGTAATGTGTATTATCCAAGATTATAGTTTGCCTTTCATGTTGTGAAACGTTGTTAGAAGTGTCAAAATCATTACTGATGAAATTATGAATCCCAAAAAGACTATGATTTCAAATTTGTTTTAACTATGGCAGGGTATTCCTGGCCCAACGTGTGGTACCGATCCCCTTGTCAAAACTGCACGGCTCTTAACAGCGCTGCAACCCATCAATTGAGCATCTCTGTTTAATCAACCAAAGTCTGTTCTGCTCGATTTAAACCCTTGAATTGAAACCTTCTTGAACCTTTGTCAATCCTTATTTATGCTGGAGAGCATAGACGACATGTGAGTCAATTGCGCCAAAGGGCTTAGTTTTACATTTTTGGTAATTGTATGATATACGTCCGATCTAATAATCTTCTAATATGTTTCTCTGACGCTCAATCCTAATGAAATATACCAAAGTAATATAAAAATATAATACTTTAGAAACAAATTTGGGCTATATATTTGCACAAGAGGGGGGGGGTGTATGTGTTAGGTACAATTTTTCTGTATATTAAGTAGTAAGAATTGTTTTCTAACTTCAGACTGTCCAAATAGTTTACCCCCCCCCTAATGTGCAAATATATAGCCCAAATTGTATATTCTCCATCTATTCCGTCACTTCTCTTTGTCTTGTCTCACGCTAAGCTGAAAGAAACTAACGAAATAAAACCGGTTCTATAATGAGTCAATGAATCACCACTTTGAGCGGTAGGGCGTATATAATACAAGTACCTTTTTTTTTGTTCTGTATTTTGTTTTATGTTTTACAGCAAAGAGGATAGAAAAACTGAAGAGAAGCGAATATTTGCCGCTGTAATTTGGGCCAAATGGGAATTAAAACTAATAACATTTTTGGTTGTGCAGTGTTGCCCAGCAAAACATCAGCAAATTCAAAAAAAAAGTAACTGAATTTAATTATGGGTTCCTTTATTGTATTTTTTAATTTATTAAAATTGAATTTTGTTTTTAATTGATTATACTCGTAAACAAATCTTAGCTCTTAAGCCGGTTTTGAATCCAGCTTGCAAGGTTTTTTTCTATTAGTATTGGTATTTAATTGAGCAGAAAAAGATATTTTATTTCTCAAATTCATTATGATCGGAACTCAAAGGCTATATTCTAAAACTTTAAAAAGACTGAGACTTAGTAAATCCTAGCTTTGAGAATAAACCATGTATTCTTTTTGATTTTTGCTGGTCGGAGAAATTTAATAGCTAATAAACAAAATAAATAATCCTAGGGCTAGGCGATACTAAGATCTTTAACTTTTTTGTCTTTAAAAAAAAGGCCGAGTTTTTGAAAAAATGGGAAGGTTGACTGGTTGAGTATCTTTTCTGCTAAATACGCTAATATCAAAGAATTTACCATTGATTTTAATCACAATAAAAAACTAAAAGTAACAGCTTGGCTTCATATCAGTTTTTCTCCTTTTTGCAAGACTACAAGAGCTGTGCGTTTATTTGTAGTTAAGCTTAATGCTCTCCTTGCACTGATTTAACATGTATTTTTAAATAGAGGTTTTCTCACTGCGTAATACGTCAACTAATGGCTGTCATTACTGTATGCCTGCTTGATAGAATTTCTGATTGATGCTTTTCAATCGTTGTAAAACCAGGTGTTCTAATAGACAAACAAAAACAAATTGTCTGTTGGTAAAACCAGTAATATATATTTTAACTTATGAATTTTAGTTTATTTTTAGGTGATGTGTCTTAAATGTAAAAGAAGGAGCGATTTTTTTTTTCAAGCATTATTCAAAGGCAACCGCACATGGAAGGGGGGCGGCTATAAGTTTTTTTTTTCTAGGTAGAAAGAGCTAAAGATTGAAGAAACAAAATCCAGAAAGGGTCATATTTCTTCAGAATGTAAATTTTGCTTGTTTAATTTGGCCTTCCACGGGTACGTGGGCTTAGAAATCCCTGTCCTCCTTTGTGGTCATCTAGCATGTCAGATTCAGGTTCTTTTATTTAGAAACTAATTACATCTACAATATGGGCATGCCCGGCTGAGAGTCTAGATCGTATTACCAGGCAAATGTTTTTGCCTATTAACGTTATTATACTCTAGAATTAAAGGCGTTTTCAAAATAATGTAACCCTCATATAATATTATTACGAGGGTTTGTCCATTGTCAAAAATCGTTTAGGCTACATCAGGGGTACAAATCACGCGTGGCCAAAGTAACGGAGTAACGGAACAAATGATACTCGAGATAAACCACGGGATATACCATTTGGTGGAGACTGGGTGACCTTTTGCATTATTTTTGTCACGTCAAAGTGGCACAGTCAAAATATTGATTCCGAACATTCTCAAATATCATTTTTGACGTTTTTGTTAATATCCATAAGGAAGGCTAAAATTGAGGACGTTTTGTTCAAAATGAAAAACTTTAAAAAAAGATTCACTCCTTTTGTAGCAAACATATTCTTAGGGTGTGAGACTCCAAAAATAAAACCTTGATTTTTCACTTTGGAAAAAAAAACTTCAGGAAGCAAAACACCTAAACCATTTCTCGCTAAGCTCTGGTGTAATTTTTTAATAATGACTCCTACTTCTATGCATCGATTTTCATGGTTAAATTTACGTAAAATAGGTTTTGTTACGGAATTGGTTTAATACCAATCTGAACTTGCCATATCTTATTTCTACCACTAGCTAAAGCTGATGTCTCAACTTAATTTTTAGATGGTACAAGTTCATCGATGGTCAGGTTGGAGGAAAACTGCCTGTAAAACTGGACGATCGTGTGAAACAAGTCAGTGGCACTCTAATTATCCGAGATGCCAAAGTGGGAGACAGTGGAAAATACCTCTGTGTTGTGAACAATTCCGTGGGCGGCGAAAGTGTAGAAACTATTTTGACTGTAACAGGTTAGTAATTTTAAGCCAGGTTTAATGGCAAGTGAAAAAAGCAAAGAACGACGGCGCATGCACTTTTATACCTATAAGAAACATGTACAATTTCTTCCAATCAAGCATTGATACTAACAAAAAATGTGATTCAATAATGAATCCAGAGAAAACTCATAATTGTAGTAAAACCATTTTGTGTCTTCGTTATGGTTTCGTACAGATTAGTATCAAGCATTGCTCCAGTTCATCAAATGTTAACTTAACTCGGGGTTATTTGTCATTAGTGAAAATTAGGACTGCATTTTTGTATACCTGAATTCAAATTAATGTTTCCTTTGACACAGAAACGTGTGCAATGTTTCTTTATCCGTTGAGGGAGGAAGAAATCACAACTTTAGAAAGAAGCGCAAAGATGGGCTAATTATAAATAAGAATATATAATCGAAATAGGAAATTATAATCAATAATAATTGAATTCATATTAATAAGAAATTGTAGGAAAACAGTGAAATTCTTGAGATTCAAGAATGAGGGGGGGGGGGCATATTCGAAGGTTCTTGTGTGTTTCCTGTTTAATTTGATAAATGGAAAAAGAAAGACAAAGAACTAAATGGGATCACATCTTTATAATCGGCTGTTCTTAATATATTGAAAACATCTGATTCACACACGTTTTAATGATTCTTTTTATTAAAAAGAAAAGATGTTAATTTTCTGTTTACGCTGAAACGGTTAACGTAGTATGTTATTCGTCACTAACACAGAGAAATTACAAGTTCTGTAGGGGGTGATGAAATTATGCTGGAATAAATACAACGAAGGCCTTTTTTGTGTTAAATATATACAACCTCAGAGAATGGGTGTAATCAGCGAGGGCTACTACCCCTGCCACGGCTACTGAAGCCGAAACTGAACGACTCATCGTAGTACCAAGCAGCTTAAGGTCAACACATCTGCTGAAGATTCTCTTCCAATCCATTCCATCCAGGGGGCTAATTTTCAATCCATTTGATAGGGTAACTGTATAAGGATACTGTATAAGAATCATTTGGCCATTCATAATGGCAAAAAGTACCGTTCAACTATGCCATTCATTATGGCAAAAAGTACCGTTCAACATATTTCATAATGGTGAAAAGTACCTTTTAACTTTACCATTCATTATGGCAAAAAGTACCGTTCAACATATTTCATAATGGAAAGAAGTACCTTTTTCATAGTTGAACGCAACTGAGTTTGATCCTTTGAAATAGATTTCTGGTCATGCCACAGTTTGTAGGCATATTACTTAAAATTAATCTCTGTATACATCATTATACTAAAGCGCATCACTCGTCAATACGTTTAATGTATGTAAAAAAAAGTAAAAGTTTCACTTGGTTAAGACCTTGAGCTGGTGTCATATTGATTGCTCCAAAAAAAGAAATTTTTTTAAATAATTCTCGTTTTAATGTAAATTTAATATATATTTTACAGAAATATTTATTTTCTTTTCTTTCCAGCTCCCTTATCAGCCTCAGTAGAGCCCGCATCTCAAACAGCAGAATATGGGAGACCTGCAGTTTTTACATGCAACCCAGAAGGTAATCCTATTAAATCCTTAAGTTGGTATAAGGATGGCAAAGCACTTCCTGGTGCCAATGAGAGTGTCCTAAAGATTGAGTCGGTGAAAAAAGATGACAAAGGAATGTACCAATGCTTTGTTCGCAACGATCATGAAAGTGCTCAATTTACTGCTGAACTTAAACTTGGAGGAAAATGTAAGTGTTGCCTCCTTTTTTCCTCTCTTTCATACTACTTACCTTGAGGGTAATCACTCCATAAGAAGGTCGAAGTGGGATCCAAACCATTTAAAATGTAGAAAGAAGAATACGGGCAGCGAAGAATAAGAGAGAAAAAAAAGGGATAAATAAAAAAGTTGTAGGGGTATTTTATTTCCTGATAAATACTAGAAATTGTAACTACAGCTGAATAATCAATTCTCTGATTTTCCTTGCAATCAAATAATAGAGAGCTAGAGGAAAAGAAAGAGAAAAGAGAAATAGATGTAGATAGATGAGAAGAGAAAAAAAGATAGATAGATGAAAAAATATTTATAGCGGTATGTTACTTTCTTATAAATACTAGAAGTTGTAGCTACAGCTGAATTATCAATTCTCTGATTTTTGCCACAAATTGGAGAAAAAACACTGTTTAACATAAAAATAGGAATATACATAGCAGTATAATGCATCGTATAATAGAGAGATGGATGAAAAGAAAAGAGAAATAGATGAAGATAGATAAAAAGAGAGATAGATGAAAAAATATTTACAGCGGTATAATTCCTAGAAATTGTAGCTACAGCTGAATTATCAATTCTCTGATTTCAACCAAGAATTGAAAAAAATAACACTGTTTAACACGAAAAATAGGAACATGGCTAGCAGTGTTATGCATCGCATAATAGAGAGATAGATGAAAATAAAAGAAAAATAGATGAAGATAGATGAAAAAAAGAAAAAAGAGAGATAGATGAAAAATTTTTGCAGCGGTATGTTACTGTCTTATAAATACCAGAAATTGTAGCTACAGCTGAATTATTAATTCTCTGATTTTCACCACAAATTGCAAAACAAAAACGCTTTTTACCACGAAAAACAGGAACTTGCATAGTAGTATTATGTATCGCTTGACCTTTTCTTTTAAAGCATACTTATTTCAGTAAGTGTTTCAGCTTGTTTTATTACATTTACTAGAGATGTTTATTTTCCAATCTATGTTTGTTCCCTTCATACATATTAGTGTTTACTGTAATTGTAAAGCTACATCATTTATATCTTTACGAACCAAATGCCACCATTGGGCATGTCAACTCTTCATTCGAGATCGTTACTGCGAGACTGACTCAATGAGAGATAAAAAAAAAGAAACAGCAACAAAAAAAAGCGATCTTAAGGAGGTCCTAGATGGTCAATCATTTTTGATCAAAAGCTTCCGTCAATCGATTGACTCAAGCATGATTGACCGTCTAGAAACCTGTTTGACGCTTGAGTCAAGCGTTGGCGGTGATTGATAGAAAGTTTGAATGACTCAATCATTTTGATGAAAAGCAGTGTGTTAGATTAGCTCTGGTCAAGATCGAAGGGTTGATTGAAGGTTGATTAAATCACACGTCAATCGATTGACGGATACTTTTGATAAAAATGATTGACCATGCATGGCCTCCTTTATAAGTGGATGTAAAGATAAATCATTTGCACAATGGGTTCATCTGTACTCAAGGCCGTGCCCAGAGGGGGGGGGTTAGGGGGGTTTGAAACCTCCCCCCCCCCGAAACGTTTGTCTGACTCGTAAAAACGTAACAAAAATGAATATAAACAAATTTTGTATGCGTTTTTTTGAGGTTTTTTTTGTAAGACCCCCCCCCCCCCCCCATTTTTTTTTTTTTTTTGTAAAAACCCCTCCAAAAAAATCCTGGGTACGGCCTTGTCTGAAATTGCAAAGCGTTTGAATTTGTAATGCCAATTGTAGTTACTTCTCATTGAAAAAATGACTTGTTTATCTAGATTATTTGAATTTCAAAAATGTTTCCCACCTAGATAAGTTCACTAAAATATCCCGTTATTTATTCCTTAAAAATTAGTAAAACCACGGTCTAAAAGATTTTGTCATAGCGTCGTGCCTGTGTCTCCCTTTTTCTTTTTTTTATTCACATGCTTTTTTTTATTAATTGGAGCTTGTTCATTTTTAGTTGACCCTCCTCAGCTTCTTTCTACTTTTCCGGAGAGGACAATTCAGCCTGGGCCAACAGTTTCTCTGAAATGCTCTGCATCCGGAAATCCTTTGCCAGAAATTACATGGGAAATAGACGGGAAGAGGATAACCAATACTGACAGGTTGGTGGGAAATATGGATTTTTCTTTTTCAATTGATTAAGTGTCATTATTGATTGTCAAACTGTCATAATTATTGAGAGTTTCAGAGCTGTTGTAATTTTTCGATGAAAAGTTTTATTTTTATTTTCCAAATGAAATAAATAAAGTTAAATGTACGAGCAAACGTAATGTATGGCTGATAAATTTTATTTTATGTATAATTAGTCTTCATTGAAAAAAAAGAAAGTGTGAACTATTACAAAATAAATAGAACAAGTTATAGTTTGTCTTTATACTATTTTCTAAAGTAACTTTATAAAGTATTTTCGTATAGCTGGTTTAAATAATTTGCTTAATCTTGTTAAGTTTTGTATCCTAAAAATTGAATTAAAATAGCTCCAAGATCAAATGAAAAGAAAAGTGATTTTTTTTTTTTCCTATTTAGGGATTTTTTTTTCTGTGAGATAGTACCGTTATTTCCATCTTTATACCATTAGAACAAATTTGCAAGAGAAATTGCAAAACCTGCACGAATGTTTGCAATAATTGTAAAGTTTTTTTTTATAGCCCATCCAATAAAAGCTATAATACACATTAAAAACCAACAACTAGGTTTGACGCTATTAATTCTCAAATCATGTGAAAAAAGTGTCAACAGAAAAATATGATAACCTTTTGAGCCAGTTACTAGGAACTTTAAAAAAAAACCTTAAACACGGAATCCTAGATTTTTTCACGAATTCCATGTAATCTTTTTTTCATCGACTTTGACAAAAATTGTCAGTTTTGTTTCTGGACCATAGAGAAGGAAGATTTCATAGATTCGCTCCAATGTGGTGATATTATTTGTTCATAAGCCCACTATTGTAAAGTCAATAAAGTATTTGAAACGAACAGATATGAGCCAAAATAGGACCTGGGCTGTCACCTCCCTATGAATAAATTCTTTTTTTTTTGTCTAATGGATAGTATAAGAGCACCCAAAGCCTATTACCAAATTGACATAAATAAATGAAATGATTTTATTCAGTGACTAACCTGTACAGAGTATTTCACTGTCTGACCTACAGCACAAAGCACGAAAATGTCAAGAATCTGAAATAAAGAAATAAGACAAAGGAAAAGTGTAAAATTAGAAATAGACTACATCCACTAAAAGGGGGTAGATAAATAAGAAAGTACAAGAAGATAAAAACTGAAACAGAAGAAAGCGAGACAAAAAAAAAACTCTATAAAATATCCAGTCTTTTTTGTGTTACTCAAATATGCCATAACTGCGTGCATAGCCTCTTCAATGTGCCAAATAATATTGATATTAAATATATTAGAACTCGAAAACTCTTGAAATTTATTGGCATTAATTTTTTTCATTTCAGTGCTTTACGCTCAAAAAAGATATTGAAACAAAGCCTCTTCATCACCACAATCATAAGTTGAGCAATTGATTGTATTAATTCTAGATAAAAGTTAATTCACTTTATATTGACCAATGATAGTTTGTGGTAGGCTTATGATTAGGGGAAGTTTTTACAATTGTCGAATTGGTATGCAAAACTTTTTAGTGGTTACCTGATTTACTTAAAATATATGAAAAATAGTGTCTGAAAAACAGTTGACCCAGACACATATGCAGGATTTACTACCGACAAATATGCGTGTCTCCCCCTCCCCCTCTCTGCATTCATGCTTGAGTTGACAACCTCGTATTTCCTTTTTGAGAATTTCAGAAGTTGTTAGGTAAATACGAGCTTCAAATTATATTTTTTAAACAAATATTTGAAAGAAAAAGTCTTACTTTGGTCTGACAAAGAGGTAGTGAACATTCTAGAAGAAGCTCCAATTGAAATTTATTTATCTCAGTGGTGCCATATTCAAATTTCACCTCCTTCTTCTTACGTTGCAGTTTAATTTTAAAGCGATTGGTAAATTTGGATCATTTGTTCATGACAAATTTTATTTTCATCCCAGATAAACGAAGCTATGTTAATTTATTGTTTCAATAAAATTAATCTAATATTTAAATCTCTTGCCTTTCATAAAAAATATGTTATATTTTAACATTTTATGGCGAAAGTCTTTGAGCATTTGGCCCCGAAATATGAATGAATTTTCACTTGACATCAACTCACAAAGGAGATACATTTTTTCTTAGCTAGTATTCACTTTGTACTGCAAATTGAAATGAATCTTTTTGCATTTTAAATGAAATGAAGCAATTTGGGTGCCAATTTTAATTTATCCTCGAGTCTCCGTTTCCTATCAGCTGACGATTTTTTTTTTTTACCGTCTTCCTTATTTATTCATATGATCTAAAATTTTAGCATTGTTTTCTGGAGCATAATATTATTGACAGAAATTATTTCGCACTAGTTAGAGCCGTAGAAAATTCAGCTCTCAGTTTGCGATTTAAGTAGAATTTTGCTGAGAAATAAAAGAAAAAGAAAAGACAAGAAAAACTGTTTCATTGTTAGACTATATGCCAGCGGGATATTACTTCGTCGATAATTGCTGAGTCGAGGGAAACTTTGAAGCTCCTTGCTTTGTTTGTAGTCGGAGTATAGATCGTCGTCATTTCAGTGGTTTAGTGGGAAGTGTTCCAGGGTTTATGTTCACCGGGACATGCAAAAAATCCTTCAAATATTCCTGTTCATTGAATGACTATGCACGTATAAAGATCTTTTCTGTGATGATCACTTCCACACTTAGTCCTAAGGAAAAACCCACACTTATTTCACCTGAACTACCAAAGTGTCAGTTGTTTTGTATTTTAGGTATCAAATCAATCAACTTACACCAAGTGCATCCGAAGTCGTATCCTTCTTAAACATCTCTTCGATTACCACAAACGACGGTGGTCTCTATGTCTGTAAAGCTTCTTCAAAAGTAGGTGTCTCTGAACACAGTGCTCGTCAAAATGTTTATGGTATGCCGTTTGTTAAGAGCTTGGAGAAAATGTCTATTGTAGCTGGGGAAACGATGTACATCAATTGTCCTTATGCTGGCCACCCGATTGATTCTATCTCCTGGGAAAGAGGTATGTTTTATATATATATATATATATATATATATACTATATATATATATATATATATATATATATATATATATATATGAATTAAATTTTATGAATGAAATTATTTCAGTTTATTACATGCCAACCAAAGCCGGATTTTACTTATTTATTTTTACCATTTTTTTTGGAAGAAGTTGAGTGAGTATAATCATGGACTGCTTTGTTTTAAATGTATCAGAAAACTTCAACATCTAAGTTGTCTATTCTTTTTTCTTTTCTTTTTTTTTTAATAGAAGTCTTCATTATGCCTCTTTTGGACTAGGAAAATCTTACCGCTTTCACATGAACAACATGTCTTGCATTGTTTGTTGTCCACGTAATAACCGATAAAAATTAATATTTTGAATTCCCTTGAAAATATTAACCTGGTTACAATACATTGTTATGCCTCTCTTGAAAAAAAAGAAAAAAAAAGAAAAAAAAAGGAAAACAAGATGAATTGCTAAATTGCTCATCGCAGAAATTGTGGGTTCTTTTGAATGACGTATTGTAGAAATAGAAGAACAGTTAAAGAGTGAATTAAACTTACTCATCAATACAAAAGCAATATTTGTCTTAGAAATATAGACAAAACAAGTACTAGTATATAAATTTAAAAGATATTATAGAAGGCATTGAAATTACTTTATTGAGAAAGTAAGACAGAGAGCGCCGTTGAAATATTTTTCTTCCCAAATTTAAGGTTTCTTGAGATGTTATGTTTTGATATGGCTTATTAATATGACGGATGTGTTGCATAGATTGTGTGGGTAGAGGAGGAAAATTATTTGGAATAGGCTGCTTTTGTAGAAGGAGTACAGGGTTAATTGCGGGCTCTATTTTCTTTTAGGAGGTCGAATTTTGCCAATCAATAAGCGTCAACAAATCTATCCTAATGGTACTCTGGTAGTCGAGGGTGTTCAAAGAAATGCAGATCAAGGCTCATACACATGCGTGGTGAAGAGCTCACCCGGGTATTCAGCAAAGGGCACTGTCGAAGTGCAAGTCATGGGTAAAGTTACTTTCTTGTCTATATAATTAATCTGATAATGTTAATTTTAAAATTGATATCTTTTAAAAGTTATTTTTCTTAAAAGCTATTTGATCAATTACAATATAAAGAAGACGAAAGTCATAAAAAAATGTCTGTAAAGTATTAGGATGTTTCTACTTTGAAATTGTTTTTATACGTGCATTAAAGTATTCAGCTTTCTTGATTGTTCCTAAATGACGCTACTCATTTACTATTATTATCAATACTATTTTTATTTATATAACTAATTATCTAATAATTAGTTAGACAAATTTATCTAGCTAATCTAGCTAATTATTATATTAAAAGTTATTATATAAAAATACACTTATCTAACTAATTAAGACCTTTGTTTTCATGTCAAATGAGAAAAATTACTTGAACATGCAAGTAAATCCTGTGACTATTCAAGTCGTTTCCATTTTGTAGCTTCAATTTCTTGAACTACGTTAAAAAAAAAAAAAAAAAAAAACAAAAAAAAAAACGAGTGTATCGTATGTTAGGGATTCTGGTTATAGTTAACAAAGATAAAAGAAATGTTGAAAAACAACAAGTCATTATTCATTAATTCATTATTTAAATTCTCTATACCGTATAATGTTTGCTAAAAACTACTGTCCTTTGTTGGCCATTTGGACTATGATGTTATATGTATACATTTGCTCGTAATTTCGTGTAACAATTTTAGTTGTTTGTATAATTACAGCTCCCCCGTAATATCTCCATTTTCACTTGATGGTCCCAGTGACTTTGGGGACAGTGTCCAACTAAATTGCCATATCACAAAGGGAGATGAGCCATTTCAAATAGAGTGGTTTCTTGGCAAAATCCCATTGAAGGGCACTGGAGATTATACTATTTCTCAGGTCGGAAAACGCACCAGTCTCCTGACTATTAGCACCGTTTCCCATGCGCATGATGGTGTTTATACGTGTGTGGTTACTAATGATGCTGGAACTGTATTTCACTCGACTAGCCTTGCTGTGAATGGTATGAAGATACTGAAGGATTATTTTGTCTTGTTTGCTTTTACAAGCTGTTTTTACTTTAAATGTTTTCAAAGAAAACTGAAGACCGTTTAAAACTTTCAAACGATGGTCCTAAGACTGAGAATTTAGAGTTGAAATTTGGTGAAAATGTTCAGTTTTTGTCGTTACCCTATCCATGAGAGGGGGTATGGGAGCATTCTTCTGAAATCAGTGCAAAAGAGCTCATCCAAGAAAGAATACTTATGACGTGGAAATACGCTTTTAATATGTTAATGCACCCCCTCTCATACTCTGCGCCCAAGGCCAGGGGCGGATCCAGGATTTTTTTAGGGGGGCGCTAAATAGGTTGATCCGATAAACTTGCGTTAGGAGCAAGTTTAATTAACGCAAATTTGCGTTAATTAAGTAAATTACACTGCTTTAGAATATGTTAGGGGGCGCGTGCCCCCTTGCCCCCTCCCTGGATCCTCCACTGCCCAAGGCTATGTCACGCAAGTAAAAGGCGTGGAAACGAAGCGAATCAGATTATCTGGCGTATATGTTTAATATCGGGCAAATAATTGCTTGAAATTAAGAAAGACATTCATATTCATTTGTAACCCTCTACCATGAAAATTCACCCTTTTATCCTAACCTAACAGGTATTTGACCTCTAAAACTTCTTTTAGTGTCCCCTAGCATAGCCCCGTTTGCTGCTGAAGACGATTTGTTCGAGGGTGATAATGTCTTGTTAACCTGTAATGTTCCAAAAGGAGATGATCCAGTTGAAATTGCTTGGTATCAAAACGGAGCTAAAGTCATCCACAGCAGTAAAGTGAGCGTTTCTCAGTTTGGAAGTCGTGCAAGTATACTTGGCCTAAATAGCTTAAGCTATCAAATGGATGGAGAATACACTTGTGTGGCGAGGAATATAGCTGGCGAATCTAGTTATACTACAGTCGTCAAGGTCCATGGTAATTTGCGAAGGAAAACAAAGGTGGAAAAAATCTCAGGCGTTTTACCTTATTTACCTTTTGCCTTTTCTTCAGAGTTTGTCTTTAAGTGGGTACTTTGCTTCTTTGAGATCTCATGGGCTTTAAAAGGGAGTCTTGATTAAATAAAACTTTTTATTTTTATTTTTCACGTTTTCTCTTAACCTTCTTTGTAAAGTTCTAGACTTGTATAATACCATGGTTTAATTCTCTTTTCTGTTTATTGGTGCTGTAAAAGTCCCTGATATGTTATTGCTTTAAAGGACATATTTGAGGAAAATATTTTGGTTCTCGACATAAATGCTATGTTTAGATGCCAATAGTTTTCTGCTTCCTCATTTCTTAGAAAGAAAACGTGTTGATTGCATAAAAAACAATTTTTCTTAGTCTTTTATGAATAAATATAAAAAGGAAAAAGAAACAACTGTAATGTAAGCATTCATATGCTTCTTTTTTCTCGTCGGCTCTCCTTGAACGGAAATATTATTTAGTTCATAAAATTTTAAACATGCACAGCATCCCTATCATTAAGAAAAAAGCAATTTACCTTTTCGCTATGTTTTACCTAAGATCTATCACATGCATACATAGATGCGTAATATTGATCGTATGGGGAGATGTATTCAATTTCTACAGTTAACCGTATGGGGGAAGGTATTCACTTGATATGCTTGTCGCAAAAGGAGATGATGCACTTTAAATTCAGTGCCTTAGGAAAATATGTTGAATGGCACTGTCTCAGTCTTTCTCAGTTGGAAAAATAAATAGGAGTCCTGACTGTCAGCACCGTCTCTCGTATGCATAATGCTATTTATTAACATATATGGTTAATAATGATGCTGGAACAGTCTTCCATTAAAAAAAAGTTCTGCTGTAAATCACAAGAGGATGATGAAGAAAGTGGATCTCTTTTAAAAGGCTAGTTTACTCTGCAAGGCTGTAGAAGCGTTAGTGAAACTGTGTTTCTCTATTTTCACACGTAATTTATGAATTAAAATAAAGGATTGTTTATTTTAGACTTAATATGTGTTAAAAGAAATTATTTTTAGTCTCTCCAACTCAAGAAAGACAAATAGCAACTGTAAAGCAAAGCAAGTCTGGTAGTGTGTGATTTAACATGGAACAGAGAGTTTGAAATAATAAAAAACAAATCTCCTTTTATTTGGAAGCCCTACCGTGAATCTTCCCCTTTTCAGCTTTCACTAACTTATATTTGACCCCTAACAATTATTCTAGTGCCTCCTAGCATAGCTCCATTTTCTGCTGAAGAAGAATTATTCAAGGGTGATAATCTTGTGTTAGCCTGTAACGTTCCAAAAGGAGATGATCCAGTTCAGATAACTTGGTATCAGAATAATGCTCGAATTTTTCATTCGGAAAAATTCAGTATATCGCAGTTTGGCAGTAGGGCAAGTATAATTGGCTTGAATAACTTGAATTACCAAATGGATGGAGAATACACATGTGTGGCTAGTAACGCAGCTGGAAAATCTAGCTATTCTGTAACCGTCAAGGTTAATGGTAATTTCTAACAATGAAATTATGGATGGTAAAATCTCAGGCCAATCATTTGATTGAGGATCATACCTTCATGTAGTTTTTCATGCGGAAAGGATTATTTTGCCTTTCCAATGACCTCACAGATTTTTTTCTCTTTTTTATATTGAGAAGGTCCAACTCAAATAGTTTATGGAGTTAACAATTGTTTTTTTTGCTCAAAATCACGTCCAAAAAAGTAAATATCTATGCTATTGTATACTAGTTTTCATATCCATTTTTAGCTTTCGTAGTCTCAGGTATTTTATAGCTTTCAGTGTAAAAAAAAAAACAGAAGCTTCTTCTCTGAAATAGGTTACATCCATATACAGCAAAGCTGTATCACATACAACACAGTTTTTATGATACAAATTCTTTCATTGTCGTTGTTTATAATATCGTTACAGTTCCTCCTGTAATATCCCCCTTTCTATTTGATGGCCCCAGTGACGTTGGAGATAGCGTTCAATTAACTTGCCATGTTACAAAAGGGGATGAGCCACTTCAAATAAAATGGCTTCATGGTGAAGCCTTTTTGAAGAGCAATGTAGATATTACTATTTCTCAAATCGGAAAACGCACTAGTGTTCTCACTATCAGCGCTGTTTCACACAATGATGACGGTCTTTACACATGCGTGGTTGTAAATGCTGCTGGAACAGTGTCTCACTCAACAAGTCTTGCTGTGAATGGTAGGAGGTTTTTGAAGGGCTTTCTTGTCTTGTATGCTTTACAATTTATTTCCTTTATTCCGAAAAATATTATCGGATTACTGGAAAAGCGTTTTATATTCCCTCAAAATTTTAGTGAGTTTAATGTGCTCTTTCAATGCTTGGAATGTTTAATGTTAAAAAATCACTTACTAAAAGAAATTATTTTGTGAGTATCTCTCTCAGCAAAAGAGTCGTCTTTCAGAATGATCAAATCTTTGTGAGTAATATTTTAGCGTGTAAAATTTAAGTTGAAAAGTATGTCGAAGCCAATAAGCTTAACCAATTGCCCCCTCCCCCCTCCATCCCCATAAACCCTTCACTTCAGCCTCTAATTCGCTTTTGTTTACAACTGAGATATTTTTCAGTGCCTCCTAGTATAGCTCCTTTTGCTGTTGAAGGTACATTTTTTGAGGGTGACAATTTACTGCTAGCCTGCAATGTCTTGAAAGGAGATGATGGTATTGAAATGACCTGGTATCAAAACGGTGCCAAAGTTGTTCATACGGGAAAAGTAAGCATATCTCAGTTTGGAAATCGGGCAAGTATACTTAGCCTGAATAGCTTGAATTACCAAATGGACGGTGAATATACTTGTGTGGCTAGCAACTCAGCTGGAACGACTCGTTATTCAACTATCGTCAAGGTTAATGGTAATTTCTAGATATAAAATTATGAAGTAAAAATTCTCAGGCGCGTACTCCTGTTTGTGATTCTACCACTATCTCTGGATTTTTGCTTTGAGGAATGTTTAGACCGTGAGTTATGTAGATTCTTTCTCGGGAAGTCGTGAAACCGACCTAGTACTCTAATGCGAGAAGTGTTTAGAAAGGAACATCCTAATTAGAACTATCATCCCCTCCTAGACGTAGCCGAACATAGGGACGTGGATTGGGATCTCCCTTGAAAATTCCAAGGAAAGGTTTGAAAGCATACAAAGATCTTTATTATTTGGAAAATTATTTTCTTGATATTTAGAAAGTTAATTCCTGTAAATATAATCCCTGTTCACACTTACTTGGAAAATCCTATGTCGTATTTAACTTCTTTTTTTCTTGTATTTAGGAGTGCGCACCATTATTTAGTGTATTTTTCTTTTATTAAAAAAGAAAACTTCACTGTTCGATTTCATAGGTGTTTTGATAATCCTATCTAAAAATCAACCATTTTCGTGTTGATTACTAAGGCACTTGCTTTTTGCTACAGCTCCATAATGTCGACCTTCAAACATTTCAGTTCCTCCAACGATCATGCCATTCGTGCTTGATGATGTATACAATGAAGGTGACAGTGCTCAGTTAAACTGCTATGCAGCAAAAGGAGACCACCCCTTAAATTTTTCTTGGCTCTTTAACACCCAACCTATTATTCACTCGGAGAAAAGGAGCATAGCGAGATTTGGTTCTAAGACTAGCATTCTCACTCTTAATCAGCTTGATTACAGGATGGACGGGGAATATACCTGTGTCGTTTCAAATAGTGCTGGGAAAGCTACACACGTAGCAGTAATGAATGTTCATGGTAAATCGGTAACTTTAAATGCTTGGGTCTGATCTCAGGTCCGTTTTGAAAGAGCTTTTCCATTCTTAGAATTCTTTATTTTAGCAAGATCTACTTATGACCTTGATGTAAAAAAAAAAATTAATGCTTTTGGTACTCCCGAAAATTCGACTCTTTGGTTTCGAAGAGAAACGGTACACTTCAGAAACTCTTATGACCTTGATGTAAAAAAAAAACTAATGCTTTTGGTACTCCCGAAAATTCGACTCTTGGGTTTCGAAGAGAAACGGTACACTTCAGAAACTCTTATGACCTTGATGTAAAAAAAAAATTAATGCTTTTGGTACTCCCGAAAATTCGACTCTTGGGTTTCGAAGAGAAACGGTACACTTCAGAAACTCCAGCTCAGCTAGGCTGCGTTGTTGCTGAAGGAGATTTACCATTAGAAATAAAATGGACATTCCATGGTGTGGAACATAGTGGCGAGATTGGGATAACAACTCATAGAATTGGGGCAAAATATAGTTTACTGGCCATTGATTCTTTTGCTGCTTCTCATGGTGGGGCGTATACATCTATTGTACGAAACGAAGCTGGGATGAATAATCACACTGAGTATCTATTTATTGACGGTATGGTGCTGGATATAAGCTTAATTGTAGTAACTTTGCATGGTTTTTACAGTTCCCCCAGTCATATCTACATTCAGCTTTTCTGATGATCCTCTGAATTTGGGCGATTTGGCTGTTGTGCAATGCTCTGTGGTCAAAGGGGATTCGCCGGTACAACTTTCTTGGACCTTTTATGGTCGAAATGTTTCTTCGGAAATGGCCGTTGTTGTAAACAAGCTTAGTGAAAGAATAAGTGTTTTGTCTGTACAATCTGTTGCTTCTGGGCATTCAGGGGACTACACCTGCGAAGCTAGGAATGCTGCTGGAAAAGCTCAGCATACGTCAACACTGATTGTCAATGGTATTTTACCATTACTACTCTTATTCCTGCTTTGGTTTCTTTTACTATTTGTTCAAATCTCGGGTAAGGCCGGAAAGTTCATCCGTTGCAATCATTTCGTGAAACATATGATAAACTGTTGATCTCGTTTTCTTTTAGTTATGATATCAGAAATATTCCTCTAAATCGAAGAAAGGTTTAATTATTTTGTTTTAATTTTTTTTTTTTTTTTAAGACATGGTCGGAACTAAGTATCTATGTTGCAATGTTGGGGAAATTCATTGGTTTTGTTTTAATTTTGCAAATATCCTCGCCACTCTTTCAAAGTCGCATCGTAGCGGTTCCTAGTTAAATTTTATCAAATTCAATTTAAATGCCAATTCATATCAAAACGCCTTTGTTGGAGATCAGATTCATAAATACTCTGACATTCTAATTAACTACAATGTGCCCTCAAACATAAGCTCTTTCAGTGCCACCGATTATTGATGCATTCTCGTTTGGTGACTCTGCCGCTAAGTTTGGTCAGCCAATTGCTGTTCAGTGCGTAGTTCTTGAGGGTGATTTGCCCTTATCCTTAACGTGGGTTGTTCATGGGAAGGACTTGCCGAGTCAAATTGGCATATCAACAATGAAACTTGGACCAAAAATTAGTATTCTCAGTATTGATGCCGTAACTGCAGCACATGTTGGAGAATATACCTGTTCAGCCCACAATTCGGCTGGGATGGCTAATTATACAAGTATACTTAATGTCAATGGTGAATAAAAGTTTATGTTTATCCTTTTTCTTATTTCAGAACTCTAAGAAAAGCTTCATTTTGTTTGGGTTACGTGCCCCTTATGTAACAGGAATGCGGGCCTTGACAGTTTCTTACTTCTAAGGGAGACCACATGGGTACTAGCTGGTTTTCTCGATACAGAAGAGTTTTACTATTTGACAATGGGCTCAAAATCTGACCAAGGAGACATTGCTTAGTCATTATTGCATCTCTAATGAAAGTATTTATGTACCACCAGTAGATCTTTTACCCTTGTTTTTCGTTTTCATGGATCTCAAAATTAAAATAACCTTGTGAGGTTTAGTTTATTTCTTAATGAGTAATCTTTTTTCTTTTGTTAAATTTGTTAGTCTGAATTCCTTGTTTTATTGCTGCTAAAATGAATTGTGGCAGTTTGTACTTTCAGTTGCTCCAGAACTCATTCGTATTTCCTTTGGAGAGACTCCGTTATTTGAAAGTGATCCCGCACAGGTTCAGTGTGTTGTTATAAAGGGAGACATGCCTCTTGATGTATTTTGGTTTTTCCAAGGTAGTAGATTAGAGAATGTAGAAGGGATTAACATTGCAAGAATCAATGCAAGAAGTAGTGTTCTTGCCATTGAATCAGTCACCCAACATTATGCCGGGAATTATACATGTGTTGCTTCAAATGAATTTGGAAGATCATCGTCTACTGCACAGCTAGTTGTTAATGGTAAAGCGCTTTATTTTGTGGCTAAAATTTGCTTTTTTTTTAGTCCCACCTGAAATCAATCCGTTCAATTTTGGGAGCATGCCCTTAAACGCTGGTAGTTTGGTACAAACTCTGTGCGTTGTAAGTGGTGGTGATTTGCCCTTGAATTTAACTTGGAAATTTGACGGAGACTGGTTTAAAATGCGGGAAGATGTCATAGTGATGTCGCTGGGTGCCCGCAGTAGCATGCTAATGATAGAATCGGTAACTTCTGCACATATTGGTAACTACTCATGCATAGCAGCTAATGCAGGTGGCACGCAAGTGTATAGTGCCTCACTGAGAGTAAACGGTAATTTATTTTCTAGTACTGCCGAAAATTCTACCTTTTGACTTCGGGTTGGACCCAATTTTTCTCGGTGGGACAACTCAAGTGACTTGCCTTGTATCAGAAGGAGATCTACCGTTGGATATTCAGTGGAATTTTCTGGGTAGTGGAATATCCTCGAGAGTTGGCATAACGACAACAAGGGCCAGTAGCAGGATTAGCTATCTTGTTATTGAGCCTGTGATACCTGGACATCGGGGAGTTTATACTTGTCGAGCATCAAATGCGGCTGGTGTTGCCGAAGTTTCAGCAGAACTTAATGTCCATGGTAGTACAATAATAAACTTGCTTAATACCCCTAACGTGAGCTTCAGCCTACGTCTTGAAAGAAAAACTAACAAAATACTACCCTTTCTATGTAATGTAATAAGCTTGTATCTTTCTTGGACTTTAATCCGAAGAAAAAAACGATAAACAATCCAGGGAAGCCATTTTGCCCTATAAATAGTACTCCCAACTGGGGGTGCTGGATAATTTTGTCTTTTATATTTACTTTCCTGTATTCTTGCAGTGCCCCCGAAAATTTTGCCATTCACATTTGCTGAAGATTCAATATATGCTGGAGGGGTTGCCCAAGTGACGTGTCTTGTCACCGAAGGTGAAAGCCCAATAGAAATCCAATGGAACTTTTTTGGTTCTGCTTTATCATCAAAAATGGGCATTACGACGACAAGGGGAGGTCGTGCCAGTATGTTACTAATTGACCCTGTTGCACCTGGACATAGTGGAAAGTATACTTGCGTAGCTAGAAATATTGCAGGAGTCTCGGAATATTCCGCAGAGCTAAATGTACACGGTTAGTAGTGTTGCCGTGTTCTAAATTTCGGTCGTCTCAGGCGCAAGGCACATTTTGTATTTTTCACTGTACATAAATTGCAAACACTTGTATATGCACAGCGTCAACTAACCCTTGAGAAGGAACTGTAACTAATACTTGTTATTTTACCCCTTAAACCATTCCAATCTCCCGTATTCAGGCTCTGGATTTGCATTTTTATAATCGTATTGTTGATTGACTTTGAGATACGTTTCAAATTGTTTTGTAGTTCCGCCGAAAGTGTCTTCTTTTGACTTTGGTGACGACCAAATTTTTGCTGGAAGCGTGGCTCAAACAACATGCGTTGTTACCGAGGGAGAAAGTCCTATTGAATTCCAGTGTAGTTTCACTGGTAGCTCAGTCTCTAACAAAATGGGAATCAATGTTATAAAAGCTGGACCAAGAGCAAGCCTTCTCATAATTGATCCTGTTTCACCTGGTCACAGCGGAGAGTACGCATGCACAGCAAGGAACAGAGCTGGAATTGCAGCGCACACTGCACGGCTACACGTCCACGGTGATTTGCACGGGAATAGGCTTAATTGACGGTGGTCAAATCTCAGTCTTGCATCTTAAGTTTATGTACACGCCCATGCGAATATACTATATATATATATATATATATATTATATATATATATATATATATATATATATATATATATATATATATATATATATATATATATATATATATAAATATATATATATATATATATATATATATATATATATATATATATATATATATATATATATATATATATATATATATATATATATATATATTTATATAAGCCAAAGTTTTTTAGTTCCTCCAAAAATTTCGCCATTTTCATTCGGTGAAGATTCGATTTATGCTGGAGGTGCAACTTCAGTCATGTGCATGGTATTAGAAGGGGAAAGTCCCATTCAAATACAGTGGTATTTTCTTGGGTCGGAGCTATCGTCTAAAATGGGTATTACAACGACACGAGGAGGAAGGGCAAGCATGCTTGTTATAGATCCAGTCGGACCTGGGCACACAGGAACCTACACCTGTGTTGCAAGAAATGCAGCTGGAAAGGGCCGAATATTCTACGGCGCTCAATGTTCATGGTTAGTTAATAAATATTAGGATTCGGAATGCTAATGAGCTGCGATAGTTTAGCAAAATTAGAATCTCGGGTGCATACTCTTCCGTCAGAAAATGCTAAAACTCCTCACCTTTAACCTCTGGTCTTTTTGAGCAAGTGATGGAACATAGGATATCTACATACTCTCTCCGTTAGTTTTGCAGCCGCCATGACGTTGTGACGAACGCTGCAACGTCAGCTACGTATTATTGGGGTCTTAACGACACTGCACAACCTAAAAGAAGCCAAAAAAGAAGATAAGCTTTAAAACAAAAGGAATGCGATCTATCTATTATTTCATCATGTATTTAATCCATGCACTACTTTACTATTGTATGATATTGGGGAACACATGGCAAGTTAGAGATAAATGTTTTATGCCACAGTCTGAAATATTTTACATGTTCTCTGCTTTCAGAAAAGCCACAACTCCTTCCCATGACTCCCTCTCTTGATACATCAGACGGTGGATTTGTACAACTCACCTGCATTGTAGTATCGGGGGATCTTCCAATCCATTTTTCTTGGCTTCATGATGGGCGTTCACTTACTCCTTCAGATTCTGTTTCTATCGTTAACGTTGCACAGCAAACTGGCCTTCTGATCATGAGGCAAGTCACCCTAGAACAAGCGGGAAAATATACTTGTCGTGTAAATAATTCAGCGGGGGTTTCTGAAGTAGAGGCTGAAGTTCGTGTTAAGGGTATGCGCCTGAGATTTGACCACCCTTTTAACTTTTTTGCTTTTTGCACTCTCTCACTGTCGCTTGTTTTTTTTGCTTACTAAATATTGCTTGTTTTGCATTTATATATTTAACCAAGACTGTATGTACAATTGTTTATCGTTTTAGACAGGTTATATTGTTGTCAGGGCTAAGTTACGTCGCATGAATTCTATTAAAAATAATCTTTTTATTTTAAAGTTGGCTTTGGATTTTTAAAACATCAACTTGAATCATTTTTGTTATTATTATTTTACACCTGGTGTGTATTGGGTACTTCAAAAAATGCTATTAAAAATGGTTCTATTTTTGCGAAATCTAGTTCCGGCGTTAATAATATATGGGGTTTATTTTTCATTTTAATATTCTAGTAACGTAATAATTACGATATTATTACATATACAATACCTAGTTTATCGTCTGAAATATTATTTACAGTATTAAAAAAACATTATCCAGTTAGTTTTCAAAGATGTAGCAAAAGTTGGCTCCAGAAAAAGTTCAACAACTTCACTTAAGATAACAACTTTACTTATTTTTATAAAAGCTAATCGTTTTTTCCCTTATGGTTGATCAGATTGTATTGACGCAAACTAAAACATCATTTAACATCCAAACCTGGTCACTTTCCTCATCTGAACCCGGCCACCTTTCTCAATGCACCTCGTTGAGTTTTAGACAAGTAAAATTCACAAAAGAATAATGTACTGCTGATATTTTGCCTGTATAATCAATATGGCGTCACTATGCAAATGAAGAAAAAAATAAAATAAAACGCCAAGAAACTAAAATCAACGCAGACCTAAAAGGGATAAAAAATAAACAAAACAAACTAAAATGGAAAATTAAAATCAAGAGGAAAAAATAACGAACATACTGAATCAAATATACAATAGAATTACTCGTTACTGTTCAAACGCTTTGTATTCGTCTTAGTGTATAGTGTTCATCTTATTGTACACGCTTCCCTGTATCCAAACTCTTTATAGAATTGTAGCTCACTGGAAAGAATTAACTAAATAAGTCAAGTTCAGCCATCGGGGGAGGGGGGGGGAGGAGGTACGATATGTCCTCTCTAGGCTGATCTACTAACTTTGCCAATAAATTTATTTTATCCCAGATTTACTGAATAATAATAATAATAATAATTTATTTTTTGCCCGCTTTACAAATGGAGACAAATAAGCGTAGTAAAAAAGAAAAGAAAAAAAAATACACTCATCAACAAGTACAAGATATTTACACTAACTTACAATTGCAGTACAAGAGGAGTTAGAGGTGAGTCAGCAAGAAACTGCAGGCTTCGGCGGTAAGCTCTTGCTTCTATCTCCCCAATTTTAGTCACTGGGTCAATTATTCCATAACGGCGGCTAATATAACTATTTGAAAACCACAAGGGCAAATGTAACAAAAAATTTGCCAACTTATAATAATGGGTACGCAGGTGTCGTTTTTGCGTAACTTTTAATAACTCCCAAAGTGGGGATATATATAGAATAGAAGGCGTAACTACAGCTTTGAATATTTTAGCAAGAGTCGATTTATTAACACTATTTCTCAAGCTTACTGCTTTTCCATAACATTTGTAAGAGACCGAGACACATTATCTTTAATGTGCCCGTAGGTGGATCTAGTTTTAAGACATAATCAATGGGTTTTTTTTCCACGATTTCGTTGATAAATTTCTTTATTTAATTCATTAGTTTAGGAGCATTATTGCCTACGTCGTGACTCGGCCTCGACGTAAATATGCCCTTAAAACAAAGCGGCTTAACTTATGTTTATAAATGAATTTGATCAAACGTTGGTTATAATTTTTAAAAAAGGTTATGTAAGGCTTAAAAAAATAATATTATACATTTCTTGAATTCTTTGATTTTTAATAACATACTGTTAAGAACAAATTGGTTAGAATATGCTAATAGTGTAGCTGAACTCCAAGAATTTTAATTAAAAATAATGTTTCATTATTTATTTATTACATTCTTCATTTTTAACTACAAAACACTAAAAATAGTAAAATAAAGTGTGTTTATCCTTCAATTTGGTACAAGGGTGCATGTAAGAATTACCGTTTCAATAACGAAAATAGTGGCATTGGTTATGATCTTGTCAGGGTAAAGACCGAATGACAAACTTGTGACGTTACGCACTTAAAAAATTTGCTGTAGCAGTAAAGATTTTATAAATTACTTTAAATCACTTTGCAAATTATGCCGCTTTACTGGATTGATGAAATTTTTACAACAAATTTCTCGAAGGACTATTTACATTCTTAAAAGTGAAAATTTTTCAATCTAGATTTTATAATTTCGTAATACATTTGCTATTATGCTGGTAGATTAATGTGGTAATTCTACAAGATTGTTCAAATTAGTGCTATTGGCTGCCAAGTTCTCATGTTATCAGTTAGTTAGAATCCTTGTTTGTTAAATAAATTCCAGTGAAGCAGAATTCAGTAAAAAGTTGTAGGAGTAATACTTGATACAAAAAAATAGTGATAAAAATTAGCTTTCGGCCAGGAAAATCTTATTCTGAAGTTTCTTTGTTTTATGTCTAGCTTGAAAAAGGGCATTTTTTGCTGGTGTTTCCAGTTATTTTCAGGTTTTAATTACAAAAAGTATATAAGCTCAAAAGTTCACTAGTACAGATCGAAAATTTAAACATTGCCTGAAATTTGAAGTCGACCAGTCCTTTGCCTCATTTTTAGGTCTATTAGAAGTTTAGGCTAATTAATTCAAGCTTTCCGCTTGAACATGAAATAATACCAGAACTAAACAAAATTATATTTGTTGAAATGGAACACTCTAAAGACACTAAAAAAGGTGAATGGATTTATTTTGAAGAGCCTGTGATAGCCTCAATTTTGTTGTTAAAAAGACCCAATGTTGCTGCTTAAACATGAAGAAAACACCAAAACTAAAATCACCTGATGAATGAACAAAAGCATAAAAATGAAAACACTGTAGAAAGACACTAAAAAAGGTGAATGGATTTATTTTGAAGAGCCTAAGATAGCCTCAATTTAATTTTTTTTTTAAAGGCCTAATGTTGCTGCTTAAAAATGAAGAAAATACCAACACTAATCACATGATGAACAAAAGCATATTTTAAAAATGAAAACACTGTAGAAAGACACTTAAAAAAAAGTTGAATCGACTTTCTTTGATGATCCTAAAATAGGCTCAGTTTTTGTTTTTAAAAAGGTCCGTTGTTGCTGCTTGTGAAAAATCTATTGAAAACAGCCCAGATTTCTCTTTGTCTTATTTGACCTCTGTCTCTATTAAGACCATACACAATTTATTTTTATGTCTAATTTGGCGACGGACATTTGTTTGTAATTTAGCCCCTAAATTTTTAAGCTGGTCAACACGAACCAGGTAGAGGAGTTTCAGTTTTTTTTTATGCTTTGGTGAAACATATAAATTTATTAGTCTGAACTTCTAACACGCCTGAAGATGGTGATATAGCGAAGGACTGGTAAAAATATCACTCAAAGTATCAATTGATGCCTGAATTTTCAATAACTATGCGTGAGGTTAGGCATCATTTCTGACTATATGCCCAATAATCAGACTGGCAGGTTTAAGAAGTAATCTTGGTTTCCAAAATCCCCAACCCTATTTGTCAATCACTGATTGCGGTAACTGCTAATATCTATTTATACTCTTTCCTGTAGTAACGAGTTTTAACTGGCAAGTGTGTAGAATAGGGCAGTTTTTCTTAAACCCCTAACATTCTTTACATAAGTTGTAATAATTTTTGTTTGTTTAGTCCCTCCACGTTGGATTGTCGAGCCGACCGACAAAGCCTTTGCTCAAGGAAGTGAAGCAAAAATCGAATGCAAAGCTGATGGCTTTCCGAAACCAGCTCTTTCTTGGAAAAGGGCAACAGGTTAGTCTGCTTTTATTTTCATATCATTTTCAAGTTGTGTAGCGTAAACCTTCTTGCAAGCACATGCACTGGTTCATGCACTGACTCGATGCTGATGGCTCTATGAAAGGATTTGTTATTTCTAAACAAAAAGTAAAAAAACTAAACAAAACTAAACGTACTAAATAAGTTATTAAATAAGTAACTAAACAAAAAGTGAAGAAAGTAAAGTTTATAAAGAGAATGACAAAATATATGTCATTAAACAGGAAATGCAAGAGAAAACAGAACGGAGAACAGAAACTGAAACTGTTTTGACAAAGATCACCGCCAAGCATCTGTCCAGTAGAATAACAGACGACAAAAACAATTTAAAAGACAAACGTGAACAATTTAAAGGAAAAAAAACGACATACTTGTTTATAAAAATAAATAGTTAAAACATAAAACTAGAACCGAAAAGAAAAATTCGCGACTGAGAAAAGCTACACTTTCTATTGTAATCATTTGCTATATTCTTTTGTTTTTTGAAATGCTATTATCTTATTAGAAAGGCTACTTGGCATACTTTAGCATGAAAGCTAAGAGAAAAGTCATATTTTTAATCTTAGAAGAAAAGTAGATCTTCAAAAGGAAGCTTCAAAACCTTATTTTCACCTTCCTGCAAAATCAGGCACTTGTGTGATACGGCTTTTGGATTTGGAAAAGGTAGCTTAATATCGTCTTATATAAATTATATGCTGTGGGAAAATCTTTAGGCATAAGAAAAACATTCAACCCACTTGAAAAGGACTTGAAAATACCAAAAAGCTACTGGAGACTGTGGCTCATTTGGATTTTTATAAGGGAGTATTTATAAATAAAACAAACAAATAACATAAAAAAAACGTTTTGTGTAAAGACATTTGAACACAGAACGAAATTGCAAACAAAAAAGGAAGAAACTGAGTCACTTATCCGTAAATAAATAAAAATTAAATATGCAATTTCAATACTATGCAGTTCCCATTTCCTTTTTTTGCGACAATGTTTAAAAATTTTAATACTTTTCCTGCATCTCTTAAAATAGATATATGAACATGATACTGCCTTTTTTTTTTAGCAGATTCCAAATATTTAAACGAAATAACTGAAGTTTATATTTCTGTAAGAATTTATGTAAAGTATGCATTTTTGGACTTGTGATTACATACTTGAATTTATCACAAAAGTTGTTTTAGGATTGAATAAGAAATTGGTGCTGTATCGATCAATATAATAATAAATTATTATACAACCAAAAAATTTGCTCTTAAAATATTAAGAAAGTAAAAATAATATTCAAGCTCACTTATTAGAAATCTTCTTTCTTAGGATCCACTCCGGGTGATTACCGCGATATAAAAACTAACAGCGGAACAGTTCGAGTTGAAGATGGTACGCTGACAATGTCAAATATACAAAAGAGTAGTGAAGGATACTACCTTTGTGAAGCATCGAACGGCATTGGTGCAGGCTTATCTGCAGTAATTTACGTCAGTGTTCAAGCCCCACCGCATTTTGAAATTAAGTTCCGCAATCAAACTGCCCGAACGTAACGAACCAGTGGTCCTTCAGTGTGAAGCTAAAGGGGAAAAACCAATCGGAATCTTATGGAATATGAATAACAAAAGACTGGAACCAAAAAGTGATAATAGGTAAGTACAATATTCTTTATACTTTCTTCTATTACTGTGACGAAAGACAGTTTACCAGAAATGAAATCATACATTCTTTTATGCTACGATTATCCTACGACCCCCCCCCCCTTCCTTTTCGCTTTTAATTTTGTTTTATACCTCTTTCCCTCTGTTTTTTGCTTTGTTCCCCTTTTTTCTAAATTAATGCGATTCATTTGAACCTAATTTGACGTAATTCCTTTTTACGCTGTTACTGAGAACGACAAAAGGAAAGACTCCAGAAGAGAGAAATTCCTTAGTGTTTATACTTCGTTTTGGCAAACTATAAAAGCAGTTTGAGCCGATAGGCGAGCAATGCGGGGGTATAAAATCGATATTTCTATATATATTTATTGTTTGATGTGTCAGTGTCAATATTTTGGAACTGTTTTTACCCTTCCATCTTCCATCATTCTTCCTGCCAAGGTCGTTAAATAACAAAAACTATAGTCAAAAAGTGCGGTTTATTATCTCTTCCTTTAATTCGAGTAATACAAAATCAAATGATCGAACTCTAAATTCGATCATATCAAACAGAAATGTTCATGGTTATCATGAGTTTGGGGGGGGGGCCCTTTTTATTTTACATACCCCATTTTACATTTAAGTTTAATTTTTTATCACCATGTTTTTGTAGTTAAAATGTTGAGATTGTTTTCGTCTTATAAAAATGAGAGAAAAATACCGCGTCCCACAATAAGAGAGGAGCTTTCACCCCCTTATCTTCATATTGCCCTTGAAGTCCTGTAGATTCTTCAAAATAAAGGGACATTAATGCTTAAACCTCCCCCCTCTCCCTGTTTATCCGAAGCCCCTTTCATGAAAAGTATGAAAGTGGGTGCCAAAAAGTGTACTTTTTCGGCTTTAGGTAGCCTCACTCCAACCTTCACAGACACGCATATGCGCTAAAAAAAATGCGTTGACATCCACTCTAATAGATAATACGCAATTATGGCACACTCTATGACTGTTAGTTTTGTTTCATAAACGGCCTATGAAGCTGTTCAATTTTTTGTGTCTTCCATGCATGTTTAGAGATGCCCCCCCCCCTCTTAAGCCAGTAGGCTCTCTGAAACTGGGAGGCTAATATGTAGCCCTCAAGATGTTCTAAGCCATTCAGCTATGTAACAAATTTTGCTCCATAATATTTTGGCCCTATTTAGGCCGAAATCGTTCTTCTTCAGGACAAAATGGCCTATATTGGGCGTTTGCTTTAGTATAATTTATTACTTAAAATGGTCATTGTAACATTAACTTTCTGTTTGAATGAGCCCTCTCTTGATAATCTTCGACCACTGATTCGATACGTTCGCGCTCGAGACTGAAAACAAACATAAAAAGTGTATCCGCGCGAAAACACACTTCTCGAAAAAAAAAATGCGAAGTTTAATGCGAAAAACTGTATTTTTTGTACAAATAAGCTCGAAACTTGGTTCTCAAACATGCTGATTTCATGGCTTAATTGGTGTCAAGATCGATTTCCTTTTTGGCTGTGTTTTCTGCCTTATCCTAAAACTGTACAAGTTTTCTCATGCTAATTACTTTTAATGGGTAAGTTTAAACCTGGTTTTATATGACTCTCATATTGCTAGTTATTTGTTTTACAAATTTTGAGTCACGTGAAATATATATGTTGAGCAGGGTGAGTTTTCTTTTAGAACTTCCACAGATAAAGAAATTTCTAATTTAATACATAGTCTTCAGAGTAATGATTGGTCTAGTGTTCTTGAAGCTAATGATGTTGATTGTGCAACGAGTTTATTTTTGTGTCGTATGGGAGCTCTGTTGGATAAGCATTTTCCTCTTAGAAAGAGGCCAAGGAATTCCATACCTAAATGTCCATGGATGTCTAGAGGTCTGATCAATGCTACACATATGAAGGCGTCTCTGTTTAAGGCTTCATGTAAAAGTAAGACACAGGATGATCTTTTGAAGTATAAACTTTATAAAAATGTGCTTACTTCTTCAGTACGTGCAGCCAAAAAGCTATATTTTTCGCGTCGAATTGATGAGTGTAAGGGGAATTTGCGAAAGGTTTGGACTGTAGTTAATGAAGCTCTTTCCCGCAAGAAACTCAAACAGTCCCCCCCTTGTCACTACAGGAAAGCTGATGGATCTTTCGTGGACAAAAATTCTTCAGCAAGCGCCTTCAATTCGTATTTCACCTCACTTCCTTCAGTCCCTAATCCACCCTACAGCAGAGTAAGTAGTTTTCCCTTAGCAGAAAAGTCATTTTTCCTTTTTCCATGCAGTGATACCGAAATTTCTAACATTATTTCTCAGCTCTCAAGTAGCCGTACAGTTGATGGTTTTGGTTTGAGCTGTAATGTTCTTAAAAAAATTGGTCAGTTTGTTTCTAACCCCATCTCACACATAACTAACCTCTCTCTTTCTTCTGGTGTTTTTCCTCATTTATTTAAGGTTGCTAATGTTGTACCTTTGTTTAAAAAAGGTGATTCATCTCTAATTTCAAACTATAGACCTATTTCTCTCCTTCCTGTAATTTCTAAGGTTGTTGAAAAAGTAGTGTATTGTAGACTCTCTTCATTTGTATTTAGTACTAATACGACTGCAGGTAATTCTCTCATAACTAACCATCAGTATGGCTTTCGTCCCAGTTTCTCTACCTTGCATGCACTTTCAGATGCAACAGAGTTTGTGCGTGTTAATCTTGACAAGGGCTTGTGTGTTTTGGGTCTATTTCTTGACTTTTCAAAGGCATTTGATATGGTCGTTCACTCTGTTCTTTTGTCTAAATTATCTTCATTTGGAGTGCATGGAGTCCCACTTGAATGGTTTAGGTCTTACCTCTCAGGGAGATCTCAGTATGTTTCGGTTAATGGTACTTCTTCCTCTTCCTTGCCTATTGTGAAAGGTGTCCCACAGGGCTCTGTGCTTGAACCACTTTTGTTTTTAATTTATATTAATGATCTTGTTGATGGTCTTCATCCCCTTGTGCACCCTATACTTTTTGCTAATGACAGTAACTTCTTCATTGCTGCAGTGGACCTCCCATCTGCCATTTCCCTAGCTCAAGGTCTTCTTGATAAAGTAAAAGATTGGTGCTGGTCAAATGGTATGACTCTCAACAGCCAAAAAAGTGCCATTGTACACTTTAGAACCCCTTATCGTATGAGAGACGCAGGGGAACCAACCATCCTGACTTATGGGAATGATATTATACCGCAAGCTACTATAGTGAAATTTCTTGGTGTGTATCTTGACTGTTTTCTTTCTTTTAAACCCCATATAACTCATACCCGTTCCCTTGTCCTCCGCCAATCTTCAATGTTATACAGGGTTAACTCATTTCTTCCCCCTGATGTTATGCTTTCTCTTTATTATGCTTTTATTTTTCCTTACCTTTCTTATTGCTGTTCTGTCTGGGGTAGTACTAATAAATCTCTTCTCTGCTCACTTCAAAGAGCCCAAAATAGGGCAGTGAAGGCTACTTTTCTTCTTCCTCGTTTTTACCCTTCCTCTGATCTTTATAATGATACTGGAATAGCTCCGCTGGATCGTATTGTGGGTAAAAGTTACCTTTATTTAGCACATTCTGCTTTTCTAGGTAGACTCCCACCATCTCTGCAGCAGTTTTTCTTTCTGTCAGGCTCAGGTAGGTACTCTTCTTTTTTACGTAGCTCTTATCGCAGGTTCATTTTACCTAAGCGTTCATCGACAGCAGGTCAGAGGTCTCCTGTTTATCAATCTATTTTACTATGGAACTCCATCCCTCCTGATGTCCCTCTATCTCTTTCTGCAAAGGCACTTTCTCGCTGGGTATTTCCAGTATAGTATTTTCCCCCTTTTTTCTTCATTTTTTGCATTCTATCCACATTTATGTCTTTTTTTTTTTTTTTTTCATTCAATATATTTCAAATAATTCTCCTATTTTCTCCTATTATTTCTCCTATTTTCATAAATGTCTTTTTTTTTTCGCCTATTTCATAAATGTTTTTTTTTTTTTTTTTAGTGCTTTATAATAGTGTCTTATTTGTCTTGTTGGCCCTGTACAAGCTTAGCTTCTTGGGCGTGTTTAAATTTTTAAGTTTGTAATTGTATTTTTTTTTTTAGTATTAATAAATTGATTCATTGATTGATTGATTGATTTGTATATCGTTCAATTGAATTTTATAATTATTCTACAATGGAATTTCCAATCGTAATTTTCCTTCTTGGTTTTTATTTATCTTTATTTTTAAGGTACACAATCCGTGAAGAGATCCTTCAGTCTGGTGTCATGTCGGACTTGAGCATAAGAAAACTTGACCGCAGTGATTCAGCTCTGTATACCTGTGTGGCTACAAATGCCTTTGGCTCTGATGATACAAGTATCAATCTAATTGTTCAAGGTAAATTTTGTATTTAACTATTATATTTACATGATTTTTTTTTCTTTGTTTTAACTCTTACCTTTTTTGTAACAGAAAAATAAAAATAATCTCTAAAAATCTGTATACATAGATGGTTCACAACATATATGCCAGTGGGCCCCATCCTTATGGGAGGATGATTAGATGATTGTTCTTGGGAAGTGGGAGGAGGGTGAAAACACTAGGTGGATATATTCTAGGGTATAATATTTCATATTTTTTAGAAGGATTTTCTAAGCCAATGTTAAAGAGGTGATGTCTTCCGCCCTCTATGTGCAGGTTTGTTTATGTATATAATGGAGCAAGTGATAGATTTATCGTTATGTACGATCCTTAAGCTATTAAAAAAAAGAAAAAAAAAAGAGAGGGAAACAACGCAGTCTCAGATACCCTAAATTTTTTTGGGTAATTAAATGCTTGTAAGTGCATTGAAACCAGACTTTGTTCATTTGTACAATTTTAATTATCACTATTCGTAATGACTGGGCCTAAATAATAAAGCCCTGATAAATAAATTAGCTTATAACATATAGATTGGGGTTTTCATTAATCAAAGGGATCTCATTTTGCTCATGCAAAATGTATGACAAAATGTACTGACGCAACAGTATGACTAGAATAGAAACTAGGTTTACGGTGCCTGGGCAACACGAAGTGTTGTATTGATTTTTGGCCTGCTTTGCTGATAAAAGTGTTTCGAGGTCAATGATTCCGGTTTCGTTTCTTCTTCATTGAATTCACATTTTAGTTGTAAACATTTCGACCTTTAAAGCGTTACGTCCTAACAATAATCTTTAGGGAAATTATGATGCGTCGCTTAGTTACGGCCCTAAAAACGCTGTTTCTGCTTAACACAAACCTTGCTCTTTATTTATCAATATCAAATTGATTAGCTAAGTCTATATTACTTTGTCCCAAAACAAAAAAATCTAACCCAATTTTTTGTGGTATTTAAAGAATGCAACATGTTCAAGCTAAAGCTGCGTAACTGCCTTAAAGCATAACACCTACCAATTCCTGTGGCTTTTTTACTCCCTCCAGATTTTTGAAAAAGAGAAAAAGAGAAAAATTTTAAAAAAAGAGAAAAAACAACGCAAAATTGTCCCACCTGTCTAGATTTTGAAAGACGAATCCCCCCCCCCCCCCCCCACACCACACACACATAAACAAACACAAACATTTTCGTGTATTGACAACTCTCTTTGATGGGGATAAAATATGATGTTTTGTCTATCATCAAGTGATTGCCACAAAAAGCTGCCTATAATTGCAGAACAACGTCATGGCGTTGCTTTATTATTTATAATCGTTGTATAAGCACTTATATAAAGCCAAATTATCCAGACAAAATGTTTTGGAAATTAATAATAGGTAGATCAATTAGCACATTTAAATAATTTTGATGTATAAATAATTTTTTTGAAATAGTGAAAAGACTTTGAACCTTCTCACCCATCTGCAGGAGAGATGTGCTATTACTTCGGTTGGATGGTGAATTGGACTCTTATCCTTAATCTGGTCAAATTTGGTGGAATTTCTTAGCTAGATTCCCCTCCTCTTTCTTTTTGTACCTCTCTTCAACTTAAGCTCGACTTAAAGGTCTTGAAAGATTTTTAGTTTCTAAACCCCTAGCCAAATTAAGTTGAACCAAAAGTGAATAGGAATAGTAACATTTATTTCTGCGTGCAATGTTTTCCAACCTGTGTGCAGTAAAAAGAAAAAAAGAAAAAAAAGATGCTGAGCATTCATGTCTTAACCTAACATTCCGAAACTAAGTAAGTAAGTTTAATCACCAATAAATACAGATTTGAAATACAATACTCTTATTAACCCTCGAAAGGCTCCATGGCCAGGGATATAAGGATCCGTCGTTTGATTCCTTTTGTCTAATTTATTTTTCTCCTTATTTACAGAGGTCCCTGAAACCCCATCTGGCTTAAAAGTTTTGGATAAGTCTGGAAGGGTTGTACAACTTCAATGGACCGCACCATATGACGGAAATGCTCCCATTACCCGGTATCTTATTGAATATAAACTCATAAAGGGTAAGTTGTTTTTCTTTCACTCCCTTATCCTATTAATTGTTCTATTGAATCTGTGTCAATATGAAGTACCAAGTGTATTCCCAGTGTACTATTTGTATTGACCATTGATTTATTACCTGAATGGGTACGCGGTAATCCACAACGTGAGCAGGTAAACAACCACCATGCATAAAAACCGATTTTGCATGTTTTAAACACCTTAGGAAAGCTTTGGTGAGGGTGTGGAAGAAAAAGGGCAGGGAGTGAAAATAAGTCTTTAGGATATTATTTATTATCTAGGCAGGCCCCATGCATAAAATAAAATAATAAAAAAAAAGCACGGACTATATACTATTTTAAGAACATTTATTGGGCCCCCTTCAACAAACGCAAAATTCTAAGTTCCCCCCTCGAAAAAATTGAAATTTTCAGCTTGATTCCCCAGCCGTGAGGTAAAGCAGGCAAGACTAACCAAACAATAAAATTCTTCGCCTTCTATTGAAACCTGGCCCCATGCAATTTCTATAATCAAATATCCACGCTTTCCTTCATGCATAAAAAAAAGATATAGCCTCTGTTAGTTATCGAAAGTATACCGACCCTTTAGGTTAGGCATCTTTGGAGATGACTTAATTACTCGTGTTCCATGATTTTTGAAATCAATAGTTGGCTCAAAATTCCCGATATTACCATTTATATAAAATTAAATTCGACTATGGTATTGAAAAAACTAGACTTATTAGTTTTAACAAGAATAGCTCTTTTATAACAATTATAGCTCTTATAAAAAATTATTTCCTAATAATATGCAGCCTTTGAGCATCGATTCGTTCCGACCATATCTCCCTGTTTGTTCTGTTGAATTGAAGCATACTTGTTTGAAGTGAGCAAAGCTGAAGCGAAAGTCTCATTTTCTTAATAATCTCTAAGACTGTTTGCTCTTTAGGAGATTGGAACAATGATATAGAGCGCGTCTTGGTACCTGGTTCAGCCACAGTTGCTGGTGTTTATAATCTGAGGCCATCGACGAACTATCATTTCCGTTTGATTGCTGAAAATGAAGTTGGAGCATCAGAGCCCTCTTCAACTGTAACGATTGTCACTGCTGAAGAAGGTACTGACATTTAATTAATATTTGCTTTCTGGTAATTCCCATTTATTAAAAATCATTTTAGCACTAGTATTGTAAAAAAAGGAAAAAATTACTAGGTAATAAGATAAGTTTAAATATTTATATTCATTTCTATATTGTTTAATAAATATATTATTCCTAGCGAGCTGAAAATCCAACATTCTTGCAGAAATCGTGGATATAAGCTGAAAATGATCCAACTCGACATATTATCGGAAATATTAAAAGTTTCGCAGAATCCCTGCAAAATATAAATGTGTCTGTGTTAAACATCCATGGGAATCAACAGATAAAACCTTTAAATAATTTTGTCATCTCTTGTAAAATTGTTGGCTATGATTATTTATTTATTCTCGTCGTTTATCTTTGAATTTATCTTATTAGCCAGTTTCATGAAACTTGCCGTAAATAAATATATTGTAAGATACCTAAGAATATATACTTTAAGATAAATATACTGTAAGATCTCGTAATTCTAATGAATTTATCAGGAGGATCGTAACATCTCTAGCCAACATCGAACAAATAAAACCAATAGCAATGCCATGTACGATAATTAATCAACACGATACTTATTTGGCTTTACTCTAGTTTGAAATATCCCAGTTTGCTTATTCACTTGTTAAACTGTATAACTTTTTCAGATTTATGCTTAAATCTTCTTTTTCTGTACACACCTAAGTTGCTAACGGCACAATATTCGCCGTATAGTCGTAGAAATCCTGCTCTTCTACTATCATTGTGTGACCAAAACTCTGAAACCGGTATACGAATGCGCATTCACAATGATTACTAATACCGAGATTCTAGCACTACCTTGAGCTAGTCAAATTTTTTATAAAACCTTCTCATTGGTTACAAAATTGTATGAAAAATTATGATTGGTTCAAATTTGCACAAGCTAAATCTTGATAGGCCTATTAGTAAAATCTCATCGTGAGTTAACCTTAAAACGGCTACGATAAAAAAATATTATGCTGCACGATGTAAATTTTCCAGGAGAGTGAAAAAATAACTAAAAAATACAGAAAAAATTAAAAAAAACATGTCTCCTTAGGGTTTTGGATGTTACTAATGACCTGTTGTTTGTACAGAAAAGAGATTTGTTTCCGTTTCGAGCCTCAAAGATAGGGTTAATTTTCTTTTTTTTAAACAAGAAAACTGAATTTCTGTCTAATTCTGAAAATGGAGAAAATTAGATTTTGCATATTTGACATAAATCAGAAGCTGTGCAGTGCCATGCGAATTAAATTGGGAGCCGAATTTTTACCAACTGCTCGAGTGTACTGTCCTGAGTTGAAATAGATAAGCTGCAAATTTTAATTTCACAGACAATGTTCCTCCACACTGCGTGTTAAATCAACATAAAACCATGCTTCGGGTGCCTGGTATGATTATTGTTGAGTCCATTGTCCATCTCGTAGAGCTGGCACATATGCAACGATAGAGACGTTCCGGCTCGCCCCCCCCCCCCTCCCCCTTCTCCCCAAATTATCGATATTTTTCCGATTTTATTTCCTAAATTTTGTAGATTTATCATGTAATTCAGCCGTTTCTTTTTTTTTTTTTTTTTCGAATTTACCCTATTCTGTAGTGGGTTCCCTTTACTGTGACAGTTGTTGTATCTTTAGATTCAATGAATGCGAATAAATTTCATGAAAGGTCGGTCTTTTACGTGCAAAAATTTGTTGAACTAAACGGGACTGGGCGAAGTGGTATTATGCAAGCTTTCTTATCTCATATGTGGTTTTCCAAGTTAGTTATTTGAATTAGAGAACTGCTGAGAATTTTCACTGTGGAACGTTTAGAATTGTTATCATTGATGGTCGAGTGTGACATTTGATTTAGGACTCGTCATAAACTTTACGTGTTTCCTTATTGTTGATTGTGGTAAGGTCTAAAACACTTTTCTTCTTTCAGTTCCAAGTGGGCCCCCTCGTGGAGTGAAAGTTGAAGCTCTGGACCAAAGTACATTGAAAGTAATGTGGAAGCCTCCTAGCAGAGAACATTGGAATGGAGACATTCTTGGCTACTATGTTGGCTACAAGCTTGGGTCTTCAGATAAACCTTTCCTTTTTGAGACTGTTGAATTTAACCGTGACCACAGCAAAGAGCATAATCTTCAGATAAACAACCTTAAGTACGTATTCCGATGAGGAATTTTCTCATATTAAACAGAAAAATTCTTTTTACTTTTAATACTGATCTTTCTCGTGCAAAAATACCGAGGACCAAAAATACCGGAAACTAGGGATACGCCCAAAATGTGTTGTCCCAAAGAGAAAAAAAAGTCAGGAATACTATAGATTGAAAGCTAAAATTTTCTCCCCTTACACGTGCAGTTGCTAAATGGGGTAAAATATTTTGTTTTTTTGGTGGGGGGGGGGGATCTGAAAAACTGCCAAAGGTTTCTTTTCTTTCTACATTGGATGCAATGGTAATTCTTTTCTTTAAATCGAACTTCTTTCTCATTTTTGACTCTTGCATCCTTAAAACCATGCTAAATTTACTTTCATCATAGTGATTTTAGGGTAAAATGGAGGGAAATAAAAGTTACTATGCCATTGGATCTCTTTTAGACAGTTAACCCATGGCTTTTTGATTTCACACTGCTTTGTCTCTCAACGTAAAAAGCCCTATCGAATGTAGCGATAAAAAGCATTTTTCACAATGCCTCTAGCTTTATGGCGCATATTTGCTTGAAATAACACAACTTTCAGTTCCAGTGTATTAAAAGCTAGAGGTAAATAAAATACTTTCAATTACCCTGTTGAACTCATAAATGCTTTCCGTAAAGTCCTTAATTTTAATGTAAAGACTTGTGAGTTGAGGATGGTGCAGTCCTCCTCGACCTACTATACGGAATAATTCTTGTTCGTTTTGAGTTTCAATGCTGCTCTTTACTTTCACTGAAAAAAAATTTACTTCAATCTCAATCCCAAGGTCTTTCTCAGCATCAACACTCTCAGAACTTGTAATTTTAGGTTTGTGGCAGGAATATAATGATAATGTAGGTTTTCTGACTCAGATGGACTACTCATCATTTTAAGATAGCAAATCTAAGATGGCAAGATTTGCTAGATTTCAAGATTTTAAGATGGCAAGCATCTAAACTACAACCAACTGATAAAATAAATCAAAATCAGATTGAAGAGTATCTAATTTCGGAGACCACACTGCCTTTCCATGACGATAAATAAAAGTTCAAATAGGGATAAAATCCTTTTAATAGACAGTGATAGAAATTCACAAAAATACCAGATATTTCGGTCACATATACAGTGACCGTCATCAGTAGTAAAACAGTTTTACTACTGATGACGGTCACTGTATATGTGACCGAAATATCTGGTATTTTTGTGAATTTCTATCACTGTCTATTAAAAGGATTTTATCCCTATTTGAACTTTTATTTATCGTGAAGAGTATCACGGTTGAACTGATCAGGACGTTCATTTCCTTCGTTTCACTGAGTTTTTTTTTCTTTCCTTCAGGAAAATACAACATTCATAAAAAAAGCAAATTAATTAGTAGATGGTTTTGATAGTTTAAAACTACCTTAGGGTTTATTTCCAGAAACATTTAAAAGTGGTTTAAAGTGGGACAAGTTACGAATACAAATTATTTTCTTGTTTCATTCAATAAATATTTTATTTGTAATCTGGTATTTTCTTTTAAGATAGTGATAATGTACATATATTCTGTGACGTACTTAAATATCGATTTTTGTTTTTATATTCCTTGTAATTTCGCAACAATGAATTTAAACTCTAATTTTTGTTTCCTTTCTAATCTCCATTCAGAACGTATACCGAATATTCTGTTGTGGTGCAGGCATTTAACAAAGTTGGTGCAGGTCCAATGTCTGAAGAGGTTATACAATTTACTGGAGAAGGAACGCCAGATCAGCCGCCACAGGATTTCACTTGTGCAACGTTGACATCTACAACGATCGGGGTTTCTTGGAGTTCACCCCCTCTTGCCAATGCCAATGGAGTCATCAAAGGATACAAGGTTATCTATGCACCTGCAAAGCTATGGTTCGGTGAGTTTTAATTATGCTAATGTGATGATATTCTTATAGAGTCCCGCCCCTGTTGTCTCGCTAAAGCTATTCTGTGATATGTAATTCTTTACTCTTCTTCTTCTTCTTAATTCTTTACCACCTACCCAAGTGGTGGCACGACAAACAATTATGTTAGCATTTCCAAGCCCATACTGGAATTTTTTCAATGAAACCTTTCAGTAAGTTGGCCTGTTATGGTACAGAATTTTAAATATGGTAAATATAAAAAATCAATACTATATACAACCTCATTAGTTAAACTTCTATTGATTTAACCAATTGTCTTGTCAAGTTATAATTGTCATTATTTCCAATTCGATTATTTTTTTGTGGTTTGCAGTAAACGGTAGCAGTACCCAAAAGTATAATCCCAGTTTTACTCGAGACTACAGCTACTGTTCAACTCTATTAAGAATTTTCATCATCGATAACAATTAAATAAAGAAATTATAAAGTCGCGGGGAAACCCCCCGGAAAAATATTTTGCTAGATAGCCTCATATTAATCCTTCAAGATACTAGCTGTCACTTTTTTTAGTTGGTTAGATATGCCTTGCTGATATGACAATTTTGAACCAAGTATATTTTCCTTTGCTTTGGTTTATTGTTCTTATCTCTCTACTAAAATTAATCATTATCATCATTTAAAACTGGTCTTGGCGTTGTTTACTAATCATGCATAAATATAATCGAAATTTGGGAATTTAATTTAGTCAATTATTTTTGAGAACCCACCCCTCTAAACTTACTTTTTGAGACCTGATTTACTGTAATACAGTCCAATGTCAACCTCCCATCCTCTTAAAGTAATAAAGCATAAAAAAAAGTAATTTTTGGCCTCTGGACAATTCTTAGGTCTATTCATCCCTGAAAAATGCATTTTCCTAAGATTCTCATTTGATCCTTACAAAATTATGAAGTTTTAGAATAGTACAACATATCCGTTAGGGTTGCCGCATTGAACTGTGTAAATTAATAACCCAAAAATATGAAGTTAAATTTGATAAGGATAAAGAAAATAGATACCCCAAAACTACTAAGTTAAAATTGATAACGATATTCGTCCGTAAAAATTTAAGCATTAGCTATCTGTATGGTCCCATAAAACTATGCCTTCAAAGGAAACATACACATATTTAAGCTGCCAGTTTTTTTTCCGGTTTTTCACCAATGTTTTGTTTTTTAATTTGGCACTCGCTGGTACCAAAAAGTGCCTAACTGCAAGTGGGGGTCTTTTTCATTAAGAGTTGAAGAGTCGGGCATATATAGTTGTGTAAGAGTCCACTGAACAAATTCGAACAATCATTTTGATTTTCATTGTCCTTGGTATTTGAAAAAAAAATGCTCTGACCCCCATTCATTATGTGCTATACCTCTGTTCTTGTGAATATATGGTTGCCTGTTCTAATTGTCAATTCGTTGCGCAATTCAGACCGTCGTAGTTTATTCGCTAAGCTTCAGAATTGAATCGAACCTTAATTTATTTTTACAGTACAACATTATTTATATTGTTTTAGATGAAGCGAGCAAAGACACAAAGATTACTTCTCAGAGTGAAACTGTCCTTCATGGTCTTAAGAAATACACTAATTATTCCATCACTATTCTTGCATACACTGGAGGCGGAGACGGCGTTAAAGCCGCTCCCATGCATTGCTATACTGAACAAGATGGCAAGTATTTCGTATTTTCCGACAATTTTTATTTTACTTTATGATAGACATTTCTGATATCGTTTATTATCTAGGAAATCGTTAGCAGTATATCGTATTATCTTTTTATGTAGGTCTAAATAAATTTTATAACGTCAAGTCGTCAGCCGTTCTACAAAAAAAAGTGGTTGCCATAAATGGTGGTAACCATAAATAATAATTATGGTTTAGATAATTTCGGAGACCACACTGCCTTTCCATGACAATAAATAAAAGTTCAAATAGGGATAAAACCCTTTTAATAGACAGTGATGATGATAACGGTGATAGAAGTTCACAAAAATACTACTACTTTACTACTTTTCTACTTTACTACGTTTTATTACTGATGACGGTCACTGTATATATGATCGAAATATCTGGTATTTTTGTGAATTTCTATCACTTTTATCATCATCACTGTCTATTAAAAGGATTTTATCCCTATTTGAACTTTTATTTATCATAATTATGGTTACCAATCATTAAGGGCTAGTGATTATTCATAAACATGTTTTTACGACCGATTGATCACACGTCGGACATGCTTAAAGTCAACTGGTCCCATTAAGAATTATATACATAGAAATAAAATGTTAATGAAAATGTAAATGGAAAGTATGGAGTAAACTAAGGAATAATACATTACACGAATAAAAAGGATAATAATATGGAAGAAGTTTGAGCCAAATTAACTTGAAATTTCATTTTCTCAGCTGAAATCGTTTGTCTGTACAAGGTGTCTTGCTTACGCAGGAGGTTGGTGAACTCGGGACTTGGCCCCTCTGAAAATATCAGAATGTCTGTGGTTGTTCTATGATTTCGTATATTTTTCTTATTTCTTTTTTTTTAATATTTGGCTTTTATTTATGCGATGAATTCATCCACTACACGTTTCAAATTCTCGTCGTTCCGAAATGAATTCCTATGAATATACCTGTAGCCTTAATTTGTCTTGGTCCTCGAATTTTTGTTGTATTTTCCTGGTCTCTGACCTGTTTCTCAGTTTCTTTCTTTTTGTTTTAAAGTTTTGCTTTTAATATTTTGGTTTATTTACCTAAATCTGCCAGAAATATCACCTTGTTTGGGTCTTGTCAAATCATTGTTTTCTGTTTTTTCTCAGCCGTTTCTAATTTATTTGTGTCTAGTCCTTGAATTTAATGTCTACTATTCAAGATATTCATCTGCGTTTAAGCTTATATTATTATTTAAAATTAAACAAGAATCTGTGGATTGCGCAATATCTGCTTATGGTGTATGCAACATCTTAAAGTTGTTGCTGCTGGAGGTCTGGTAATTCAGAAATTATGCACATGAATAAACTTCAAACAACCTTAATCCTAAAATTTCATCAAGATTTAGTCGTAATTCCTTAGATTTCTTATTGTTGAATAGTAATATTTTCCCATTCCCCCTCTCCTCCCCTAAAAGACTAATTCTTTCTCGCTGTCTATTTTCGTTGTCTTTTTTTCTGTGTGTTCTAGTTTTTTTTATTACTATTCTTCTATAGAATAAATCATCACCATTTTCCTTTTTTGAAAAACTGACTTATAAAAGACTGTTGTCATTATTCTAGTCAATATCGGGAAAATATTAGCTGAACCGATCAGTTGGTATGGCTATAAAACAAATAGTATACAAAATGGTATATACTCGTAGAAGAAGTCGACAAGTCCAGCTTGCAAGTTCTTAAAACTACCCCCTAGTTTCGTAGCAATGCTCTTTTGGATAGAATAGGACAAATCACTCTTTTCTCCAAAGTATACCATAGTCTTAACGAATTTCCCAGTAATTTATTATAATTTGTATTATGTCCCTGATATTCTTTGCTTAATTTGCAGTATTAACCAAAGCTGTTGTTTTGTAGCGAAATCGTCTAAATTTAATATATGTGCTTTAGAATTATGAGAGAAAATTATGCAGAAAAGCAATTTAATTTATAAGAGTTATTTTTGTTTTTAGTACCAGACGCACCGCAATCCGTTAAGGCCTTGCAAATGTCTCCAGAATCTATCCTTATCAGTTGGCTGTCACCAGAATATCCAAATGGAATTATCACACAGTATACTGTCTATGTTCAAGAGGCTGAAGGAGTAAGTCCTTTTGTTTTTCTTTCTTCATCTGTTTCTTCTGTCAAGAAAAATCCAGGTTTTTTTTCTGTAATATAAAAATGTCTTCCCTCTCGATTTTTTTTATGATAGTCTACTTGTATACCACGTAAGTCTATTTGGGGAGCGCAGGGGGGAGTTAAGGCGTGGATAAATAATTGTAAATTTTTTTTTTTCAACTTTGTTAGTGTGCTACTAAGAATGCAAGTTCTAGTTAAAGCAAGTCAAGAATTTGAGTATCTCGAGAGTCGGATTGAATGTGATAGTGAAATAGCCGAAGAAGTCAAATTGGAGAATTGGACAAGTGGTGTCAGTTTTCATCAGATTGAAACCTGTTTCGCTCAGTAGTAAATACTCTATGTGCTTGAAGCTTCGACTACTGATTAGCTACGTGATGTCCTTCCTTCTTTGTGCTAACGAATGCTGGAAATTAAACGTCCAACTGGAAAAACATGTCCTAGCCTCTGAAAAGATGTGTCATAGAACAGTCTTCTAATATCATGGTAGGAAAAGCTCACCAACTTAGATATTCGCCGATGAACCCGTCAATTATTATTTACTGATATTCTAAAACGTAGGAAATAGACATACTTTGGCTATGGCCTTCATATGCCATAGGATCGACTCCCAAATGCGGTGTATGGATGGCACCCCGTGGGAAAACTTAAAGGAGGTTGACCAAGACACACCTTACGAATTTCGTAGGTGTATGTTGCCTTATTGTGTGAAAATTTAATTTGTCGTTACTATCCGGAAGATTCTCCAAATTTTTTCGCCTCAATGCCTTTAACTTTAGAAGCAGTAACACCACTTTTGATAGCAGTAGCAATGGTAGCAGTAGCGGTAGAATTAGAAGTAGCCTTAGCTTTAGTAGAAGCAGTAATAGTAGTAGCTTTAGCTTTAGCAGACAATCTACATGCATATAGTGTGCTTTGATTTAGTTCAAATTGTCTCTCTATATTGTCTCGAATTATGTCATATTCTCTCAAATCTCCCCTCTACGAATGACGTCATATTTCTCTTCTAACTAGTCGTTGAATAAGGTGACGGTATTCGGTTCTGGGGTATATAGGGGTATATAGTCAAATTCACAACCCCATCCGTCAAATCAAATGAAAAAATCCATTTTTAGTAAAAAAAAAAAAAATTCGCTATTTTTGGCAAGAAAACTAAGTGATAACCATGATATCTTTTTCTTTTGTCCGTTAATGCAGATCACGATATGTGCACGATTGACGATCAATCCTTCTATGTTTTGGTCTACCCATGGTTGTATGCTTTTATTAAAGGAAAACGATAAGGGGATCCGGAGATCCCAGACTTCAGGAGCAGTATATAAGCTCGGAAATTGGAGGGCGTGAGAGGGGGGTTAATTACTCCCCACTCACTTTCGACTATTAAAAAGGGCCTTTACCCAAATAGACAAAATTTGAACTTTTGTCAAATTGCACAACGATGACAAACGACCAGAAATTACTATTAAAGAATGCTGATTGCATTCTTTAATAGTAATTTCTGGTCGTGTTGAGTTTCAATTTTAACAGGTATTTGTATCTGCTGAGCTTAGGTTTAAAATGGCCTTTACTTTTCTTTGAAAAACATAGAACATCTCAAGAACCTAGATAACCACACTCTCTTACCATTAAAAAGTGGCCAGCTGGAGTACCGAGTTTCCAAAAGGCAGCAAGTGTGGGATTTGTTGATTTTATACCCTTTATAAAAGGCCAACTTCCTAGGAGGGATGAAATTTTAGTAGACTTTGCTAAAAGGACTTTTACAAATCTCCTAGAGAAACTTCCCAAAGAAACAACTCAGATGTATGTTGTAGCAGACCGTTATGATAGACTATTTAAAGACATTGAGGCTTGTGAAGTCATTTATTTGAAAGACAGTAGTAGTTGCAATGAACGGCGATAGTTTAACGTCTGGGTTGTCAGTAAAAATGTATTTATTACTCACTACTAAATTCGGACTAAAAGGAAAGCTAAGACCTAGCTCAGATAAGTCCAAAGACAAAAGCATTATCTTTGTCTCTGTCAAAGACAAAGACATTCTCTGGTATTACAGAAAAAGAAATAGAAAATCAAGAGTGAAGTGAGAACAGGAAGTTTTCAGAAAACAGGAAGTATATAATTCTACGCCTCATTTCAAAGATGTGTCACGATATACATAAAAAAACGCGCTACAGAGTATGAAAGTGTTGCGACTGGCACAATCTAGGCAGAATTGGAAGGCAATTTAAAAGGGACATACCCTTTCCTCAAACAGATCCAATCAAACATTTATCTGACAACGCTAGGGAAAAAAATTAATTTTTGCTATCGCATAGCGATTACATACATAACTCTTCCTAAATCAACCTAAATTAATCAATCAATTCCGCAAACAAATAATAAGGAAAAAAATAACAAACTAAGCCAATCCCCTTCACTCACGCACTTCCAGAGCAATAACCAGACAGCAATAAGTAAACTTTTCAGAACTGAATAACAGAGAAATAGGTAGCAATAGAAATTCTGGATAGAATTTCCTACATTTTTATTCTGCCCAGTATAAGAAAAAAAAATTATTGGACTAATTATTAAAGGAAGTATATTCCTTGCACCGCGCGGGATTGAACCAGAGAACTATTGTATACAAAGTCATAGCTTGTTCCACTACGCCGGTACAAGGTGACTATTTATTTCATTTTAGAATAATGCGATGTAAACTGGTCGTAAATATAGTATAAATATGTATAGTCTTGCTCTGTGTTTAGTGGAGTCATCGTCATCAGGCCTCGTTTATTTTACTTAGATTAAGTTGTTAAAACTGGGAATAAGTGATGATGAAGGGGTGATGTTGGGTAATGAAAAGATCCATCAAGGAGACAGCTTCACTGAAACTGAATATTTTAAATCTAATTTTCTGGTATCAGATCAGTCAGATCAGTAAAGACACCTTACGACGGCAGTATGACTGGGACACGTGAAGTCCACAGCTGTCTTTTCAATCATAGCGTAAGAACGTCACGGCTGCAGCACAGCTCCGAGATGTTTGACGAGGTTTCGTAGACGCCCTGTATACCATTGCGAATTCTGTAGGATCTAAGGTCTGAGACAAGTTAGAATGCTGTTTTTTTTTTTACTGATCTGACTTGATGACTTGATGATTTCAAGTGACTTGATATTTCATTTGAAAGAATCGATGTATCTGAAGTAATTTGGATCTCAAATAAGCAACAAAGTACCAGGAATCATCCCTTATCATCTGTCAGTTTAGTTCCGTCGCATGGGTTTTGGTTTTATTTCTCTATTACTGAAATGGTAAATAAATAACCCTTCTCATTTCTGAAAATATACAATTTTCGTCGCTTCTCACCTTTTATTTTAAAATTTGCCTCTATAAAATCAAAAACTTTATGTTTCTTAGTTTTTAGGTCTTCTGCTTTTTGATAAAAAGCTGTTAAGAGCTGTGACAGGAGAAAGACAAGTGTCGGGTCTTTCTCCGAATTGTTAAAAGTTTAACCAAAATCCACCTTCTTTCACATCAAACAACGAACAAGCGTAGTTCTTACAAAAATATGGTTGTTTTGACTGGTCTTTTTTTGAGATTTTTTTTTCACCTGAACCCTAAGCAAGGATTATAGTCTGTATTACCAAAAAGTCTTGATTACCTACACTGGCCTTTTAAATTTTTGGCGTCCATGAAATTGTGGCTAACCACATTGCTTCGACTTCTATTATATTTTAGAGTAGACTACTTCATTTTGAATATTTTTTCTCTAAAGTTTTTTGATCCACTAGATTTGGAGTTTCTACTTCTTTCTTCGTTTTCTTGTGGAGCTTAGGATATAACGCCAACTCTTCACGCGAAGTTTGAAATCAAATAACTGACGTGGCACGACGTGGCAACGCGGGTAAAAAAAATATTGATTCTCCGGTCTACGCTTTCAATGTCTGAAAAGCAACCCAAACTTAGTGATAGCAGCTCTGAACCAGATCTTATATATTTTTGAGTGGAGAACACAGATAATCTTTGGCGCTATTTCTGCCAATAGTACATCTTCTTGGCGGAAAATTCATATTGCTTTGATACCTCATTCCTTCTGTGAGGAGCTGAGCACAACAACTTTTTTTTTAACATTTGTTTGCTCTTCTGTGTACTATCACAATCACCAGGGATTGACTTTTCATGGGTTCATCTTTCTTTTCATGCCCGGTTCAGGCTTTAATCCAGGAATTGAGTAGACCTGGCTAAGAGAGAGGATTTGCTACTGGTATATAAATCTGCCCATTATGGCATGAGATTTAATGTTGAAGTCATGTCCCAGCTATTCAACCAATTTTGATTTAATCACGACAGTTACAGCTTTGTGAACATTTTATGCCCAAAAGTCGTATGAGACGCTGATATCCCTTCCTTATAGCCTTACTATAAAATGTCTGGGTGCTCCTTGTTTGATTTTAGACTTGTTAAATAAGGGTGGTGGACGCTGATATTGCTTATTACAAACGATAGTTTGCTCAGTGGCAGTAATCTGATTGACTATTGGTAATGTAGTATCCATCGAGATGTCTAGTGGAGTGCCGAAGTTCGCTAGGTTTCTTCAAGTGACTCTGTTTATTTTTGGACTTCCCTGCTCAATCATCATTGTGGAAAGATTTTATCGAATCAAAACTATAAAAGATAAGAACAGGCGTGCGATCAAAAGCATAGCTTTGGCTCTGACAATTTCCTTTAAGTATGGGATAAAGTGTAAAAGTCCTCTGACGCTCACCAAGAGTTTAAAGAAAAAAAAATGAGGTCCGTAGAATCTAATGCAAATGCGTCCGAATGCATTGCTTTCTGGGATATCGAGGAGTGATGATAACGATGACAGTGATAATAACGATGACAGTGAGGATAACGATGACTAGATGTAAAAGATCCTTAGACGGAAACTCTTCAATTAAATGTTAGGCAGAAAAAGAATGATTCCCAAGCCTCTGAAAAAGAACTTCTTGTCCTAAAATGGTTTTAGCTTATAACTGACTATTCTTAACGTCTCGTTTTTACATTTGTTCGAGTGTATAACCCTAAACTAATTCTCGTTTTCTTCTCTCTTGATAGTCTTCAAGCCTTAGGTAGATGAAATCTACCTTCATTATATGAAAATCTACTTCATCTATAGTTTTTCTGGATTGCATTCTGGTATAATTCTACTCGGTTTTGGCAGTCAAATATATTTCCCAACATTAATGGAGACGGTGCACTGTTTGACTATACATACAATAAAACGAAATTAGATATAGAAAAATAGGCTGAGTTTTTCATTAAGGCCAGAGAAAAATGGCAGAAAAACATTTTTTTCACTTTCAATAACAAAAGTCCGAATACTTTGGTTCCACGTCCGGACGCCTTTATCAGCGGTGAAAAATAAGAAAAGAAAAAGGACAAAAAAAAACTAACCAGCGGGGAAAAATAAGAAAAGAAAAAGGACAAAACAAACTAACCTAAAATAAACAAAAAACATAAAGGAAAGGAAAAAAAACACGAACGATATACAAAAATAAGATGAAAAACAAGAAGAAAAAAACTTGCTATGCCTAGCGCTCTACTTTTAGGCAACGCAATACACAAGGCAGTTCAGAATGTTTCTCTGATAACACAATATATCAGTAACGTTCATTATTCAACTTTTTGCTATTTTTCGACTGAACGTTTTCACTACAGGGAACTGCGTGATAGAGTTCCAGCGTTTTCCAGTTGTTGTTTTTTTTTTTACTGAAGACTTTGACGTTATTAAGATATTCCACTATTATCAGATAGATATCCTAATCTGTCCTGTCTTGTGCATTATGCATCGTGATATTTAAAAAGTTGAATGCTGGACGTTATTCAGATGTGTTTTTTTTTCTTTCCTTTTCTTCCTTTTGTATGCTGTTTTATTTCTATTCTCCTCATTTCTTTAAGCATTTTGTAAATTTTATGTTAGTATGTTATGTTCTTTCTATATTTTTCCCCGTTAATAAAGGCTTCCGGGCATGAAGCTGAAATATTCGAACCTTTATTATTATTAATGAGCAAAAGTAGTTTTGATTCTCATTTCTTATTAATTGTAAATGGAAAGAAAGTGTAGTTTAAAAAAAATTTAAACATGAAGCGTATATATGGTGTGTAATTGTATGGTATGTTGCCTATGATATCTATGGTATTTTTGAAGGGTAAGTAAAAAATATTTAACCATGAATCAGAAAAGTATGTGTGTTATCTCTCAGATCTTTTGATATTCTGTACAACTTTCCCTATTTTGCTGAAATTACGTGGGAATCATTTAAATGAAACTACTAATATTAATTTAAACTATCTAGGAAGAAATAAGAAGTCATCGAGTACCTTCGTTCCAACTTAGTTTCGAGGCATCTGGACTCAAGGAAGACAGGTATAATTTCTGGGTCACTGCTTCTACTGTCATTGGAGAAGGAGAACAATCGAAACAAGTGTCTATCTCTCCGTCCAGTAGAGGTTAGAAATATGTGTTTATTTCACTTGTGAAAGTTTATTGATGTGTTTAAAAAAGTGTGTGATATCCAAAAAACGACTACTGCTACTACTACTAGCACTACTATTACTAACAACTCACTATAGCACCAAGCCGTTCGAGGCCAATCCAGTTACACACAGCTGCTCCATTCCAATCTATCCAAAGTCTCGCTCTTTAAACCCTCCCAAGAAGTTCCGAATTCTTTTAAATCTTTCCCTGCGACATCCTCCCATTCGGGTACGACCTGCTTTTCATTTGACCCTAGATGGTTGGCCGATCTCTAGCAATCTGCCATCCTTCATCCGCAGAACGTCCATGATCACAGCCTTGGTCTCCGTGTAACTGGGTTCAATTAAAAATTAACTGTAGGTATTATATTTTAATTCATTAAATTGTTTCTATATTCTATGGAGCTGCATTGTATTTTTCTAAAATGCTTGCTTTAAATTCCATTGAACTTATTGCTTTTTATTTTTCTTTGTCTCCTTTGTTCTGAAGCATTTACTTTGTTCTAAGGATGCTAGATTCTTTTGCTCCCATCTAGTTTTCCGAATTATAAAAAAAACCGTTTCGAGCCCTAGAAGAGACAGCTCTACAGGATCAGATGAATTACATACCTGGTTCGTCTAGGATATCATCCATGCCATCTTCGTGCTTATTAAATATATTCTGAAATCTTGTTTTCGCATAGGTGGAAAGTAGCTCGAGTTATTCCTTTCTATATAGACACTTCTCTATATCTAATTTCTCTTTCCTCTTCAAATTGCTAGGAAAAATAATAAAGTCTAGAAAAATCGAGTATCTGGATAGGTGAAACTTTTTCGAAAAAAAAACAGCCTGATTGTTTTTTTTTCGGTCGGTCTGAAGAACAAGCTGTAGCACCGCTTCTTTTAAATGTTATTAATTCATTAGATAATAAAGCTCTTGTGTCAGCCATTTTTATAATTTTAAGAAAGGATTTTGACTCACAATTTTATTTTTTTAGAAAAACAGATCGACTTTCGATTTTTTATTTTTTTATTTTTTTTTTTTTTTTTATAAACCGAATAATGCCGGAATCTGTGGAAACTTATCTGTATAATTAGGTAGAAGTATAATGGCGTTTATATATCACTGTTGTTGTCAATGATATTGGCGTTGTGTCCCACAAGGCTCAGTTTTACGCCCTTTGCTTGATATTTGGTGATAGATTAGCAGTAACTATGGTTGATGATACTGGAGTAGTTGCAGAAGAGGAGCCGTCCCCTGTTTTGATGGTAAAACTAAAAAATGCGAATATAGGATTTTTAGGCGGTAAAATAAATTTCAGAAATCATTTTATATTCACATCTTAGACCTAAGAAACGAAAATATGTATTTATTCAATCTACCAAAATCAAAAGGCTAGAACAAGCATATGCGACTCATGGGAAGAATTATAGATACACTGGATGTCGTGATGCGATAGTGAGAGATGGAAAGTTTGACCTGATTAATAGTCAGAAGATTAAGAAACTTTAAGAGTTTGACCAATGCGAAAGTTGAGTAGGGATAAATAAAAAGAATAACGGGGCTTTGAAGAAAATCTCCAAAAATTGTAGAGCATGTTCTTTTAGCATTTGCGTTTGTTTGAAAAACTCAAAAATGTATTTAGTGAAATTACAGGTCAATATCGAAGGTGTAATTCTATTAACATTTTGTAAAGAATCTATGTCACAGGAAAGAGAAAGCTGTTTCAGATAATGCAAACAAAACTTTTGAGACGTGTTATCAACGTAAATTTTTGTAAAATTTACGTTAAAAAATCATCAATAAAAAAAACAATCTTGTTTTTTATTTGATTTAACACTCGCTACAGG
>CM051262.1:40709440-40714440 GCA_027921565.1 Artemia sinica | reverse complement strand
GAGAAACGTTCCTCCTCACTAGTAATTCTTCTAACACCTAATCATTCTTTATGTATCTTATCTATTATTCTTTTAAAAAGTTTACTTACAAATATTACTTAACTCATAAATTTTTAATTCTCCCAGTTTCTAGATTTATTTTTTAATAATGGAATAAATGGAATTTATGGAATTTTTTATTTGTGGAACTTAAGGTTTTTTATATGGAATTTGTGGAATAAATGGATTTTTTTAATGAATGAAATTTTGCCATGAATTCATTCATTGGATTAACACGTTATCCAGAGTTTTTCAACTTCTTGAGAGACATTGGCATATGCTTCAGGGTTACCCGTCAGTTGCTAATTAGCATTTTTGAAAGATATCTGGGTGGACGAAATGTTCGTTGCATGAACGGGAATTTGTAGCTGGTGGTTTAATGCTTTTGTAAGTCTCGAAATAGTTTCTTCTGACATCTCTCATAATTCTTTCGATCAGTGCAATAACAAGTGATATAGCTGAGTAACACGCGCTGTATACCAGGCTGGTGGAAGCGTATAGTTCGTACAGTATCTGTTATGGCGGGCCAAACACCTTCATCCGTATGCTTAAATAGCTTTTTTGCGATCTGCAATCATCAAGGGTCAGATGTAACATCTCAGGAAGGCCTACTGAAAAAAACAAAAGTTTTATTTTTTTATTGTTTTGTACAGGTAAGTAGTTACAGTTTACAAAGCCACTTGATGTGACCTCGCCAGATCTCAGACTGCAACTGCATTGCCGTTACGAATGTTGTATTAAAAAAAAATAAAATAAAACGGATTTAATTGTCCATTTGCCAACCAATATTAAGACTGACATTGTTGAATTATTATTGTTGATTTTGTTGAATTAGAGAAACTGATATTTTTAAATTGTTATGATTTTGATTCTGTTCAAATGTTAAGCAAATATTCTGCTGGTTGACTTATATTCATTGATTTAGGTACTGGAGAAGGGTCCGAAATTATTCACACTCGTACAAAAGGCTCTGGTCCAACAAAACCCGAAGCATCCAAGTTTTTAGAACCTTCGTCGAATAGTGTTACATTACATCTTGGCACATTTTCTGATGGCGGCTGTCCTATGCTATATTTCGTTGTTGAGTATAAAATTAGGTAATATTTATTTCCATCCTAAGAATTTTTCGACTTAATTTCTCATTTTACTGAGAAAAGGCACCAAAATTAAAATTTCCAAGATGTTAGTTTTTTTTTTTTTTTTCACGTTTTAATAATTTAATATCACGTTGTGTTATACCATATCCGGGTATACTTTCTGATAATAACCGACTACCATACAAAATTTTTTGGCTAAATTTCTTTCCTTCTTGTTTGTTTGTAGTATTTTCCGTGGTAGAAGTTTCTCAATATTACGCCAAAGCAAATAATTAATTTTTTAAGTTTCTTGTTCTTGTCTTAACTATTCAGAAAAAGAACTGATTAAGTCCACGAGAAAAAGAGCTAGAGAAAAAAATTGTTGATTTCGACTTTAATGCTATATCATCTCATTTTAAGAATCTTCTTGGAATTTTTGTGTTTTGTTGTCTTCTTAGATTTATCTAAGTCTGTTTTGATACAATTGTTAGTGTTTTAAAACTTACTCAACTGTATCTTAGTGCGGAGTTAAAATAATTTTCTTTTTAAAAAATAGTATTTCATGTCCGATGGTAGCAAGATTTTTATATCTTATACTTTTTTGACATTATGCTCTTTAGGTTTTTGAGTGCATAAGGTCAGAAGTTAATCAAATACTCGACAGAAAAATTCTCAAAATTATAAAAATGGGGACTTGATTAGATCGAATTAATTTATTTTTGAACTCTCTTTCGGTTTGTTACAATGTCTATAATAGCTACTTAGCTAGCAGTCTAATTTAATTTGAAGATAAGAATAGACAGGTCAAATTTGGTTTAACTCTCATCTAATTTGGTTTGTTATAGCCCCCAAACTATTCTATCTGACATTTTGATGACATTTTGATCTATATATTGCTCGTATATATTATTCTTTATAAATATCATTCTAAAAATATCATATTAGGGATATATTTTAATATTTTTAGATCCCTAGATATCAGTGTTGCTTCATTTTCCAGACTTGCTGCATTTGAAGTTTACCCTTTTCAGCTTAGCAAAGTCAGCAAAATTAAAGAATTCGCCTATCAAAATTACGTTAATAGTCTAGGATTCTTATGCTTCTTAAGCTGTATTCATTGAAATGTATGTAGAATCTTCTGATCGTCTAAAATAAAATGGCACCTAGGATATAGCACTATAGCAAATTATGCTTTTAATTTTAATATTATTAACTATATCTACGATAACGTAAAATATTTTGAAAAAAGTCATTTCGATTACAAGTAGTGACTGTTACGTTTTCGAAGAAAGCAGATAACTCTGTCTTCGTTGAACGAATTTTTGACAATTTTTTTTTTAGTCAACGGCGCAGTTTTGTCTTCTTCTTAGATCTTTTAGACCATAATTTGTTGAATTCAGACAGTTTAGATTGTCTTGATTCATTGAATAGCGAATATCGAATGTTTGAAATGCAGCAAAGATTATTTTAGGTCGTCTTCTGATTGGACACTTGTGACTAACAGCTTGAAACCAGGAGGTAATTTTGTCGTTTTGGACCTTGCTCCTGGATCATGGTACAATCTGAAAGTAACTGCTCACAACAATGCAGGATTCGCTGTTGCTGAATATGAGTTTGCCACATTAACGGTAACTGGTGGTAAGTTAGCCACTACAAGTCAATCAAGATTATTTCCTTCTACCAAAACAGATTAAGGATCTTCTTTTTAGGGTATTTTTCTACCAAAAGAAGAGCTATCTTGTGTTTTTTCTTTTGTAATAATATTGGTATAGACATTTGTATTTTATGACTTTAACGTAGGAAAAAAAAAGTTGGCAGTTGATTCATTTCCTTTTACAATTTTTAGTGCTCTTTTCTACCACGCTTTTGAACAAATCGCCGTCGTTGCCATACACTTAGACACAAATAAAAGTTAGTATTTCTAATAGTTTCCTTTCTACTCTTTACTGCGTGCTCGCTACTATGACCTTCATAATGAGAACTTTTTCTCACTGATTATCAGGGGAAATTCACTTATTCACTACTGCCTGAATACCTCAGTTGCCTTATTCGTATAGTTCATGTAGTCATGAAAGGCTGATCTTAAGCAATTGTGATGGTTTTAGATTTTCAACGATATAAATTTAGAAACTAAATAGGATGAACGCAATTCACTTTTGGTAGTTAAAAGGCTTTAAACTTCAAGACATAAATATTGCAGTAAAGAAAACCTCAGAAAAATTATGACCATTCATTATCACGATTAACTTCTTCTTTTTTTCAACTGTGTTTTAAGTCTTGTAGACTCGATAAAACTTTTTGTTACAAATGTAAAATTCAATTTTGAAACTATTTATGTAAGCGGAAAAAGAAGAAATTGCCTATTTTAGTAGAAAATACTCCAATTTTTATGGAAACCTATCCAGATGCTGAAAAATAACCAGTCTATATGACATTTTGGTTTACGACTTAGAAGGATAGGGTTTAGATCATAGTTTAACACAAAACAAAACAGCCCCAGTGCTTTTTGAATAACTGTAACTGAACATCAGTAGGCTAACCATAGATACAGTAGATAAATATTCAGAGTTACACCACTCACTTCTTTTTATTAAAGGCTTATGGAACTTTATTTTGTCTGTTATCGCATCAAAAAATTTTGGCAATCAGTAAAACTAATATTTATTAAACTTGATGATTTCGCACGATACCGTTGTGAACTCTGTCATAAATTTTTTAATAGATTGGAGTTCTGGACCCCCCAAATATGATCCAGCTCTTCAAAATGTGCAGAACTGCGTCGAGCTCGGGTAGCTTGAGGCTCCAATAAGTTGTTAGTAGCCCTAGCACATTACTATATATTACCGAAATGCTTTAGTATCACTAAAAACGACATAAAGTGCAAGAAGACCCTGACCCAATCGCATTTTGTCTTATTTCCTAATTCTATTATGTTAATGGTAAAACTTTGAAACAACAATTTGAAAATACACGCCATTACCCTCATATTTGGGTTATTTCATTCTATTTCTTTTTATGGATTTATTCAATATCCTACCTAATTTGAAACACAATTAGACAACAAAGTTTTCTTACAAATAACAGCTCAATAGGGATAAATCCTTTTTTAGACAGCGAAAAGAATAACATCTGAATACATCACATACACAGTGGCCGCCCTCAGCAGATAAACAGTTTATCTGCAATAACTGTTTCATATTCCAAATGCGACGCTTACGAATAATAATATATTTCAATAAAAAAAATGCTTATGCTAGTAGTAAGTCTCCTTTCATTACCTGTTTTCGATAGATTTTCTCTGAGATACAGAACAAATTTGGGTTGGCTTTTAATACTTTCACAGCTTCCAAACTGTGAACTGTTAAAGGACAATTGTCAATTAATAACAATCTGAAAATAACTGCTGGATTTGTGAGTCTACTTTCTGTATCACGTTTCTTTTCTACATAGGCCGAAGAAACAACAATTTTCTAGTACTATATATAGTTAATCTATATCTATTTAATATGGATAAATATAGTTTATATAGTTTATACAGTTCTACTTATAGTTTATATATATATATATATATATATATATATATATATATATATATATATATATATATATATACATATAGTTTAGGATCTAGAAAGTCCCTGATTTTAGGACTAATTTATGCTTGTTTGATGACATTATTTATATTGTTTTTTAATGTAATTTATTGTTTTAGCCACTGTAGCCCCAGCTTCTGACTCAGCAAACAACGAAGAGATACTAAAGCTGCTAATGAATTTAAACTTGATTGTACCCATCTGTGCCGCAATCCTCGTTATTATAGCAGCTATTGTTGTTATCATTGTACTAAAAAGATCAAATAATCATTATCCTAAAGGTATGAAAAAT
>CM051262.1:40629440-40704440 GCA_027921565.1 Artemia sinica | reverse complement strand
GAGGGAGACTAGTTGACATCCTATCTTTTTGGTCACTTGAAATGTACTAGAGCTTTTGATTTTCGTTCAAATCAGCCCTTTCCCAATCTTCTTGGGCCATTGGTTTTATACGATCACCCCTAGGAAAATAAAATAAAAATAAACACGCATCGGTGATTTTTCTTCAGGCAAAAATAATAAAATTCCACATTTTGTAGATAGTATCTATTGTTATCAATATTCCATTTTTTCAGTTTCGGTGACTATTGGACCGAGCCGCTTCTTACTTACAGTTCGTTATTACGATCTGTTTGATTTTTCTGAAGAATGTTCGTTTTTCCGTGCTGCTTGAAGGCATACTTCGTATATTTTATTAAAGAAAATTATGTTTCCTTATTGTTGTTATGTTAGAAAATTACACTGGAAATCCGGACAAAAATAATTAATTATAACATTTTTATTTATTCAGTATTTTGATACTTTGTATAAAGAATTTTAATAACAAGTCTATACTTTAGGAGATCAGTTAAGGAGGCACAAATGTATTTGAACGAATACATGGGCAGATCATTTACAGGGGTGGTTAGAAAATTTTATTTTGACTAAGCCTTTTGGATTTGATTATCCTTTTCATTTTCAATCTATTTTGGCTCATTTTCTGTTTTGCTTAATATCTATCTAAAAACCCATCTGTTACTAGGCCTGTTTCTGCCACCTTAGTTGTTGCTAACAATGGTTGACCCACCATGTTAACTAACCGACAAATGTTAGCAACAAAATTCTGCTGGTGTATAGAGACAGGTCTCGGAAATCAGTAGCAATAGTAGACCAATTTCCTAAGTTTACAATGGATGATCATAAACGTTCAAAAAAGAACGAACTCGAGATACTGTATAGCAAAAAAGTTTTAAATAAAATCTAACAAAATAATTTCAAACGAGTCAATCAAAAATGACTGATCCAGTTCTAGAATATTTTTGGTGTTTTTTTCCTTAACATGAACATGGATATCAAATTTCAATGGCAAAAATCGAAGCAAGAAATACGGGGAGGGGAGATTTTTCCAAAAAAGTGCATGTGAAAATGGAAAAAGAAACCATTAAATATTTCGCTTGTACGCTGCACAATTTTCATCGTTGGAGGACTAAATATTAGATTATTGAAGGAAAAGAATTAATTAAGCGATATTTGGTACATTGCATAGTTATAACCCAGTTTCTGTATTTTGCTGTGATTTTGTATAAATCCCGCACTTTCGTAAATGTGTTACATAGCATTTCTTCTCTTCAATTATAAGGTTACACTCAACTTCATTAGCAATATTCTACTTGGTAAATTGGTCTATTTTTGTTGAACCTTGAAAACACACCTTACTCGCTGTCTGGACATGCTATCTATTTTGCTGTATGCTGTTAGCCTATTATTCATTTATTTCTGTTTGCCATGACCGGCTTATAGGTACCTTAAGATCTCATGCTACTTGGAACCCTCGACAAAAGCATATGTATGAAGAGCTGGCTTTGGAAAAGGGAACCCTCAGAACTCTCCCAGATGGGTCACATTTATATGCACGTGCTGGTGGTATGTATTCTGTGTGCTTTGCTAGGCGAATAATTATGTTTTGCATGCTTTATATATGCATGCACATATAATGATAATAATAACTGTTTAAGGAAATTTGATAACTCGCATAGAACATAAGTTTCACTAATAAATGGAAGCACTGTTTTATTTTAAGCACTGTTTACTCAGAAAAGAAACGCCATGAAATGCATAACTATCAATAATTTAAATTACAGATGTATACTGGTCTGAAAGGGTGGGCTTCAGTAGGTTTTATAAGGGATACTAGAAAACGTGAAAAAATGCACTCAAATGCACCTTGGGCTATAATGTTAATACAAAATTTTCAAGGAGGGCCACTCCCTCCTCCTCCTCTCTGTAGAAATTTGATTTAAATTCTACAATCAATGCATATGTACTGAGCCCCAGCCTAATGCTGGGGCTTCGTATGTTTTGAAGTTTTAGTATGTACCTTTTATAATTGTAGTTATTAATAGAAAGAGTTTTTAGTTTTTTTTTTGCACTTACTAATAAACTTCTACTTGATGCTAAGCCCTGTTAAAATTAATTCACGTAAATACGTTCTGAGACAACACTGGTTTTACACAAATGCGCGACAAAAAAAAATTAAGAAAAGACAAAATTCAAAGAGGGTGATTTTTAGTTGACTGAAAATCATCCTCGTTCGGTTTTGTCTTTTTCTCCTTTTTGTTTTTTGTTGTTTTCTATAATACGTAAAAATTAAGAACGTAAAAATCGATAGAATACATATCTATTTAACCAATTTTTCTTGATGGTCAGATTGCGATAATTAAATTTCTAGATTATAATTACTTTTATTTTTCACGTGATTTTTTCGAAGAATATTTAGATTTGGTGGTGGTTTCACCAGCCTTTATTGCTGATTGCAACTTTCATTCGTATTATTAACATATATTAATTTTCAAAATTTGTCAATCTGCCTTCTGCCTCTCAATTATTTGGACTATCTTTCTTAGCTTTTCTCTTTCTATCTACAATTAGCCATGTCTTGATGCAACCTACTGCAAAATACTTGATAATTTCAATTCAAAATCAACGGACTCGGTTGAATTGAATTGAAATTATCAAGTATTTAGCAGTAGGTTGCATCAAGACATGGCTATTTGAAAATAGAAAGAGAAAAGCCAAGACAGATAGTCCATGTAATTGAAAGGTAAATGTTTAAATGGCTGTGGCATGGGCAATTGAGAGGCAGTATTTTTAAAGGGAATTCATTGTACTTTTTGTCTTCTGTTTCAAAATGATTTCGTTGTACTATTCAGAACTAAAACTTTCCAATTATGTATTCTTGTCTCAAGATTCTCCTAACTAGTTTTCATTTATCGAGCTTGACCAAACGATAAAGGCCTACATTGGTACTTAACTCTAGCAAAAATCATGGTGCTTGTTTTTCTTCCCTTTTTTTGTGAAAATAAATCTTAAATAAACCCCTGGTAAGAAATATTTACTTATTTGATTTTAATGTAAAAAAAATACGCTTCAACACAATCATAAAAAGTAATAGTGTCTTCGTCCCTAACATATGAGTTGAGGAACTAAAAAAAAACTCAGATTAAAAGTCACATAAAAAGGAAATACACAATCAAGGTCTTAAAAAAAGAAGATTCTCATGCCATTACTCGAATCTTTCCTTAAAATAAAGAAATTAGCATATAATTAAAAATTGAAAATCTTACTTTGTTTCTTCGCACATTTTTAATGAGTAACTTTGTTTTAATAGTCATAAATATTTAGCTATGGTTAGCTGTCCCTCATATTGATTTATTCGAATTCAGTTCATATTCGTTTTTTTCTTTCTTTTTTTCTTTTATTTAATATGTGAGCTGAAAAATCTCAAATATTATATTATCCTTACCTCCTTAGACTTGCATGGTTTTACCATCTTTATCTTAAAAATTTTTTTTTTTAATTGTAATCTAGTGATGGTGGTTCTTTTATCTTTTTTTTTTGTTTCTTGATGCTTACAAATGATTAACTTTAAATTTGGCTATCCGAAATCGAAAAAAAATATCCGCAAAAAATTGTTTCGAGTTAAATCTACAATTTATTATGTACAAGTTATAAACACAGCAGGGTTATTGTTCCTGCTGTATTGATCCTTGACGTCTGGGAAATCGCTAGATGTCTTCGTTGTTTATTCCAAACACAATGTTTACTCTCATTTTGATGCAGCCAAACTGGAAATTCTTTAATCCTTTTTATTTTTATTTAATTCAAATTGTTTTCGGCTTGAAAAGCCGAACTGTCAGTCGATTCTGGTTTGATATATTTGATTCAATTTGGAAATTCCAAACTTAAAGTAATATGGCTTTGCATTTAGACTTCGCTGGAATGGAGGATGAAATAGCACCATACGCAACTTTCCACCTTCTCGGATTTAGGGAAGAAATGGACCCTAGTCTACCATCTGGACAGATGCAAGGAATGAATCCTCAGCAATTCCAGACAATGCCACATTCAAGTGGAATGAACGGGGGACAGATGGACTCAAATTTTATGCATCAAAGAAATGCATCTCAATCTATGGTAAGCTTTTCTCTTTCTTTTGTCCATTGATCAGTCTTACGTCCATTCTCCGTACAACTGTATGTTGGTTAGTCTCGGTATACTTAGAAACGTAAATTCAGACAAGTACGAGCAATTAGCACTAGAGTTGCCACTCATGTACATTGTGGTCTTTAAAAGATTATTTGAGTTTCACGTTAAATCAAAGGCAGCACCTAAGTAAAGAACGATGTTGGCACAATTTATTATTATTTTTTTTTTTCTTTAGACCGGGGTACTTCGTATGGAAGGAGTTGTCGTAAAAACTTCGAAAAGGACTCATTCGATTGGAAATTGGAGTGGTTTGTGCCCTTGTTAATAGTCGAAAGTGATTGGAAGGCAACTAACACCCCTTCTACGCCCACCATTTCCCCAAACACATCCAATCAAAATTTTGAGATAGCCATTTTGCTCAGCGTAGTTGATTTTCAGATAGAACTTATGTTTTTGAGGAGAATACTCCCCCACAACTCTCAGGGCAAGGGTTGTAAGTTATGCCCTGTGGGCATATACGATTTTTATAGAAAGCGTTGTCGTAGAAGCTTCAAAAAGAGCTCATTCGATTGGAAATTCAAAGGGCTAGTGCCCTTTTTAATAGTCGAAAGTGATTGGAGAGCAACTAACGCCCCTCTCATGTCCACCTTTTCCCCAAACACATCCAATCAAAATTTTGAGATGGCCATTTTTTTCAACGTAGTTGAAAGTTCTGAAAATCGGGTTTTTGAGGATGACACCCCCCCCCCACTCACAGCCCTCAGGGCAAGGGTTATAAGTAATGCCCTGGGGGCATATAAGGTTTTCATAGAAAGCGTTGTCGTAGAAACTTCAAAATGGACTCATTCGATTGGAAATTGAAATGGCTAGTCCCCTTTTTAATAGTTGAAAGTGATTGGAAGGCAACTAACACCCCTTCTACGCCCACCATTTCCCCATACACATCCAATCAAAATTTTGAGATAGCCATTTTGTTCAATGTAGTTGAAAGTTTTGGAAATTATATCTTTGAGCAGGAAACTCCCCCCACACTCTTCAGGGCAAGGGTTATAAATTATGCCCTGGGGGCATATAAGGTTTGACAATGCACATTTTTTCAGTAAATCCATTTGAATTTTTTTTCAGTAAAGTACAAATTATATTCTGACTTTTAGAAATCATAGGGTTTAGAACCCTACTCAGATTATTTCTGCTCGTTTTGAGTTTGACTTATTTTAATTTCTGTTTGTTTTGGATTTCATTTATTTATTAATACTGATTTGTGGTTGTTGTATGCTTGGTAGATTATTTGATTCTGTTTTTGTTCATTTTTGGTTTAATGGAGTTCTTTACTTTTTTTTGAAAAACTTATTTTGTGCAAAATTTTTTTTTGATTAATATAAGAAGAAGCCTTTCTGATTCCCTGAGCCTCTACACGTCGTTGAAAGAGACACAGGATGAAGGTGTTTTTTTTTTTAAGGAAAATTTAAAAAAGAGGAATGGAAGTATATAATTGACTTGAGTGGGGGGGGGAGATAGTTTACCACTTGGAGGAAGAAGGAAGTTTTTAGGGAGGAGGAAAGGGCAAGATGGTCCTTACTTTTGCCCGATGTGTAGAACTATGAATGAGTGTGCCGGCCATGTGATGTATGAGTGTATAGAATTGAGTTAGTTGAGGAATGAAGTGCATGGGAAGTATAAGTTTGATGAGATATGGCTGATGAATGTAATGAGGGATGAATTTTTTGCAAGTATTAAAATTTAGGGCGATTTTCTAGGTTGGCAATGGAGCACAGAAGTAAATTTTTGAGATTTGTGTCTCTCTTTGTTTGTGTTATGTAATGATTTTGTAATGATATTTATTTAAAAATGAATTTTCCTTTTTGTTTTGCATTGCCATGGCCCTAGGGCTTTTAGTGTAATAAAACTTACTTATTTACTTGCTATACACTTAAGTAATTTTCTCAGCGTAATTTACTCTCTCTCTCTCTCTCTATCTCCCTCTCTCTCTCTCTCTCTCCACTCTCTCTCTCTCCCTCTCTCACTCTCTCTCTCTCTCTCTCTCTCTCTCTCTCTCTCTCTCTCTCTGTCTCTCTCTCTCTCTCTCTCTCTCTCTCTCTCTCTCTCTCTCTCTCTCTCTCTCTCTCTCTCTCTCTCTCTCTCTCTCTTCTCTCCCCCTCTCCCTCTCTCTCCCTCGTCTTTCTATCTTTCTTTATAAATTTTCTAAGAATTAATTGTTCAGAAACATTTTTCTCTTGATTATTACTTTTGGTGGAAGAAACTGATTTACTGGTTGTACTTTTACTGTGTTCAGTCTTAAACTAAAGCCACTGATTTTTATAGCCTCGTCAACAAGCTCACCTTGCAGTTGCTCCACAGAGACCAGCCGACTTTGGACCCCAATATGACGACCCAGCTAACTGTGAGGATCCTGGGTACCAATATGCTCAAACGCAGAGTCAATATGGTGGACAATCTGTTACATATGATCAACCGTCGGACGCTTACGGAACTAGATCTAATCCAAGCATGCGTCGTAGCGTTGGTAAGTAGACTGAGTATGGGTCAAGAATCTAAAAGACTGTAGCTGGAGCTCAGCAACTTAATGACCAAGTTGCTTAAGTTCACAAAACAACGGATGTAATTTAAAAAAACTATCTATTTTTAATGTTTTTTATCCATTTTATGTCGCCATTTAGATATTTTAATGTACTTATCTCTAGTTGGAAAAAGTGTCCGGAATACTGTCATGTTTGCTTACAACTTTCAGTAAGAGAAATGGGCTTAGCGCATTTCAGTCCTAATAGGGTGCAAATACCATCATTCATTTCAAAAGGGTGAAAAAGTTTATAAGCTTTGTTTTAAAAGATCTAAAGCCGAACTGGCCAGCCATGACAAAAAACAAAGAAATGAATATAAAGACGACAAACGGGTCTATGGCCAGTAAATGAAAACGAAGAGAAACAACAAAAATCAAACGAAGATTTTGACCGTATGCAACAAGGCGTCTTCAGCGTAGAAAAAAAAAACTAGAAACTAAAACTAAAAAAATATATAAAAAACTAAATAGACTAATATAAAATATGTAATGTACAATTACTTACTTTTAAAACTGGCAGCTACCTTCATGAAACGTCAAAAGTTTACTTTTGTGGTTTCATGAAGGTAGCTGCCAGTTGTAAAAGTAAGTAGTTTCTTGTTTTCTTCCATAAGGGCTCGAACTTTATTCTTTTTCAGGGAAACATTATATTGTTTTTGCTTTTGAATTTTAAAGAGTAACCTTTCAAATTGGGGCATGCACGCATACATTGTACATGTATTAGATGAACAAAGGGGTTTCATCGCCCACATTGAGAGACGATGTTAATGGTTGAATAAATTCTCCAGGCAGAAGCTGAATCTCAAGGTGACGCCAGATCAATGAATCCTGATATATTTCCTACCATCGAACTGCTTCGAAAAGCGAAGCAGATTTGCTAGATGTTTTCCAGAGAAATTGTGTACGGAATGTTCTGGGTACCCTGCTGACTGACCGTATTTCAAACAATAGGCTGTAAGAAAAATGTGGTTCAATCTCGCTTTTTAGGGCTGTAATGAAAGAAAGGTTGAGATGGCTAGGGCACGTTCTGTGGACGAAGGATGACAGATTGCCGAAGACTGTCCTTTTCGGCCAACCATTTAGGGCTAAACGGAAAACAGGTCGTCCTCGTCTGGGGTGGGAGGATGTCACAAAGAAAGATCTAAAGGAAATGAGAACTTCCTGGGAGGGTGTAAAGACGGAGGCTTTAAATATATTGGGATGGAGGAGGAGCGTATGTAGCTGTGTTGGCCTCAGGTGTCTTGGTGCTGTAGTGAGTTGTTAGTAGTAGTAGTATCAAACTGCTCAGTCTGAAGTAGTCTTAAACTGGTGAAGATATAGCTAAATGTTAAAACGAAATTCATAAAGTCAAGTAAAGCTCCTTGGCCAAATCCAGTAAATATACGCCACCCATGTTCCAAACGATCAAGTATACACTACAAGTACATGGTGTCTACCTTCAGGATGGCTTTCACAAGAGATTACTCGAGGACCTATTTTTGAGGGCCTAAGGTGCCCAGAGAAATACAATTTTGTCTAGTCCATTGCTCTTGGGGTAGTATTACTATCATTGAAAGAATATTAGGGTAGATGCTGCTGCTTTTCTAACCCGATAGCCTTCACTCTGGTTGTTAGAAAACGACAAGGGTTCTTTTAAGAGACTCATTTGTATCTAGAAATTTAACCGTGAAGTTGCATATCAGAAAAGTTAACGTATTTTAGACATTGTAGACATAGTATTGGCATAGACATAGGCAAGACTTAGCATTTCAGTATCGGCAGTTTCAATTTACTTAGTGTCTCAAAAGTCCTAGTATCTTTTTTTTCGAAACGGAAACCTTTTACAGATAATACGTCTTAGACAGAAACAGTCTACACTAGATACGAAATTAGCTTTGAGGTCCTATTCCATATAAGTACTATCCTGTACGGTGAACGCGTATAGTAACATGACCAGAACCTCCTGCAGTGTATGTCACCATGTGTTTGTATTAATCTATTAAAGTTCTTGTATTTTATAGGCTACTATAGCTGGTTGATTTTTAATAAACTTCGAAAACAAATTTACTATACTAATAGTACTTTTGTAAAAAAAAACAAAAGGAAGTAGATTTAGGTGAAAAAGAACGGCAAATTTTTCTAGAATAAAGACCCATGTAATTCGATTCCTAAGTGTTTGTTAATTTGATAATCTTACAGAATTGAATTAATATTTGTAAAATAGTCTAAGTAATGTCATTTCATTTAGTTATTAATGCTATTTCAAATTTTGAATTAACCTAAAGCTCTGTATTACCATGTTATTTAAATAGGGCCTAAAGTAGTTTCTTTCAAAGGTGGTCCAGCAGCAGGAACTGGTCGCATGATTCTTCCACCGTATCCAGAACCTCCAGCTCCTCCCACCCGTGGAATTAGTCAGCAACAACCAACTAACAACTATGTGAATTCTTCTATGTATTCCTCTAATCAGTTTCCACCTCCTCCTTCCACTGCCGATCTTTCAACTTCATCGAATAACGACTCTGGTATCACAGAAGGATCTGAGCCAGATAATGATCGTGATCAACTTATCAATAGAGGTATGAGCTCTTTGTCTATTGCCTTTAGGCCTAAGATGCCTTAATAAGAAAATGTATTTCTAGCCATAAGTGATAATTGCTGTATCACTACCTAATTGACCATTAAGGGAGAGAAAATCATACGTGGCTGGTCTTTAGTCTTCCAAGAGCTTCAAAAGAATGAAAGGCCCGTATTATCTTTAAGTGCGACTGTTTCATCCCATAGTATAGTCCTTTGATTTAACTGAAACAGCGTCTCTAGGGATGGCAATAAAACCCGTATGACAATAAATTTGGCTTCATCTAGTTAGTAATTCTCTTTACTACTATTCATTTATGCTTAGTTCAAATAAATCTCTAGTCAATAAATGTGTAAAGCATCCCTCAACTTTGTCTCCTTTTATTTCCTTATTTAAATGCTCTCTTTTTCTTAGTTTGTAATGACAAGGCCTTAACAGGTTTTTTCCTATAAGGTGCAAAAAGACGCTTTGCGAAAATTTGGAGCCGTTTTCGAGAAAAAAAAAATATATTTAATGCTGCAAATTCGTTTCTCTTCTTTTTTTTTTTACAAAATATCCTTCCATGTCCTGATTTTATTTAATTTTTTTTTACTCGATGTAGCGCTCAATTCGTTATTATTTTTGTTTTGTTTGTTGTTTTTTTATTTGTTTTTTTTTTTTTTTTTTTTTTTTTTTTTTTTTTTTCGTTATTAGCCTAAGCGAAAACGGTCGATGTGTTGACGAATAAATTTTGTTGCATGTAGAAATTATATTAAAGGATAGTGAAACATATCCTGTTGGGTTTACGCATTTGACAGACTGAAATAGTTAGTGCTATCTTAAGATTGCACTTTATTGTTATTATAATCATGATTTTATATCATTTTAATTTTATTATGTATCAATGACTGTGGTGTAATTTCAAAAAAAAACTGCTTTAACGAAAGTCTTAAGAAAGTTGACTTTTCCCTAAGGGTTATTTTCAATGGAATGGGTAAAAAAGCTTGTTGCGGACAAACTTTCTGTGACATTTTAAAGAAATTAGTTGATCCATGTGAATGATACATTGAAAAAACATCTCAAATGTCAAATATCAAAAATCTCCAATGTTATTCCCCAAGCTCAAGTACATGTCTTTAAAATATTAATAACTTTTCTTTGAAAAGCGATTGCTTACCATCTAGATTCGGAAAATAGTATCTACAGAAATATTTCCGTGGATCAAATTAAAAAAAAATAGATGCTAGAAAAATGCCTTATTTACAGTGCCAGATTTTAAGCTTTGACGCTTCTAGGCCCAGGCGTTTTTTCCGTTCCGTTTTCGCGTAATTTTCGGGGAAATCCCTGAAAATTCGGGGATAGTGGAGGCATTGAACAGAACGCAACTGATGAGTCAAAGGTAATGAAAGAGAGAGGTGATACCGAACTCTCAGCTGCTATTCTTGGGAGATAGCTGATAAGTGGCCACGGAATTCCTGTGTTGTTTTAAAATCACTTTTCTGTGAATAGACAGCGTGACGGCGGAGTGCACCTGGCACTTTGACGATAAATCACATCAGTCCAGCTTTTGTTAAGAAAAAAAATTACTCAGTCATAATTTATTGTGCCCCCTGGCGCTGTGCGCACCTCGGCCCCGGCCTAGTGGGCCTAATGGTAAATCTGGGCCTGCTTATTTAATTCAATTAACATATAATTTTGCACGTGATAAGTTTGTTGGTCTCCTAAGGAAGAAGATGCCTCCCCTTGCAAAGTAATATAAACTAATACCTTATAATTATGAAACTCTTGGGTGCATCGTATAATCAAAGAATTCAGTTCCTGGGTTGGGAGGGGGAAAGTGGTTGTGGAACTAGCCAAAATGTCCAAAAAGAATGTTCTTTATGGAAGTCGTCAAGTTTGCGTGATGTTGAGGGCTGATTTCTCAATGAGGTATTGCTATGGGCTGCTCAAGTTTGTTCTTTGTTTCTTACGTTTACACACTCCTAAGGTAAATATTTTGTTGCATGTTGCATGAATAGGTATTTGGCGAAACTAGTTAGATGGTCGAAGAATGCTGTTAAAGGAGAGTACTCGATTTCTCCTTTTAAACGTACTTGTGCTTCTTAGTTTGCTAAATTTAGTTAAAAAACTGTATACAAATGAGTTATTTGTATGTCATTTGAAATGACTAATGACTCTATTCGAGTTTTATTACTTTTTTAGAAAAGACTTCTCAGTTAGGAATATATATACATATATATATATATATATATATATATATATATATATATATATATATATATATATATATATATATATATATATATATATGTATGTATGTATATATATAAGTTGTCCATAAGGCACAATATCTGTGTTAAAGTGACAATATAACATATAAAAGTAACAAGAAAAATAATTAGAAAACAAAATCCTGTAGACTACAGGGTAGGGATAAAGAACGTTAACAAGATGTTATATAAAATCTAGAAACGAGTTTAGAATAAAATTTCATTGGAAATAAGGATATTTAAAGGAAATGACAAAGGGGAAACATGGATTGACCAATAAAAAGACAAAACAATATAGACGAGAGATTAAGAGAAACACTCAGTATTACAAAATGTCGTGTCTTGGCACCGAAATTCCAGTTATATATGAGATGCTGAGAATAAGAATGTGATACAATGAAGAGTTCAAGAAGTCTTTTACGAGTTTTATAATGCTCTTGTGATGCAGATTTTTTTTTGTTTTGAAGTTTTGAGTGAATGGGTTACCTTTGGCAAAAATTATTTTCTGTTTGTTGTGGTTTAAAATTTTGCTGCTTTGCTGCTCTGAAAAATCTTAGATACGCGTCTTCAGATGTTTTGATTTATCTTTATTTGTTATCAAGTTTGACGGCAAATTCGCTGTGGGGTGGTACAAATTCGAGAGTTCCTGGCAATGTTGGCAATTTTTAAAAGTTTCTGGCAAAGTTGAGTGTTCCTGGTCAGAACCTTGTATTGTTGAGAACTTTTCCTGGAATTTTTGTAAAATCTCGATCAAATTGTCCTTTTTTCCCTCTTTTTTTTATTTCCATTGAAAAATGAACAGCTCAGTTTTCGAATACCAGAGATAAAGCGACAAATTGCTGCTTTTGATTACATCGTAAAAACTAGTACGGAGTCATTAATAATAATGACCTCAGTAAAATTTTGTTACTATTTGATGGCGAAAAATGTATTATTTCATTCTGACCCTTCCCATGGCTCTTATGCATAATAGCCTTCATTTGAAATCCTGATTTAAGAACAATAGTTTATTTGACTAAACTGAAAATTTGTCGGGGAGTGAAAAGTGCACAACGAAAGTTAAATAGGTATTAAGATTTTTTCCGCTGTTGTATTTATTACTGTTGTATTTAATTAATAGCCATATTTAGTTAATGTGATAAAGTAATAAACCTTCTGCAGAAAGCAAAGCTCCCAAATTTGGATTAATACAAACATGATATTTGCCTTGTCAGAAATTCAGCTGCTCTGGTTATAGGAAAATAACGCAAAATAGAAACAATAAAGGCGTTTTTAAACGCTTTCTTAGTAGGTTATCTCTGACAGTGAAATTTTCGCTTTAAAAGTGTATACGCTTGTAATAGTAGAAAATGATTTGAATTTGAATTGGACTAATGATCTTTACTTCTCAACTTCAGAAAAGATATCGTACAACGGTTTTGTATTATCCCACTTAAAAAATTCAAATCCCTACACCTTTTTTTATGCATACAAGTAAACTGATGTAGGTTTTCTTTCTCTTTTTGCTTACGGATTGAGTAGGTGGTCTTATGAAACCTGGATCTCGCGATGCTTTGACAACCGAAGAAATGAGGAAATTGATTGAAAAGTGAGTATAAAGAAGTAGAGATTAGACGGTGATTGGATTGAGCCACTTATCATAATAACAGCTTGTCCTTCTCTACCTCTTTAATTTCTCTACCTCCATTCTTGCCTGTATGTGCAGAACGAACAAAAATGCCAGAATACGAATATTAATTCAGTTCTTCACAGTATGGACTTTGCTTGCCCAGTTTCTTGGTTTTTTTCTTCCTTCTTCTTTATCAGTTCTAAATATTTCTCCTATTTTACTAATAACTGATAACTCGAGGACTTTATTAAAAAGAACAATACAAATTAGCAACATACTCAAGCTGGTTTCTTATATGAGTTAAAGTCCCCCCCCCCAAAAAAAAGAAGAAAAAAAACAACAACAAAAAATAAACAAAAAAAAATTAATAAAGAACCCTAAAAACATTTAACTAGCATTCATAAGTTCCAATAAAGCTGATGTGTGAAAATACAAAGAGAAGAGTAGTCAAGGGGCAGGGTATTTTTTGCAAAAAAAAAAATTGAAGAATAAGAAGATAACTCTTTGAAACGGTTTTAGGCCTCATAGTCGGGAGGGGGGGGGGGTAAGGTTTATTATAGGAGCGTAAAAATATAAAATAAAAGGAGTATAATCCCAGCTGTTAGAGAGCAGAACGTTTTTAGGTTTTCCGCATTTAATTTTTCATCTTACGGGTTCATCGTAACGCCCTAGAATGGCATGGTTGAACAGGGATTCTGAGAAGAATTTTGCCCGTGTTAAACACGGCACTCAAAACAATAATCCCTATAACCCGTGTCGAACTCTGTGTTGGATATGGGTGGCCTGAAAACAAGGTTTCAGTAAACCAAGATCAGTAATCATTACTCCTTCCATAAATTATAAAATGAGGTCTACTATGGTTTAACTACAGTCATTTAACCCTAATCCATTTTGTATTAGTAAATCTTGATTTTTAGCAGCAAAATGAGGCAGAATAGTTTTAAATCAAAGAGAATTCTTTAATAGTATTTTCAAATCATTAATATACGTAATACAAGCATAACATATGGCTTTTGGCCATCGCTGGTATCGGTTGTTGTCTGTTACTTTAGACGACATGTGCTTTTTAATCCGCCAAATTCTGGACATTTTCAAGGAATAAATACAATTTACCTTATGTTTCTGTTGAGATGGAGGGCTGTTGGCTAATAATATATTTCGTGATATTGTTAAAAGAATAAACGATGTTTTTTCTATTAGATAGCCGAAGGTTCTGATAGGTGTTGTCCTTCTTAATTCTTCTTATGGGGAGAGAAAAGCTCTGTAAAATAAAGGAGCTAAGATATACTTGTCCGAAAAGGGATTTGTCAATCTAATTATATGTTACGTATTGTGACCTGTATACATCAAAAGAATTGGATTTATATGCTGATTTCAAATATATAAGTTTTATCAAGTTTAATCTTACTCATCAAAATTTAAGAGCTTGAAAACAAATGCCTTGTTTTCGAAAAAAGGGTAAAATACCCCCTAAAAGTGACAGAATCTTAATGAAAATCGCACCATCAGATTCAGCGTATCAGATAACCCTATTGTAGAGTTTTCAAGTTCCTATCTGCAAAAATGTGGAATTTTGTATTTTTTTTTTGCCAGAAGAAATCTCACGGATGCGTGTTTATTTTATTTTTTTCCCCAGGGGGATCGTATTGATCCAATGGTCCCAGAATATCGTGAGAGGGCTCATTCGAACGAAAATGAAATGTTCTAGTGCCCTTTTTAAATTACCAAAAATATTGGAGGGCAACTAAGCCCCCTCTCACGCTCATTTTTTCCCAAAGCCACCTGATCAAAATTTTGAGATAGCCATTTTGTTCAACATAGTCAAAAGTTTAATAGCTATGTCTTTGAGGATGACTTAAACCCCCACATTCCCTAGGGGAAGGGCGGAAAGTTACAAACTTTGCCCATTGTTTACATATAGTATTGGTTATTGGGAAGTATACAGATGTTTTCAGGATTGATTTTCTCTGTTTGGAGGGGGCGGTCAGGGGAGGTACGTGGGAGGATCTTTCCATGGAGAATGTTTTCATGGGAAAGGGACATTTCTATGAAGGGGGCGTCGGATTTCTTAGCATTATTTAAAAAACGATCAGAAATTAAATAAAAAAAAACAAGTTTTTTCAACTGAAAGTAAGGAGCAATATTGAGACTTAAAACGAACCGAAACTATTACGTATATGAGGGTGGTTTGCCCCCTAGTCAATACCTCACTCTTTATGCTAGAGTTTTTTTTTAGTACTTTCAAAACAACTATCTATTCTAATTAAACGGCCTTTGTTATTTAGGGATCATTCTTAAAGAATTGGAACAAAATTCCAATTTTTAGCGTAAAAAGCGAGGTATTGACTAGGGGGCGAACCCCCTCATATACGTAATAATTTCTGTTCGTTTTAAGTTTTAATATTGCTCCTTACTTTTAGTTGAAAAAACTTGTTTTTTATTTAATTCTGAAAAAGGAAACACAGAATCGTTCGTCATTTCTACAATGGTCTCACAGTCTGGTTTGTTTTATCTACTCCTTTGCATTTGTCGTTAAATAAAACTTTTCATTTTCTGTTTTCATTTTATATTTCTCGTATTTGACCTATGTTATTGTCAGAGGGTCTTTAATAGCTAAGTACTTTATTTTTACAAGCTTAAAATTCAATATATAAAAAATCCGAAATTGCAGGGGATTTTCCGTAAAGAAATATACATTTCTTTCAGTATAAAAGCGCATAGCTTTCTCAAAATAATGAACTGTTCTAGCAAGTCTAATTTCATGTTTCTTTTTCTTTTGTGCTCACAGTAGGAACTCGTAAGTATACTTGAAAACCCTATTTAAAATGCATGCTTGGTTTAGCTGGTATTTGGTAACAAGCTTGAAATGGTAATTTGCACGTAGTTTGCTTAGTTCCTAAATTAATTCTGCGGAGTGGAATATATTGATAAAGGGAGCTACTCAAGTTATAAACCACATTATTGTTCTTGTGCGTTTGGTTTCTTTTTTTTTGAATTGAGATATCCTTTTACTAAAATTATCGAATTTCCATTTTTTTTGTGTTCTACCCACCACCCACTCATAACATTTTTTTTGTCCTTAGCCTATCGGAATTGTGCTGTCCTTAGAATGACCCTCGAGACTCATCTCTTCTGTCATGAGTATGTTTAAAAGACTACAAAAAAATACAAGTCTTTTTTATAAGCTTTTATCTTTATTTATTTTCTGTTCTTTTCATTTTGGAACACGCCTTTGTATCTAATTGAATTAAGTAGGGGTTGCAGCTTCCCTTTATTTAGGTATTTGATTCATTTTATTTAAATAGTTTTTATTTCGCCTTTTCTTTTTGGGTATTTCGCTAAAGATGCTTGTTAAGGCCAAATTCGGTCCTGAACTTTTCATTAATCTAGCTCTAAGCACTTTTGATATATTATTAGGGGCAGTCAATAGAACTACGGAAAATTTCTATTTTCGGTAGAGTTGGGGGGGGGGGGGGCAATTCATCCGAAGAAGATTTCTTCGTAAATTTATTTACCCAAATTTCAAGAAGATTGCCCGGGAAGGACGTATTTCCTATATTTCCTTTCCCAGGCATCAACCTTATGTCCATGCCACCTGATGCATGGCAAGAGTTTGAAATACTACTCTCCACTCCTGTTTCTCGAATAATGGAAATAATGTTAAATAGATATATAAATTAAAGCCTAAAAAAATCTAGGCTTTACGATATGATTTGCAAGCAATAATTTCGACAGGATCTGTGCCATTTCATCCTCAAGCTTTTTAAACTTGGGAATGTGCCCCGACCAGGTGAATGAAAATAAACCTAAATGAAATGATATATAAATAAAACTAAAAATATTAAGTAATATGCATCAGTTTAACATAGTAGATATTTTAGAAGATGCGATCATGGCCGCATCTCGCTGTTTCCTTGTTTAGGCAGGATCTGTTGTTGGAGGTTTGCAAGGTAGAGGGTATATTATTCAAACTATGGATCACAAGATCAAGTATCTCACTTATTTTGACTTCGTCATGGCCTCTGGCAAGACCACAATGACTTAAATACTGCTTTTAGATTTAAATCATTCTCCTGGATCAGCCATTTTAATTAGGAGACGAAGACGGTCTCGGAATGTAACTAAACAGTGTGGCTGAAAATAGAAAAACTTTAAAAGAAATTTGAAAATATACACATGAACACTTGGTTGCTTATTTTGTCTATCTGGATTCATTGATGGGCAGCGTAAAGTAAAACTACAAAAGAAATGAAATAAATGTAGAAAGAATGTCATGAAGGGATGGAAAGACAAAAAATTGTCTTATATTCTTACATAAACGTATCATAATACATCATTTTGCATCGATTTTGGGGGAGTGAGGGGCTTTCTTCCTTTAAATGTGCCGTTGAAAACTCGTGTTTTCCGCTTTTCAGAATTCTTGCAAAAGTTAGGAAATTTTAATTCAAGCACGTTTGTCCCGTCTCTAAAACATCTCAAAGTTTTTATTGATTCCCACCTCCCCGAAAAAAAATTCTACATACAGGCTTGGTTACAAAATATTTTTTTTCTGCCTTTCTGCCCTGTTTCTCATCATCATAATCTGTTCCATAGGATCTGCGACTTCTCAAAATAATAGCAGATACTTTTCTACAGATGTATGTTTGTGTATTACCGACCCCCCTCCCTCCATTAAAAACTCCTCAGATGGTCTACTGAAATTTCTGGCTGTTTCTAGCCATCACTGGAAACATGTGTTAATTACAGCTTTGAAAAACAAAAAGGGCTGAGGAAGGCAAACATTTTTCATGTCCAGTCCCTGCAATTAAACATATGTAAGGCTTTAACATGTCTTCTTTTTCTTAAGAAAGTGTGGAGAGTACATCTATATGTGGGATCAAAATTACCTAACATTAACGCACTCCCACCATCCCCCCCCCACCTTGGTGATAAAAAAATCCTCAGGTGCTCGTTAGATTTAAACTACAAGCTTGGGACGTATATTTTCATGGTTGGTGCATTTGAAGCCCCTGTCAGACATTGTACTCAGTTTTGACTGTTTATATGAGCATTGGACAAGAGCTGTCTTGCAAGAATTCTTCGTGGGTTTAAAAAGTAGAGAGAACAAATGTACAAGACTGAAACTTGACTTTTTCTTTTCTAAGTTGGGTAGAGAAAGGGATCGTATCATCTACCCCTGGTCCGCTTTAATTCCATCTTAAGGAAGAAATCAAAGCTGGTTTCTTTGAAAACTGGTCAGCTTTAAACTACCCCGTAAGGATTTTGATTATTCAGATAGAAAACTTCACGGGACAAGGCTTTGACCTGTTTTCATTTCTTTCAGATTAAAACTCCTAGTCTGTATCGCCAATATCTTTCATCTAAGGGAAAAAATTTACTTTGTTTGAACCTTACACGTCCTAATCTGCACACAGCTAAAATATTGACTATTTAGAAACAATGAAAAACGATTAATACAGCTAAAATTAAGCTCGAAGGATGTTTCTTTAGCTGTGCCTCTACCTCTTCCCTACTTATAAATGTTGAAAGATTCAATAAAATATGTCCAGTGTATGCAATGCAATGTCTCTTGGAGTGTTCAAGTTTAGCTTCAAGTCGACTTTTCTAAGTCGACTCTGAATTTGAAAAATAGTCTTTCCAGGATTCCAACCGGTTTCAGAGTCAAAGTTGAACGTTTCAGTTAGGATCTACTTCCACGGAATCTTTCAAATCCCACAAGTCCCATCTTTCAAATCCCATTAGAAAAAGCGAGAATTTATGATAACCTCAAAAAACTCTTTGTTTAAGCAAAGACATGTTGTTGAAAGTTTCAATCACATAGACCGAATGAAGTAGCCCATAGATAACCCGTGACCTGGAGGAAGAATAGGTGGAGATACTTAATTCAAATACCTTTTATGATCCTAATTCTGGCTTTACATTTGTTCCTTAAACTTTCAAGAATGTATACCTTCTGAGTTGACTAAGATCCATTCTCTGTACTTTTATGTTTCTTAATTCTTGTAATGTTGAAAGTAGCTGGATGAAGCAAAGGTGCTAAAATTTATTGTTAATAAAAAAAAATATGTCTCCCAAATTGTTGATGAAGATAACATACAAGCTTACTATAGCACTTACAGGCTCACGTATGCGATAATCTTGGATGGTATGTACCCAAGATAGGTATATTGAAAAAGTGCACAGCACCTTTCTTATTTTATATGGTTGACTTTTATATGGTTAGATTAGTCAAATGAAAAAAAAAGGAGTTTTTCTTTGAAGAAGGTTTTAGGACGCCTCTAGATAATTTCTTTCTACTAGACCGAGCTACAGCTTTTCATTTATGTACATAATTTTATTTATTACTTCTTGTATTTTTAGAAATGAGGCAAGTAACCACGTCGGTAATGGTTTGACTGCTATGTACGACACTGTCAACGTCTGAGCGAAATGGGTTGGCCCTTGACCTATAAACTGGTTTATATACTCAATTATTTTAGCTTTTGAATCGTGATTTGATTATATTTACTTTCTATCTTACTATATTACGCTTTTGATGTTCATTAGTGTTTATCATGGCAGTGGTAAATGTATTGTATTGCTCAATAACGTTTTCGATTTTGGGCAAAAAAAACTTTAGGCGAATGATGTCAGTGTGATTACGAAGTATTTTGATTATGAAAGTAATAAAACATTTGTAAAATTTGTATTGATAATGAGTGTTAAGAAAAATTATCTTATTTAATTACAAAAAAAAAGGTGAATTTTATTTATATTCATTATATTCTAAGCCTGTGACAAGTTACTAATTCTATTTAGTCTTTCTTTTAATAAATAAAAGAAAATTTTATTTTCTTGAATAAAATTCCATCCCTGTGACAAGTTGATAATCCTATTGAAATTCGGCTTAGTCCCAGTCAAAGTTAGAAGATCCAAGTACAATCATATTTAAGAAAAAAAAAACTCTAGATGCAAACAACAACTATATCTCTTACTAAAAAAAAATTAATTAGATAAATAAACTCCCTCGTGTTGTTTTCCTAAATGTTGAATCGTAGATTTGGATGATGGAAGGGAATTTGAGATTCCATCAGTAATCGCTCCTTAACTGCCATCGGGTAAAATAATGACGAAACTTCCGGTAGATTCGAGTCCTCTTTTTTTTACCATGATTAACAAGCAGTGTTATATATAATAAAATAACAAGTATAATAAAATAATAAACTATGATTCAACCAGAAAGACATGTAAGATAATCTACATTTATAACATGATAAGAGTGTCCAAAAACAATCATCCTCGTCTAAAATCTAAGAAAAAAATCGCTTTCCTTAAGATTTAAATTTGTGACTTTTAAATATACAGATTTTTTCTTGACAATATGAAAGTTATGTCTCGCTACTTTCACGACTATTGATTAGAATCTCTATTTAGGTGCTGAATACTACGCTTTAACTATAAGTGTACGTATGATCAAAGAGTGTAGTAGGTTAGTTTAGAAGCCTATATTTGTAGTATAGGATTTATGTGTACTATGATTTTTCTTGCTACTCCTAGTCATTGATTAGATGTGTTAAAACTTTGGTTTTATCCGCAATTTATATTTACCCAGCAATCTCTCTGTAATCAAGTGCTTATATTCTTTTCCTTTTTATTATTTTTTTTGCTTCAATAAATATACAAAAAAAGACTATTTGTAGATAATATTTTTTTTATCGCAGTAATAGCATCTGCCATCACCGTGCAAAAAAAAACAATTAAAATGCGGTGCAACTACTCAGACTGGTTTGTCTGGACATCACTCTCAGAACCGCTTTCTTATTTAGCGCTTACATTTGTGTATGTGTGCGTCGTCTTGTATTGAATCTTGACTAAAATAAGCAACTGCATTGATGGTGAAAAAAAACGAGCTGCTCACAGGAACAACTGAAGAAGTCTAAAGAAAAAAAGGAGAAAAGTCAAAAAGAGGTATTGTCGTTTCCAAAATCGAAAAGTGTGCAAAATCTTAAAAATGTCCTGTTACTTTTTGGTGTTTTAGCACAATAAATGTGCAAGTAAGCACATTTTATTATAGATTGAGTCAAATTAACTTCAAAAAATCTTATTATAATCCATAGCAAAGGTTTTTTTCTTTTTTTAACTCCTAGTTTTAGGGAATGACACTCCAAACTCAAACCGTTCTAGTGTTGTGACACTAAAATATATTTGCTTTACTACATGAAAAGCTCGTTTATCACAGATTCGCTGTAACCCCACCCCCTAAATTATAGTTGATCAAATTAAATAATTGATTGCTTAACCAAGTCATAACACCAAAGAAGATTCACAGCTTTAACGCACGTTAAAACTCGCCTTTGTGAGTTGGGCATTACAGCCTCTCGACTGAATGTTTTTTTAGAGACTTAAAAGAAGTACAAAAAGCATGGAAAACGTGTGTTGGGTCTTAGAAAGTCATTTAATCAAATAAATTTATGACACATGAAGATTTACATGGACGATATGCACTTTTCTTTAGCGTAATATAAGTAGACTTGGAGCTTCTATCAGCTCCAAAATCCATTCTGTGATCAACCAAACTGTCCCATATTCTACCAGCTTCTGTGAAGTACAACTTCTTACGAATCTCTATCGAACTGAAATCAGGCGTACTTGTTCCTGGCTGACTTGTTTGAGTAGTATCTGCTAAACGTACTTCGACTTCAGCGTCGATGTTAGTATTTCGATTAACAATCACAACAGGAACGAGGAAAACGTCGGTCAGCTTCCGAAGCATAGAACCAATTCGCAAAATCTGCCCTCCACTTTCTAAAGTAAAAAAAGTTGTTTTTTTTACCTAGTTGCCCTCCAATCCCTTTGGTCGCTTAAAAAAGGCACCAGAATTCTTGAATGAGCCCTCTCACAATATTCTAGGACTACTTGATCTAGTCCTAGAATAACCTAACCTAACCTAACCTAACCTAACCTGACAGCTTTAGTATTTTTTGAGCATTACTGAAAACTAAATAGATTGCTTAAATTGAAAATTTTGTTTATCCTATTAATTTTCCATACATTTGAAAGGAGTGGATACCGAGTTTCCCTTGTTCAAAAGGAAGAATAAATTTAGGAAAATTTTTAGCAGACGAGATCAACGAATCTAAATTATATGCTGCAAATAAAAGTATAAAAGACACTAGACTTCTAGGGAGTGGTAAAATAATATTTATTTGCTCAGGCCCAAGGACCCTACTTTGGGCCTGAGGAACGGACGAAAAAGCCTTGTACGATTTTGATTCCTACAAGATATAGCATGTCCCCCTTTCCATTAGAATGAAAATACGAAGTCTTTGTCTTGAAATCGGCTATTTTCATAGTTAGTGCCCTTGCACCTGGGGCTAGAATTATAATTTTCTCCCCGGAGATACATTACTTCAACTTCCTGACCGTTCTGATTAAAAGGAATAACTTAAAATTTTACTGGTGGCATACAGGGGCGGAATTTTCTATGGGGCAGGGAGGGGGGGCAACAGCCCCCTTCAGAACCAAGTTTGCCCCCCTCCAGCTTAAATTTAGTTTCTACAAAAAATCTTGTCAAGACTAAGATAAGCCTGCATAATTCAAGTATCAAGAGGAACAGGTCAGTTTTCTTTAGTATATCTTTACCTTTATGTTATTGTATGGCTCATTTTTCAGTTTTCACTGTCATTTTCACTTGATATGGAAAAATTGGCTCCAACTTGCAGAACTTTCGATCGAAGGAATCCCCCACCAAATTCCTATGATTGTGCTTTCTTTATGATGAAGCCCGCGGGAATAGAAATAATGCATAGGAGAAAAACATAAATTATGATGGTCTAAATGTCATATGCCAAATGAGCCGTAATATATCTGTATATAGTCAATTGCTTTGGCAACTATGATTTTTTACAAACCTTTGTATAATACCCAATACTATGGTTCAAACAGTATAATTCAAATATTTACGTATTAATCAGATAGGTATCGCAAAACCTTGATAACTTGCTAACTTTTCTTGACTTAATTACACATACTTTTCAGTGACCGAACCGTTTAAACCTGTATAGAAAAGAAGGAAATTAAAAGAGAAGATTGTCAGGTATAGTTTCAATACAATAATCAACTATGGGAAAATGTACTTATTTATATCACCCAAAAGAAGTACAAAGAAATAAAAAAAAAAACGCTTTAGAGTATAGAAAATTATGTACAATTTAAGGACTTGAACTTCGAACAACGAAGAAAAAAGAAGGGTATATTAGAAAAAAACACAGGCTCATCCAAACTAAATAAAGGGATCAACTTTTTCAACGTAGCATCCACTATACTTGGAAGCTTTATATGGGTGTTTTTAACGCAAAATTGATAATTATTTTAGTCTTACTAAAGCCACGTGGTAGCCGTGTGATATTTAAAACGCCCTCTATGATGACAAAAGATTTTTTGCCCAGGAAAACACTTACAACATCAAGGGTGTACAAATACTAGCATAAAGTAAGCCAAGACCAAGCCGATTGGAACTACCCCAGTTAGTAGAGATTTAAGCAAAGAAAATGCTTACTAAACCACTTCTGCTTTTTAAAAGACAGAAAAACAAGGGGATCCAAAACAAGTAAACACAATAATGCAAAATAATACAGAATAAGGATCTTTTGTCTCAGTTATGGATAGAATATGCTCCAGCTAAAATATAAGACACATGAAATCTTATATTGCGAAACAATGTTTATCTCAAGTGACTGTTGCCAAGACACATTTTAAAAATTCAACAAAACCAATTCCCGAGCTTCCATGTTTACATTTAATATTTTCTTTATTTTATTGTATTATACAAAGCTACTTCATTTAAATGAATTCAGATATATTATTTATTACTATTTTGCTAATTTGAAAACTTCGAGAATTTCCCTCAAGCCGCTAGACAAGGCCCCAGATTAGAGCCAACATGAAAATACAAGCCTGATTATAAATACATACTACTAAACTTACCAATATCTTTATCTGAAATCTCAAAATTAGCTAGAGTTGTAATGTTATCAAGGATAACAACACCAAGCTCATTCATCCACTTCTTCTCTTCGGTGTGCGTCTTACTCTCTTCTTTCGTACTTTTGTAAATTTCATGAAAAACAGAAACAGCGGATTCAGGTGAAGAGGTAGTAATTGATCGTATTCTGTGCTTAATGCACTTCACCACCTCCTGCATGGGTGTAAAAAAGATGGATAAAAGAAAGGAATAAAAGAAAATATATGTAAATAATTAATTATTTATTATTATCTCATTCTTTAAAGTATTAATAAACAGTGTTTTTATCCCAAAACAAAAGAAATAAAGCAAACCCATAGTAGAAGTAACAAATTGGCTCTTTTAAGCATTCTGGTTGAAACAAAAACAGAATCCTTTTTTAAAGTAAATGCCAAAAATATGTTTTAAAAAAATCAAATTAGTTGGTATACTTCCAAATCAGCAACGGTCCGTTTTCTACTTCAGAATAACCATTTTGGTGCTAAATGATTTTAGTTTTAATAAGACAGGCTTCGATTTATTTTCTCACAATCGTTTTTCATAATATACCGGTATTCTACAGTTTACTTTAATTTTGAATCGGTTGCCTCTTGATTTCATGTTTAATTTAAATCCGTTTGTCTTTATGATTCTCAAATTAATACTTTCATCAGTTTTGCAACAATTAATTTGAATGAAGTTAATGTAAAAATGATTTTAGGCAAATTTGCAACTCGAAAACTTGCTTCCATGCGAAGGTAGTCACTGCAAAGCTCACTCCCTGTGAAAATTATCATAAAAACGACCTCTATATGGATGCATTCTCTAACTGAACAGCCTTTTTATAGTTCCACATGAATATATATTTAATACAAAGAAAAATTTACAACAGTGACTTTTTGCCATTCGAATCTGTTGTGCTATGGTAACAGAGGCATAGTTAGGTGATTCAGCACCAGGTTGCAATGTCAGTACCCCCCCCCCCCCTCTCGTCCTCTTCTATGTCGATCTGCGCAATTATTTTGCAAAAAAAAAAAATACTCTGTAAGCTGAAGTATGGAACAAAACTCCAAGACCGCCTTACTCAGTTCTGGCTGATCTCTGAAACTATTTACAGAGTGAATATGCTTTTTAACTATTTAATATTCAAAGTCCTAAAATCAAATAATCTTTCATTGCTCTTATATAAACAAATTTATATAAAAATGGATAGGCCATAAACTCTCCTCGGCTTAGAAAAATACACATAACACTGGTAATTAAATTCAACTCTTTACTGATCTTGATTTGATTAAATCGGAAAGCATTTCCAAAAAAAAACATTTTTTTTTTACAGGAAATTAAAGAGCCATATAAAAACCTAAAACGATCAGTAATAAAGTCATAAGATAATTCAATGTTAAAACAAAAAGAAAGCACTTAAATGAATAAATAAAACCTAAAACGAACAGAAATTAAAGCGAATAATTACGTTAAACATAAAGATATCCAATACTACTATGAATGAATAGATGAAAGTGACAAAAAGGAAATTGAAACGAATAATCAATTCAAACTTAAAACGAAAAGAAATTGTCATGAATAAGATAATAAAATTGTAAGAAATGACAATAAAATTATCACCCTGTAAAGGCCAGAACGTCACTTGCACTTTAGCCTTATGAAAACGATATGTATTTCGAACAATGTTTTTTATCAAAGGCAGCGCAATCGTGCTGCCTAAGTAAAGAATGATGTTGACACAATGTATTATTTAATTTTTTTTTTCTTGGTCTTAGACCAGGGCACTTCGTATCGAAGGAGTTGTCACAGAAACTTCGAACAGGGCTCATTCGATTGGAAATTGGAGTGGCTTGTGCCCTTTTTCATAGTCGAAAGTGATTGGAAGGCAACAAACACCCCTTCCCCGCCCACCATTTCCCCAAACACATCCAATAAAAATTTTGAGATAGCCATTTTGTTCAGCGTAGTTGATTTCCAGATAGAAATTATGTTTTTGAGGAGGACACTCCCCCACAGCCCTCAGGGCAAGAGTTGTAAGTTATGCCCTGGGGGCTTGTGCCCTGGAACAGAAATTACAATAAATAACCGAGTCAAACTCAAAAAGAGCAGAAATTAACATGAGTAGGGCTCAAAACCCATATGCCTTCCCAAGGCCAGAACATAATTTGCACTTTACTGAAATAAATACAAATGAATATACATTGTCAGTTTAATATACATATGCTGATATTTAGTAAACAAAGTGTTATTATTATTTGATTTATTAAAGTTATAAAAGTAAAAACATTTATATTTTTTCAGTAAAGTGCAAATTATGTTCTGGCCTTGGCATAGGCAAATTATGTTCTGGCCTTCTGGCCATTTCGTATTTGACCTGTGAACATCTATTGATATTTAAGCCGGATTAAATTTAGAATAAATTACAGTGGATTGCAGTGACCGTCAGTTTCGAAATAAGTAAAATAATAAATTGATATTTACGGACTATTTTACCATTTGGATATATTTACTCACTCATATAAGGTGATCTATTATTTTACTATCTTTTTAATTTGATTTGATAATCTGATTATAATTCAATTTTGCTAATAAGCGAGCAGAAGAGGGGAGTTTCTTGTCGCAAGGGCCGTTGTACCTGCCGGGAGTGTTACTCCCTTAAACTGCGGGAATCTGGTAGCAGGAAACTACGCTTCCTTCGCATATTGGTATCTGGTTCTTATGATATGTACAGTGAATAATGGACTTGTTTTTTCGCCGGTTTTAAATTTTTTGCAATTTAACCGTGATAATGGAGTGAATGAAAACGAAATACTGAAATTTGGAAAGGAGTTTTTTCTGGACTTGCCGACTGTAATCGAAGCTAAAAAAAAAACTCCTCTATGATGCGGCTGTGCCTGGTACTGAGCTTCCGAGAAGACAGGGGCCGAAGGCTTTGGAAAGCCATCTGAAGGATATGTTAAGCATATTCGAGAAATGTGACGATGAAGACATAGACCTACCGATGTTTGTAATGTAAGACCTACAGATAACGACAGCTTTTCCGCAAGCACAGTCACTTTTTCCGTAAATCAGGGAGGCCGAATCGCGATATTAGATGCCGGTTCCAGAACCACAGAGGGGGAGGCACAAAAGGTACGGAGAAAATTTAAAATAATAAGTCCGGATAGATTTCAGATCTTTAGGCTTCAGAATGGGAAGAAAACCAGATAAAAAAGAATAGAATGATCGCAAAATGAAGAATATAATTTCCCAAGCGCTTTTCTATTGTACCCCCCTCTGTTTGCAACAATTTTTGAATATCCTATCTGATTTTTTTTTTTTTTTGCATTAGAAACTGTTAGAGCCCTAAGTGTTTTGATATTATTAGTAATGTGAAGATCAAGCCACCGAAAATAAGAGACAGAGGGAATAGAGAAAAAAACACAGTTAAGAGGGAGACTCGCACTCGAATTAAATGAAGTATATTCGCACTTATCAACGTTCAACATAAGCCCAATCCGTCTGAACTGGTGTGAGATCCAGGTGACAGAATGTGAGAGCCCAGCCCCAGAACGACTGACAAGGAGAACATCGTCTGCATAAGCAAGATACGAAACATCAATTCCATCAGAAATGAAAGTCGAAGGCAAGGATGAAAGGATAGGAGCAATACATAACTTAAAAATAGTTGGAGAAAGCACACCACCTTGACGGACCCCACTCCGAAGAAACACCTTTGAACCAGAAACTACTCCATTACATTTTACCTAAATAAAAGAGTTAGAATACCAGTATCGCAACAAAACAACAATAGAAAGATTAATATTGTTGGAAAAAAGGGAATAGAGTGCATCTGAGTGGACTATACTATCAAAACCTTTCGAAAGATCAAGAGCACAGATATGAAGAGGAGATTTATCATTAGCAGATTGCAACAGGAGGGAAGCTAGAACACGATGGGCGTGCTGACATCCCAGCCTGTTTTGAAAGCCAAATTGGTTTTCACCAAAGTTAACATTTTCTGAAATGAAAGGGAGAAGAATATATTCAAAAATTTTGCTAAGAGTGCACGAAACAGTAATTGGTCGATAAGAACTACACTCTGACGAAGTTTTTCCATGCTTCAAAACAGAGGTTACTGAGCCACAGAGAAAACTGTCGGGAACCATAGAAGTAGATAAACACATCTGAAACAGTAGCTGAAGGTGATCTATCAAAGTTGGGCAAACTACTTTTAGATGATAAGAAGAAATTCCGCCTTGATCAACAGAGCTAGATTGCATGTTCTTAATAGCTTGACCAATATCAACAGTAGAAACTGGTAATACATTACTCTGAGAAATACGGTTAGGTAAACACGACTCAAGAAGGTTACTAAAAAGCTTTTCAACCTCCCGGTTCACCTTGCCGAAAATATCATTATAATACGACACCCAAGTATGAACTGCTATAGGACTTTCAGAAAAATCACTACTAAGCTTATCCAAATTCAGAACATGAGACCACCCCTTTCCCGACGCGGAAAATCAAAACCAGATACCCTAGACTGCCGTAAACGTTTTTTATAAGTACGCTTGGTACTTTGCTTCAGATCGAAGACAACTCCTCGATTTGGCTGACCGCAAGACACCCATATTCGTAGCCAAAACTTAGCTTTATTCTTTACAACTTTTAATTCTGGGTCCAAAACCCATTCTGGTTTTCTAGCTTTAACTTTAATCTTTTCTAGAGGAACAGCCGTCGCCTCTGCTTGTTTTAAGCACCAAATTATTTTACCATAATATTCATTTAGAGACTGCTTATCATTTGAGAAATGGTCAGTAACTTGAAGCAAATGGTAAGGAACTTTTATAGAACTAATAACGCGGACAACGTAGTAATATAAAGTGCAAAATTAGCTCTACTCCAGTTATTCCTGTAAAACCACTTAAAACTTTGTGTAAATGGTCTAGTAGAACAGGAAACGACTAGTGAAGCAGAGAAAGAAATCGGGAGGTGGTCAATATCACGATCGTCTTCATGAACAAGAACAGTCGATACATTAATATTTGGCGAGGAGACTACATGGTCAATATTAGACAAACTTCCAGATTGGTGAATATATGAATAATCAACACTTTTCTCGACTATTTTATAAGCAGAAAAAGCATCAAGGACTATATCGGATCGAACTGACTGACTTGTAATATCTGTGTTGAAGTCACCAACCACTATGAAATCATAACCAATCGATACAACAAACGCAAGATTAGCGTTAAGATTTGCCGAGGCTTTCGTATACGCGTTTAAAGCGGAAATAGTTTTTTGGTTACACGGGAGATACACATTTATCAGCACAGTATTACCAAACCGAACCGCAAGGATGAATTTATCACTGTGAAAACACACTGGAGAGAGCAAACTCAGGCTATTCTTAACAATACACAAGAGGCCTCCAGAAGGTCTACCAAAAGTAACCTCAGCATTAGTTGTGAAAACGGGATGATTACGACTTCTTTTTAACACGTTAATACTAGTAGAAGTCAGGAGGTGTTCTTGAAGGCATACTATGTCAAACCGGTCACACAATTCATCAATCATATTCTCCTTTAAACGAGTACCATTTATATTAAGCGAAACAATCGAAACAGGCACAATCATTTCTTCTTGGCAATGATATCTCTCAGCACTTTGCATCTAAGACTAAAGGAGGCATGATTTTCACCACAATTTGCACATCTTGCATCTAACTGGCACGGAGACTCCTTGGTGGAAATATGAGGGCCCGCACAGCGTGCACACTTCGGAACCAAACTTGCACAATCAGCTACTCTATGGTCTGGCGAACGGCATTTTAGACAGCACCGAGGTGCCGACAGATATTCTTTCACAGATAAATATTCATATCCAAGTTTAACACCATTTTGCTTAGCCTTGGCTTTTGACATGGAGTCAAAAAACTCAATCTTAACCGTGCCAGTGTCACTGAGCTGCATAGCTTCCACCACACCTGGATATCCTTGAAAGAATGAGAGGTCTAAGTCCTTCGATATTCCTCTGACTATCCCAAAAAACCGCTTAGTGATCACCTTGGATGGAGATTCTGCTAAAATCACTGAAATATCGTCTTTGAATTCTTCAGCAGCAGATTTTTTAACATTGATTCGCCATTTGTCACCTTGCAAACTGAGCTTGGTAACTGCATCATGACAGCTCACTTTATCGAGCACTTCTTTGCGTTTTATCGGGTCATTTAGTGTTTGCGGCACTTTAGAGACAGCAACAGTGGTGTGAGAGTCATTTGACGGCGTCGCACGGGCAGGCAGTGGTGGAAAGTGATTATCATACGAATCGAACTTACTTGAAACAGTCTTTAGGAAGTGTTCCATTCTATTTAATTTCGCGTTCAAACTCGAATAAACCAAAGCAGGGATGACAGGTTAAATAATTGTTAAGTGTGCGAGTTCTGCTTTTTTTTTTTTTTTTTTTTTTGTTCTTGATGTGCTCCACTTCTTTTTTATAGTGGGTAATAAATAAATATTATTATTATTATTATTATAGGGGGTTTTGAGCCCTACCCATGTTAATTTCTGCTCGTTTTGAGTTTGACTCAGTTATTTATTGTAATTTCTGTTCGTTTTGGGTTTCATTTATTTATCGATGCTGATTTGTGCTAGTTTTACGCTTGGTAGATTATTTTATTTTTGCTCATTTTTGGTTTAATGGAGTTCTTTACTTTTCTTTTAAAAACTTATTTTGTGGAAAAAGTTTTTTTAGTTAATTTGTCAAAACATCAACAACAAAAGGGACGAAATTCACAACACTAATCAATTTTACAGGAAAAAAAAAATCATCGAATGCTTACTTTTTTAGCTTTCAATTTAAAATTACTAGTTTAAAAGGATCTCTTTTGTCAAAACCTTAGTCCTATCATAAGTTCCATAAAGATTATCGCATAAAAACTTTTAGGCGGGTTGAAGACGAAATTTTCTAGTCACTTCATATCTTCTCCTAAACACAAAATTTAAAGGATCCTTGTCCCCATCCCCGTTCATATCACTCGGAACGCTTCAATTTGATCCCCTGGAATGCTTTTGGCTTTTCTGCTCTCAACTCACCCGATGATTAAAAAAACGTTTATCTTAATGGTGCCCAAGAAGATGCTACCCCTAGCTGCAGCTCTGTATAGTAATCAATTAATTTGTGGGTGCTTTATCATTATGAAAAAATCACCACCAACCTGGGCGATGGCCAAAATTTTGGCAACTTATAAGCAGCGTTTCCTCTATAAACTATTATGAGATGACAATCAAGGCTGTTCAAAAGTGGAAGCGACCAAAAAAGTTGTCTCACGCAGTACGGCAAGGGGGTATCAAGGCCAAGATTTTGTTACGATTGCGTTTATTATTACAAATTTTCAGGGAAGGGAACGCCAAGGCTAATCCAACCCCAACTGCCAACTATACTAGGGACGCCCCGGAGGACGTTCCGTACGTTTTCAGAGTCAACACGTTAGCGTTGACTTAGGAAAAGCAAAACAAATCCCAAAGACCATTTTTTTTTCCAGCCAATTCGTATGGGAGGGATTATCATAGAAACTTGGGAGGGGGCTCATTCGAGGGACTCTTTAGAAAAGGTAAAGAATCCTATCTATTTTTTAGGCGGCAAGCTCCGGTGTACAGTTTTTAATGGTGAGAATTCAAGGGCAAAGTTTCCCTTCGAACCCATTTGAATGTGAATGTTCTTCGGGTGAATTCTTTTGTCTAAATTTTATAATTTTTTTGATTTAAAACTTAAATAAAAATTAATTTTTTAAGCTTTATCAATAATAATCAGAAACTTTTGCACCCTTTTTACTTGTAACAAATGCATGTGTATTTACATGAAGTACTTAGTTTAAATACTCACATTTTCGTGTTCAGCAGTTATCTCATCCGGTGTCATTTTCAACAATAGTTCCATGACAGTGGTTCCATAAAAATCTCCTTTTGTGTCAATATATAGGACGTTTTTCTTGTTGAATAATGATATTCTTGCTGTTAGAAAATGACAAAAAGTTGATTTGCCTGAATCAGGAGGCCCGCAAATTTCATAGATTTCACCTGGCGAAAATCCTTTTCCTCGAGTGTCAAGAAGATTATCTAGCCTGCAGATAAACACTATGAATTCATTTTTTCATTGATAAAAATTTGAACCAATTTTTTTCGTAACAAAAAACCTCTATATGCTAATTAATTTCAAGTATTTTAATAGACAGCGTCGGCATCTACATTTGCATTTTTCTATAGAAGTACATTTTATTCTAGATTCTCTGACGCTTTGGAGCTGACAAAAACCTGTTAGAATTCCATTTTGGTTTCATAGGCAGTGCGCTAGCGCTGCCTAAGTAAAGAACGATGTGGGCACAATGTGTTTTTGTTTTTTTCTCCATACCCGGGCACTTCGTATCGAAGGAGTTGTCATAGAAACTTCGAAAAGGCCTCATTCGATTGGATATGGGAGTGGCTAGTGCCCTTTTTAATAGTCGAAAGTGATTGGAGGACAACTAGCCCCCCCCCCACGCCCATCATTCCCCCAAACACATCCAATCAAAATTTTGAGGTAGCCATTTTGTTCAGCGTAGTTGATTTCAAGATAGAAAATGTGTTTTTGAGGAGGACACTCCTCCACAACCCTCAGGGCAAGGGTTTTAAGTTATACCCTGGGGGCATATAAGGTTTTTATAGAAGGCATTGTCGTAGAAACTTCAAAACAGGCTCATTCGATTGGAAATTCAAAGGGCTAGTACCCTTTTTAATAGTCGAAAGTGATTGGAGGGCAACTAGCCCCCCCCCCACGCCCATCATTCCCCCAAATACATCCAATCAAAATTTTGAGATAGCCATTTTGTTCAGCGTAGTTGATTTCCAGATAGAAAATATGTTTTTGAGGAGGAAACTCCCCCACAACCCTCAGGGCAAGGGTTTTAAGTTATGCCCTGGGGGCATATAAGGTTTTTATAGAAGGCGTTGTCGTAGAAACTTCAAAACAGGCTCATTCGATTGGAAATTCAAAGAGCTAGTACCCTTTTTAATAGTCGAAAGTCATTGGAGGGCAACTAGACCCCCCCCGCCCATCATTCCCCTAACACATCCAATCAAAATTTTGAGATAGCCATTTTGTTCAACGTAGTTTTAAGTTCTGGAAATTAGGTCTTTGAGGATGACAACCTTCTCACAGCCCTTAGGAAAAAGGTTGTAAGTCATGCCCTGGGGGCATATAAAGTTTTTATAGAACGCGTTGGTGTAGAAACTTCATAAAGGGCTCATTTGATTAGAAATTGAAATGGCCTGTGTTCTTTTTAATAGTCAAAAGTAATTGGAAGGCAACTAACACCCCTTCCACGCCCACCATTTCCCCAAACACATCCAATCAAAATTTTGAGATAGCCATTTTGTTCCACGCAGTTAAAGTTCAGGAAATCATACCTTTGAGCAGGACACTCCCCCCACAGTCTTCACAGCAAGGGTTATAAGTTATGCCCTGGGGGCATATAAGTTTTTATTGAAATCTTTGTCGTAGAAACTTGAAAAAGGGCTCATTTGATTGGAAATTCAAAGGTCTAGTGCCCTTTTTAATAGTCGAAAGTGATTTGAGGGCAACTAGCCCCCCTCTCTCGCCCACCTTTTCCCCAAACACATCCAATCAAAATTTTTAGATAGCCATTTTATTCAGTGTTTTGGATTTCCAGATAGAAATTATGTTTTTGAGGAGGACACTCCCCCACAGCCCTCAGGGCAAGGGTTGTAAGTTATGCCCTGGGGGCATATAAGGCTTTTACTGAACGCGTAGTCGTAGAAACTTCAAAAATGACTCATTCGATTGGAAATTGAAATGGCTAGTACCCTTTTTAATAGTCGAAAGTGATTGGAAGGCAACAAACACCCTTCCACGCCCACCATTTCCCCAAACATATCCAATCAAAATTTCTTGATAGCCATTTTGTTCCACGAAGTTTAAAGTTCATGAAATTATACCTTTAAGCAGGACACTCTCCCCAGAGTCTTCAGGGTAAGGGTTATAAGTTATGCCCTGGGGGCATATATGGTTTTTATTGAAATGGGCAACTAACCCCCCTCTCACGCCCACCATTTCCTCAAACACATCCATTCAAAATTTTGAGATATCCATTTTGTTCAAGGTAGTCGAAAGTTCTGGAAATTAGGTCTTTTAGGATAAAAACCCCATCAGAGCTTTCAGTGCAAGGGTTGTAATTTGTGCCCTGGGGGCATATAAGGTTTATATAGAAAGTTGTTGTAGAAATTTCAAAAGGGGCTCATTTGATTGGAAATTGAAATTGCCCTTTTTAATAGTCGAAAGTGAGTGGAGGGTAATTAACCCCCCTCTCACGCCCTCCATTTCTCCAAACACATTCAATCAAATCTTAGAGATAGCCATTTTGTTCAACGTAGTTGAAAGTTCTGGAAATTATGTATTTAAGGATGACAAACCCCCGAGAGTCCCCAGGGCAAAGGTTGTAAGTTATGCCCAGGGGGCATATAAGGTTTTTAATGATAGAGTTGTCGTAAAAACTTTAAAAGGGGCTAATTCAATTGGAAATTGAGAGGGATAGTGCCCTTTTTAATAGTTGAAAGTGATTGGACGGTAACTAACCCCTCTCTCACGCCCACCATTCCCCCAAACACATCCAATCAAAATTTTCAGATAACCATTTTGTTCAACGTAGTAGAAAGTTCTTGAAATTAGGTCTGTGAGGATGACAACCCCCTGCCACCCAGCCCTCAGGGTGAGGGTTGTAAGTTATCCCCTGGGGGCATATAAGGTCTTTATTGAAAGCGTTGTCGTAGAAACTTTAAAAGGGCTCATTTGATTGGAAATTGAAAGGGCTAGTGCCTTTTTTAATAGTTGAAAGTGATTGGAGAAAGACTAACGCCCCTCTCACGCCCACCATTTTCCCAGACACATCCAATCAAAATTTTGAGATAGCCATTTTGTGTAACGTAGTTGAAAGTTCTGGAAATTAGGTCTTAGAGGATGACAATCACCCTCACAGCCCTTAGGGTAAGAGTTGTAATTTATGCCCTGGGCCATATAAGGTGTTTATAGGAAGTGTTGTCGTAGAAACTCGAAAAAGGCTCATTCGATTGGAATTCGAAAAGCCTAGTGCCCTTTTTAATAGTCAAAAGTAATTGGAAGGCTTGACATTTTTATAGTAAAGATCGATGTGGATATAATGTATTATTTTTTTGTTGTTGTTGTTGTTTAGACCAGGGCACTTTGTATCAAAGGAGTTGTCGTAGGAACTTCAAAAAGGGCTCATTCGATTGAAAATAGAAAGGGCTGATGCCCTTTTAATATTCGAAAGTGATTGGAGGGAAACTAATCCCCCTTCCACGCCCACACTCCCATTTGACTTTATGTTTAAAAACTAAATGTTGCCATAAGATTAAATCAAAATGCACTGTGTTAATGCTAATTCCCAATAAAGTATCTCAGCAGTATCCCAAGAACGACTGAGGGTATTATGTTCAAACTTTTGGGGCTGCTTCTGCTCTTGAAATTTAACCAAATCAAAATAGCGTAAGTGTATCCAAGCTATCAAAGAAAGTAAAGAGATTTTTTTTGCGAATGGTATCAAGTTTTCCATTTCAGGTCAACTAGAGGAGGTACGAAACTAAATTAAACACTACTATTTGTGTTCAGATTTTTAAGAGGGTGTATGTTGTTAAAAATTGCTGAAAATTTTTCTCCAGCATACAAATAGCAGGCCAAACTATAAATTCTTAAAAAAAACGAAAAGATTTAAAGTATTATTTCCTTTTTCTCTGAAAAGACTATGTCAATATAAAACGAACCGAAATTAATTAAAAAAACTTTTTCCACAAAATAAGTTTTTCAAAGAAAAGTAAAGAACTCCATTAAACAAAAAATGAGCAAAAATAAAATCAAATAATCTACCAAGCGTGAAACTACCACAAATCAGCATCGATAAATAAATGAAATCCAAAACGAGCAGAAATTAACATAAGTTGGGCTCAAAACCCCTATGCCTTCCCAAGGCCAGAATATAATTTGCACTTTACTGAAAAAAATACAAATGAATGTGCATTGTCAGTTTAATATACATTTACTGATATTTAGTAATCAAAATCTTAATATTATTTGATTTATTAAAGTTATAAAAGTAAAAACATTTATATTTCAGTCAGATCAGAATAGCTTTACTGTTCAAGGTTATTTATTTTTTATTTTTACATATAAAGCATTACTGAGAAATGAAAATAATTATGTTTACAGTGGAAAAAACTGCGAACGACTAAGAACATAATCACAAAACTGTAGCTATTATATGGAGCGAAACCAAAAAAATATTTGGTGCTTTTTCGCTTTCCCTCAAACTTAGCTTTACAAATGAGAAGTCACTTGGAATATTGCAGCGTCTGTTTACAGCATCAAATATACTTGTACGTTTTCAGCTAAAAATACTTAATAGCTTTGTAGTTACTCTATTTTTACCTACTGTCAGCGCAACTAAAAAATTCTTAATGGCCAAAGTGACATTATTTTTTGTGGTAAAATTACTTTTTCTTCTTTTTTATTTTTACAGTGCATACCTTTTTTAAGGCTGCAACCTAGTAAAGAATATATAAAAACCTCCTGATTTAGACACTGCAGACTTTTACTGTATATGCCTAATATTTAAGCACAGGATTTCCATTGTCAAAATCTGAGGAATGTCATTGAAAATAGGGAAATCAACCGATATCAGAAAAAGAGTATACTTCGCGTATCATGGTTGCAGCGATTGCTGCAGCTATTACAAACAACTGATTTCCAAATAAAACCATTAGCGTTAAATGAATAAGCTTTTGTATGCACTCAAAAATCTTTGAAATCAAAAATGACTATTATTATTGTAGCAAATAAAAAATAAATGCAAGCTTCAGCTTTACTTACACGTCAAAACCCGAAGAAATTCTTTTGAACTTTGCTTCGTTTGTTACCAAATAAGTTGCGGCATTAATACCTCTGACATGATTCTTCTTTTGAATGTTCCTCATTATTTGTTGATACTCCTAAGAAAAAAAACTTATTAATTCTAAAAAATACAATCAGCAAAATTAAGAAAACAATTCGAAATAAACTTAATGGGTGAGACAGAATATTTTACAAAGAAAAAAAATCAAATTGAGATCCTTTTCTAGTTAAATTTTAATTTTTAGGCCATTCATAGCATTGTTTAATCAGTCAATTTTAGTATTAGATGAATCTAAATATTCAACTGCCAAAATTTTCCCATAAATACTTATAGTTTGACGAAGCGTAAATATTTAATGCAGGGGCCAAGGGTGTAATTCGAGGGCATCCGCAACGGACTGACAAAAATAAATAATTTGAAAACCATATCTAAAACGTGACCAAACCATCTCAACGTTAACTTTCATTAGGCTCCAAGAAAGATAGATTGAGTCGCATTTTTTTTTATAGAACTTATTGTTTGATATGCAGTCATTCAAACGAGTCTCTAAAGCTATTCCGAAAAAATTCCTCTAAAACACATCTAGTATATCTTCCTCAACCTTTTGACGCATCTGCTATTAGCCTTACTTCCAACTTTAATCGTAGGGATATTATTCTCACACACAGCACTAATCTCTTTAGCATATTATCTGGTGTAATGTAAAAGAATAGAACCTTCACTTAAAGCTTTCTTATCAGTTGACCGCGTCTTCTTAATCTAATACATAAAACCCAGGACTAAAGGTCTTTTATAATTCAGAAATTTTTCAATGATTAGTCTGACGATTAAAAATCAGTCAAAGCATGCTCTCCTTATACTTAAACCAACCACACTGTTCTTCTGTCAAACATTGATTTACATCTTTTCATCCGGGTTGCAGCGGTAGCTAGCAACCTAGTAAGAGACGATCATATACTATGGGAAGCATCATGCTAAGGAACTGCTTCCTATCGAAATAAAGCTGATAACTCATTACTTACTAGATTCATTCTTGATACATTTCTTATAAAGGGGTTTAAATTAAGTTTTTTTTTCAAAAATTCCTATGTGCTTCCCCTTTATCAAAGACCATATTCATAATTCTCAGTAACTTATCTTTAACTCCTCACCATGTTTCGAAAACCCCTTTATTAAAACATGAATCCTTATTATTTCTCGTAAAAGAAAAATTCAGCCATAAAATACTCGCCCCTTGAAACATTTACCACCAGAAAACTCGCCCTAGGAAAACTTATCCCTAAGAAGCAATTAGCTCTGAAAAACTTGCAGGAGGCAAACTTTTTCCAGGAAAACTTGCCACCCAGAAAAAAATGCCGCTGCAAAATCGACCCAGAAAATTTTCCTGTCAAAAACGCGAGTGAAAGCATCTGTGCATGCATATATCTGATTAAAGAAGCATAAAAGTTTCCCTTCTGGTGTGAATTCGCCCCTAAACCACATAACTGATGCACAGATATGATGCGCGTCGAAGGTTCAGTGTGCAATGAGCCATTCCAAAGCAATATTCAACAGTCACTTATCAGATTTTATTTTCAGATAAAGAAGTATAATTTTAAAGGGGCACACATGTTTTGGCTCAGTTCTTTTTGATCTCGGTTACATTCAAAATGCTCCTCAATTTATTAGCAGGCTCATCTGCATGAATCCTTAGGGGATAGATCTAAAAGAGTTGACAAAAATTTTGTCTTTTTGTGTGAATTTATCCCTAATTAAATAACTTTTACCATAACACAAATGCAAGGACAGGAATGCACCTTGAGGCTTTCCCAAAAATCCTCTCTGGCAAGAGTAACTTATCATTATTTTGGAGGCAACTGCATTTTAAACCACCCCGAATGTAGTTACTTCCAAAATCAGGCACCAAAAAAACTTTTGAGCTACTATTGCGTTTGGACTCTGTTACTGTAATAGTTTTGGATGGCTTTTTACGAAATCCCTTCATTTTGAGAGATTTAAATCTAGTAAAAGCTAAAAAATCCGAAAGTAAATGCTAGAAAAAGAAAGAAAATAAGCAGTAATAAGGATTTTTGTATGCTATAATGCGGTTCTAGTACCAAGAACAACTCAATTATGGGTTAAAGTGAAAAGTCTTTTTTATATAAGAAAGTAAAAGAATGATCGTCATATCGAGTTTTTCTTCCGGGGGAAGTTTTCCTATTTCCATTTTTTTTTTATTCTTTTACTGCTATCTCTATCTCGTCATTACTAAATAAATCTTCTTTTACTTCGAAATTATCAAAACTAGCCAAAAAGGACTAGCTTTACGATGCTCTTGGTTATTGAACAAACGGCTTTGCCAAAATGCTCAAATCGCTCGGTTCGTTGGCCTTCACAGGCTGGAGCCTTCGACCCTCTCAAATGTCCTTGCAGCCATGATGAACTACTAAAGTCACAAAAATAAATACTTATTAATTACTCTTACTATAACTACAAACAGAGCCATGATGGTCCATAACATTCGTTACGATCTTATTGGAGTCTATATAAAAAGACAAAAGATTCACTTGGCACGATAGATTCAGTACCCTGCATCTGACATCACACAAAGTTCATAGACATAGCCAACTATCAAGAGTTTTCTCATTATTTTCTATATCATTTTCAACGACTTTATCGCACTTTACACCTTTCAAAATATTCTGTCCACCTCTGTTTATCACTCTCTTTATCGCTAATTAAGGCTCTGTCTCGACCTTTATTTGGAACTAGTCAGGATTGAATACCTCCCCTCAATTTCTTAACATGCCAATAGAATATCTTACTATTATGCTACCTGGAAGCATCTTTCAGATACTCCACAATTTTATCTAATGCCTCTATCTTACAAGCCCTTAATCTATTATTTAATGCCTTCTCTACTTCCCTCTTGTTCTCGTAATTATACAGAAACTTCTTAACCAGAACCATTTTCTCTTCAATCAAGCTTGAGGCTTTTCCCTAAAATTCCTAACTGCTTTTATAACTTTCCTCCCTAAAAATATTCTGCTATTTTGAAAACTATTTCTCAGAACTGTGTCATCTACCTATCAACATTACAACTAGCTGATCAGTAGAACTCCAAAATATTGGAATTTATTAAAGTAAATGAACTGGGTAATTAACTGAGTTGTTAATTAACTAGTTAGCTGAGTTGTAAACAGAGCTAATTATATTAACAAAGTAAAAAAAAAACAAAGTAAATTAACTCTGATCCTGCTAATTGGTGGTCTTTATACAGATAACAGCATATACAAGAACTACACCAGTTGAGCCATTTGCTCAGCTACAGGTTCTGTACAATAAATATTAGAATAATAGAGATAGTAAGAGCTTATTTTAGAATTTTTAGGGACAAGAAGAATAGCAGGTACTTCATGCTACCTCAGTGTTTAGTTAGCAGAATCTTATCCTCTACCATCTAGTATTTAAAACAGGGTAACGAGGAAGTAATAAAAGCCGTATCGGATTGTTGCTCAAATCTAGAATGGTTATCTCAAATTAAGGAAAATAAAATTGTAAATATTCCACTTCCAAAAATTCGAATTGAAATGTTATAAGCCAAAAAGACTGCAAATTTAAAAACTTCACCTTATACGACAATCCAATTTGCTTCATGGCTACTTCTGATTCGACTTCTAAAAAGTGACTCAGGCTATGCCAGATTTTTCCAGCAGCAAAAATTTTTTCCCTAACAGAATCTTCAACAAATTGAAGTATTTCATCTTCAATTATGTCCATCACCCTGAAAAACGAGGAAAGAAAATTAAAAAAAAACAAAAACAATTGTAGGTACGGCATTCAATAGACGAAAATCAAACAAACAAACACATGGCACTAAAAGACCCTATGGACTCAGGTTAGTGTTGCTTTAAAGACACAAGTTTAACTTATTAAAACAGTCAAATGGGGATAAAATCAGCCATGTCCATGATAAATTAAATGTTACGCATTGAAACTAAATACTTAAATACCGTATACTCCTGCGGGGAAGGAGGGATGAGCATTTGACCCATGAAGACCAAAAACCTGCAAAGAGTACAGTCTATTGTGATATTCGAAAGAAATAGTGTATTTTTCCTGACAAAAACTTTTATTTACTTTTTAAATCTCCGATCTCACCCCCCGTGAGGTTCAAACTACAACGAAAATTTTGTTTTAGGTTTAGATCCCCCCCCCCTCCCATGTGCATCATCATTCTTGGAAGATTTCAGAGAATACCTGGATTATATACTGTTATCCATTAACAGCTTCCTTGAAAATATCAGATTCTAGGTTTCGAAGGCTATGCCTTGGAAAAAGTGGTCTATCTCGCGCAAAACTTTTTAGCATGCATAAAAAAAAACAACATGCACCGAGTGCCAACTTACGTGAGGTAGATGACAAATTTGGGGATATTTTCTAAAAGGTTAGCAAATAGGTTCCCCAATAACCAAAATAGTTCGAAGTTATAGCAATTTCTCGAATGCACATTTTAATTAAAAGAATGTACAAGTTTATCAGCTTTTCTATTGTCAAAACCGTTGGGAGGGGGATCCAGCCTCCTAAAAACCCCTAAGACTGTTAAAAAGGAAGTATACTAAAACGTTTATAATCTCCATAAAAATAGGCTCCTTCAGAATCCATAAAGTGTCTTCAACGCTTGTTGCTTATTTGGAAATATCACATCAGAGTAATTTTTTTGAAATCCTATGTTGGTGCTCCGTCACATAGAACTTCATTTCACCAACACCTTCAAATGTTGGCCCTTAAGCGTAGTTAACTTTGGAAATAAGAGAATAAGAAATAATAATACAGAACTATTTCTGGCAAATGCTGGAGTTGAGGTACGACTTGGATGCCATGCTTGGCAAAAAAACTGTGGCACTTCATGACCAGAATACACTAAAACATTACCGGGATGCAATTTACAGCTGCCTGACCCTTTAAACTCCGGTTTTTTCTTCGCACAGGGTCTCACAAACAGAAAAGAACACTGATGTAATATTCTTATTGGAAGCTCTATCCAGGTATGTAATACAAGCAATATGGCGAAGTGACTTTGTGAAGAAAGAAAAGACGAATTGAATTTTAAATATACTAACTATATTTAATATTGCTATTACCCTAGTTGGGTTACCTCTGTGACACGGTTTGTTGACCAAGTCACAAGGGGCTCTCTCCTTGGGGTCCCTGATGCCTGTACACTTAGCATGCGGTTCAATTTTGGCTTGGCTTCTTTTGACTGTGCTTGCTTGAGAGTGCTTATCAGCCCAATTCTACCCTGCTTGACCATTTAGTGCAATGCCTGCTTCTGATTATTTTGCATGCTTTATATAGGCTAGTCTACTACTGACTGAGGCCCCGCCCCTCTGCTTTATTTGTAGTATTTGTTTGACTTTGCTGTGTTAGCTCTTTATTTTTAATCTATTGCTATTTTATTTTTCATGACTGACAGGAAAGTTAGTGGTCCTGTTACCAATTTTAGTGTAAGGATTCTGGCCCTATATGTAGAAGGTCCAAATGAGACTAATAAACCACTTACCTTTGGGAATGCTAGAAAGACTTGGACCAGATGGTTCTATTATCATAATATCCGTGAACCAATCAGTAGCTACTGCTATACTATCTATCACAGACATAGCAGTAAATGGTTGTAAGGTAAAGTTTGTGGTTGGTCCTAACTCCAGCCCTAATTCAATCAGAAACAGAAAAGGTATTGTATTCATCCCATCTGAGGATGTCACCAATATGGATGATTTTATTAGGGAGGTCCAAGGTGATGATGGAATGCAGGAAGTGACAATGACCTTCAAAAATCCAATTCCTGTGGTTGTCCCTTTGGTTTGCACCTTCAGTCAGGATGTTCAGTTCCCACTGAAAATCTCTGTTTGGGATGCAAGGTATACAGTAAAGCAATCTATCCCCCAGGCAATACAGTATTTCAATTGCCAAGGCTTTGGCCACATGGCTTCTAATTGCCGCAGAGGTAGAAGATGTTTACTATGTAGTGGACAACACACCCTTGAAGAATGTTCCCAATCAAAGATATTAAAGGAAGAGCAGATACTTAACTGTCCGAATTGCATTGGAAAGCATGCTGCAAACTCCAAGGAGTGTCCAATACTCATGGAAAAGAAAGCTATTGTTGCTTACTCATTCACCAATAATGTCCCCATGAGGACTGCTGCTGAGGCCTTGAAGAAAGGACTTCCGACTCATACAGAACACATCCCCATGGTACACACAGACTCTTTCCCTCCACTGACTCCTAATCAACCTCCAGTTGAGGAACTCAGTCTATAACATTTATTTGTAAACTGCTTTCTAAGTTTGTACCTAAACATTTTCAGTCTGTTCAAATGCAGTCTGTAGCCTGAATAACTCAGTTGAAAAATTAAATAGAGATGATTCAAGCCTTCCCACAACGTCAGCAGTTACCAGCAGACCTAGCAAAGCAGAAAGGAAATGTGGAGGAAAGGAGTCTATACCTAGCCCAGAAGGTGCTATAACTAGGCTACAGAGACCTAGGTTAGCCCCTTCTCAGAAAAATGACTAGTTATATCTCCTCCATTTTCCCTTGATTATGACTTGGATGACTAAGCAAAAACTTATTAAGTAATTTGGTTAAGATTAATTAATAAGATTAATTAATTTATTCCCAAAAAATCTTCCTGCATGTTTGTTTTTCTTAGAGTTGTCTTATTTGTATTTTATTTGTTTATATTTTGATTTAGGCAACAGGTTACAAGTTATTTGCATTATTTACTATAATTGAGTTGTATAAGCATTTTAATTGCTGTTTGATAAAGTAAATTGCATCATTTTGGTTCCTGCTTATAAATGGTGGCAGTTGTTACTGGTGAATAGCCCCCATAAATAGCAAGATAAGTGGTAGATAGCTCCATATTATTTTAATCTTGCAGGCCATAATGCCCCCTCCCATATCATTTTATTTTAGAGTTATCCTATTTACTATTTTATTTGTTTTTATTATCCTTATTTTATCTGATTAACTTTCTATATCTGGAAGTATGTGACAAGTTCTAATGTAAAAATGTACTATTTATTTTAATTGTGTTGTATATGTACTGTAATTGCTGCATAGACGAAGCATAGTTGCATTATTTTGATATATATATATATATATATATATATATATATATATATATATATATATATATATATATATATATATATATATATATATATTATATATATATATATATATATATATATATATATATATATATATATATATTATATATATATATATATATATATATATATATATATATATATATATATATAATATATATATATATATATATATATATATATATATATATATATATATATATATATATATATATATATATATATATATATATATATATATATATATTATATATATATATATATATATATATATATATATATATATATATATATATATATATATATATATATATATATATATGTGTGTGTGTGTGTGTGTGTGTGTGTAAATTATCCTATGATTTACATTATAGGAATTATTATAATAATTCCATTATAGGAATTATTACATTTACACTATTATATTGAGCACCTTTATTAACCTATGATGTTACGAGTTAGCATGCAGCACTACTGTTTTCCTTTTTGCCAGAATATGCAAAGAAATAAATTTAAAAACTCAACTTGAGCTTTTTCAGACAGTACTCAACAAACAAAAGGTGTTCTTACGACATCTATGGAGGGCCGAATTTAAATCTTAGATGCCCCTTGTCCCAAGCGTTTTGGCGCCCCTAGGCCCAAGCAGTTTTTTTTTTTTGGGGGGGGGGGGAAAGCTGAGATTTGGGGTAAAATCCCAGAAAATTTGAGGATAGTGGGAGCCCTGAACAGAAGGCAACTGATGAGTGATGAGCCAAAAGTAATGCAGAGAAAGGTGTACCGAGCTTTCAGCTGCCATTCTTGGGAGACATGTGACAGTTTATAAGCGGCTAAGGAATTCCTATGTTGTTTTAAAATCACTTTTCTGTGAATAGGCATCGCAGCAGCAAAGTGCACCTGACACTTTGACGATAAATCACATCAGTCCAGTTTCTGCCAAGAAAAAAAATCGCACATTGTTTTTTTTTTGCACCCCTCGGCATTTTGTGTCGCTAGGCGCACAATGTTTGTTTTCTCAAAACTCAAGTTACTGCAACATATTGAATGTATTATTAGAATAATCAGTTCCAAATAACTAAAATATCAAGACCAAAAAAGATTTTCGATGCTCTACCTTTTTCTAAAGCGCATTTCTACCAAAACTACACATTTACTAGATAAAATACGTCAAAAAAGGAGTAAATAATACAAAAATGTATTTGAATATTTAGTCCAATAAGACAAACAATAATTCAACTTGATTCTATGGCTCCTCTCTTTTTGTTTTCTTCCAGCTTCAACCGTAGACCTTCAACTACTTTTGGCATATTCATTAACTCAGTCTGAAAGAGAAGAGAAACTTTTCCATTGAAAATAGAAGTAATTTAAGTTTTTGCTGTACTGAGCATTTAAGAAGTAACCATGTTTTTCAGTTTTCTCAGGAGGGGCCTAATATTAAAAAAAAAATCAATCTAGATTTGTCGAGAACGCATTCATTAGTAAAATATTACTCAGAGGGGATACTCCCCTTCACCTCTGTACAAGTAAGCAAATATTATGAAATTATATTTACTGTAAAAAGAGTCCCGGCGCTAAAGTAAAATATAAATCATAAAAAAAATAAATAAACAAACATCTTATCACATAAATTCGGGTGGCAGCGGTAGCTAGCACCCTAGTAAGAGACAATCACGTCCCTTAGTGAAAACCACAATAGCCCATAACTCCTAAAAATAGAGTCAGATCAAAACAAGAAGTACACTATTAGAACCACCGTGTCCGAAACCCCTATATAGGAAACTTACCCTGTCTTGGCTTGAAGAACAAGGAAAATATATTGGTTTGAAAATCAAGAAACGTGGCTATAACCATGATATTCTGCATATACGGCATCTTCTTTTTTCTGTCTCTCTCTCTCTTTCTCCACAGATAGCTTGGCACTAGAACATCATAGAGAGCTGTTTAATAGCTCATTTTAAAGGAAATTGATCTGGTTAAAAAGGTTTTGCAATAAAAAGAAAAATTTTACATACAATCAATTTTTTACGAAAAACTGCAATTTTCATGTACAAGATCGATCAATGACCTCATAATCGTAGGTTTTAGCCAGGTCGTCTCTTACTATTCCAATTAAGAAAAAACCATAGGCTTTTTCCTATTTGTAATTTCACATTCTCAATTGAACACTAGCTTGTAATACCCTATATATAAGTACCCTAAAGAATATCCCCAACCACCCAACAGTATCATGTAAGTATAACTTATTACTTCAAACTAAAAATACTTCTGAAATAGAAGGGAACGCTATTCTCCCCTTAGCATCCATATTAAATGTGTAATTTAAATATTTTCTTTTAAATAAAGGGAGCTAGAAGGTAAATCTCCTCTCCATAATAAACGAAAGGACATCTCGAGAAACACGGGATAATTCGGCCATAGAAAAGCACTTTTTGAGCCTACCCCCCCCCCCCCAAATATATGGTGGGCAACTATGCAGTAAAGTATAACTGTTGGTAATGGTGCATATACGTCTTATATCACGTCCCTTCATTTTATATGCACTGTAGATATGTTTAGGACGATTTCACCATTATGTGGCAGTACATCCTCTAAAACTGGGAGGTTATCTATAAAGCTTATCGATAGTTCTAAATCGATAGGCTATCTCAAAATTTTCGCTTAAAATGGCACTTTTCTGCGGCACGGTTTCTTTGCGACGATGCTTAAAAAGGGCACTAGAACTTTAGTTCCCATTCAAGTATTATTTTACGAAAACTTGTTTGATGCGATCACCACTGGAAAAAAAAAGCAAAAAAAGCACTATCTGTTTCCAAATCTCTTGGAGAAAATGTAATTTTTTTCTTATTTTACGAAGGAAATTTAAAAGGGTTCGCATAAGAACTCTTTTGCACATTAAAATTAGCAAATTTCCTCATCTTAACAACTATTTAAAATGAACTTGAAACTTAATGAGATAAACATATTTCAATCCCAGTAAAGAGAAAACTTTTTTTTTTTATATATTGTTACCAAAATGCCAAATTGTTACCAAAAATGAGGCTATTTGAAAGCAATGTCCTTTCTGCACTTCTCTACAGCAGCGAGTGCTGGAATTTAAGTCAAAAACTAGTGAGACAGATTCTTGCCTTCGAAAACAATTGCCTTCGGAGGATTCTGAATATCGACAGGAGAGATCCCGTCGCAAACCAGATAGTCTGATCTATTTCAGGCCAGCCCATGGTTACAGATATCATTTGGCAACGACGGTGGCGATACCTTAGGCACGTGATCTGTGTGAAGGAAGATAGGATCCCAAGACGGATCTTGGAATGGCAACCTCAGGGATACCGCAGGAGAGGTCGACCAAAAAACACCTTGCGTCGCAGATATAAACGGGACCTGTCCAACATTCACACGACGATACAAACCCGATGGAAAGATGTTTTGGCGGCGGCATACAAGCGGGATGACTGTCAGCTCTTTGTGGAGCTCTTTGTGGAGGCACAAGAGGATCTAAGGTCTAAGGAAAAGTAATCAAAATACCGTTTTTAGACTCTCGGTTACTATTGACATGGACGAATCTTTATGTACAGTTCTTTGCCAAGAGCTGCATGAATATAGCATTTTTACAGTTGTTCAGAGTTATCGGTAAAGTAATTGTTAATGCACTTTAATGCGAAACATCCGGTTAAGATTGTTTGCGATGGTTTCGCAAGAGGAGTTCATTGTGTTTGATTGCATATTTTTTTCGGAAGGTAGAGATGGCAGTTTGTTCTAATTTACGAATATTATCGGCACTCCAAGCGGTTGTATTCCCGATTTCTTAAATATTCTTGATGAAACAATTGAATAGGTCAAACACCTGCCATGTGATAGGGTTGTCATGGGTGATTTAAACTTGAATCTTCTGGACGATTCTTCTGTGTCAATAGACTTTCTCACTGTAATGCTTTCTTATGGAATGCTGGTAACGACGCTTACACCTAAAAGAGTAACTGGGACAACAGCCACTGTAACTGATAATATTTTTCTTTTTCACCAATTCTTAGTAGCTCTGTCTTGGTAAGCCACGTTTCAGGCTACTTTCCTATTCTTTCAAAGTTAGCCCTTCCTGAGCCTGAGTCTAGTAGAACTGCATTGCACACGAGTTTTAATTCTTATTTCTCGGCAAAGAACCTGCAAAGTTTAGAACTATATTTGACTAATCAAGTTTGGGACGAGTCTTAATCAATGTAAAAACTTAATACACGTTTTGATTGTTTTATGATTAAGTGAAGTCAGCGATAATCCAAACCTACAACCCCTCATCTTTGCGCGATGGTTAAAGATCAAAGCCATTAAACTCTTGGATGACAACCAGATTACTCAATAGCTGGAGAAGAAAGAATTATCTTTAGGAAAAGGGGAAAAGCTTCTTCTCTTGTCCGTCGCCTGGATGAATATAAGCTCTGCAGGAGCCTATTTAAATCAATCTTTCGCCGAGTTAAGTCTGATTTTTATTTTGGGAAGTTTTCTGAATGTGGGAAAGATGTTAGAAAGACCTGGAAGCTTATTAATTCAGTTCTTAAACATGGATCTCCCAGAAGAGCTTTGCCTGAAAGTCTTTTAATTAATGGCCAATTGGTATCCGGTAAAGAAGTTGTTGGAAGTCAGTTGCCGTATTATTTCTCTTCTGTTGGGAAAACCACTGCAGGAGCTATTTCTCCAGCAGCACATTAAAAGTAAGAGGTTTGTCTAAAATCAGTGGCACTGGAGCCGGTAACGGAGTCCGAGATCTGCAGGATTTTCTCTGCCCTACAAGGTACTTGCTCATCAGGGCCAGACGATATTCCAACTAAGGTCATCAAATTCATTTTACCAGCGATTGCATCACCCTTAACTGAGTTTGTTCAAGCTTCTTTCGATGTTGGTATTTTCCCAGAATCGCTTGCAAGGGTAATAGTTCTATTTAAAGGTGGCTTCAGGAGGGATCCTTCTAATTTCAGACCAATCTCTCTCCTGTCAGTACTCAGCAAGATTTTTGAAAAGACCATGTTTTCTAGAGTCAAAAGGTTCCTCGATACAAAACAGTTCCTTTATGAACTTCAGTTTGGGTTTCGAGCCAGTCATTCGACTGAGCATGCATGTGCTTCGCTTCTTAGTTTCATTCACTCCGCCTTAGATTCCGGTTTAATCCCAGCTTCTCTTTTTCTGGACATAAAGAAGGCGTTCGACTCCATAACAAATGACCATCTGCTAGAAAAACTTGGCCCCATGGGAGCGCGAGGAATCACTCAATCTTGGTTCCGTTTGCATCTTTCGAATAGGAATATTTTTATTGGCGAAAACCCTCGAAATGACTTTAAGGTTGATAATAGAGCCCCTCAATGGTCTATCCTGGGCCCAATGTTTTTTATTTATATTAATGATCATTTTTTTATATAATAAAAATGTTTATTCCTAAGTTTCGTTACTGTTAGTGGCATCCCACCCGTGTTGGTGAACCTGGGTTCCAGTCAGACTCCAATGATGCTCTATTTGGAAGAGCTCTTTAATGGTTTCACTGGAACTATTTGGCTCTTAATGTTTCCAAGTCTATGTTTTTTGCTTTTTTCAAGAGTTTCTACAGCTTTTCCGAGTATTCGTATGATACATACGTCACGTGGAGCTCTCCTTAGACCTGAAATTGGTTATGGCTGATTCCTTGGAATCCTTCTTGATCAGAATTTGTCTTACAAGTTCCTTATTAATGCATTAAAAGTGAAGATTGCTAGAAATCTTGCCATCTTATGTAAGTTGAAGCACTCATTTCCTGGATTTATCATACGACTTCTTTTCTTTACCTTGATCCAATCATATATGTCTTATCAATTGGATGTCTACTTTCCAGTCAAACTTGCGGACTGTAGTGTCTCCTCATAAGAAGGCCAGACTAGTTATGAAGTTTGCAAATCCATCTCCTGTTAAACCCCTCTTAAATCTCGCTCACCTTATGTCCTTGAATGTGCTTCCGTAACTTTTGCATGGCTACATGGGACATTTTCAACTGTTTTTCAGCCTCATACTTTTGTATCTGAAACCTCTTCATATTACCTGTGGTGGTTTAAAACACAGTCCCGGCTATACCTTGCATTCGGTCTAATTTTGGCCCTTTGATTGCATCTGAAATAGAATGCAATTCCAGCTGTTGCTCGGGGCTGTCATTCCTTTGGAACGCTTTAACATCAGCTGGTTGATTTTTTTACAGTTAGTTTTAATTTGTAAATTGTTAAATATAATATTTTTTTATCATATTATTTTTCATTTGTATATTTTGGATGTATTTTTCATTGCTTTTTTGTCTTTCTTTCATTGTCTTCCATGCTTTTATTGTTGTTTTTTTGTTGATAAAATATATCTCATCTTATCTACAGAACTGAATTACTCACACGTCGAAAGAGAGGCTTTGGGGACAATATTTGCCCTAAAAAAACAAGTTTATCTTTTTGGTCGTCATTTCACCCTACACACGGGTAAGCCGCCACTAGTGAACACTTTTAACGGGAAAACAGGATTTTCTACTTAAACTGTTTTGCGATTTTAAAAAAGGACAATTCAATCAGCCAGGTTTAATTACAAAATTGAATTTCGATATCGAAGAAATGTAGAAAACGCTGATACCTTCTCAAGGTCGTCGGTTTAATCAATCAAGGGGCGGGTAAACCATCATGCCGGCCCTGGATACACCCCTGATAGCAGATGTTACGCAGCAATGTGAGTTTTCGCAACAAAAAAAAAAACGAAATCAACCGTTGGCATAAGAGCACGAATACCCAGTATAATTAAATAAACTATTGGTAATAATCTACTGCCTTATTACTGGACAAAAAATGAGTTGTCAAATGAGCAGGCATAAATTACGGTGTCCGTATAATTGAACCCGCGGGGAATTTTCCGCGTCACTCATGACTGAATTAACCCCAGGATATGGTAAAAATGAAAAGTTCAGCACAGAACAGAAGCATTTTCCTCTGCAGATAAAAGCAGAGAAAAGCAAATAGCAATTATGTTCAAAAATACTTTGAAATTCAGATTTAGATCAATAACACACTAATTACTCCTAAATTCCAACAATGCAGGAAAAAATAATGTAACTGGCTATTTAAATGCCTAAAAACACAGACACAAACATGGAAAAAACGTGTTTTCGACAATACACTTACAAATGTCACCTTCATCCCCACACCTTCGGGCAAATTCCTTTGAACATATTCAAGAAAGGTGTCTGCAGTAGATCCGGTCAATTTGTGAAAATTAAAGTATCTATAATACGTTCGAACTTCATATTGTTCCCTATGCTTTTTATAAATGTGAACAGACCTGAGTAATGTCATCCGGTCATGGACAGGCAATTTTGGTGCCCAACTGAAAAAAAAAAAAACAGTTTCTGTAATACATTAATATACCAGGTAGAGATTATGGCCTGTTTTATTGAAATAGATGATAGTACTTATATGTGGATATACTCAGTCGTTGGCCGAAGCATCAAATTGAACCTATGTAAATCCTCTACCTGATACAATATCTTGATTGTAATGTGTCAATCAGCAGTGTAGCTCTGAAAAGGATGGCTTTTTTTCTGAAACTGAACTTTTTAAAGAATACACTATTTGTATTGTGGCACTCGATATTTTTTTTTTTTGCCTTATTCAGTTATAGAAGTTTCAAACAAAATATTTTTGCGCATTGTGCTGATTATTTGACATGTTAGACTTCCTGCATTGTGCTTTCAAGTATATGCATCCTTTATAGTTCCAAATTTTTGGCTGCTGTTAGTTTTTGCTGCAATTCTTAGTCTTAAAGCGTTAATACCAATATATTCAGTTCTTTCATTTATGCATCAATCTATATTTTTTCAGTATAGTTAAACCACAACAAAAATTTGAAAAAAAACAACATTAAGAAACAGCATCCTAGACCAGCCATTAATATCAAAAGAAGAACAATATACCCCGAAAATCCCCTCAGTAACGTTAGGAGAAAATAAAATCCTTGGTTACTTATACAGGAAAGACATTCACAATGGGCTTGGACTTTATTTGGATTTGGACTTTACTATTCTAAAATCCCTGTTTTAGTTGGTTTTTTCTTTTTCTGCTTCTTCTTCATTCTCCGAGTTTAGTCATGGTTGATATAGCTTTATAGCTATATCTTTATTATAATCATGTTTTACTTACTTACTTGTACTTGCAGCAGAACCAGATGTTTAATGGTTGCAGATGAATTTTACTTACAGTTACAGGAGCAAACAGACATGGTCCCAGGTAGAAATATGATGTTATTACTGGGAGATTTTAACGCCCAGGTTGGTAGAAATAGGGATAGATGGTATCCCAGCCTAGGTAAATTTGGTGTAGGAAAAGAAAACAGTAATGGATACAGACTTTTGCAATTTTGTAGGTATTAACAATCTAGTTATAAACAATACGGTGTTTGGTCATAAAATGGCTCATAATTTAACATGGTATTCACGTGATGGTAAGACAGCAAACCTTATTGATTACGTTACAGTAAACCGAAGACTGGCAGGATCAATACAAGATACTAGGGTATATAGGAGTGCTGTTATTGATGTTAAAAGTAAAGATCACCATCTAGTAGTGTCAAGGGTTAATTTAAAGCTGAAATATCGGAAGAGTAACTACCTCCCGGGAAGTTATGATGTTGGTAGACTCCAGGATGAGAATTTGAGAGAAACTTTCCAAGAACAGTTGAATACTAAACTTGAGAGTTTAAAATTTGATAATGTGGAAAATGGTTGGAATAATTTTAGAAAAATAACTTGTGAAGTTGCTGAAGGTGTATTGGGGAAGAAAGCTAGAACTGCAGCTAAGAATATTAGTGAAAAAGCTTTATGTTTAATAGAAAGGAGAAAAGACTTATACAAGAATTATCTGAGTGATAGATCGTATGAAAACAAAAGAAGTGTAAAGAAAGTGGAGAAAGCATTAAAATATGAACTAAGGAGGTGTGAAGTAGAGGCCATGGATAAAACTGCCGAGGATCTAGAAGATGCATCTAGACGGCATAATAGTAAAATATTGTACTGGCACGTTAACAAATTGAGAGGGAGTAGTCAATCCGGACTTGGCCCAGTTAAAAATAGGAATGGGGTCGCAATTAGCGATAAGGAAAAAACTAAAGAGAGATGGACCGAACATTTTGAGAATTTGCTTAACCGAGATAGAGTTGCAGGAAAAAATATAGAGGAAAATGAAAAAGTTTGTGATACTTTGGATGTGAAGGAAGATTAGTTTTGTGAGGAGGAATTAGCAACAGTACTAAAAGGATTAAAGAACAATAAGGTTCCAGGTGCTGATAGGGTGGTAAATGACTTTCTTAAATATGGTGGCTCTGAGGTTAGAAATCAGTTACTGAAGATTATGAATATGATTTTTGAAAAGGGGAAGTACCTATCGATTTTAGGAAAACCTTAATTAAGCCACTTTATAAGAAAGGTGATAAAAGTGAGTGTGGTAATTATCGAGGCATTAGTCTCGTCTCTGTAGGTAGTAAATTACTTAGTAATATGATACTTTTTAGACTGAGAGATGCCGTAGACAAAATTTTAAGAGAAGAGCAGTGCGGTTTTAGAAAAGGTAGAGGATGTGTCGACCAAATTTTCACTCTTAGGCTAATAATTGAGAAGTGCCCGAGTTTTCAAACACCTTTGGTCCTCAGTTTTATAGATTATGAGCAAGCGTTCGATTCTGTTGATAGAAGAGCTTTAGTAAAGATTTTATCCTTGTATGGTATACCAGACAAATACATTAAAGTGATTAGTGCTATGTACGAGAATAACACTGCTGCGGTTAAGGTAGGAAATGAGGTTAGCAGCTGGTTTTGTATTAAATCAGGAGTTAAGCAGGGTTGTGTTCTATCCCCCTTTGTATGGATTATTTTGATGGACTTTGTTTTAGGAAGCACAGGAAAGGTAATGGGAGACCACGGAATCAAATGGGGAGGAAAAAATCTCCTGGACTTGGATTATGCTGATGATTTAAGCATCCTAGATGAAAGTGTGAGCAAAATGAATGAAGTTTTAGAGGTCTTGCGAGTTCAGGGTACTAGAATTGGTTTGAAAATTAATGTTAGGAAGACTAAGTCACTAAGGCTAGGAATAAGTGAAGATGAAAAGGTGACGTTGGGTACTGAAAAGATTGATCAGGTGGGCAGCTTCACTTACCTTGGTATTATTATTAGTAAAGATGGTGGGAGCAGTGAAGATGTTAAATATAGAATAGCCAAGGCTCAGGGTGTTGTTTCACAGTTAAAAAAAAAGTCTGGAAGAATAGGAAGATAAGTCTGCAAACCAAGATTAGAATATTAGAAGATACAGTGATGACAGTGATCAAATATGGCTCTGAAGCATGGACGCTCCGAAAAGCGGATGAAGATTTGCTAGATGTTTTCCAGAGAAATTGCTTAGGGATTGTTCTGGGCACAGTTCATATAATTATCCAGTATGATCATTCTCTATCTCACCCATTATAAAAACCCGGACCGGGGTGCGAGTGCTCCGGAGAACGTTTTTGCAGATATAACCATAAGCGAAGTCAGATCTTTTCATGGGTAGACAAGTCAGACTGTGATCTAATCGGAAACAAGTGGAAACCCGCTATTACGAATATTACACTTTGTTGGAAACAATCGGAAACAGACTAACCCGCATTCCCGCTAATGCAGAAATAAGTGGGAGGAGCTTTTTGTTCGCACCGAGAACGAAGACCAGAAATGATCTGCGATAAGCTTACTGGATAATTATATGACCTGTGGTTCTGGGTACCCGGCTGACTGACCGTATTTCAAACAATAGGCTATACGAAAAATGTGGTTCAATACCGCTCTCTAGGGCTATAATGAAAGAAAGGTTGAGATGGCTAGGGCACGTTGTGCGGATGAAGGATGACAGATTGCCGAAGATTGTTCTTTTCGGCCAACCATCTAGGGCTAAACGGAAAGCAGGTCGTCCCCGTCTGGGGTGGGAGGACGTCATAAAGAAAGATTTAAAGGAAATGGGAACTTCGTGGGCGGGTGTAAAAAGGGAGGCTTTGAATAGATTGGGGTGGAGGAGAAGCGTGCGTAGCTGTGTTGGCCTCAGGCGGCTTGGTGCTGCGGTGATGTGTTAGTAGTAGTACTTTCTGTTTATAAATAAAATACAGTGGAAATTTGTATACTTCAAATTATATAAAAACATAATAGGCTATATTTCAACTGAAAGTACATAAAGTGGAAAAAGCATAACTTTTCAAGGAGACGTGGACAAATTTTGCCACTCGCTAAACAAAGTCTGAAAAAATGGTTCTAGCATTGACTGCCAAATGAGGACACACAATTTAAACAACTAACATGCATGAAATATACTGAGTCAAAACCAATTTAGCCCATTAAAAGAAACAAGTGAAGAAATGAAAAGGAAGGCAGAATACTGAAATATCCATCTTGTGGGGGAAAATCCTAGGTTTTGGCTTTAGCAGATCCTAATATGAACTTTATTATAATGGCTTCTAACATATCTATCGGTATTCTGTATAGCATTCTGCAACCAAATTTGGTTTATCATTATTGAGTTAATCCCAATACTGACCGAGTTTCAACCGTGTGAAAAGCATCCAGGGCTTTTGCTTTTCTAGTTTTAATATCTTTAGTCAGTTCGGGTAGAAAATTTTTGAATATCTCAAGTAAACATAAAAAATACAACTTATAGTAGTTCAATTTAAAACTTAAATACACGGGTTTCATGTTATGATAGAAACTTGCTGTCTTGAATATTTTACTTTCTTATCATGGAGTAATAGTGAGAAAATAGGAGTAATAGTGGAGAAAATAGCGATGTTCAATGCTCTGAAAAATGCTTCATTTTTAAAACTATTTTAATGCATTGTGACTTCTATTATTTGCACGTGGAGCGCTAACTTCTAAACCAAAAGTAAATTTTATTGAGACTAAAAACAGCAATAATTCAATCACTTATATTATTCACAATTCGAAAAAAAAAATCAATAAGGAATTCTGTACAGAAACGCAAATACTGACTAGCAAAGCAGAAGTAATTTTAACCACATCTTTCAGAGCTTCCCATGCCTAAAAACATCTACCAGGAGAGCAATCGAGCAGCCTCTTATCCGTGGACGACAAAAAAATAAAACAGATGAAGGTATATAATTCATTCGGAAAAAAAAGTTGGCTTTTTCAATGCAATTAATTCATCGAAAAAAAAGTTGTTCGGGTGCCTTTGTCCATGCTTTGAACTTCAAAGCCCAAAGACCTGTTCAAGGACCCAGGAACTATTACCTCGCCATAACGAATCACCACCAAGGAGAATTTTAACGAAAGGCAGACCCAGACCCCCCTTCCTTCACCTTCCTTGAATCCATGGGTTGTACACATCATGTTTGTCCCCTTAGAGTCAATTTAGTACAGACCAAATTCTAGTCCATAGTTACAGAAAATTTTAAAACGTGTAAAAAAAAGTTGACAAGTGAAAAATAATCGCTAATTGAAGTTAATTCAGGAATAATAACTATTATTTAGATGAATCTTAATGATTCAAGTCTGTTGCGAAAAAAATAAATGTGCGAATTTCGGAAAATGGTCTGAAAAGCCAGAAAATGGTGTTGGATCGAGATGATATTTTGACAGGAATCACCATAGCACTATCTTCTGACAAGATAATGAAACACATGCATGATTTAAAAAATAGTATATTTTAAAAGAAGGTCTTGTACTACGTAAGCCTTTTCATTTTAGGTTCTTTTATACATAAAAAACCATGGTTTCTCGTCGTTCTGAGGAATAACGGTAAAAATCAGAAAGCAGCAGCTTTTCAACCTTTTGCTTTTAACAAAGAGCGCTTTTAAACAAAATTCACTCGGTCTTAGCACTAGTGAAGCTAGATAAGATGTTAACTTACCAACTTCCAACGGTTATACCTAGGTGTTTTGCAGCACTTGTTACAAAATATTCATAGCTTTTTAAAATTGCTGGTTGACCACACTTAACTTCAATTTCAATATTTTTGTACAGCTTATCAGGAATCTACGAAGATAATCATCCTGCATTAAATCGGTTCACTAACACTAAATCATTTAATATACACTAAAAAAAAGTACAAAACTGCATGGCAAGAATACAAAAGACAAATGAGACACTCAGTCAACTGTGCAAGAGAGAGAGAGGGAGGGAGAGGGAGAGAGAGAGAGAGAGAGAGAGAGAGAGAGAGAGAGAGAGAGAGAGAGAGAGAGAGAGAGAGAGAGAGAGAGAGAGAGAGAAGAGAGAGAGAGAGAGAGAGAGAGAGAGAGAGAGAGAGGAGAGAGAGAGAGAGAGAGAGAGAGAGGAGAGAGAGAGAGAGACGAGAGAGATGAGAGAGAGAGAGACAGAGAGAGAGACGAGAGAGAGAGAGAGAGAGAGAGAGAGAGAGAGAGGAGAGAGAGAGAGAGAGAGAGATAGAGAGAGAGAGAGAGAGAGAGAGAAGAGAGAGAGAGAAGAGAGAGAGAAGAGAGATGAGAGAGAGAGAGAGAGAGAGAGAGAAGAGCATGAAGAGACAGAGAGAGAGAGAGAGAGAGAGAGAGAGAGAGAGAGAGAGAGAGAGAGAGAGAGAGAGAGAGAGAGAGAGAGAGAGAGAGAGAGAGAGAGAGAGAGAGAGAGAGAGAGAGAGAGAGAGAGAGAGAGAGAGAGAGAGAGAGAGAGAGAGAGAGAGAGAGAGAGAGAGAGAGAGAGGAGAGAGAGAGAGAGAGAGAGAGAGAGGAGAGAGAGAGAGAGAGAGAGAGAGAGAGAGAGAGAGAGAGAGAGAGAGAGAAGAGAGAGAGAGAGAGAGAGAGAGAGAGAGAGAGAGAGAGAGAGAGAGAGAGAGAGAGAGAGAGAGAGAGAGAGAGAGAGAGAGAGAGAGAGAGAGAGAGAGAGAGAGAGAGAGAGACGAGAGAGAGAGAGAGAGAGAGAGAGAGAGAGAGAGAGAGAGAGAGAGAGAGAGAGAGGAGAGAGAGAGAGAGAGAGAGAGAGAGAGAGAGAGAGAAGAGAGAGAGAGAGAGAGAGAGAGAGAGAGAGAGAGAGAGAGAGAGAGGAGAGAGAGAGAAGAGAGAGAGAGAGAGAGAGAGAGAGAGAGAGAGAGACGGAGAGAGAGAGACGAGAGACGAGAGACGAGAGAGAGAGAGAGAGAGAGAGAGAAGAGAGAGAAGAGAGAGAGAGAGAGAGAGAGAGAGACAGAGACAGAGACAGAAGATCATACCCCATCATTTATAATGAAAAGAAAGTATTCAACATGGGATGAAGCATAGGTGTATACAGGCTTGGCCCTTGGGGGAGTTGAAGATTAGGAAGGATCACATTTGAAAAAATTGCAACCCTAATCTCCTCTTTTAAGGTTTTCCAGGGGGAATTTCTTCAGAACAGCACTGAGGAGCGGGTCCCTTAGAACAAAAATACAGAACACAAATTCATTTCCAAATGAGAATCTTGATCTTCATTATTATTCTTATACTTGCTTTTCCCACCACTATTGAATGTTAATTAACCAGAAATACTATTAATGAATAAATGAACCCTAAAACAAAAGTAGCAATAATGGTTTCAGAGCTGCCACAAGTTCAGAGGGCCAAATATAGGTACTTGAAAATCTAATATCAATCATAATAGAAACTTCTCTGGGGACCACTTTGGACAAAAACTCAGTTTCAGGCAACCTTGGAGAATAGAAAACCATAAAATACAGCCGATGACACTTATCTGAAGGTAAAAATTAAAGGAGCAGAAGTTTTGCAAACAAACTGGAGCAGAAACAAAAATAAGAATGATGATTTGCGGATGTCTCTCCATAATTAGAGTGACAGTAATGCATAAGAAACAGATTACCCGGGAATCATTATTCCATGGAAGAAGTGTGCTTTTATGAAAAATTCTAAGTTTTTCTGGATTTGTTTCATCGTGTTTTTCTTAACTTTTCATTTTTGCATTTGAACTCTTGGGAATGTGAACATGCATTGAGATGGTTAATGCCATGAGACATCATACCTGCACACAAGATAGGGTGTTTTAGGAGGGATTCCTACCATAAGATTTTTTTGAAGAGCCCCTCCTCTCTAGAGAAGGATTTAAGACTTGTGCTCAGAAAATACGCTTTTTTTCTTCAAAATAAATTTGGATAGTTCCCGCCGACCTTTTTCCAAGGTTTAGACTGTTGTGCCCGAGCAAAACCTGATGACTGTTAGCTTCTAGTCGACGTTAAAGTTCTAGTGCTTAACACATTATCCTAGCAAATTGCTACACCTAAATAATAACTGAAGTATAAATAGTTAGAGTACTTACTTGTGTGCTAAAGCAGCTGATATTTTTTGTTGAAGGCAAGAATCTCCTTATAGTTGTACCAATTTTTGACATCTGAAATTATTATTTCATGACTTCCGGCTCCAAAAATAAAACCAAATAGCCTACCTGTTGCCAATATACGTTTAATTTGCTGTTTTTAACCCTTTCAATGTTTTAGAATTACAGTGCGTAATATAATTAGATGGCACTGTTGTCACAACAACCCTAATGCTAATTTAAAGAATTTAAAGATAGCTTGAGTCTGATTAGTCAGTTTTTGACTACTTTGACTTCACTGAAATAATTGGCAAAAGAAAAATTCATGTATGTTTCAGGATTGAAGTATAACAAGTCCATTTTTTTAACATATTCAAAGTGCTGATATAGCTCAAACTCAGTATTGTTCTACAGATTCGCGAATTCAGTTCTAATAGAGCCCAGTTGTTTCAGCTGTTGAAGAAGTCCTCTAAACATATATACACTCGTATTACGCTCTCCTTGCACAGCAACACCATTTGACTTGAACTTGTTTTATAATATTTTAGAGCATCGCTAATACCCATCAACGTTTCTTTTTATAGTTTGGTAACGCCAAAAAATAGGATTTCTAAAGCTTTTATATAACTTGGACCTTAAAAAGGAGCAGAAAATCCCTCTAGAATCGAAAAACTTTCAGTAGTTTCCCAGAAAACAAATAAAAGTTCTTTTTTCTACCTTGAGAAATACTATAAACAAGAAACACATACCACTGTCTTCGCTCTGAAAATAGATTTCTTAGGTCCAAGACACACTTGGCGTTTTTTACCGAGCGTTTCTTGGACGTGCGTAGGATAGTATAACAACGTACACATTGGGCGATAAAACACAAAAATAAACTCGGTAAAACAAACGTCGACGGCAGCAATGCAGCCGTCCATTGTCACTACAATAAACGAACGGGAATATAAACGATCATTTATTTTAACACCTATGCCAAGATGGTGGCCTACAAAACTAAATGGAAGTGCATACAAACAGTTTTTTTTTTTTTTTTTTTTTTACTGATGACGACTGCTGATGAAAGAGTGTTTGCAGAGGGTATATCACACACACACACACACACACACAAAAAAAAAAACAAAAAAAAAAAAGAAGTCTTACAGGAATTTCCTTCGAAGGGAAAGGGCAATTGTAAAAAAAAAGAAGAAGAAAAGCTAGATAATTTGATAATAATCAGGAAGTGCCGAAAAATTAAAGGAAGGTTGAAGTGTCAGGGTAGTAGGTAGGACAATAGGAATGTGAATTTGAGTTTTTTGTGAGGTCTTTCAAGTAAGCAAAGAGGGTCAGTAATGTCGAGCCAAAACAAAAATTGAAAAGGTTAGCCAGCCAATGATATGGGGGCAGCTACAGTAGCTCTATCAGTGCAACCTTTCTATAGGATAATCTGCTCGAACATAATGCCAAAACTTTTTAACGAAGTTTATTGAATCTTGAAGAAAGCATTAGTGTTGTTAGTTTAACCTAATCAACTCCTCAATCTTCAATCAATCTTTAGCGATATATACCTGGAAATTATCCCAATTGTCCAAAGTAATGTGTTCATAGCGTAATGTCCTAAAGATGTGCATGTGAATTTGAAGATTGAATATACTACTACTACTAACAACAACTCACTGCTGCACCAAGCTGCCTAACAGCAACAGACGCACGTCATTTATCCCAATTTATTTGAAGCCACCCCCCTCTTTACATCCTCCCAAAAAGTTCCAATTTCTCTTAAATTATCCTTTACCAAATTCTTACACCCCACTAGGGACCCTTGATGGTTGGCTGACAAGAATGATCTTAAGTAATTTGTCATCCTTTATCTACAAAATATGTTCTAGCAATCTCTACCTTTCTTTTATATAGCTCTTGAAAGTGGGACTGAACCAATTTTTTTTTGTACAACTTACTGTTTGAAATATGGTAAGTCAGTTGGGTACGCAAAACAATCTGTAAACAATTTCTCAGGAAAACATCAAACAAATTCTTCACTGTCTTTTGGACCTCCCGCGCTTCAAGACCATATTTGACCACTGTCATCAGTGTAGCTTCCAATTTTCCAATCTTGGTTTGCATACCTATCTTCCTAATCTTCCATACTTTTATTCATCTGTCAAAATACACCCAGGGTCTTGGCTATTTTACTTGTAATATTTTAAATGCAACCATCATCTTTACTAACAATAGTTAGTAAAGATGGTGGTAATGGTCAGTTACCTGAGACTAGGTGATTGAAGCTGTCAGCTTGACTAATCTTCTCGTTACCCAAAATAACCTTTTTACCTTCAACTATTCCCAGTCATAGCAACTTAGTCTTCTTAAAATGAATTTTAAAATCTATTCTTGTACTCTTAATCTCAAAACCTCCAAATATTCAATCATGTTGCTAATATTTTCATCTAGGATGCTCAAATCATCAGCATAATCTAAGCCCAGGGGAGTTTTACTTCCCCATTTGATTCCGCGTTCTCCTATAGTCTTTGCTATGCTCTTAGCACAAAGTCCATCAAAACGATCAACAAATGGGCATAAAACACAACCCTGCCTAACTCCTCACTGAATACAAACCAATGGACTAACATCATTTCCTATATAAAGAGCAGCAATTGTATTCTCGTACATAGCACTAATCACTTTAATGTATTTGTCTGGCATACCATACAAGAATAAGACCTTTGCTAAAGCTCTTCTATCAGCTGAATCAACGCTTGCTCATAATCTATAAAACTGGGGACTAAAGATGTTTGATGACTAAAGATGTTTAGACACTTCTCAATTATTAATCTAAGAGTGAAGACTAGGTCAATTCATCATCTCCCCTTCCTAAAACCATACTGTGCTTCTCTTAAGACTGTATATACAGCATTTCTAAGTGTAACAGTATTATCACACAAATAAATTTCTTTCTACAGAAATCAAACTAATACCTCAATAATTACCAAACTCACTCTTGTCACTTTTCTTACAGAGATGTTTAATTAGTTTTCCTAAAATTGCTAGGTACCTCCTCTTTTTTGAAGATCATATTCATCAGGCACATGTCCCTGACTTCACAACCACCATATTAAAAAAAAAAAACTCACTAACCACATTATCAGCACCTGATAGTGTGCTATCAGGTGCTATGTGCTATCAAAATATTATTTTGTAATCCTCTTAGTATTGTCACAGTTACTGTCTGTCCTGAGTTACGCTATGGAATGTCTTAAGCTGACCGCGGAACAGGAGAAACATCTCACCGGCTTTGACAATAACTGTCAAAGCCGACAATAACAATATCTTTCCAATGATTAAATTTAGATTACAAGGTTTATAGCCTAACTAGTTCGCAAGTTTTCCTCCAATTTCCGACTGTGCCATATGTAGCGATAAAAGAAAGGACTGAGACAATTGCGGTAATGAAGATTGACCACGTCAAATGTAATCTTACGCTTTAAAGCTGTGAACTTACACCTTATGAGTTCTCCAATAGTGCCACTTATAGCGCTAAAGATTGTGCCATCGAGGCCTGCGCCACAGCAATGGGGAGTAAGGCAGATTTATTACCGCGCCACCCTCGATTATTGAGAGAAAATAAGATGTGTAGCTATATAAGTGTAACCTCTTTTCCTCGAGCTATCTGGAGATCAGATCCCTGGGAACGTACCTTGGAGATATGCAAACTAGCTACCTGTGGTGCGACTACATACAGACATATAAAATATAATAAACGCAAATAGAAAGACAATAGTTTTATTATGACTTACATATTTAGGTGTACAGCAATGCTCGCTTCAATTGACGGCAAATAATAATCAAGTCTCTACAATGACTGCATAATAATTTGAATCGCAATGCCTGAATGCCAATATAATTCTGCTCTAAATGATCCTGAATCTGATTTACGAATACTTCCAAAAAACAATTTTACAACATTATAAAAACATTATAACATTATAATGTCCTGTGCTCTAATTGACGACTCACAATTGGCCTAAGTCCTGAGGCGGGCCAAACCTTCCGTCCAATAATCTGTCTTAAATATTTCTGACGATTCAAACGTTCACACGGCTCTTATAATTTAAACTTCCAGAGAAACATTGTGTGTGTAGCATCTTATAATAGCCTCCCCCAAAATAGGTTAAGTGAAATAATAAATTTATTTTGAGTTAATTCAAACGCAAAAAAAAAATTAGAAGACCTAAGCGATTTATTAATGGCGCAAAAGTTGGTTGCGAAAAATATAGAAATAGCAAAGTCTATCCCGCAGTACAACGGACAGTCAGATATCGACGAATTTAATATCCAATTGGCCCAGTTTGTAGAATTAACAAAAACAGAGCTAGAAACGTTAGTCGACATGCTTGTATTACGATTAAAAGGCCAGGCCTTAACCTTTCTAAAGCAGATTGAACATACTATAGGTGACGACGCCAGCTTGCCAATAAATACAGTGGACAAATTGTTAACGGCATTTAAAGATAGATTTATCGAAACCAGTTCCATAAATAAATTAAAACACGGAATGGTGTGCTTTGACTATTCACAAAATATAAGAGATTATCTTGATAATATACGCATTTCAGTAAAGGCAAAATACGGAAGAGGTTCAGGACAACTGTATGAAAAAGTCATACTAAATACCTTTTTGCAAGGGCTACCCCCAAAACTACATAGAATGGTAATATCCAAAAATATTCAGACGTTGGATCTTGCAGTTCAGGAGGTAGATCGATTGATCGAAGTCGACACGATGGTCGCAAATCACAGTAAAGCAAAAATAAATAGCCTATGCGATTCAAAAGCGAACCTAATCTTCAAGGGCGATCAGGCGTCTCCCAATTTCTTTTCAAGGGATAACTCCCCAGTGCCACAAAGAAATAAAACGCAAGAACCCGCTAGGCAGAAAACAGTGCGTTTTCAGCCTGTCAAACAATCTAATTATGAAAATAACCATACAATAATAAGATGCTATATTTGTAATCGACCTGGACACATCGCGAGGGAGTGCCGTTATGTACCCAAAAACACACCAAGAATTGCTGTCGGCATCAGACAAAATTATGGCAACCATTTGTTCGGAAGAACAAATTTTAGCGCCTGTGGTGCACTAAGCTATAGCCAGAGAAGATTGCGCCAATTAGTACCTAACAACGCGTACCAACCAAATTTGTATAACCCTCCCCCCAATAGACAAAATCGGCCGACGGGAAATACAAATTTTTCAAGCAGACGCCAAATAGTTAGTTGGCCGACGGGAAATGAAAATTTTTCAAGCCAACGACATTGGCAGTCAGCGCCAGCTGCCGCCACTGCCGCAAGAAATCCAAACTATCGTAATAATACCTGGCAAAATCGACAAACAAATGTAAATCAATTAGATATACCTACGGAATTTCACGTGTCTGAATCTCTACTGCAGACACCGACGTATGAAACAAATCCACAGGGAAACGTTTCAGGCCCCTCAGAAATATAAATTGGACCCAGAGGGTGCCCAGAATATTTTATAGGTCCAAAACAATAGTAGTACCGTCCTGTAGTGATACAAGTTACCTATATTTGATGATTTTTGTGTAGAAAACGTTTACTTTAAGGCTTTGATTGACAGTGGTGCCACGGTTAACATCATAAACTCATGCGTATTCAATATGTTGCCTCCCCATATTAGACAACAACAAAAAAATTAATAATCCCAATTTAACTAGTGTGACAGGGCATAAATTGGATGCAAGAGGTTCAATTCGCCTAAACGTAAAAAAGAATAATAGAATCTTTCCGACGAAATTTATAATATGCGATAACTTTCCGTATGAAGCAATTATAGGCGCAAATTTTTTAAGGTCTAATAGAGTATTATTAGACGTAGCGAACGAAAGGCTTGTCTACCTGGCTAAGGTAGGGGAAGGAATTTCTACCTTACGAAATTGTAACAGAGGTTACGACGACAACGTAACAATAAATAAAATTTCTGGCGGTATAATGTCGCAATCTTTTGAACCTCATGTCTCGCAAGGAGGAAAAGGAATAATCAGAAACTTCTCCAATTATTCTGAGAGACATTGCAGAGATGAAGTAAATTTAAATAATAAGTGGATTGAATCTGCAAAAATAAAAATAGGAGATATGCGACAGTATAGGTCAAACGAAATCAAGAAAATAGCGGAATTATGGAAAAACATAGTAAAACCCAAAGTGACGCCGCAAGATGCCGCAATGGCGCAACATAGCGCCAGTATGAATTTAATAGACAATGAAAATAAAGAAAAATATTACGGATTCGCGATAAGGAAAACAAAAGTCCCTCCCGAAACGATGCAAAAAATTCAAATATCACAGATGATTGAACCAGTGGTTAGCAAATCCGAAATATGGTTTGCGACCCCGTCAAATGAAATTCCTGAAAATCTGCTATGCGAGGAACAGATTATATCTTACGACAAAGGAGAAGGTTTTATTTGGGTAACTAATAACCACGAAAATGATACAATTACAATAAAAAAGGGGACGTGTTTAGTTCAAATCCAAGTTTTATCGGAGAATGATTTAAATAGATGGGAAAATTCTAAAAGAAACCTAGTTAACGGCATTAAAACCTCAAATAACAAGTACTCTCTAACTAAATCGCAATTTTCAAACAAATTTAATATGGATCATATTACGGACTTGGAACTTAAGAAAAAATTATACGAATTATTATGGAATTTTAAAGATGTATTTTCCGCATCTGAAGATGACATCGGACTGATACCATTTTATGAACATTCAATTTTAACGACTGGTAATCCTGTAACAAAACAGCCATATTGTGTGCCGTATAAGCACAAAAAGTGGTTACAAAATAAAATCCATGAATTAGAAAAAAATGAAATTATACGCCCCAGTATAAGTCCGTATTCTGCACCAGTGATCTTGGTACCACAGAAGAATGGTGACCTTAGACTTGTAGTAGATTATAGAGCCCTTAACAAACAAGTAGTTAGTGATAAATTTCCTCTACCAAGAATAGATGAAATTCTTGACTCAATTTCAAGCAAAAACAAAATTTTTACTTCTTTGGACCTCACCCAAGGCTACCACCAAGTGAAAATAGCCGAAAAGGATGTCTATAAAACTGCATTTTCAACAGCTGAATGTGGTTCATATGAATACTTAAGAGTACCTTTTGGACTCAAAACAAGTTCAAGCGCGCTATGTAGACCCCTATTACACCTGTTAAGAGGATTAAAGAATATCATTCATTTTGTTGATGATGTTATATGCGTGGGAGAAAACGCTGAACAACACTTAGCAACATTAGCTAAGGTGTTCGAGAAGTTCAGACAGAGCAATTTAAAATGCCGGCCTGAGAAAGTAAATTTATTTCAACCTTACATTAAATTTTTAGGAGTAGTAGTAACACAAGGAGAGATACCCTGATAAATAAAATATGTTGAAAATTTCAAACCCCCAAGAACTATGAAAGAATTAAGAGGAATTTTAGGTCTTACTGGCTACTTTAGGAAATTCGTGCGCAATTACGCCCAAATTGCGAAACCCCTCACGGAATTAACTAAAGGGAACTCCCAAAATGTTAGATGGTCCCAGGAAGCTCAAACTTCCCTAGACCGTCTCAAAAAGGCACTCACTTCTGAACCGATATTATCGCTACCTAATTTCGAAAACGGACAATTTGTAGTCACAAACGATGCTAGTTCAAAAGGCATTGGGGCTATTCTTTCGCAAATAATTCCCATAGAAAACCCTGATCCTTTACAAGGACCTTCTAATCCAAAAAAATAGAAAAAGTTATATGCTATTCGAGTAGAACCTTATCAAAAGGCGAAAGTAGTTATTCCGCCACAAACTTAGAATTATTATCTATAATCCACCACTTGGACAAATTTAGACACTATTTAATTGGTAGAAAATTTATACTACGATCAGACCATAAAAGCTTGCAGTACCTGCGCACATTTAAAAACACCACGGGAATTCTAGCCAGACGGATTATGAAAATCCAAGACATAGATTACGAATTTGAACATTTAAAAGGTAAACAAAACGCAGCTTGTGACTTTTTGAGTAGATACCCAGAAAATATTCCGTCGGAAGCTGAGGAAAATGAAGTTAACACTATCAATGCTAAGAGCAAACATAAATGTAAGAAAAACAAAGTTAAAGACACAGTAAAGGAAAATAAGGTTAACTATTGTACCCTGTCTTTAGAAAATATAAAAAGAAAGCAAAAAAGGACGAAATGTGTTCAGCACTTATTAATTATTTTGTGAATGACGATGCGTTACCGGATAAATTCAAAACTCTTAGAAAAGAAATAGATAATTTTTACTATGATCTTGATGAAGAAATACTATGTAGAATCGTGACTGCTGAGACAAATAGAAACCAAACCTCAATATTACCTGTGTTACCACAAAACTTAATAATACCTGCGTTCGAATATTTTCATTCAGATACAGGTGGACACTTAGGAGTAACAAAAACTTTCCATAAATTAAAACAATATTTTTACGTGCCGTCGGCAATAACAAAACTTAACGAATTTGTAAGTACATGCGAAGCGTGTAACTTAAGGAAAAAACCCCAAGCTTATCCTAATCCTCCAATGGGAAGGGTCCCGGTAGCAAAGTACCCCTTCGATATTATCTCATTTGACTTATACGGAACCAGTGGAGGCTTGCCTGTTTCCAACAGAGGCCGTACTTGTATTCTTTCAGTTATAGATCATTTTTCCGGATTTACTTTTGCAAAAGCATTAAAAAATCAAAGCGCTTACGCCACCAGTAAGGCGTTGGCGAAATTATTTTTAAAATTTGGCACTCCGAATAAGGTTTTAAGTGACAACGGAAGCAATTTTGTTTCAAAAGTAACAAAAGACTTAATGATTTTTCTTAATATAGGCAAATTGGTGACATCTCCGTATCACCCACAAGCTAATGGTAAAATAGAAGATAGGCATAAAATATTTTCGAATGTATTAAGCATTTATACAAAAGACAAAAGGAACGATTGGGATCAATTCTTACCTTATTTAACTAACGTAATCAACACTGCTTACTCAGAAACAACCAAAGACAATCCATTTTATTTACTTTTTGGTCGTGATTTTAGAGTCCCGTATGATGAGATTATTGAATCTCGGCAGTATTATAATAACTCGGAGGATTACAAACAAGAATTCATAAATAGGACGAGGAAAAACTTATAAAATAGTTAGACAAGAGCTGGAAAAATGTAAAATAAACCAAGAGCTAAGAAACCAACCCAAAGTCAAGGGGAGTATAGATTTCAAAATAGGAGACTGCGTCTACCTAAAGAACGAAGCAAAAACGGAAGGCAAAAACTTTCCAACAAATATTCTGGACCGTACAGAATAGTCAAAAAGTACGATAACGATTATACTTTTAAAATGGTGAACCCCGATAGCGGAAGAAATTACAAGGCACATGCTAGCCGAATAAAAAGAGCCAAATTTCTGGAAAGATGGGCACCGCGTCCCTCCTCTACTGATTCGTCAGATGCAGAAAATGAGCCCCCTAGATCAAGATTGGCAGAGCTAAAAACCTCTAATTTCAAGCAAGACTATTTCGAGGATGAGAGCAATGAGAAAAATTTTGAAGAATTTTTAGCTATGACAAATTTAGTTATTCCTAAAGGAAAATCTCTACTACCAGAGAGAGTAGAAACGCCAAAAGATTCAAAAAGTTCATCATCAGAGAGCGCGGGAGAACTGGATTATACAATATTTCCAAAAACCCAATTTTTCCCCGATAGAATTTCGACCCCTTGTCCCCCCAAAAGATTTCCAGACAATATGGTTTCCCCTGCAACACCAATAGAAAGGCCCCTGTCTTTACAGGAGGAATTAATCAGAGCTGTAGAAACCCCCGGTATTACTGTAAAGAAAACTCCTTCCAAAGATTCAACTAAAACAAATCTGCGAGAAGCTATGGATTTAATAAATTTCCCCATAAAAACGAGTCAAAGTACATTGCCCGAGAATAAAACTCCCAAGGATGACCAGCAAGGACAATATCATGATATAACTGTGTCCAAGGTCAAGCCTAAACAGTGGACTTCATGGAGGGAAACCCTAGTGCAAAAAATGCCCCATCCCCCTGAAGACATGGCATTCAAACAGTAGAGGAACCCTGCAAAAACTCTTGATTCCTCCCAAAGCTCTCAAGAATCTTTCAAATGTCCCGAGTTGAAAACTCAAGGCGAGGACTTAGGGAATAAACCTTCTACTTCCAGAGGAGTAGAAATTTACGAAGGAAGGGGAGGTGATACCTCAAAAACGCGAGGTGCAACCTCTAAAAGTTCTAATGCGGAATCATCGGAAACCAGTTCCGAAGAGTCTGACGGCGAATCAGACCATATAGTAGTTAAAGAAATAGGGAAATCAAAACCGACTTAGCAGCTGCGCACACAAAAGAAACAGTATTAAAAGGGCAAAATTTTTGAAAAACAATACAAAAAATTTGATCTCATTTCGCTAGCAAAACCTAAAAAGAAAAAAACCACAAGAAACAGAAGAAAAAGTAACGACACAGTCAGGTAGAACGGTTAAAAAACCGGACAGATTAAAATACCCATAAAAAAGATTTTAATGGATAGGCGTCATAAAGGAATAATAATTTAAAAAGTCAAACAAGAAGCAATTATTCATAATGCCTTGGAAAGATTTAGCTCTAATCCAAGAAGATAATGCTGAAGCTTATTGGTGATTTATGATTTTTGGTGATTACTTATTAATAAAGGTTACATAGGTATGATAGAACTTGCTGGCAATGTAAGGTTTTATGAACTGCCAATATAACTTCAGCCCTGCCCTTCATCACAGAATTGGCTGCCCCCCCCCCCCCCTGTAGAGAAGAAGCTATGTATGCCCATGATGGGCTGATGGCCAAAGTTTTCAGGCTTTATTGGTTTGTATTATATTTTGGACTATCTCATCCACAGTTGGCTCATAGTACAAATTTAAATAATGAAAAAAAATATAAAATCAGCAAGCTTTTGTATATAGACAAGTGTAATATTCAGACATTAGGGATAGGAGGCTGGGATACACTAAAATTGGAGAAAATATGACTTTTTTTTTAAGAAATGAAGCAAAAGTTCTTTTACTATAGTGTTTGGTTCAAAAGAGAGGATGAACTAACTTTTATTTAAAGAAGAAACAAATAATGATTCATTATTTGTTGTGCAATCATTGTTAATTGCAAATTAAAGGTGTCCAAGAGTCCTGACTGGGCCCAGAACAAAAAACTTCTTCTGCCCCTCTTGGAAGCCCTGAATTGGCAACATACAAGCTTTATTTTACCTTTCTGCTCTAGCTAGGACCTTTAGTTCTTGCCAACAAAAGACTTGGGCTTTTTACCAGGGGCATAGTTACAGTATTTTTATTGGGAGGCAAGAGGGGTCAGTCAAACAGGCACCCAAAAATATTTGTAGGTTAAACAATGCCTCTGGAAAATATCTAACAATTCCTCCTATGTCTTCTGGAGTGTCAATATTTTAGAACCATTTGGCCACTGTCATCACTGTAGCTATCAATATTCTAATCTTGGTTTGCAGGCTTTAACATCCTATCCTTCTAAACTTTTTCAACTATGAAAAAAAACACATGGACCTTGGCTATTATACTTTTTACAGGAAGTTAAATAGGAAAATAATAATAGAAGGAAACATCACAATCTGATTGGTAAATTTGTAGGCTACATATCCACACAATTTAGCTATGAGGCAAGTGAATATATATTTTGATACCTTCTTTTATGCTTTTTCAAATTCAATAATTGCTTCTGGACCAAGTTCCATTTTGAGACCTTAAAGGGGGCTCCAAACAGCCCATAGTCATCAAAACTTTAAAAATGTGTTTCTAAAAAACTATCTAGTGGGAAAAAATTGTCTTTTGTAGCTGATTCAGGAATGGTCATTATTATTTATGTTAGTCTTAATAGGAAAATGTTATTTTGAAAACAAATTTGCTGGAATTTTGAAAAAGAGCCTGAAACCCCCTTGAAAGAGGCATCAAATCAGAACAGAAAGCACACCATTGTCAAAAATCCTGAATAAGAGCTTACATTCCTTGCCTTAAACAACAAGGAAAATCAAATTTTTGCATGGGTAGTAGTGGTCTATTCTCTTTTTCTTTTTTTTGTTGTTTTTTTTTTTCTTTGTTGATAATAGGATATTGCTACATCATAGAGATGTTTTCACTGAAACATCATACAAGAGTTCTTTAAGGCCTTGTTTAAAAGCTGATTTTTATATCTTATTAGTTTTAACTAGTCTTATACTTCACATCATAGTCTAAAAACTACAGATGGTAATACATTACCTTTTAGGCCTAATTAAAGACTCAAAATGGAATTTGATCCAGAAATGGTTATTGATTTTGGAAAGAGCATTAAGAAATGGCATCAAATAATGTATCCACTTACTTCTTAACTAAATTATGTGAATATACATAAATTTACCATATGATTAATGTTAATATGCTGTATATTATAAGAAAGGATTTCATTAGGCCTACCTTTTATATTAGCCTAGTTTTTTTTATTTAGTTTCACACCTATGCCATAATTCTACATGTCTATTTTACCCATTTCACTGGATTTTGATGAATTACTACAGGGCTATAGCTATGAGACCATTAGGGAGGGGGGCAGCTTCCTATTGGCCCTCAAGATATAAAAAAATCACTGTCTATTATATAAGATATGACCTAGGATACAGCCTCACCTTTTCCTAAGAAAAATGTTTTAATTTAGTTTGAAAATTGGGATCATTAGACCAGAGGCCTATTCAATCTTTTTTGAAAACTCTAGCCTACCTAGTGGAAAAATAACTATGGCCTATCTGCATTTGATTTCACTGTTTTCTTAAGAATAGCTAAAAAAAAGTTTTTCACCTCAGAGTTAGGATCAATAGGCCTATTAAAAATTATTCAAAATGAACAGCAATGAATCCATATAAGAGGAGAGGTGCCCCTTTCCCAACCCTTGCCCTAAACATTAAAGTTTGACTTTTTGTCAAAATTCTTTAGGAGAGACTGTTCAAACACCATTGGTATCTTTACTATTAAAGGCTTAAAATGGAGTTTGACCAAGAAGTGATTCTTGAATTTGGAAAGAGCATAAAAAATGATAGCCTAGCCTAGTTTTTTTTTATAAAGCCAGGTCTATATAGGACCATTAGGGGGAGGGGCAGCTTTTTATAGGCCCTCAATATGTAAAAACAAAACAATTCATTGTCCAATTAAATAGTACGATCTAGGCTGTAGTCTCACTTTTTCCTGAGAAAGATTTACTTAGTCTAATATCAGGCCGCATTCAATCTTTTTGAAATTCCGCACCTAGTGGAAAAGCAACTACAGCGGTACAGCCGCGTTTGCATTTATTATGAATAAAAAAAAAATAGATAAAAAAAGTTTCTCATCTAAAAGTAAGGAGCAACATTAAAATTTATTTAAAACGAACAGGAATTAATCCAGATAAGAGGAGTGATGCCTCTCCCCAAGACAATTCACGATTCTTTGGGAATGACTGCTCAAATACAACAGCTGCCGTTGAATGTGAATGAGAAGTGTTTTTAAAGAATTTTAAGACTAAAAAATAAGTGGGCTGCGGCCTTCTCCCGATTTTCTAAGTTGAAGTCGTCTCCTCTGGCTGTCAACATTGCATCCCTTCAATATCCTGCGAATGTTTAAGGTTTTTGATTTGAGGCTTTCAGAGAATATTAGGGAGAATATTGAACTAAATCAATATAAAACTAAGTGCTAAGCCCTGACACCTCGCCAATTATTTGGCGGCACGGCACCGATGGAAGACATGCTGGCATGGAGAAATATTTTGGCGGCTTGTCACTGGTACCACTGGTGTGGTGGAGAGCCGCCGGTCTGTCTATATTTAGCCTTTTGTTTTTGCAGTGATTTTTTAATTTCGACGTGCTAAATAAGCTAGTGTGTTAGGTAATTTTGTAGAAGTCTGCCGATGTTGATTTCTATCATGAAAATGGGATTAAGAGCTTAAAGACAGAGCAGGCAGTGGCGTATTTAAGGGGCTGGGAGGCAGGACCTTTAAATATTTGACAAGATCTTATTAAAGAGCTTATTCTCTCTCTTCCAACATGCCTCTTAATTTCTTGCAGCACAATTTGATAATATAGTTGAAGTAGCTCACAAAAATAAAAATTTTCCCTTTACAGATACTCTTTTGCTTTTATATATCTATTAAGATTCTTCACTTTTAAGATCTATCTCGTTTATTCAGCGGAATTTGCCACTTCTTCGGTCATTCAATCCCAGTGCTCAATTTTCAAACATATTTTATGGCAAATTTTTCGGTTTCTTTTTAATCTTGATCATGAGATTAAGGGTTATCAGTTTTCGTCTTTCAAGTGGATCAGTATGCTTTGAGGAGCAAAATGTTTGGAATTTAGAGAATGACAGTATCCTTTTCCGTAAAATTTTACTTCCTTATATGGGAGCTAGATTCAGTATGAATATAGTTTCCGTAATGTTAAATGTGGGACTTTAGTTAAATGTGGAATAATTAAATGGTTTCTAGGGGAAAGATTACCACGGAGGAGAATATCCACAAGGGTAGGGGGTGACTTTCCAGAGGAAATTTTTTCCATCGAGTTTATCTTTGGAAAATACCATTTTTGGTTATTTCCATCTAAAAAAGAGAAAAGCCGCCCAAAAGTATATTTTTGGGTGTCAAACGGTAATTTGTTTTTGCCTTATTATGTCCGTGTGTCGGGTCCAGCCTCTCCATTCCAGAAATATCGCCCAAATTGTTTTTTTAGGGTACCATGTTTGTGGCATATTCTGACAGATTTATTTAGTTAAGTTACAAAAAATTATAATGCATGAACTGTGTTGTTTTACAGTAACGTAGATTCAGGTCAGGAGTAAAGGCTCTTATACAGCTTAATTAATAGAATGTATAATTGACACTAATAGACGAAATGTATTGGGAGAAAAAGATTTTCTATGGATTTTTTTTTTAATTAAAAAACAATAAGAACGATGCTTATCGAAGTTTGTCAAGGGTGGGACAAACTTTATCCATGAAAACCTAAGAAATTAAATTTTCAAATTTGTCGCTGGTGTCCCCGTAATTATACTAACTCAACTACAGTAAGAAGAAAATAGTTTCTGAATTTGTTAGAGAATAAACCGAGGCCCTGCATGGACAAGGAAAAAATAACAAAAAAAAATTAAAATTAAATTTTTCAATTAGATCACATATAGCCAATTTTCACAGATTGGGGATAAGCCTAGGGCACCCAATCAGGAAAGTACAAGTAGGAAGCAAGGATTTTTGTTCTCCTCTCTGCATAAAGATGCAAAAAGGGCAGTTTTCAAAATTTTCAACGATTTTGATAAAGGTAATATGTACCCTGTTATATTATTAATTCCTTGTGGGACATCAAATTATAAGAAAAAATCTATTCGTTAACATTGATACACTCAATTCAGTGTAAAAAAGAAGAAGAAAAGC
>CM051262.1:40605668-40629340 GCA_027921565.1 Artemia sinica | reverse complement strand
AATGTAGTAAGTTATATATTATTTAAAAAATGTTTTTAAGCAGACGACTAATATTTAATATTTTTCTTTTTCAGGATTTCTTTTGATTCAACATGGAAGAAGAAAGCTTATGGATCACGTAAGTAAGTTATATATTATTTTTGAAAATTATTCTTAAGCATATGACTAATATTTAAAATTTTCCTTTTTCTGGTTCCATTTTGCTTCAACATGGAAGAAGAGAGCTTAAAGATCATGCAAATAAGTTGTATATCAGAGGCAACGCTGTAGCGTTGCCTATAGTAAAGGCCATACGGCTCCAATGTTTTATTATTTATTTGTTTTTTTCCCAGAGGCACTTCATATGGAAGGGGTCGTCGTAGAAGCTTCAAAGGGGAATCATTCGAATGGAAATTGAGAGTTCTAGTGCCCTTTTTAATAGTCGAAAATGATTGGAGGGCAACTAGCCACCCCCGCCCCCCCGCCCACCATTCCCCCAAACACATCCAAACCAAATTTTTAGATAGCCATTTTGTTCAGCGCAGTTGATTTCCAGATCGAAAATATAATTTTGAGGAGGATACTCCCCCACAACCCTCAGGGCAAGGGTTTTAAGTTATGCCCTGGGGGCATATAAGGTTTTTATAGAAGGCGTTGTCGTAGAAACTTCAAAACAGGCTCATTCGATTAGAAATTAAAGTGCTAGTGCCCTTTTTAATAGTCGAAAGTGATTGGAGTGTAAGCATATGACTAAAATTTAATATTTTTACTTTTCAGGTTCCCTTTTGATTCAACATGGAAGAAGAAATCTTAATGATCATGCAAGTAAGTTACATATTATTTTTAAAAATGTTCTTAAGCATATGACTAATATTTAATATTACTCTTTTTCAGGTTCCCTTTTGATTCAATATGGAAGCTTAAGGATCATGTAAGTAAATTATATATTATTGTATAAAAATATTCTGAAACATATGGCTAATATTTAATATTTTTCAGGTTCTCTTTTGATTCAACATAGAAGAAAAAAGCTTAAGGATTATTTAAGTAAGTTATATATTATTCTAAAAAGATGTTCTTAAAGATATGACTAATATTTAATATTTTATTTTTTTTCAGGCCCGCTTTTTATTCAACATGGAAGAAGAAAGCTTAATGATCATATAAGTAAGGTATATAATATTTGAAAAAAAGTTCTTAAGCATATGGCTACGTTTGGTATTTTTCATATCCAGGTTCCCTTTTCATTCAACATGGAAGAAGAAAGTTTAAGGATCATGTAATTAGTTTTACATTATTTTAGAAAACTGTTCTTAAGCATATGACTAATATTTAATATTTTTATTTTTCAGACTCCCTTTTGATTTAACATAGAAGAAAAGAGCTTAAGGATCATGTAAGTAAGTTGTATATTATTCTAAAAAGATGTTCTTAAGAATATCATTAATATTTAATATTTATTTTTTTCAGGTTCACTTTTGATTCGACATGGTAAAAGAAAGCTTAAGGATCATATAAGTAAGTTATAGACTTTTTGAAAAAAAAGTTCTCAAACATATGACTAATACTTGATATATTCATTTTCAGGTTCCCTTTTGATTCACCATGGAAGAAGAAAGTTAAATATTATTTATTAAATGGTTCTTTAGCATATGACTAATATTCTAAAATTTTTCTTTTTTCAGGTTTCCTTTGATATAACAAAGAAGAAAAAAGCTTAAGGATCATACAAGTAAGTTATAAATTATTTTAAAAAGATGTAATTAAGTATACGACTAATATTTAATATTTTATTTTTTCAGGTTCCCTTTTGATTCAACACGGAAGAAGAAAGCTTAAGGATCATGTAAGAAAGTTATATTATAAAAAAAAGATGTTTTTAAGCATATGAATAATATTTAATATTTTTCTTTTTCAGGTTCCCTTTTGATTCAGTATGGATGCATAAGGATCATGTAAGTAAGTTATATATTATTTGAAAAAAATGTTCTTAAGCATATGACTAATATTTAATATTTTTCTTTTTCAGGTTTCCTTTTGATTCAACATGGAAGCTTAAGGATCATGTAAGTAAGTTATATATTATTTTATAAGAATGCTCTTACGTGGATGAAAAATATTTAATTTTTTTTTCAGGTTCCCTTTTGATTCAACATGGAAGAAGAAAGCTTAAGGATCATGTAAGTAAGTTGTATATTATCTTTAAAAAATATTTTTAAGCATATGACAAACATTTAAAATTCTTCTTTTTCAGGTTCCTCTCGGCTAAAGGATCATGCAAGTAAGTTATATATTATTTAAAAAAATGTTTTTAAGCATATGAATAATATTTAATATTTTTTTTTCAAGTTCCTTTTTGATTCAATATGGAAGAAGAAAGCTTAATGACCAAGTAAGTAAGTTATATATTATTTAAAAAAATTATCTCAAGCATATGACTAATACTTAATATTTTTCTTTTTCAGCTTCCCTTCTGATTCAACATGGAAGAAGAAAACTAAAGGACCATGTAAGTACGTTATAGTACATTATATTTTTGTGTTATTACTAATACATAAATTTTTCATTTTCAGGTTCCCTTTTAATTCACCATGGAAGAAGAAAGCTTAAGGATCATGCAAGTAAGCTATATATTATAAAAAAAAGATGTTTTTAAGCATATGAATAATATTTAATATTTTTCTTTTTCAGGTTCCCTTTTGATTCAATATGGAAGAAGAAAGCTTAATGATCATGTAAATAAGTTATAAATTATTTTTAAAAATTATCACAAGTACATGGCTAGTATCTAATATTTTTCTTTTTCGGGTTTCCTTTTGACTCAACATGGAAGAAGAAAGCTTAAGGATCATGCAAGTAAGCTGTATATTATAAATAAAAGATCTTTTTAAGCATATGAATAATATTTAATATTTTTCTTTTTCAGGTTCCCTTTTGATTCAATATGGAAGAAGAAAGCTGAATGATCATGTAAATAAGTTATAAATTATTTTTAAAAAATTATCACAAGTATATGGCTAGTATCTAATATTTTTCTTTTTCGGGTTTCCTTTTGATTCAACATGGAAGAAGAAAGCTTAAGGATCATGCAAGTAAGCTATATATTATAAAAAAAAAGATGTTTTTAAGCATATGAATAATCTCTAATATTTTTCTTTTTCAGGTTCCCTTTTGATTCAACATGGAAGAAGAAAGCTTAATGATAATGTAAGTAAGTTATATATTATTTAAAAAATGTTTTTAAGCAGACGACTAATATTTAATATTTTTCTTTTTCAGGATTTCTTTTGATTCAACATGGAAGAAGAAAGCTTATGGATCACGTAAGTAAGTTATATATTATTTTTGAAAATTATTCTTAAGCCTATGACTAATATTTAAAATTTTCCTTTTTCTGGTTCCATTTTGCTTCAACATGGAAGAAGAGAGCTTAAAGATCATGCAAATAAGTTGTATATCAGAGGCAACGCTGTAGCGGTTGCCTATAGTAAAGGCCATACGGCTCCAATGTTTTATTATTTATTTGTTTTTTTCCCAGAGGCACTTCATATGGAAGGGGTCGTCGTAGAAGCTTCAAAGGGGCATCATTCGAATGGAAATTGAGAGTTCTAGTGCCCTTTTTAATAGTCGAAAATGATTGGAGCGCAACTAGTCCCCCCCCCCGCCCACCATTCCCCCAAACACATCCAAACCAAATTTTTAGATAGCCATTTTGTTCAGCGCAGTTGATTTCTAGATCGAAAATATAATTTTGAGGAGGATACTCCCCCACAACCCTCAGGGCAAGGGTTTTAACTTATGCCCTGGGGGCATATAAGGTTTTTATAGAAGGCATTGTCGTAGAAACTTCAAAACAGCCTCATTCGATTAGAAATTAAAGTGCTAGTGCCCTTTTTAATAGTCGAAAGTGATTGGAGTGTAAGCATATGACTAAAATTTAATATTTTTACTTTTCAGGTTCCCTTTTGATTCAACATGGAAGAAGAAATCTTAATGATCATGCAAGTAAGTTACATATTATTTTTAAAAATGTTCTTAAGCATATGACTAATATTTAATATTATTCTTTTTCAGGTTCCCTTTTGATTCAATATGGAAGCTTAAGGATCATGTAAGTAAATTATATATTATTGTATAAAAATTCTGAAACATATGGCTAATATTTAATATTTTTCAGGTTCTCTTTTGATTCAACATATAAGAAAAAAGCTTAAGAATTATGTAAGTAAGTTATATATTATTCTAAAAGATGTTCTTAAAGATATGACTAATATTTAATATTTTATTTTTTTTCAGGCTCGCTTTTTATTCAACATGGAAGAAGAAAGCTTAATGATCATATAAGTAAGGTATATAATATTTGAAAAAAAGTTCTTAAGCATATGGCTACATTTGGTATTTTCATATCCAGGTTCCCTTTTCATTCAACATGGAAGAAGAAAGTTTAAGGATCATGTAATTAGTTTTACATTATTTTAGAAAACTGTTCTTAAGCATATGACTAATATTTAATATTTTTATTTTTCAGACTCCCTTTTGATTCAACATGGAAGAAGAAATCTTAATGATCATGCAAGTAAGTTGTATATTATTCTAAAAAGATGTTCTTAAGAATATCATTAATATTTAATATTTATCATGGTAAAAGAAAGCTTAAGGATCATATAAGTAAGTTATAGACTTTTTGAAAAAAAAGTTCTCAAACATATGACTAATACTTGATATATTCATTTTCAGGTTCCCTTTTGATTCACCATGGAAGAAGAAAGTTAAATATTATTTATTAAATGGTTCTTTAGCATATGACTAATATTCTAAAATTTTTCTTTTTTCAGGTTTCCTTTGATATAACAAAGAAGAAAAAAGCTTAAGGATCATACAAGTAAGTTATAAATTATTTTAAAAAGATGTAATTAAGTATACGACTAATATTTAATATTTTATTTTTCAGGTTCCCTTTTGATTCAACACGGAAGAAGAAAGCTTAAGGATCATGTAAGAAAGTTATATATTATAAAAAAAAGATGTTTTTAAGCATATGATAATATTTAATATTTTCTTTTTTAGGTTCCCTTCTAATTCAGTATGGATGCATAAGGATCATGTAAGTAAGTTATATATTATTTGAAAAAATTATAAATAATATTATATTAAATAATTAAATATATTTTATTTTTTTTCAGGCTCGCTTTTTATTCAACATGGAAGAAGAAAGCTTAATGATCATATAAGTAAGGTATATAATATTTGAAAAAAAGTTCTTAAGCATATGGCTACATTTGGTATTTTTCATATCCAGGTTCCCTTTTCATTCAACATGGAAGAAGAAAGTTTAAGGATCATGTAATTAGTTTTACATTATTTTAGAAAACTGTTCTTAAGCATATGACTAATATTTAATATTTTTATTTTTCAGACTCCCTTTTGATTTAACATAGAAGAAAAGAGCTTAAGGATCATGTAAGTAAGTTGTATATTATTCTAAAAAGATGTTCTTAAGAATATCATTAATATTTAATATTTATCATGGTAAAAGAAAGCTTAAGGATCATATAAGTAAGTTATAGACTTTTTGAAAAAAAAGTTCTCAAACATATGACTAATACTTGATATATTCATTTTCAGGTTCCCTTTTGATTCACCATGGAAGAAGAAAGTTAAATATTATTTATTAAATGGTTCTTTAGCATATGACTAATATTCTAAAATTTTTCTTTTTTCAGGTTTCCTTTGATATAACAAAGAAGAAAAAAGCTTAAGGATCATACAAGTAAGTTATAAATTATTTTAAAAAGATGTAATTAAGTATACGACTAATATTTAATATTTTATTTTTTCAGGTTCCCTTTTGATTCAACACGGAAGAAGAAAGCTTAAGGATCATGTAAGAAAGTTATATATTATAAAAAAAAGATGTTTTTAAGCATATGAATAATATTTAATATTTTTCTTTTTTAGGTTCCCTTCTAATTCAGTATGGATGCATAAGGATCATGTAAGTAAGTTATATATTATTTGAAAAAAATGTTCTTAAGCAGATGACTAATATTTAATATTTTTCTTTTTCAGGTTTCCTTTTGATTCAACATGGAAGCTTAAGGATCATGTAAGTAAGTTATATATTATTTTATAAGAATGCTCTTACGTGGATGACTAATATTTAATTTTTTTTCAGGTTCCCTTTTGATTCAACATGGAAGAAGAAAGCTTAAGGATCATGTAAGTAAGTTATATATTATCTATAAAAATATTTTTAAGCATATGACAAACATTTAAAATTCTTCTTTTTCAGGTTCCTCTCCGCTAAAGGATCATGCAAGTAAGTTATATATTATTTAAAAAAATGTTTTTAAGCATATGAATAATATTTAATATTTTTTTTTCAAGTTCCTTTTTGATTCAATATGGAAGAAGAAAGCTTAATGACCAAGTAAGTAAGTTATATATTATTTAAAAAAATTATCTCAAGCATATGACTAATACTTAATATTTTCTTTTTCAGCTTCCCTTCTGATTCAACATGGAAGAAGAAAACTAAAGGACCATGTAAGTACGTTATAGTACATTATATTTTTGTGTTATGACTAATACATAAATTTTTCATTTTCAGGTTCCCTTTTAATTCACCATGGAAGAAGAAAGCTTAAGGATCATGCAAGTAAGCTATATATTATAAAAAAAAGATTTTTTAAGCATATGAATAATATTTAATATTTTTCTTTTTCAGGTTCCCTTTTGATTCAATATGGAAGAAGAAAGCTGAATGATCATGTAAATAAGTTATAAATTATTTTAAAAAAATTATCACAAGTATATGGCTAGTATCTAATATTTTTCTTTTTCGGGTTTCCTTTTGACTCAACATGGAAGAAGAAAGCTTAAGGATCATGCAAGTAAGCTATATATTATAAATAAAAGATTTTTTAAGCATATGAATAATATTTAATATTTTTCTTTTTCAGGTTCCCTTTTGATTCAACATGGAAGAAGAAAGCTTAATGATCATGTAAATAAGTTATAAATTATTTTTAAAAATTATCACAAGTACATGGCTAGTATCTAATATTTTTCATTTTCAGGTTCCCTTTTAATTCAACATGGAAGAAGAAAGCTTAAGGATCATGCAAGTAAGCTATATATTATAAAAAAAAAAGATGTTTTTAAGCATATGAATAATCTCTAATATTTTTCTTTTTCAGGTTCCCTTTTGATTCAACATGGAAGAAGAAAGCTTAATGATCATGTAAATAAGTTATAAATTATTTAAAAAAAATTATCACAAGTATATGGCAAGTATCTAATATTTTTCTTTTTCGGGTTTCCTTTTGACTCAACATGGAAGAAGAAAGCTTAAGGATCATGCAAGTAAGTTATATATTATTAGAAAAGATGTTTTTAAGCATATGAATAATCTCTAATATTTTTCTTTTTCAGGTTCCTTTTTGATTCAATATGGAAGAAGAAAGCTTAATGACCATGCAAGTAAGTTATATATTTAAAAAAAAAAGTATCTCAAGCATATGACTTATACTTAATATTTTTCTTTTTCAGCTTCCCTTCTGATTCAACATGGAAAAAGAAAGCTAAAGGACCATGTAAGTAAGTTATATATTATTCAAAAAAAAATTCTTAAGCAGATAACTAATATTTAATATTTTTCTTTTTCAGGTTCCCTTTTGATTGAACATGGAAGAAGAAAACTTAAGGATCTTGTAATTAAATTATATATAATTTTTAAAAAAAACTTTAAGTAAATGGCTAATACATAAATTTTTCATTTTCATTTTCCCTTTTGCTTCAACATGGAAGTAGAAAGCTTAAGGATCATGCAAATAAGCTATTTATTACAAAAAACATGTTTTGTTACTAGTAACAAAATCTTTGTTACTAGGTTAATGTAAAATGGAAATTCCTCTGAAATATATTCGTAAAAAAACATTATTTTTCTTATTAATGTAAGCTTATTAATAAAGTGTCAACAATAATAAGCTTACAAATACCTCGTCATAGCCGGATGGGTTTTGTTGGGTAAGAATTCTTAAACTTTATTTAGATTTTGTTGGGTAAGAATTCTTGCTAAAGGTGGAGGGAAAATAATATTTAACATTTTTCTTTTTCAGGTTCCCTTTTGATTCAACATGGAAGAAGAAAGCTTAATGATCATGTAAATAAGTTATAAATTATTTAAAAAAATTATCTCCAGTATATGGCTAGTATCTAATATTTTTCTTTTTAGGGTTTCCTTTTGATTCAACATGGAAGAAGAAAGCTTAATGATCATGTAAGTAAGTTATATATTATTTAAAAATATGTTTTTAAGCAGATGACTAATATTTAATTTTTTTCAGGTTTCCTTTTGATTCAACATGGAAGAAGAAAGCTTAAGGATCATGAAAGTAAGTTATATATTATTTTTAAAAAACATTTTTAAGCACATGACTAACATTTAATATTTTTCTTTTTCGAGTTCCCTTTTGATTCAATATGGAAGCATAAGGATCATGTAAGTAAGTTATATATATTATTTGACAAAAATGTTCTTAAGCATATGACTAATATTTAATATTTTTTTTTTCAGGTTTCCTTTTGATTCAACATGGAAGCTTAAGGATCATGTAAGTAAGTTATATATTATTTTATAAGAATGCTCTTAAGCGGATGACTAATATTTAATTTTTTTCAGGTTCCCTTTTGATTCAACATGGAAGAAGAAAGCTTAAGGATCATGAAAGTAAGTTATATATTATCTTTAAAAAATATTTTTAAACATAAGACAAATATTTAAAATTTTTCTTTTTCATGTTCCTTTTTGATTCAACATGGAAGAAGAAAGCTAAAGGATCATGCAAGTAAGTTATATACTACTAAAATTTTTTTTTTAAGTATATGAATAATATTTAGTATTTTTCTTTTTCAGGTTCCTTTTTGATTCCATATGGAAGAAGAAAGCTTAATGACCAAGTAAGTAAGTTATATATTATTTAAAAAAATTATCTCAAGCATATGACTAATACTTAATATTTTTCTTTTTGAGCTTCCCTTCTGATTCAAAATGGAAGAAGAAAGCTAAAGGATTATGTAAGTAAGTTATATAATATTAAAAAAAATTCTTAAGCAGATAACTAATATTAAATATTTTTCTTTTTCAGGTTCCCTTTTGATTCAACATGGAAGAAGAAAACGTAAGGATCTTGTAATTAAATTATATATTATTTTTAAAAAACATTTTTAAGTATATGACTAATATATTAATTTTTCATCTTAAGGTCCCCTTTTGATTCAACATGGAAGAAGAAAGCTTAATGATCATGTAAATAAGTTATAAATTATTAAAAAAAAAATATCTCAAGCATATGGTTAGTATCTAATACTTTTCTTTTTCGGGTTTCCTTTTGATTCAACATGGAAGAAGAAAGCTTAAGGATCATGCAAGTAAGTTATATATTATGAAAAAAAAATGTTTTTAAGCATTTGAATAATATTTAGTATTTTTCTTTTTCAGGTTCCTTTTTGATTCCATATGGAAGAAGAAAGCTTAATGATCATGTAAGTAAGTTATATATTATTTAAAAAAAATTTTAAGCAGATGACTAATATGTAATATTTTTCTTTTTCAGGTTTTCTTTTGATTCAACATGGAAGAAGAAAGCTTAAGGATCACGTAAGTAAGTTATATATTATTTTTAAAAATTATTCTTAAGCATATGACTAATATTTAAAATTTTTCTTTTTCAGGTACTATTTTGCTTCAACATGGAAGAAGAAAGCTTAAAGAAGTGAGATGGATTTTGTTAGAAGTGGAAAGGAACTCAAAAATACTGTCTCTACCTCGTAAAATCACTTATTATTTAATTATAAGTCATTAGAATCTTTTTCAAGTAATCCGCGGACAAACATGATAATTTTTAATCCTTTCGAGAGTCCAGGTAATGGAAGTAACCCTTTAAACGACCCCGTTGACAGTCCTCAATCCTACGCTGGTGAAACTTGAGCCATTATTGACACTAAGATTGAGAGCTGGGGTATGAAGGATGGGACAAAGGCTAGTGTAGAACAGAAATTTTATTTTAAAACTTAAACGTCAGGGGAGTTTTTTCATGTATATATATATCTCGACTGAGATTCAAACCATCTACCCTGGCTTACTAAATTCTTAGGAATTCTATTTAATTGGGTTGATAAATTAGCTTCTACAATTGACTGTTTTAATGAGCGGGGTAGTGGGTCCACTATTTTACTTATTGAACATCTGGGTCAGAATCTGAGTAAATCTAAAAACATTTTATCTTAAGGCAAGCGATAATCAACGATAGGGGGGTAATCGACGAGCAAAATACCACCCAGATTTATAGGCTACCAGGAAGTTCAAAGCTTACAATTTAATACTGGATTGCAATGCTTCAAATACGCATTTTTGGCTACTGAGTACACATATTTTGGCAAACAAAGCCACAATGAAATATCTCGACAAATTGGCCATCACCTGCTGAAAAATTTCCCAAAAATGTCCCAAAAGGAAATTTTGATTGTTTGAAGGCAAGGCCGTACCCAGAGGGGGGAGAGCTTAGGGGGTTTGAACCCCCCTCCCCGAAATGTTTTTTTGACTCGTAAAAACGTAAAAAAAATGAATACAAACTAATTTTGTATGCGTTTTTGATGTTTTTTATGTACCCCCCCCCCCCGTTTTCTTTTCTTTAAAAGAAAATAAAACATTTGAAAGGGACAAGAAACGTGCTGGGCTAAGAATAACAATCCTTCAGCACAAAACAGGGCTTGTAAAAGGTGGGAAGGTAAGGGTAAAAATAGGGTTTTGTATTAATTTAGAGCACCGGCAGTAGATATGTAAAAAATGGGTTCTGGCTCCTCTATGAGCCCCCAAAAAACACAATTTCACATGGTCATTTTTTCACCACTGTAATCAGTCAACCGTTGTTCCAGGGTAAAAATATGGGGAGCATCACTACTGCCGGACGTGCCTCTCATCTTTTTGCACTGAAAGAACGTTTAATGAGCATTTGAGCATTGCAATCTTCACGGTAATCAGAGGGTTGAGACACCGGCAGGAGATAAATCCCCCTTATAGTTTAAGAAGTTCAAAATTATCTCTTAGAAAGTGATGAGGTAGTTTCCGATTACAAGACGATACTATTGGGTGTATCCGACTCATCCAGATCTAATATTGTGAAAGAGCATTAAGTCATTTCATTGTAAGCAAGGCCGAACAATGGCATGGCCGTTTTACTGTAAAGAGCATAAGGTCATTTGCTTACACGCAACAGGATTCAGCCAACAAAATAAAACTGGTAGAGTTTTTTGATACTATTGACTAGCAGGGTAATATAGAAAAAAATTGTCGGCACTGATCAACACTACCAACAAGTCTATTTCGAGACTACGTTACAAATGATATCCAATGTCCCTCCAAAGCCATCAGATTCAATTCAATTTATTAAATACTAAAATAATTACATAAATATACTTAGGCGCTAGGAAGCATAGCTTGTGGTGGACCTCGTATCAATCACAAAATCCACACAAAACAAATCAGGGAAGAAAAAAATACAACAATATCTCGAAAATATAACCACAATACGAGACAAATCCAAAAAAATAAAAAAAAAACAAAAACAAACAACTGCTACTTATTACGTTGTGAACTAGTGAACTAGGTAAATATTAGTCATCTGATGTCCTTTGCGGATCTTATTTTCACTTTACGCATGCTCACAGAGGAAAGTCAAGAGTGGCGGTCAAAAATATACATGGTTTTCATCGACTTAAAAAAAGCTTTCGATTCGGCCGGCCGCAAAACTTTGTGGCAAATTCTGAACTACTTCGGCTTTCCGGATAGAATAATTAAGATAATTTTGTCAGTGTACGAAGGGAGTGAATGCTGCATTAAGACGCCAGAAGGCCAAACAAGATACTTTAGAATCTTATCTGGAGTTAAACAGGGATGCTTGTTGTCACCACTGCTCTTTATAATAGCTATTGACTATACCCTTCGCAACACAACAACAGATGGCATTGAATTATCATCCAGTCCAGTCAGCGATTTAGATTTTGCAGACGACATAACATTAATTCAGGGTTACAAGCAACGTTTGCAGTACTTTATTCACAGGGTCAGCGTGAAAGCCAGCCAGCTTGGTCTTAAAATAAATGCAGGAAAGACAACAACCATGGCAGCATCCAATTCCCTCTTACATATCACATGTGCTGGTGAGAAAATTGAACAAGCTATTGATTTTAAGCATTTGGGCAGCATCATAGAGAATACTGGATCTACCACAAAATATTAATATTTAAATTACCGTTGTTCCAGGGTAAAAATATGAGGAGCATCACTACTGCCACACGTGCCTCTCAATTTTTTGCACTGAAAGAACATTTAATGAGCATTTGAGCATTGCAATCTTCACGGTAATCAGAGGGTTGAGACACCGGCAGGAGATAAATCCCCCTTATAGTTTAAGAAGTTCAAAATTATCTCTTAGAAAGTGATGAGGTAGTTTCCGATTACAAGACGATACTATTGGGTGTATCCGACTCATCCAGATCTAATATTGTGAAAGAGCATTAAGTCATTTCACTGTAAGCAAGGCCGAACAATGGCATGGCCGTTTTACTGTAAAGAGCATAAGGTCATTTGCTTACACGCAACAGGATTCAGCCAACAAAATAAAACTGGTAGAGTTTTTTGATACTATTGACTAGAAGGGTAGTATAGAAAAAACATTGTCGGCACTGATCAACACTGCCAACAAGGTCTATTTCAAGACTACGTTACAAATGATATCCAATGTCCCTCCAAAGCCATCAGATTCAATTCAATTTATTAAATACCAAAATAATTACATAAACATACTTAGGCGCTAGGAAGCATAGCTTGTGGTGGACCTCGTATCAATCACAAAATCCACACAAAACAAATCAGGGAAGAAAAAAATACAACAATATCTCGAAAATATAACCACAATACGAGACAAATCCACAAAAATAAAAAAAAACAAAAACAAACAACTGCTACACAATAACCTTAGAAGTAATTTTCTCCAAACTGAAAATTTCCTGTAATCTATTTAAATTCCAAACCATTAATAATAATATTAAATAACGGGGCTCTAATCTGATTCAACGTAATAAGAGCAGAAAAAAGGAAAGAAAAAACTAGATAAAGTAAAGCGAAAAAATAGATAAAGAAAAATGAATAAACAAATAAAGAAACGAAAATACTTCAAGCCCTAGAGAATATTTTTCTGCAAATGGAAGAAGAGTTTTAATAAGAGAAAGTTCACTGGGAATAGAGTTCACTGGGAATTCACTAGTTCACTGGGAATGAATTGGTGACCTCTGAGCTGCTAAGAATACCCTTTTAGGCAGCAAAAGTTGGTGAAAAGAGCTCCGAAGCAAAGCCTGGCACTTACATGTTGATGCACGATCGGAGTAGGATATGGTGTTTGGTGGAAGCGAGAAATTGAAGGCTCAATGAGCTAGTTTTAGGTTCTGCTTCTTGATGACCACATCTAAGGCATCTAGATCTGTAGCACTGTAAAGATCAGTTGTAGGATAGAGTCAGGGAAGGCGAAAAGGTGCCTTCACCGCTCTATTCTCTGTTGTTCGGAGTTGCCAACGGGAAGAATAGTCAGTATTACCCCATACAGTGTAGCAATAAGAAAGATAAGGAAGGACAAATGCATATTAAAGAGAAAGCATTACATCGGGAGGAAGAAATTAATTGGCATGATGAAGCATAGACACTTGACGAGAAATTATAGAATGTGTATAGGAAATATGAGTTTTGAAAGGAAAAAAACATATAAAAAAAACAATTGGGTTCGAAAATGAATAAAGCTACTTTTAGAGCTAATCAACAGCATGCTTGTGGGTCTTGTGGCAGATGCTTGTGGGTCTGACCCCAAAGAATTTTCATCAAGTAGTTTTACCAAAAAAACGGAAAAAAGACACTACATTAGATGTTTCACATTGAGAAGCCAAGAGTCCTGGGGAAGAAAGTACGTCTAGACAAGAAGGTTTAGAGAATGAATTAATTGGTTTGTTATTTACCTTTTTTTTGTATTTCAGAATCCTTGGCAACTGGCAAATTTCCTTAAAAACTCATACAAATAAAAAACGTGGTTTAGTATTACTCAAAAACGATAATCTAATAGACTATTATGTATATTTGGAAATTATGATTGTTTCTGTCAGTACTACATAGATTTTCAAGCCATGATCAAAATTTCAGGTTTTACTTTATATGCTTAACTTTGCCAACCAAGTTTTACTTATGAGATGGTTAAAAAATCTTGGTTATAAATTTTACTTTCAAACCAGAAAAAATGTATATATATATATATATATATATATATATATATATATATATATATATATATATAATATATATATATATTATATATATATATATATATATATATAGATATATATATATATATATATATATATATATATATATATATATATATATATATATATATCTATATATATATATATATATATATATATATATATATGATATATATATAATATTATATATATATATGTAAGGAAATACTAACCATTTAAAATTATCACAATGTGCTTAGTTTTTCTGCTGTAAAAATTATCTGTAGGCTTTGTATATTTTTTGTGTACAAAAATGAATACCTAATATTGCTTTGTGATTGCAGTACTATGTTAGTTGTGCACAAACCATAAAAAAGGGAAATATCTGTAGTCAGTTTATTTTTGATGATTTGAAGATGTAGGTTACATAAACATCAAAGTTAACATTTTTTTGTAGTTTTTTAAGTTGGAAATTTGTTTTGTCTTTGCAGCATAAATCTTGATTTTTTTTTTAGCTATAATGTTCAGAATTCAATTCTTTGGGAATTCAATAAAAAAACAAGTTTTTTCAACTGAAAGTAAGGAGCAACGTTAAAACTTAAAACGAACAGAAATTATTACGTATATGAGGGGGGTTCGCCCCCACGTCAATATCCCGCTCTTTACGCTAAAGTTTGAATTTTTTAAGAATGACCCCTGAATCACAAATGCTATTTAATTAGAATGAATTTGAAAGTACTAATAATACTTTAGTGTAAAAAGCGAGGTATTGACGAGGGGGTGAAACCCCTCATATACGTAATAATTGCTTTTTGTTTTAATGTTGCTCCTTACCTTCAGTTGAATTTTTTTTTTATTTAATTTCTGACCTTTTTTAAGTAATGCTGGGAAATCCGGCGCATGGAAAAATTATCTTCCCCAATGAAAAATGTCTCCACACACACACACACGAACAAAAAAAACTTGAAAACGTCTGTATACTTCCCAATAACCAATTCTATATGTAAACAATGGGCAAAGTTCATAACTTTCAGCCCCAGGGACTTGTGGGATTGAGTCATCCTCAAGGACATAATTACTAGATTTTTCGACTATGCTTAAAAAATGGCCGTCTCAAAATTTTGATCTGGTGACTTAGAGGAAAAATGAGTGGGAGGGGGCCTGGTTGCCCTGCAATTTTTTGGTCACTTAAAAAGGGCACTAGAAATTTTAATTTCCGTTCAAATGAGCACTCTCGCAATATTTTAGGACCACTGGGTCGACACAATCACCCCTGGGGAAAAAACAAATAAACACACATCCCTGATCTCTGACAAAAAATTTAACATTTTTGCAGATAGGAGCTTGAAACCTCTACTGAAGAGTTCTCTGATACGCTGATTCTGATGGTGTGATTCTCATTAAGATTCTATGACCTTTAGGGGGGTGTTCCCCCTTTTTTCGAATATAAGGCAAATTTTCCCAGGCTCGTAACTTTTGATGGGCAAGACTAAAGTTGATGAAACTTATATATTTGAAATCAGCATACAAATCCGACTCTCATGATATATCTATTGGTATCAAAATTCCGTTCTTTAAAGTTTTGGTTACTATTGTGCTGGGTCGCTCCTTACTTACAGTTTGGTACACCAAAAACTGTTGGTAATTTTATAGGTTTCAAAGTTAAAAGTTTTTACATCTAAGCTTTGACTTTTTCTTTGTTTATACCACAGTTTATAGAATTAGCAGTATGATCATTCTCTATCTCTCCATTATAAAAACCCGGACAGGGGTGCGAGTGCTCCGGAGAACGTTTTTGCAGATAGGAGCTTGAAACCTCTACTGAAGAGTTCTCTGATACGCTGATTCTGATGGTGTGATTCTCATTAAGATTCTATGACCTTTAGGGGGGTGTTCCCCCTTTTTTCGAATATAAGGCAAATTTTCCCAGGCTCGTAACTTTTGATGGGCAAGACTAAAGTTGATGAAACTTATATATTTGAAATCAGCATAAAAATCCGACTCTCATGATATATCTATTGGTATCAAAATTCCGTTCTTTAAAGTTTTGGTTACTAGTGTGCTGGGTCGCTCCTTACTTACAGTTTGGTAAAACAAAAACTGTTGGTAATTTTATAGGTTTCAAAGTTAAAAGTTTTTACATCTAAGCTTTGACTTTTTCTTTGTTTATACCACAGTTTATAGAATTAGCAGTATGATCATTCTCTATCTCTCCCATTATAAAAACCCGGACAGGGGTGCGAGTGCTCCGGAGAACGTTTTTGCAGATAGAAACATAGGTGTTATCAGATCTTTTCGCAGGTAGACAAGTCAGATTTCTCTTGGACGCGAAACTTGGCTTCAACGTTGGAACACTAATTTTGAAGAAACTAATTTTAAATTAATTTATTCCAATACATACATGAAAATCGGTAGTTAGTAGTGTAATGTTATTATTAGATGTTTTTAGGAATTAAAAATAGGTTTCGAAGTCTCAAGTTGGTTTCAAAGGCATTTTGAGAAAGTTTCTGCCAAAATACGTGTTCCAGGGTAATTGGACCGCTAATGGCAGATCAAATGAGAGGAGTTGTTTGTACGCGTCGATATAAATATAAATATATATATATATATATATATATATATATATATATATATATATATATATATATATATATATATATATATATATATATATAATATATATATATATATATATATATATATATATATATATATATAGATATATATATATATATATATATATATATATATATATATATATATATATATATATATATATATATATATATATATATATATATATATATATATAATATATATATATATATATATATATATATATATATATATATATATAATATATATATATATATATATATATATATATATATATATATATATATATATATATATATATATGTATATATATATATATATATATATATATATACTACGAAAACTTTACGAAAAAGAAAGTTTTTTTAAAGAATAGTAAAGGCCATATTAAACTTAAGATCAGTAGAAATAGAAGCCTACAATAATTCAAACTCAAAACGACCAGAAATTATTATTAAAGAATAAAAAAGGAAAGGAGAATAATTGGTATGGCGGTAACACTGCATATAAATTTATATGAATGTATATATAGTGGGCTGTAATAATACAAAAGGTAAATATAACATTAGTTTAAGAATGGAAAGAAAGACAAGGAATAAATTTACGACGATAATCAAGTAAAAAATAAGTTTTATTTGAACAATGCCATAAAGCGATGACATTTGATTATGATGTTTGGTGCTTCGCATTGATATTTCAGTTTTAAAAGTTTTATTTTAAATAAATTTTAAAAAAATTTACCCTTTAGTGTTTGCAACCGACTCTTTAATGAGGCTGATGCCCAATTAACATCTTAAGAATTCATTACTGAACACCAATCTCGAGCACAAAGATCAGACGTAAGGTCATGAACATTGCCCTGACTATAAATTCTTGTATACAATAAGTTCTTCTATAATTCTTCTATCAATTCTTATGTACTCACCTTTGGCATCCTCTCGGCTCACGTTTTTGTTTTGAGAACAGAACAATAAATTGGAAAACGTTTAGAAAGATCAGAGAAAATAATACCAGAGGAAAATTTGATATCATTTTTAGAAGACAGAAAAATGCTGTAAATCAGTATTGCAGAAGATCTGACTGGATTAACATGAGTAGGAAAGAAAATGCAAGGAAGAAGGCCAGAGGAAGAAATAGATTAAAAAAACGGTCAGACTCATCATCACACGCGATTTTCAATAAATTCCAGTTAAAGTCTCAAAGCAGAAAAACATTTCTTGAAGCAAGCTTATCAACTGAGCAAAGTTCATTAATTAATTCTGAAAATTTCCCTATTGGGAAAGGTAGAGGCTAATAAATTAAAAAATAGTATCATAACTTACTGTATCACATGACAGGTCAACAACCAAAGCATACACACTTCTATTATTTACAACTGGATCAAAAATCTTCTCAAGGTCTTGACGTTTCACAACATGAAGATTACTTCTGACAAAAAGGGATATACCACCAGAGCGATTGGGATTAATTTTTTGGGTTTTTGGGGGGAAGACGCTGGAAGGGACCATGATCACTTTATAGGCCCCAATTCAGTGGGGACAACTTCCAGGAGTTGTCCCCACTGAATTGCAAACAGTGATTGCAATTTAAAATTAAGCAACAACCCTTTTTGTTTTTTTTAACAATTCCAACTTAGTTCTGAATTCTGTCCTACCAGCAATAATACATTTTCACAGAGACAGAGCTGTGTACAGTGCATGGGTAGACGATAGCTTTTCCCACAAAATCATACCAAAATCATCAGAAAAGTTGCTTGTTTTGGACTCTGTGTGGGAACATGTTTAAAAAGCAGGAATAACTAGAATAAAATTCTCTTTTTAGATTCCTTTAGTTTGTTCCCCAAATCTTTGAGCGAAGTGATTCAAGTGCGGAAAAACGAATATTGTTCCAATTCTTTTCTCATTCGCAAGCAAAGTTTTCCAAATAGTGACTAAATTTATGATCTACTAACGGTAAAGGATATCTACCCTTATCACTTCTATAACTACATGATGAGAGGAATATCCCCTTGATAGAATTGTTTTACGAAAGTCTTCATGCTTGATGTATATATCTTTACCAAAAAGGAGTAGGCAAATGGTGGGTGTTCAAATGGGATTGACTACTTGTAAGTTGTGATGCGTTGTCACTGTTGAACATTGTGTTTGAAAATACGGACAAAATTTACGAAGACTTTGGGTAAGATCTGGTATACTTTTTTTCCCTCCACATCTGGTGATGAACCTCATCCTAAAAATTAGCCGGGATAAAACGGAGTCTTCACTGCCATTGACCAATACTTATTTATCGGAAGGTTATTGAGGGGTGGGTACTTATTTCACGGGGATTGTATCTTGTAAATGGATCCAACTGGAATTGCGGAGGAATTTGAAAAGTCGGATGCAGTTTTCCCTGATACGAATTCCTTCTATCCATCGGCTATGTCCCGTTACGCTTACTATGTGGCAACTGTAAATGACTGGACAAACCCTGTGCCCCCGTGTTTTCGGACGTTATCAATGTCGAGGAAGATGGGGTCTTTGAATGGTTCTTTAAAATGAATGGGGAGATACCTGTGGAGCTTCAGAATTTGGTATAGGATTTGTTTCGTGCCTAAATAGACCAGTTAACAGAGATTCTCTAAGTCGTATAATAGATGTATAGTAGAGGGAGTTGGCAACATGCGCTGGACACCTTTAAATTAAAAGCTTATTGCCAACATTTTGCCGAAAACAAATATTCCACTGCATCACTTTATGTTAAAACGGAGGTTTGACAACACTCTGAATGCCACGAGGATTTATAGAGCCCTTTAATTTGATCAAACGCCATAGATGAGACCGTTTATTGTCACCCTTGTCAAAAAAAAGTCCTGAATCGAAAATTGTATTGTCAAAAATTGTATCGGCAGAATTGTATTGTCAAAAAAATAATCCAAAGACGAAAACTGATGGTAATATGTTCTTTCAACTATAAATTTTCTACAGTAAATAGTGAGAAAAATCCCCATGATGTCATTTTTTTGCCATATTTTTCGTATGTAATCAAAATGTTCCGAATAATTTTTCTATTCTGCTTAGTTTGGTCCTGCCAGTGTCTGTTTGCCAAGATAGAATTCGCTAACCATTTTTCAATGTTTGGACGGAGAGTGAAAGAGTCTATTATAAGCAAACCAGGCGACAGTCTTTTCAACATTACTTTCCTAAGGAGTTTGGAATCTTTTTAAATCTACTCCAATTTAAAGAATATGAGGTTCAAAAAATGACTTATGGCATGAAAGGTTTGCCTGTCGGCTCTGATATTATTTCACTTAGGGCAAAAAACTACTTTGGGAAGTGATTGCACAAACTTTTATTTCAATAATTAATTAGTGTCTAAAAGAAGGAATGTTTCCGAGTTGTTTTAAATCAGCAATAGTTATTTCATTAAATAACAGAAGAATTACTGGTGATGTGGAAAATAATAGACCAATTTCGATTTTACACATTATATTTAGGAAACAGGAAAAATATCTTTTACTCGTAATTTATCAGTACCTTGAAGACCAGAGAATATTCATGCCTACGCAATTTAAATTCTGTCAATATCATACTACTGAGTAAGCATATATATATATTTGATTAGTATTATAACGTTGGTGTAAGATAATGGATTTGAAATGGCAACTGTGTTTTTAGATATTGTACAGGCTTTCGATACGATTAGTCATGATATCCTGCTAATAAAGTGTGAAACTTTTGGTATTAGGTGTCTAGTCCTTTGATTTTATGTTCTTTTTTGTCTTGTATAAAACAATGTGTTCAGATTGATATTATGGGATCTGAAGACAAATGTATTAAGTGTGTAACTCCATAAAGTTTGGCACATGGACCCTTATTATTTTTTATTATTGTGAATTATCTGTCACTGTCTGTAAGTAAACTGGAAACAAGAATTATTGAGATCCACAAAAAGGATATTATGGCTAGAGTACCTATCGGCCCTCCAAAGGTAAAAGTACGTATATGCACAATTTTTCACTTCTCGACTTAATGCCACCACCATACTAAAAAAAATGTGCTGAATCGAATGGTATATGTAAGAAGGCTCTAGTCCAAATATTAACGGAAATAGCATATGGATAAAGTACGTATCTGAAAAATTTCTGGGCGCATCCAAAGGTAAAAGTACGTATCTGTGTAGATACGTACTTTCACCCTTGGTACGTACTTTTGCCTTTGGCCGGCACATTAAAATGAGAAAGGAAACCAAAGGTCAAAGTACGTATATGTCATGATTCAGCACAATCATCATTGTTTGTTTACCAGAGCAGAGCTGAACAACCAGCAACTCTGAGCTATTAAAGAGTACTGGCATAGAATGTCAAGAGGCTTTCTAAATTTACAGAGAGCGTTGGTTATACAAAAGGAAAGAGATTTAAGGTAAGAAAATTTTGCTTCATGCTATTTTGGAACCTTTTCTCCAAGTAGGCCTAAACCCTCTGGTAAAACCCCATCTGTACTACCAGGTAGGTACAACAGACCCGCTACAACCAGTTTACACAGCTAGCTATGTAGCTGTCGAATTAGTACAGGAGAGCAGCGTCATACCAAATTACCAACCAACCACCTAAAGCCATTTTTTTAGTATTGCCTACAAACATGACTTACCTTTGAAATAAAATAAAAAACAAGGGATGCATCAAAATAACCCCTAGAACCTTCTCTGTCATCTGAGATAATCAGGGATTAGTTTGGTCAACTATTACAACATTGAGAAAAAATTGAGGGCCTCTAAATATTGCTTACCTTAGAAACAAAAAAAAATGTATCAAAATAGCCCTAGAACCCCCTCTTTCATCTGAGATAATCAAGGTTGATAACAAGTTCTTAGAATTCCAATTTTTCAGGACATTGGCATGTCAAGCAAGTACAAATGAGGCATCAACTTCAAATACCGACTTGCCATCTTCCAGTGAAGAGCAACGAGGAGCTAGTTCCTGTTCCCCCCCAGAAATCATCCAGATAAATCAAACAACAGACATATCACCCAATTTTTCTGGACATTCTCGATCAAGGGACACCACTGATGGAGAAGCTAAAACTAAGGCACAGTTAAAACACTTTGCTGATGAAGAATTCGAAAAAGAAGATTTAAGTAGAGGTGATAGTGATGAGTCTGATATTGACTGGGAGGACGTTGAAGGGACATTTGGGTCTTCTGATGATGAAAGGCAGACAACTTTGAAGAAGAGGAGAAAGCTCTTTACAGATTTAGTTCCTCTTTCGGTCAGTAATGATCTTACATCAGATCATCCAGAGTACAATCTGATCCATTTTCCTACCGATCCTTTCCTGCCCTTGGAAGATTCGGCTTCGGATGCAGCAGCTTATGAGACCCAAGATGACCAGCTAAATTTGGACAATCAACCATCTAATGAAAGCAACAATGCTGTTTGTGAACCTGATTCCTCAGACCATGTCATGTGTGTAATTGACGCTGTAGCAGCAAGGTCTGTGGGACAAGATAGAGAAAATAGACGTGAAGAAAATGGTGGAGGAGAAGGAAGGTCTATTGTTGACCTTACTCCAAAACGAGTTCGCTCAGAAAAAGATAAATTTGAAAGAGATGTTAAGAAGTATCCATTTCCTGACGAACCTGGCTGTAAATCTAACAAATGTACAAACTCATGTTTGAAGTTTTCCAGTGTAGAATTCAGGAAAATTTATGACACATGTTGGAGCAAAGAATATAAATCAAGACAAATGTGGCTCGCTTCTTTGCTGACATTCCTACCAGTTAAAAGAAGGACTATTGCCCCAGAAGCTGCGTGTAGAAAAAAAACTACAGTTAGGTACAGCCTTCCCAGAAATTCGAATGACGACCCCACACTTACCCCAAAGTTGAAAACTTGCCAGTTTGCAAGTCTACATTCCTTGGTTGTCTAGGATTAGGCAAGAATGACAGAGTGATTTTTACAATCAAGTCAAAAATTGAAAGGGATGCTCTTGGGAATGAGCTCAAGGACGGAAGGGGCCATAAAGTGGCAGGGCCACCAAACAAAGTTGATCGAAGCCTTGTGATGCAGCACATTGAAAGCTTTCAGCCAGCAATTCCACACTATCGTCGAGCTCACGCTCCAAATGTTCGGTACCTTTCTCGTGATTTGAGCTACAAATTTATGGCAGAAGACTTTAATGAAAAATATCCAGCAAATAAAATCTGTGGTGAGACATATAGGAAGATTCTTAATGGTATGAAAGTATCATTGTGCATGCCCCAAAGTGACAGCTGTGACATTTGCACACTATTAAAAGAGAAAGTAGGGGCTGCGAGAACTCCTGGTACAAATGGTGAGGCAACCGAGAAAGAGACTGAACTGTACAGAAAGCACATAGATCTTGTTGAACAGGTTTCAAAAGCATTTTCTGAAGATAAGCAGAAATACGAAAAAGATTCAACTACCATGTTGTTCACCGTGGACCTACAAAAAGTGTTATTGCTTCCCATCATGCACAGCAGAAAGGAGGCCTTTTTTCTATCAAGACTCGTGTGTTTTAATGAGACGTTTGCCCCCGTTAAGGCCACCCAACAAAACCAGAACCTTTGCGTTGTTTGGAACGAATCTCGACAAGGACGTGATGCACCTGATATAGGTAGTGCCTTCCACAAGGTCTTAAAGATGAATAGGGATATCTTGCACTTCATTTTTTATACTGACAATTGCTGTGCCCAGAACAAAAATTGGACAATTTTTAGTGAATTTGTACTGA